>CM053580.1:308886834-308902703 GCA_028627135.1 Pseudochirops cupreus
ATGAGATTCTTGTTCAGCTACATCTTGGACTAGATTGGCTTCTGAAGTCCCTTCCAACATAAAGGTTCTAATAAGCCATATATAGGGGGATTCCTAGTTCGCCATTAAGCCTGACTCCTTATCAGTTACTCTAGGTCAGAATTCCCATTTAACTTAGCCATAAAATAATTTTGGGTTTAAACTTTGTTGATGCACCCCATTAATAATGGTCTAGTGCAGCGGTTTTCAACCTGTGGGTTGCGCCCCTTTAGGGGTCAAATGACCCTTTCACAGGAGTCACCTAAGACCATCGGAAAACACATATTTCTGATGGTCTTAGGAACTGAGACACCGCTCCTTTATCTGTCTCCAGGCGGGTCCGCCCACATGCAGATAACACCCACATACGAGTATTAAAGGATTGCAGCATTAAGAAGGTTGAGAACCACTGGTCTAGTGGGAGAGAGGCTGCTGGTACAAAATACTTTTGGGATAAAAGGAGGTTGGGTAAAAATGGGAACAAAATGGAGGGGGGAAAGGGTACAATATGATAGAAGATGGCATGTGCAAAACACAAGGAAGAGTGTGAGAAATTTTGGGTAGGTGTTAGAATCATAGTGTAAAGGTTTTGGTAATGTGTTTGTCAAAGATGCATGATCTGAAGGGATTCCATAACTTCATAACTTGTATATGAGGAATAGGGCATGAGGGGTAGTGGTAGAGATTATGTGTCAGGCATGGCGTGGGAGTGGACAGCAAAGGTGTACTCATGCGTCATATCCAAGAAGTAGGGGTAGAATCTAGTGTGTGTGTGTGTTTGTGTGTGTGTGTGTGTGTGTGTATGTATGTGTGTGTGTGTGTGTATTTGTGTATTTGTGTGTACATATAAGCAAGTGTAGCAGATAGTAGAGTGTGTGTTTGATGGCTTCATAGTGTAAGGGAGAATGATAGAAGTCTGGATAAAGATTTTGTTGAGGAATAGAAACATTATATTGAAGGAAAATGGTTGTGATGTATGTGACTGACTCGTGGGAGGGGGCAGGGGGAAAGAAAGGGAACAAGTATTTATTTAATACCGTGGTGCAGTGGATAGAGTGCCCGTCCTAGAGTCAGGAAGACTCATCTTCCTGAGTTCAAATTCAGCCTCAGACACTAGGTAGGCAAGTCACTTACCCTGTTTGCCTCAGTTTCCTCATCTGTCAAATGAGCTGTAGAAAGAAATGGCAAACCACTCCAGTATCTTTGCCAAGAAACCACCAAATGGGGTCACAGAGTTGAACATGACCGAAAACTGAACAAGAACCATGTGCCAGTTACAATGTTAAGAGCTTTACAAATATTATTCCATTTTATTCTCACAACAACCCTCTGAGGTAGGTAATGTGATTATCCCAGTTTAACAGTTTAGGAAACAGAGATTGACTGACCTGACCAGGGTCACAGAGCTAGAAAATGTCTGAGGCCGGATTTGAACTCAAGGTTTTCCTGACTACAGGCCTAATGCTCTACTTACCGTCCTACTTTGATGCCAGTGCTGATGTCAATGTAATGGATTAAAAGAGGGAGTGACTGGTTCCCCACTGCCACAAAAATAAAACAGAACAAAAAACAAAACCTTTTCTTAGGCAGGGAAATTACATGGGACAATTTGTCACTACAAAATTTCTCCCAGATTCCATTCTGACAACTCACTTCAAAACTCTGCTACATTCTCCTTTTTCAGTTTTCCATCTTTAAGTATTTGGTATCTCTCTGAACTTTTTGGCATGACCTAGTATAAGCCTCTTTTTGATCATGTTGTGGATAATTCTCTGCCCTCCCAGGAGAGAACAGGCCACTTGTTTTTTTCTGCTCTACTTCTACCCCATGAATTCAACAATGTCCTGACCCAAACAGAGTTCTTTATCACTATTTCAGGATATGAAAGAACCATATTGCTTTTGTTGCCTACTAAGCACTTCTGCTTACAAAGGCAAGGTGTTCGAGTGCTGTGGATACAAGGCTAGGACCAGAATCCCACAGAACTGGCTGTGCTTCCAAGACATTTTGCAGATTTTTAGGAAATGAGAAAAGGGGCTATGGAAGGGAATGAAATAAGTTGTCCTACTTCTAGGAAGCACAGACAACCCCTAATTTATTTGACCAAGTGAATAATGAATCTCTCAGTGTTTCTGACCTAGGATATTTTCCATGAGAATTAGTTTGCTTTTTTTTTTCTTCCTCTCCCTCCCCTCATCAAGGAAGAAGATAGACAGATGGCCTATATTGCCATTTTCTATTTCCAAAATAGCCTCATGTATAATATGGAGGACATTCAGGAATTCTAGTAGACCTTTATAATCTTCTTTGGTCTGAAATTGCCAACCACTAGATTTCCAACTCCAGCAGGGGCTGAAGTCTAAGCTAGAACATAAAATTTCCTGCTGGACCCTAACTCATGACATCAGGCTGAATATCCCTGGCCTGGTGATCAATTTTTTTTTCTACCATGGTTAGCTATGCCTTTTCTTGATATGCTAACTATGGTGAGGGTCCTATGATACCTACTTAGTAATATGTTCACCTTAAATTCTACCTCAATCATGTCAAAGGCAATGGAGATTCCTGCCTGCCCACTTGGAGCTCAGTATTCAATTAAAGAAAGTTTGTGCAGTGCAGGAGTACTATATCTGACCCAATTGTACTACCTAGGCCAAGCACTATGGCAAGTATCCTACTGAATATAGTTCACAATGAAGGGCAGAGCTACCTTTTAGCAGTTTTGGCAACAAAGGCAAGCAGCCGTAAGTGTTACCTCAGTTCATTTGTAATCATGGAAGGGGGTGAGAGTGACTTCACAATATCATTGTATTGGTTTTGGGGAGGTTGTCATTTAGGTCGTAGCAGGCTGGGACTGAGTAAGACCTCAGTGGTTATGCTGCTAGGCTGGAAAAAGAATAGAAGAAAGGGTGGAATCAGTTAGCTTTCCAGTTTAATTATTCTTGCTGAAGTTTCTATACTGCTAAAGAAATAAAAGAGCTATAAAAATATTAAAGGTAATTATTTTTAACATTAGAGAATCTGGAAAAATTATTTAAAAATTTTTCACATCTTCCCAGTTGTGGTACCTTAGAGGGTAAAGCCCTAATTCCTCATCCTAGTTATGGCTCTGGAGTAGATCATCATGATAGCACCCTCATTTTACTTATCTCCAATAAGGGAAGCATTTTGATAGCCTGCCTCATGACCCTTTTGTACCTGACCCTCTAAACAGAACTTTCAAAACACTTTAATATTGACCTATTATCCAGGGGATCAAGCCTGTGTGGGCCTGAATGGGGAGACGTTATGAATTTCTCAGCTTAATTCTCCCCGTCTCCCTGCCTTTTCTGCCTAGTGGTTCAGCAGGTGATATCCTTGTCTTGGAGGAAATGGAGTCCACCCAAGGTAGGATAGGACCCTATTTTATTAGAACAGAGGTGTTGGTTGTAGAATAAAAGGCAAGAGTCCACTTATTGGAACTAGGATATAAGGCTGAAGTGGAATCAGAAACTGAATTTGCTGACTTTACGAGTCTTTATAAACCCCCCTCCAAGGGGCTGGATTAGTCCCAGAGCTTGGAATAATACAAAATTTTCATTTGGGAATTATGGCCCCAGCTGTAGAGATTTGGGGAAGGAAGCCAAGAGAAAGGTTATTACATTGAGTCTTGTTCTGGATTTATTTTTCTGCTGTTTTCTTCTGAGAATTTTTGGGCATTTCTTTTGCTTTTTTTTTTTCCCTATATTATGCCCATTAACCTGAAAAATATCTGATTGGATTTACAGTGTTATTTGGGAATTTTTCTTTTTTCCTATTAAACTTGAATTCAAAGTTCCTATGATTAGATTAATTTTTCTCTCTGCCATTTAGAAAAAAAAATCTAGTTTTTGTGAGATGCGCCTAGTCCTTGTCAAGAACCCACCATTCTGGTATCCTAAGCTGAGGTCCAGCATTTGAAACTCTGGTTCTCAGTATCATTGATATAACCTAATAGTCACTTACCTTCTTTTTTCTTCCAATGCTCCTGCCTTTCAAAGGAAGAAAACATGATTTCCGAAGTCTTTTCTAACTTAAATCCTTTGATCACCTATCACTAAATACTTCAGTTTTTTTCTACTCAGGACTTTAAAATCACTAGAAATGCATTTCTAGATTCTCTAAACAATAGCATTTCAATTTGCTTTGTTAAACCTGCATAATATTTATGTCAGTGACTTTGAGCTGTCAGCTATGAGTGACTTTGAGCTGTCAATTCTCTAACATTATGGCACTCTGGAATAGTCAAAAGTATAATGAACTGATAGATAGTCAAGAGAGCTAGGAGCACAATATAGAGTCTCTCACAAATTGGTTATATAATCTTGAAAAATTCACTTCACCCTTCTAAACCTCAATATCCTCACTTTGAAAAGGCATGGATTAAACTAGATAGTCTTCTCTGGTTATTTCCAACCCTAACATTATGTTAATTAACATAAGAAATCAGCATCTTCTAAGACATAGTTCTTGAGAATCCCCTATTTGTAGAATTTTTTTAGGATCAAATTTGGCGTTTTGGAAAACTGCTTTAATTATTTCAAGTTACTAATTTAATCTTCTGAAGGAATAATTTATTCAGCAGTATCTTTAAACCTACAAGAGCTATCACACAATCCAAGCATGCCAAAATGAATTTCATAGGATTAGTTTAGATCGTGGGAGAATTTCTCTTGATTGAAGCGATAAAAGGTGAAAATCACCCATGGTATCAGAATTGAAGGATATTTTGACTCCGCATCAATGTTTTTCAGTAAACAAAGAGGGCAGGTAATGATTAGACCCAACCACACCTCATTATTTTTTTAATTTTATGAGCAATTGCTTAGTAGTCTGAACTTGTGAAAAGACATGTAAAGGTGAAATTTCACTAATTAAGCAAATTCACACTGGCATAGGAATAGTCATTAACTTTTCCATTCAAAAATAATATTGTTGGATTAAGACAAAGACAAAGACACGGATAGACAGCTTTTGTCTGGGTTACTTCTGCTCAGGTTACTCTGTGATACTGAAGATGTCATCCAGACTATGGGATAAATGCAATCTACTTTTAGAGAGTAAAGTAAGTATCCTTTTAAAAAACCTACATATACAATGGTGCTTGAGTTATTTGTCCATTTTGGGGAATGATGTGTTGGAGATTAGGGCATTTTTCATACAACTGAAGCTTGCCTCTCAAGCAATAAAACTATTTCAGAATTTCTGATGGAAATATTTCAAAAATAAAAGGGGAGTGGGAAGGGGAAACAAACATCTCCACAGGGCCTATTATGTGTCAGACACTGCCCACAAGGGGATCCTGGGAGTACGGCATAGAGCTATAGGCCACAGGCTTCCTCAGGCTGCTGTGATTCAGTTTAGTTCCCCTTTTACTGCTATTTTTGGGTCTCCTACATTGCTTTATATTTCAACTCCTTACACAACGCATAGTCTGTACTTGGTAAGTGATTAATAATAATAATAATAGCTAACATTTATGTAAGGGTCACCTATATGGTTCAGTAGATAGAGTACAGGACTGGAGTCAGGAAGACTCATCTTCATGAGTTTAAATCCAACCTCAGACACTTCCTAGCTGTGTGACTCTGGGCAAGTCACTTAACCTTGTTTGCCTCAGTTTCTTCATCTGTAAAATGAGCAGGAGAAGGGAATGAATGGCAAACCACTCCAGGATCTTTGCCAAGAAAACCCCAAAGGGGGTCACAAAGAGCCAGACACAACCGAAACGACTAAACCACATCATTCATTTAGCACTTAGTGTGTGCCAGGAATTGTGTTAAATGCTTTACAGTTATTATCTCATTTGATCACTCAACCTGGGAGGTAGGTGCTGCTATTATCCCCATTTTACAGATGAAGATACTGAGTTAGACAGGTTAAGTGACTTACTTAGGCTTCCCTGACTGGTAAGTATCTGAGACTGGATTTGACTTAGGTCTTCCTGACTCCAGATTCTGTCTCCTGTGCCACTTCTACACCACTGTATTTCCTGATGAATTGGGTTAGAGGAGTGTTTGGATCTACTTAATGGCTCCTTATAAGATGAAATGCAGTTTCTTTTGTTGGCGTTTAAAAAACAAAGGAAAAAAAAACCTTTCCCAGGCTGACTGCAGCCTTCCTTTCAGGACCTGTTAAACATTACTTCTCCTCCAGCCACTATAAAGTGTGGTCTAATCAGTTTTCTTGCTGTGCTGTAAATACCTACATTTCTGTCTCTGTGCTTTTCCCTGGCTGCCCCGTGTGCCGGGAGTGTGCTCTTTCCTCATTTCTGCTTCTTAGAATCCTTGCTCCCCCTTTGCAGATCACCTTGTGTCCACTCTTATCTAAGACCTTTCCTGTTTTTTTGCCGTCCTGTTCCTGGTACCCAGAGTCTTCCCCGGCCCTCACAGTTAATTTGTATCATTTGTATTTATCTGTGTGTGATGCAAGTGCCTGAGAGGCATCTGCCCCTCTGAAGGCTGGGTGTCCTAAAGAATTCTATGTGGGTTCCCATCCCTTCAGCTCTTCGCTCTTGAGCCACCCATGGTGTAATTGATACCCTTTAGTCATCACCCAGAGGACAGGATTTATTCAAAGTGAAGACATTTAATGAAATAGAATAATTTTAAAAAGCTGCAACAATGCATTCCTCCTATAAACTTAGGGTGCACTCTCAAAAATGTACAGACACAGAGAATACACACCTAGGCACACATGTGGCCAACATACATGTGGGGTGACGTCTCATGTCTTGCTTTCTTCATGTGGTGTCCTTGTACCCCTTTTCGT
Organism: Pseudochirops cupreus; assembly: GCA_028627135.1. Classification (NCBI taxonomy): domain Eukaryota; kingdom Metazoa; phylum Chordata; class Mammalia; order Diprotodontia; family Pseudocheiridae; genus Pseudochirops; species Pseudochirops cupreus. The sequence goes on from CM053580.1 coordinate 308,893,642, forward strand.
TACCCTACGCTTATAGTCTCTGCTGGACGGGACTGTTTACCATCTTTTCTGGTACTTGCCTCTTTCTGCTCTGCTGAAATGCCTCATGCTCTTTTGGCTTAATGCCTATACTTTCTTTTTTCCCTGTTTTAGAAAAGGCCAAAAAGCCTTTCCCTGGCACCAGCCTTTCCTCGCTTGATTCTTCAGCAACTTGACTATCAAGACTTCTCAGTAAGAAATTTTCCATCCCAGATTCCCAGTTCTTTAAAACTAAGATCAGAGTAGTCTCATCCAGCTAATGATTTTGGATTTATCTGTACTCCTCTTTCTAGTGAGGGCCTTGGTTCCTTGAAAGGGAGGAAAGAAAGAAGAAGGAAACAAATGTTTATTGAATGCTGTGATGTGCCAAATGCTATATTATGTGCTTTAAAATATTTCCTTACTGGAGTGACTAAGTGGCACAGTGAATAGAGCACCAGCCCTCGAGTCAGGAGGACCTGAGTTCAAATCCAGCCTCAGACACTGTAGCTGTGTGACCTTGGGCAAGTCATTTAACCAATTGCCCCTCCAAAAAGCAAAAAAAAAAAATTTTATCTCATTTCCTCCAAACAACCCTGGGATGTAGATGCTATGATTATCCCCATTTTACAATTGAGGAAATTGAGGCAGATAGAGCTTAAGTACCTTGTCCAGGATCACAGAGCTGGTCAGTATCTGAGGCTGAATTTGAACACAGGTTTTTTTGATTTCTAGACTCAATGCTTTTTACTCTCCGCACCCCCTAGCTGCTCAGTTATTTACTCTATAGATCGACAATTCTGTGCATTGTTCCATTAGTCGGTAAACATTTATTGAATACTTACTGTGTGGCAAGAGCTAGCCATACAGGCAGTCTAAAGACAGTGCCCCAAAGAGCTCACAATCTAATGGGGTGAGAAAACAAACAAATATATGCAAACAAACTCTATACAAGACAGACTGATAAGTTAATAGAGGAAAGGCACTAGAATTAAGAGATTGGGAAAGACTTTCTGTAGAAGGACAGATTTTAATTGAGATTTAAAGGAAGCCAGAGAAGCCAAAAGGTAGAGATGAGGAGGAAGAACATTTCAGGCGTGGGGGACAGCCAGAAAAAATGCTTAGATCCAAGAGATGAAGAATCTTGTTTGTGGAACAACAAGGAGACCAGAGTCATTGGATGAAAGAGTATATAGTAAGGACTAATGCCTAAGAATACTGGAAAGTTGAGTGTGGAGCTGTTATGAAGGGTTTTGAGAGTGAAATACAGAAATTTATATTTAATCCTGATGGTCAGAGATAGCCATTGGAGTATACTGAGTAGGGTAGTAATATGGTCAGACTTGCTTTGTAGCAAAAATCACTTAAGTAGCTTGATATAAGTTGGATTGGAGTGGGAAGAGATTTTTGGTGGCCAGGACACCAGCTAGGCTATTATAATAGTTCAAGAATGAGATGATGAGGGTCTGCACCATAGTGGTAGCAGTATCGATGGAGACAGATGGGGTATATTTGATAAGAAATATTAGAAAGACACTATCAGCAGTCCTTGGCAACAGATTCAATATGAGGCATGAGAGATAATGAGAAATCCCGGATGACTCCTGAGTTGGGAGCCTGAGAATCAAGGAGGATGCTGGACTGAGTCCTCTACAATAATAGACAGTTAGGAAGAGGAAGAGTTTAGAGTTAAGGTAATGAGTTCAGTTTTGGACCTGTTGAGTTTAGTATGTTTACTGGACATCACAGTTTGAGATGTCTGAAAGACATTTGGAGCTGCATCATTGGAAGTGAGCAGAGGGTTTGGGCAGGATAGGTAGATTTGAGAATCATCATCATAGAGATGGTAATTAAATCCCTGGGAGCTGATGAGATCACCAAGTGAAGTAGTGTATCAGAAGAGGAGAGGGCCCAGGACATCTGTGGGATGCCTGTAGTGTTACATTAAAATGTAATATCCTGGAGAGTTAAGATTGTTTAATTATTTTTTATGTTCCTGGCACATTATTGTTGTTGTTCAGTTGTTTCAGTCATGTCTCGCTCTTAGTGACCCATTTGGGGTTTTCTTGGCAAAGATACTGGAGTGGCTTGCCATTTCCTTCTTCCTGGCACATAGTAAACACTTAATAAACAATAATTGTTTGACTCAAAGGTCAGGGATTTCACCCGTACTTCAAAATTTTCATGTTTCACGGTCTGAATATAAAGGAGGTAATGGTTATTTGCATAACTACTAAGTTCTGTGAGTCTGTTATTCTATGCTTTTTCAAATGCTAAGTCTCCTGTTTCTGACCAGAGAAAATATTTAGGCATAAGGCCTAAATTTGCCCAGTCATCTACTCCATAGTCATAAATTAGTTGAGACACATACTTTGCCTCTCTGCCTTAAACATGGTGAGCCCAACCCAGTCCCTCCCCACTCCAGAAGAATTCTTCACTTATTTCTTCCTTTACCTCCAAAGTGGAAGGAATTTTCTTCTTCTTCCCCTGACTCTACCAAATGATCCACTAGGAATACAACCCTTTCCTGATTCCTTACAAAGTCTCAAGGTTCCTGTATGGCTTTAAAATTATGGCTCACACTTAGGACATGTTTACTGTTCTCATTCTAGAGCAGATAAATGTAGTAAATGGAAAGGAAGCTTGCTATTTAGTAGAGAAGATATTATCCCTAGAGGGGATATTTTGATCTAGGGCAGCATCTGAAAGGAAATATTGGGAGATATGGGTAGCAAAGGACAGAATTTTAGAAGTAGAAGGCAAATCTCAAAAGGTCACCTTTTTTTAATCCTTCCATGTAATTTGTCTTTTTTCTAAAATGTGGCACCCTGAATGGAGCATGGTGTTCTTGTGTGCCATTCTGGTTAGAGAGCCTTTGGAGTATGTGCCTTGCTCTTTTCTGAATGTGTACTTTTTTTAATGTAGCCTGGATTGGTATAAACTTTTTTGGTACCATGTCAATACCAGTGGCTCAAAATGAGAAAGCAGTCTGCTCAAATACTGGTTTTCTTTTCACTCAGAGGCATTGCTTTCTAGCCACGTGTACTCTATCCTGCATTTATAAAGCTGGCCTTCTTAGCTCACTTGTGGAACTTTGCATTTATCTTTATTAAATGTCGTGTGTGTGCGCGCGCGTGTGTGTGTGTGTGTGCGTGTGTGTGTGCGCACGCGCGCGCGCGCGTGTGTGTGTGTAATACATATGTGTGTATATACATTTTCCTAATTGATCCATTTTTTGTTCTGTTAAATAGGTTTTTTTGGATCTTGCCTGTGTAATCCTACTTCAGGTTATTGCTTACAACATTATCATTTGCAGTTTGGGGGAAAAAAATATGCCTTTCATTACTTCATACAAGGATACTTCATTAGAGACTTTCTCTAGGTGTCATGGGGCATGAAGGCATTAAAACAGAGTTCTAAGACAGTTACAATCTATAAAAATTGTGAAATGCTCTTCCATGTCAAACATCATCTATGAATGCAGGAAATAACTATCAATTTAGTCAATCTAAGGTCAGCAGATAATAATGTTAATGACTAATCATTAGATCTAGCCATTCAAATATTTTCAAATCTACCAAAATTTTGCTAGCCTTTGGCCCAGTTCTTTTCATCAAATTCATAAAAATATCATGAGAGACTTTGACCAGTTTTTTGTGAGAATCCCAGAGTACTCTGATTGCAATATTCCTCTAATCTACTGGTATAATTATTCTGTTGGAAAGGAAAATGAGCTCCTACAGGTATGGCTTTTTCTTGCTGAGACTGTTAGCTTCTATCGGTAGTGATCTTTACTTCCTTTTCTAAATGCTTAGAAACCATCCTTTAATAATGTGTTAGCATTTTGCTGGGAATCAAAGTCAAGCTCATTGGCCTTCAGTTTGCAAACCTTAAAAAAAAAATGGGACCTTGTCCAATCTTTCATCCTGTAATACCTCACATATCTTCTAAGATCTTTCAGAAATCATTAATAGTGGCTCACGTTTGCCAGTTCATAAAATCATATATTTTGAGCTGGAATTGACCTTAGATTTCATTTGGTGCCAAAATAATACAGTTTTTCTGAGGCTTATAATTTATATGCAGTCACAATAGCGACATGCCATCTTTTCACTTATTTTGGATTTCCATTCCTTGTATTCCTTGTTAATCATTAATCCTTCCTTGGCCAGAACTTTTTTTTCCTTGGAACAAAACTCAGAAGATAAAAGTTAAGTAGTCCTGCCCTGTCACAGTAACATGTTGCCATTATCTCATCTATCACAAACCTCCTTTGATCCTCCTATTGATCCCAACATAGCTTTAAAAAAAAACAAAAACAAAAAAATCTTTTGTTGTCTTTAGCATCCTTAGCATTCCTTGTCATTCTTAGCTTTACATTTAGACTTTGACATCTTGACACTATTCATACCACATCATGCTCCTCTTTTGTGTTCATCTTCTATTACTTGACAATTTTCCCATCTTTTACATATACCTTTTAAAATTCTGAGCCCTTCAATGGATTTTTTGTGCTAGGGCATCTTTAGGCAGACCTTCCTTTTTCTCCTTTATTGAATAATTTCTACATGTATCTTCAGAAGCTTCTCATTTCTCTTGGCCTAATAATTCACACTGCAAAATCTTAGTTAATTGTATTCCAGTGATCCTTTCTCAAAACTCTTCAGAAACAACTCTCCCAGTATCCATGGTACACATTATATTATGTCTGCCTTTCATCTCCTTCTACATATCTCGAACTCTATATAACAGCAGCAGCCACTGGGGTTTATGTTTCTAATACAGAAACCAGTTTCTTCTTAGTCAAAATCAGGCTGGAATAACAGCTTGCCTTGTCACTTTGTTCACCAGATGTCAATTGCTCTGCTTTTGATTGAGATCTTGAGCAGATGCCAAATATCTGAAGTTTCCTATCACTACAATATTATATTTCCATGTCAAGTTTTTTTAAATGACATTTAATTGATCCTTTTGTCTGGGTATTTCATCATATACCCTACGACAGCACTGCTTTTACTTCCTCCTTCCATTAATCCTCAACCGAAAGCTTTTCACCTTGATTCCCTTCTTAGATTCATACATTTCCTCACATGAGTAGAGTTCCCTAAGGTAAAATGTAGCATACCTTGAATATATGTTTCTTTTTTAGGATATTCCACCAAGATGTACTTTTGTTGAGAATATGTTTCATTTTTGACTTTCTATCCCTAGATCTTAGCACAGAAAAGGCACTGGATACATGCTTGTGGATTGAGTGACTGATCTCTAATAAGTTGGCTGAGATCTAGATCACAGAGAAAATTTAATTCAATACTAAGGAATTTCGACTTCATGCTGTAGGCTCTGGGGAGCCATTGAGAGTCATTGAGTAGAGGAATGATATGATCATTCTTTGTTAGTCACTTGAAAAGGTAGGTCAACAGAGCTGAAGATATCTTGAGGAAGCAGACATTCTGTAAGAGTACTTATGTTGTTTCTGTCTTTACAGCTAATCATTTTGGCATAGGGTAGTTTGCTGGTATATGTGAACTTGGACCGTTATATTTTTGCTGTTATTAAGTGATACAGGGCGGGAAGACAGAGGGATAGAGCATGTAGAACTTTTCTTATTGCATTATAGTATGGCATTAATAGTTATGGCTGCCTGGGAATCTATCCCACTTCTCATGTGCACGTGAGGGTATGTTGCTGGTGTTCTTGTTCTTGGGAAAATCTAGTCAAGAGAGTGAATGTTGTCTGTACATTCCTTCCATTTCCTTCATTGTATACTGCATGAAATTGTATCCTCGGTAGTTCATGGACTGCTTCAGAGTCCAGGTCTAACTTCAACTATCTGTGAAAGTTTAATTACCTTGCTAAACCTTGTCTGAGATAACTCGTGATATAAAGGTGTGTCTGGTAGAGGATAAAAGCCTGTCATATGAAGACTATCCTGTCCCAAGAGAATCCAGCATATAATAAATTAAGTGGGACGAGAAGTGATACTTTATTTTCAATTCTGGCAATTGGGTCAAATTTTGGGACAACATAAAGACATATATTTGGTCTTGCTAATAGTAATAATAATATATAATATACGTAATAGTAATAATAATATATATAATAATAGTAATAATAATATATAATAATAAAACCTTATGTAAATTAGAGCCTCTGCATTGGAGAAGGAAAGAAATTGCTAGATGCTAATCTGGATAGACCTAGAAGAATCCATGAATCTAGTTAATTCTTGAGAACCAAGGATTAAAAATGTGAAATAAACAAAATACGGATAAGATAGTTTTTGATGGTATACTGTAGTAATTTTTATATCAAAAAAGGCTTCATGTAGGAGGTGGCATTTGATCTAAGCTTTGAAGAAAGCTAAAGGCAGAGCTCAGAAAAGAATCTAGTCATAAGAGACAGCTTGCTGTAGAAGCATGGAGAAAGAAATGTTTCATGGAGGAACAACAAGGGTAGTTTGGTTGGCTTAAAGAGTGACGGAAAAGGAGTCATGTTTAATGTGGCTGGAAAGATAGGTTGAAGCCAGGTTGTGTAGGGCTCTTAATGCTAAAATAATTTGGGGCTGATAGAATTTCTTGAGCAGGGGAGTGATATGAACATACATTATTTCAGGAATATCACTGTGTGGAGAATTAATTGAAATGGTGAGAGATGAAATAGAGACAACAGTTAAGAGGCACTTAAAGTAAAAGAGGTGGTGGAAGACCTGAACCATGGAGGTGCTGAAATCTCATTTTCTCTAGGAAGTAGTCCTCCTCAGCTGTTAGTACATTCCCTTCTGAGATTATCTTCTATCCAATGTGCATATTTTTTGTGAATGTCTAGTTATTTACATTTTGTTTCTCTCATTAGAATGTAAGCTTGAGAATAGAAAATATTTTTGCCTTTCTTTGACTTTCCAGAGCTTAGCACGATGTCTCTCATTACAGATGGACTGACTGACTGGTACCTCTGTGGGTGGGGATGAGGGGACAGTTGCAGAAGATGTGAAAGCAGATTTGACAATGTTTGGCAACTCACTGGTTATGTGGAATAATTGAGTGGTAATTGAGAATGACCCAAAGCTTACAAGCCTGGGTGATTAGAATGATGATGACACTCTTGACAGAGATAAGGAAGGTTAGGAAGAGGGATGGCTTCTGGGGGATATATAATGAATTCTGTTTTGGGCATGTTGAATTTGAGATACCTGTGGATTTCCAGTTGTAAATGTCCAGTAGGCAGTTGGTGGTGTGAGACTGGTGCTCGTAAGAGATTAGGGGTAGATTTTTAGATCTCAGTATCATTTGTGTGGAGATAACTGAACCCATTATTGTTCTCTCACTGAAAGAGAGAAGAAAAGAAGGTACATTGAGCATTGAGGCACACTGGGGGTGGGTGGGTGGGTTATGGATGAAATGCCAACAAGAGCCTAAGGAATGGAGAAGTTAGGTAGGAAGAGAATGAGGAGAAACCAAGTACATTAAGACCCAGAGAGAATATGTAGAAGTAGTTACAATGTCAAATGTGGCAAAGAAATAAAGAAATTTTAGGACTGAGGAAAGGCCATTTTAATATGGTGTTGAGGTATAATGAAGTCAGAAGTTAGATTATAAGAGGTTAAAAATCAAGAGGAAAGGGAGTAGAAGCAACAAGTGCAGTTAGCCCTTTCTAGGAGTTTGGCTGCAAAAAAGGAGAGGTGATATATCATAAGAAACTTTGGCTTTAGGAAATGTGGTGTGTATGTGTGTGTGTGTGTGTGTGTGTGTGTGTATTTTAAAGAATCAGAAATACCAGAGCATGTTTATAGGCATCAAGGATGGTGCCAGTAGATAATTAAGGGAAAAGGGAAAAGGAAATAAGCTTTTATATAGTACCTACTATGTTCTAGATATTTGAGCAGGGGAGCACTTTACAAATATCCTATTTGATCTAACAATAACCCTGTAAAATAGGTGCTGTTATAATTCCCATTTTATGGTTGAGTAAACTGAGACAAACAGAGGTTAAGTGACTTGTGCACTGAGAGCTAGTAAGTGTCTGAGGCCAGATTTGAAGTCAGGTCTTCCTCACTTCCATCCCAGTGCTCTATCCACTGCCATCTAGCTATTTAAGAATGAAAGGGAGAGGGAGAATTGAATGATTGTGGATTCAGTCTTCTAAAGTAGATGAGATGGGAATGTTTATCAAGAATACAAAGCGATAGGGTAGTCTTGAAAAAGAAAAAGATGAATCTCTTTTTTTAAAAATTAACTTTTATTTTTTGTTTACATCATTCATTTCCATGAAATTTTGAATTACAAATTTTCTCCCCGTCTTTCCCCTACCTACCACTCCAAACCAGCGATCCCACTGTATACCCCCTCCCCCAATCTGTTCTCTCCTATGTCTTCCCCCATCACCCGGGTGCTTTCTAGTAAGACAAGATGGATCTCCCTACCCCATTGCCTGTATATCTTAATTCCTAGTTGCATTTAATTAATAATAATTATTATATTTATATATATATATATACACACACACACATATATATTTTAACATTTGATTATAGAACCTTAAATTCTAGATCAGCAGTTCTCAACCTGTGGGTCACAACCCCTTTGGGGGGGAACGACCCTTTCACAGGAGTCACAATGGTTGCCTAAGACCATTGGAAAACACATATTTCTCTTGGTCTTAGGAACGTCCTCTATCCATCTCCAGGTGGGTCTGCCCACATGCAGACACGCCCACATACAACTATTAAAGGGTCCAGGCATTAGGAAGGTTGAGAACCACTGTTCTAGATTCTTTCCCTTCCTCCCTTATCACCCACCCCCACTGGAAAGACAAGCAATTCAATATAGGCTGTGCATGTGTAGTTACACAGAACATCTCCACAATGGACATATTGTGAAACACTGACTATATTTCCCTCCCTTCTATCCCACCTTCCACTTGTTCTATTCTCTACTTTGTCCCTGTCCATTTACAGAAGTGTGTGCTTCTAACAACGATCCCTCCAACCTGCCCTACCCTCCATCATCACCCCTCTCATCCCCATCCCACCTACTCTCCTGTAGGGCAAGATACCCAATTTAGAG
>CM053580.1:308903203-308923453 GCA_028627135.1 Pseudochirops cupreus
TTTAGTGGGAAGTATCTTTGTGTGCGTTTTGGAGTTCCAGGATTGGTTTAGAGTCCTATTTTATGGGTATTTTGGGGTGGCTATGTGAGAGCTGCGATGTGTTGCTGCTTCTACGCTGCCATCTTGGCTCCGCCCCCCCTCAGATACCTATTATTACCATCTCTACCTGACCACGAATCCTCTCTACAATATTACCAACAAGTAGTCATTTAGTTTCTTCTTAAAGATCTTGATCAAGGAATAAACTATTACCTCATATTTCACTTTGGAACAGCTCTAATTATTGGAAAAATAAAAAGGAAAAATTGCCTTAAATCAAGTCTAGATCTGCCTTTCTACAACTTCCCACTGTTGCTCTTACTTCTTCCTTCTACTGCCGGTAAAGAATCCTAATCTGAACCCGACCCAGAGGCCTCGGCAAACAGCGTCAGGCCTAGAGGAAAAACAAGAGGCAAAGGATAAATGTCTCTGATCTTCAAATCCTCCTTTTGCTGAGAAGTTCTCCAAAGTGATGGTAATTGGTCTTACTCAACCTTCTATGGACAGTCTATTGGAGTGCTCTTGGGTTGGCCCAAGTCATAATAGCCATGAGTTAATATAAGAAAATAGATATTTAATATTTGGTTGTTGAGTGTTCTCTTACTGTCAAGCAGCAGGTGAAGTGATCCTGATATATTTTACTCTAAGCCTGTTTCTCAGTGATCTCAGCTCCAAGTACATTGCAATGACTATAGATATTTTTCACTGTTAAACAAGCATTATACTCTTAGTAAAGGAATGGCTACTATGCTAATTAAGACAAGTCTGTATATCCTCTACCAAAGGGTAAAATTGGAAAAGCCTGGAAGAGCCTCTGGGCCATATTTCATTTAAGGCATGGGTTCACTGAGGCAGCTAGGTGAGCCTGGAATTAGGAAGACCTGACACACAAGGGTTAAAAATAGTACCTATTTCCACAAGTTGTTGTGAAAAATAAATGAGATAATATTTGTAAAAGCACTTAGTACAGGGGTTAGAACGTAGTAGATGCTGTATAAATCCTCCTTTCCTTTTCGTTTCTTAACCTGGGGTCTATGAAACGAAATAAAAAAATTTAATAATTATTTCAATGTAACTGGTTTCCTTTGTAAGCCCATGTATTTTGTTTTATAAATTTAAACATATTATTTTAAAAAGGTCTTCATAGATTTCACCTGATCGACAGAGGGTCATAAAACAAAAAAGGTTAAGAACACCTGGTCAGAGTTAACGCCCCTCTCCCTGACAGCCTCCCTCCCTCCCTTTTCTTCACCCAGTTCTGATTCAACCCCAGCTCTGGAACAAGAGAAGAGTGACTGGTCTTGCCCTGCTTGATCTACAGGGCAGAACTTGAAGCAGCGGGTGGAAGGTGCAGAAAGGTAAACTTTGGCATGATATGAGGAAAAATTTTCTCACAACTGGAGCTGTCCCAAAACGGAATGAAGTGCCCCAAGAGGTCATTCCCATCCCTATAGATTTTCAAGAGAAGGTTGGATGGCAGCTTATGTGGGAATGTTATGAAGAGGGTTCCTCTCCAGGTGTCAGTTGGACTAGACTAACTCTGATTCCCCTTTCAATTATGTGTTTCTCTGATTCTATTCCTATTATTGTACATAACAGCCAGAAAAGAAAAAGAAACCTCTCTGTTGCTCTATGTTTCTACTTTTCTCTTCCTTCCCTTCACTGCAATTTTTTCTTTTTTGTCTCATCTCATCCATCCTCATGAATTTTCCCTTATAGATTTTGCTTTGTCTACTAATTGAGGAGCTCTGTTTTATTTCTTCCCAATTAGGTGGACGCCTTCTTGCCAAAACTGTGCTGCTCACTCAGTGCTGTTAGCAATCAGCTGACATTTGTAGGTTCAATCAGGGCAGCTCATTCATCCTGCTGATGTGCACTTTGTGGCTTTGCACTTAGAAACAGTAATGGGGTGATGGAACGCTAGGTTAGTGGGATGATGCTGGGATGAAAATATCCTCACTAGCAGGATTCTTCTGAGTGAACTCCAAGTGCTAATCTGGATTGGCGAGAGAGAGCTCTGACTGTGCTCCAAAAGTCTCCAGAAACAGGGGAAATTATTTTCTTGAACTCAGTGGCTCATGCTAACCAAACACAAATGTTACTGAGCCACATTACATCATTTGTGAAATGGGGGTAATAATTCCTGTAAGACCTACTTCACAGCTATGAGGAAAGCACTTTAGAAACCTCTACACCAGAAGGGTCAGACTTGACCACAAGAGCTACAAAACTCTCTAGTGCAGTCCGAAAACAGGTTAAAATGTAATTGGGAAATGTTAACAAAATATATAAAAAATATGATATAACATAGGTAATGTTAATTTGTGAGCTTTTAAAGTGAACACAGGATGTTTGTTTGTTTGACCCCATTGCTCTACAATGCATAACCTCTTTCACAGACGCCAGGTACCAGTCTAGTGAAAAGAATAGTGGATCCAGAATCAGTCTAATCCTGCCTCTGGCCACCTTCCTGACTTTGGACCGGTCAGTCAATCTCCTATTTCAGTTTCCTCACCAGGAAAATGAGGTGGTGGGATCTGTCAGTCCCTGACAGGTCTAAGTCTTTAAAGACAATTTTGCAGGCACCATGGCCCTGCTGAGTTTTATTTATTGCTGAGGATCCAAGGGGTCTGGCACAGGGGGGGAACTAACTCAGGCACGTCTTAGTATTATAACTGAAGGGGAGCTGTTTCAAGAATGTCACAAAGAAACGAGGACACATGATAGCATCACACTGCTCCTTTAGGTCTGGGCTGAGTCATAAAACCTGCTCAGAGGCAACTTCCCTCCATACTTTTCTGTTGTTTATCTCAGGAGTTCTTAACCTGGGGTCTCCAAATAGATTTCAGAGTGTCTCTATATTTGTATGGGGAGGAGTGGAGGTGGAGGGACAGAATACATCCTTATGTTCACTAATCTCTGAGATTTGGCATTTCCATCTTTTATACACATAAGCAACAAAACACTGTTCTGAAAAGGGGTGCATAAATTTCACAAGACTAACAAAGGGATCCATGACCAAAAGAAAAGTTTAAGAATCTTTGGGGGCCTAAAACAAGAGTGAGAGAACAAATGTAAGGAACAAAAGACATTCACATTGATTCTCTCAAGAGTCTCTATTCTTGGCCAGCTTGGAAGACTAAAATGTCCATGGAGGCTAACCATTGGAATAGTCCTCAAGAAGTGCTATTATTTAACACCTTTGGCACTGGGTGGAACAGACAGGGCCTTATGCCTATTTCAATGTCTTAGCATCTGCCATTATCTGAATCTATAGTTGCTGTCTTCTGTTCAATCTCAACCATGCTATGAACTAAGGTGATTATTTATCAGGAAGTAGACTGTACTTTGTTAGAGAAGAAAGATGATATAAGAAACTCTAGAGCAGGGCTGGGGAACCTATGGCCTTGAGGCCACATGTGACCATTTGGATTCAGTCAAAAGGCTGCACTTAATGATCTAGAAGGCTACATGTGGCCTCAGGGCCGCAGGTTCCCCACCCCAGCTCTAGACCAATTGCAGAGAGAAAGAAAAAGTATTAGGCCAAAGGTTCTAAATCACTTTTTGTGGTATGAACCCCAGTGAAGCAGATAAACACCACTCTCAAAATAAGATTTTTAAAGACATAAAAGAAAATACATAAGACTGCAGAGGAAAACATTACATCAAAATTAAGTTACCAAAATATTATTTTAAAAATTCATGGACTGCATGTTAAAGACCCCTGGACCAGGGAAAGATGACTGTCAGAATCCTGGACCGAGAGTAATGAGACCAAGATTGAAGTTTAGCTCCACAGCTGTGTGACCTTGAATAAGGCACTTTTACTCTTTGGACTCAGCTTTTTTAGGCTTTGTTTTTCTACACCTGTAAAATTGAACAGGGTTGAACCTCTAAAAGTCCTTCCAGCTCCGCTATTCTATAACCATATGACTAATTCTGCCATGGAGGTAAGAATGGGGAACTTTGGCACTGCTTTGCATCTAACTTTTATTTTTTTGTGCTTTGTCTACAAACCCACTCTCAAAAAGGGGTGCTCCAGCACTTGTGTGGTCGACCACCCTCAGGCAATTCTGACTCACAAGAAGAAAACTGAAAGAAGAGTAGAGTTGCTTCGTTCACCTAGTTCTAAAATTAAAGCAAGCGGATGTTGATTGAAGGGTGTTTAGCTCTTCATAGCTTGTAGAAAAGATTAGATGTTATTCATATCCTCATTACTGGAACAGACACGGAAATTTGGGCTTTGGAAAGAAGTGCCGGTCTGATTGGGGAAGTTTGGAGAGAGGATTATAAAGTAAACTACAATTCTCAGAGCTCAAACTGAAGCATCAATTAGAGAGGGCAGAAAGCACAGAGCAGAGGGAAATGTGCTCTCATTCAGGACTGGTATGCTTCCTAAATGTTTAAGAGCAGAACTACTTTTGGAGAAGATTCCAAGTTCTTTAAATGATATTTAAGAAGTTTTTGGATATTGACAATGAATACATTTACATTGCCTCCCATCTTTTTTTTTGTGCAACTAAATTTTTAATGTTAAAATTAAGAATAGGGATAGCAATATGACTGCAGAGAGAACATTATCCCTGTCTCTCTGATGGCCTAAAAACTGCATTTCTTTTAAAATAGGGGGTTTTGATCTTTATTTTTTTAACATGGACCCCTTTGGCAGACTGATGGAGCCCACGGACATTCTTTTCAGAACAATGTTTCTAAATGTGTAAAATAAAATACATTGGATTATAAAGAAAACCAAATGTGTGAAATGTAGCTATCAATTAAGTGTGTGTGTGTGTGTGTGTGTGTGTGTGTGTGTGTGTGTGTGTGTGTGTGTGTTTTCATGGATCCCAGGCTAAGAAACTCTGAATTAGAAAACAAAAATCAACAGATACCAAAATATCTTATCCAACTTAAGTTCTGGCTATGGTTGGTGCCATTTGATCCTGAGATCAGTGGGAAGTGTTTGCTTAAACTTCTTGTTTCAGAGAAGAACAATGTTCCCAGTAGGAGCCCATCTCCAAATATTCACAAAAGGAAACCAAGCTCTGAGGGTGCCATCCCTGGCATGCTTGTGTCCTGGCTAAACTGGGAGCTTTTAGTGGAGTTTCCCTAACAATAAGATCCCATGCACTTCAGCCCCAGGCAGAAAACTTGGGCTGTTGCTAAGGCAACAGTTTCCTACAATGGCAGATTTATAGCTTCTAGGCCCGCAGACTGAGACAGCCTGGGAGAGACTCAGCCCCTTTTACACTTCAGTGTCAGATCAAGCGCAGCAGCATCCACCAGAGGACTTTGTACAGGGAGGAGGATCGATGCCCACATTTCCCTGAAACAACAAGATGGTCTCTGAAATACTGGAAAGCCAGGAAGACTTTGGAGATAAACGTACACATGAAACACTCTTAAAATAAATAATTGAGAAGTTATATACTGTATTAAAAAGAGACAGAGAGAGAGAGTTCTTTAAGTGAGGCAGCTCAAAAGCTACCCAGATGAGCTGGAAACCCTGATCCCTAGACTAGCCGGGAATTGAGTGGGCGAGAAAGAACCTTATGAATACCATACTGCAGTTATTAAGGAAGTAGACGACGCTTCTGTCTGGGGTAAGAAAATCATTTGGTTCGACTAGGCTAAGAAGCTAGGAACATTAGGACAGATTGTATTTCTTGTTTATATTTATGAGGGAGATGTGGTAACACGCTGTGATTTGTACAGGTTAAGTATGAGGGAATATAGCCTGAAGAAAGAAGAGGCTGTGTACTATACTCTAATTAATGCTAATATCTGCTGATCTCTGCCCCCCACCTTGAACCAAGAAGCCTTGCTCTCTGATTCCACTTGGGCCCTGGCCACTGGGGAATATTAGGTAACTGACTATCTTTGAGGGTAGCTGCTGATGCTGATACTGGCTCTGCCCCGAGGGTCCAACTGAGTAACCGTGTGGGTTTGGGTTTCTTGTTTCCTTTTCATCTATTCTCTGC
Organism: Pseudochirops cupreus; assembly: GCA_028627135.1. Classification (NCBI taxonomy): domain Eukaryota; kingdom Metazoa; phylum Chordata; class Mammalia; order Diprotodontia; family Pseudocheiridae; genus Pseudochirops; species Pseudochirops cupreus. The sequence goes on from CM053580.1 coordinate 308,909,221, forward strand.
CAGTCAAAGTGGGAGAGGTAACCCTTGACAGACAAGGTCAGGGCTGGAGAATAGGGAGTTGGTGGCCAAGGAGGACACAAGGCCCATACCCAAAGCACCAGGCTTAGGGAAGCTGGGGGTCAACCTTTTCACCTCTAAACTTTAGTATCAAGGAAACTAGACTCCTTTCAGAAATGAAATAGATCAGTTGCTTGGTACCCCCTTGGCTTACATTTCCATGGATCCATGTGGGTATCCCTTCCATGGAGGCAGATCTCAAGGCATCCATGCCTTGTTATCCTATAGGACAAATTAAAATGAAATTGGGAAGTAAAATTCAACGAATTAGTGAAAATGCAATACAACATAGATTATGTTAATGTATTGTTTTCTAAGTTAATATTGGCCCCGCAGGGATCTTTGTGCATAATTTATTAGCCCCGGTTTTATGTGAACTTGATACTACTGGCCTAGAGAATTTAGAAGGTAAGTGACTTGAACAAGATCACCTAGAGCAGAGACTTGAGCCCAGGTCTTCTCCATCTGCTCTGCCATGTTGCCTCTAATAAAACTCTTTGGTTTCAATTAAGGCAGCTAGGTGGCCCAATGGATATAACCACTCTTTTCCTCTAATACCCCACATAGGAATCTATCCACTTCCTTATCTCTAGGTGTCTGACTCTAACAATAGTACCAATAAAGTGGGGGAGGGGTGGGGATGAGAACAGAGCCTGAGTACCTGCTAGCCTTGATTTTCACTACGTGGTTGACCAACTTTCTTTGGCATACATTTGCTATCTTTTACACAACTTCTTGGACACGATTCATGGTGGGCAATATGTAGCAACCTCTTTATATTCATTATGCGGCTCTCCACTGCCCTTTAAGTGACCTGCCATTTTGATTCTTCTGAGACTGTGATGGTCTATGATTTGTAGCCATACAGCATCACAAGAAGAATATTGGTGTTAGAAAAAATGAGTTTTTGTTTCAAGAACATTGGGGTCATTAAAAACACATTAAAGAAACATTAGTTCTCTCTAGGCAAGGTTTAAAAATGACACCTCCCCTTATGCCTTTCATATTTGCCTGTCCATAGTGGTCTTGGAGCCTTCATAGCAACATATGCGCATTCAATTAACACAAAATAAATACCTCTGTGCCACAAATAATGTAATTTTCTAGCATTAAAATAAACATTTATAAAGTAATATTTTAAAAGTCTACCCTGTTATTCCCTGCAAGCAGCTGCCTACTACCTCTGATCCTGGTTCTGGGCCAATCTAGATATAGACTACCCTTACTCTTAACCTTGTAGACAAAACTAAAATATAATCTTGTGCTGACTTCCAAGTTCTTTTTTTTTCAATGTAGCATCTTGTAGAAGCAATGATAAAGACTTAAGGGTATCCATATATTTATGCAAAGTCAGGAACAATATCTTCTAGTCTAGAAATTAACAAAAAAAGTTTTCAGCAATTGAAACTCTTGTTGTTCAGCCATGTCCAACTCTCCTTGACCCTTTTTGAGGTTTTCTTGCAAAGATACTGGAGTGGTTTGCCATTTACTTTTTCTGTTCATTTTACATATGAGGAAACTGAGGCAAGCGGGGTTAAGTGACTTGCCCAGGTCACACAGCTGATAAGTGTCTGAGACCAGATTTAAACTCAGGAAGCTGAGTCTTCCTGGTTCCCAGACCAGTGTTATATTCATTGGGCCACCTAGCTGCCTTAATTGAAACCAAAGAGTTTTACTAGAGGCAACATGGCAGAGCAGATGGAGAAGACCTGGGCTCAAGCCTCTGCTCTAACACAATAGTGGCTAGGTGACCTTGTTCAAGTCACTTACCTTCTAAATTCTCTAGGCCAGTAGCATCAAATTCACATAAAAATGGGGCTAATAAACTATGCACAAAGATCCCTGTGAGGCCCATATTAACTTAGAAAACGACACATTAACATTATGTTGTATTGCATTTTCATTAATTTGTTGAATTTTACTTCCCAATTTCATTTTAATCTGGTTCCAGCTGCTGCTTGCCCTCTGTTCTAGGCAATTGTAAGTCTATAAGTTTCAGAGAAGGTGCAACCTGCATCAGTGAAAGTCATTTCCTCACATAAGAGTTCTCTATACCAATGAAATCACAAGTCTAATCCCTGTCTCTCCGGAAAGGACTGGAGGAAACTCCGTACAATATCAATGACCTTTCTGGAAGATTATAATAGGCAAATACATCCCTAATATTAGGGTGTTGGCCGTTATAATGGTGCAGTAGGAAATTGGTGTTGTGGGACAGGATTAACAGGATTATGGCCTTGTGGGCCATATTATATCAGGCTTTTGCCATAAATAGTTGGTCTGTTCCAAAGGCGCATGATTTGTTCTAATACGACAAAATGAGTGCATCTGTTAATCCTATCAGAACTATGCTAACAGAACAGAAGATCTACTTCAGCTTGGTTCTCCCTCTCTGTCTTGTTCCCTGAATCCAAAGAGAAAGAGACTCTTCTTTATCCTATCCCAGAACATTAACTTAGGTGGGGTTATGTCCTAGCAAAGGGAAAGCAAGGCCGGTCTCCTCTGAAAGCTTGGCTCCTGAATCTACATGGTATGTGGGAGTCAAAACTGCTATCTCAGGGCATGCCACTTATAAGATGCATTTCCCTCATGCCAATCAAGGGGAAAGCTTCCCTTTAGTTTCAGGAGAATCTCTTTAATTGAATTCAGAAACTTCCATCTCATGCTCTGTGAGAGAGATTACTATCATAGTGAATTATTTACATCTATGCCTTCATTCAATAAGGACTTATTAAGTATCTACTGAATGTATGCTGGTAAATGTTTAATAACCAGCTCTCCAAAAGAACAAATGTACCCATGACATACTTTTAAGTTTAATCTATATTATTAAAATTTTCCCTATTAATCAGTGAAAAGCATTAATTAAGTACCAACGTGTCAGATAGAAGGTAGCTAATTGGCTCAGTGGATAAAGTTCTGGCCCTAGAGTAAGGAAGATCCAAGTTCAAATCCAGCCTCAGACACTCACTAGCTATGTGACCCTGGACAAGTCACGTAACCTCTGTTTCCCTTAATCCACTGGAGAAGGAAATGGCAAACCACTCCAGCAGTCTTGCCAAGAAAACCCCAAGTACAGTATGGTCCATAGGGTCACAAAAAAGTCAGACAACTGCAACAATGTGCCAGCCACTGCTCTTAAGTCTAGACAATCAATGAAACAATAAATCAAACTCTGTTTTGTAGATTTCCTAGGCGTAAATGCTCACCCTGAAAATTTAATAATCAACTGAATAGGTTCAAAGTGTCTCCAAGCACACCGCTGATGCCTATTAAATGTGTGGGACACTCTAGTGGAATGTACATTTAGGTTTATCCCTTAGGAGATCAGCGAGTCCAATCAGTAAGCATTCATTAAGTGCCTACTGTATGCCAAGCAGTGTGCTAAGCACTGGGGACAGTCTCTGCTCTTAGGTAGCTCACAGTCTAATAGAAGAGACAATGTGAAAAGAACTATATGTAAAGAAAAAAATATCTTGGGAAGAATCAACATTAGAGCTGGAAATGGGGCAGGCAGCTGACACAATGGGCAGAGTGCCGGGCCTGAAATCAGGAAGACTCATCTTTGTGAGTTCAAATGCAGCCTCACATGCTTACCAGTTATGTGAGCTTGGCCAAGTCACGTAACCCTGTTTGCCTCAGTTTCTTCATCTGTAAATGAGCTGGAGAAGGAAATGGAAAACCACTCCAGTGTTTTTGCCAAGAAAACCCCAAATGGGGTCATGAAGAGTCGGACATGACTGAAATGCCTAAAGAATAACAAAGAGCTGGAAAGGACTTTATGGGTCACTTAGGTCCACTTCCCTCCATTTTCAGAAGAAGAAAGTGAATGTAATTGTTGCCTTTTCTATCCCAGTATAAACCACAAATAGTAGGAATATCAAGGACTGACATATGGTTGGGTCTCCAAGATGAGGAAAAAATAATGAGGGAGTACCTGCCCCACTACCATTGCCCCATGGTAAAGAAAAGAAAGAGGGAGTCAAAGGTAGGAGATAGCTAGATGTGTGTGCTATGATTCAGACTCAGAACAGTTGGACAGGGCTTTAACATAAGTTGAAAAAAGTTGAGAGCAGTTTAAGCTGTAGAGTTGGAAGAAAACTTTGAAGTCATTTAGTCTAGCACACTTTAACAAATGAAGAAACTAGGATCTAGAGCAGTGGTTCTCAACCTGTGGGTCGCAACCCCTTTGGGGTGGAACAACCCTTTCACAGGGGTCACAGGGGTCGCCTAAGACCATCGGAAAACACATATTTCCGATGGTCTTAGGAACCTCCTCTATCCATCTCCAGACGGTCTGCTCACATGCAGACACGCCCACATACATACGAGTATTAAAGGGTCGGGGCATTAGGAAGGTTGAGAACCACTGATCTAGAGAGAGAGGAAGTAATTTACAAAATTAGAATCAGGATTTGAACCCAGATCTTTTGACTCCAAATGCCTTACTCTTTTCTCCAGACTACTCTGTGGCTTACAAAGATCAAGACAGAGCAAAACATAGAATGGTATTTAACAGATTCAGCACTTGTAGTGCTTGCTTTGTAGTATAAAGGGCACAGGTCTCAGAGAAAAAAAATACTTGCACTGGAAGCCCAGTTTTGCCTTTTATTAGTTGTACTCTCTATGAATCTTTGCTTTCTTACTTGTAAAATTGGGATGATAATACTTATACCTCCTCAATGCAGGTTTGTGGGAGAAAAGCATTTTGCAAACCTTAATGAGCTATATAATTCAAACTGGTCTTAACTTGTGAAGATCAATTTCTGTCACCAGAAGAAAGAAAACAGATGCATTTAGTGTAAAAGGCAAATGACATGGCAGAGTCAGCAGCTACCTGGTACCTTGAACCTAATATTTTACAGAATTAAACAGAGCTTAAATATGCTTTTCACAAAGGCAGTTTGCAATTCCAAAGTATTATTTTAGACAAAGCACCCTACCCCTAGAAGAGTTTTCCTCTTCTGATTATACCCCCAAAGTTGGCAATTTCTACAGAAAAGAGCAGGAAGAGGCAGGTTGCCTATGAGCACTTATTTCTTGCAGTGATGGCACACCAGACCCAGATTTGGCCACATGCCTGTAAACCCCCACAAGATGACTTCACCAAGCAATTCAAAAGACAAGTTCATGAATATAACTAAGGGAGGTTTTGGAAGCAAATAATTATGAGCACCAAACTGCTACTATTGAGCTTACATCTTCCAGAGCTTGAGAAGTGTAGTGTTTTCCATCAGCTCTGGGAGAGATAGTTCTAGGATGTGACAGGGTAACTCTGCTGACCTGAGATAGCTTTTCCTTTCTGTAAGTCGCTGGATTTGACTTAGCCTGGTTAGGAAAGGTTTTAGATGTGAAGTAACATCTGTATGAGTAGATATTTTATAAAACCTTTCATTGTTCTTCCGTATGCCTCCACCTTCTCCAAAAAGTCATACTAGCTACCATTCCTACAACTTTGAGGTTTACGAAGCACTTTGCCTACCTGATCTCAGTTGAGCCCCACAACAACTAGATGAAGCAGGCACAATGGGCATGATCACCCCCATTTTACAGCCCTCTACTCAGCAGTGTGGTACAATAGAAAGAATAATGGATTTTGAATCAGGGGACCTGGGTTCAAATCTTCATTATTGTTGGTTGATTGTTCCTCACTGCCTACTTGTTTCAAATAAGTCACTTTTCTTCCCTCTGCTTTTCTTAACTATAAAGTAGGAAGGTCACATCAAATGTCATAAATCTCTCCCAGCTCTAAATCCATGATCTTAGTGGGGCACGCTGTGCATTGATTCCAAGTCTAGAGCTGGAGGAGACATCAGAGTCACTACTGAGATCCAGAGGGGTTAAATGTTTTGCCTGAGATTTCACAGCTAGTAAACAGCAGTCAGGATTAGAAGTCAGGTCTTATGATTCCAGACCTGGGGCCATTTGCCCTACATCCCATTCTGGTTTAAAACCCATTGGGTTTTAGTATAAAAATACCCTGGAGACCATAGAATTGGTGAGTTCAGCAAAGTGAGAGGTCTATCTGCTAACTTCAAATCTTTGTCATTTATCTTGATAACGGACCTGAAATGGCATAGCCACCCAGGACTTTAGTCCTATTTTGACCCTGTTTGTGCTTCAGATACCATTTTCCATCTCTGCCTAGAAGCAGCTGGGTGATGCAGTGGATAAAATGCTGGGCCTGACAACCCTAGACACCCACTAGCTGTATGACACCGAGTAAGTCACTTAACCACAGTTTGCCTCAATTTCTTCAACTTTAGATGACAATAGTATCTACCTCCTACGTCTCAGGGCTGTTGTAAGGAGGCAATAAAGTAATATTTGTAAAGCACTCTCCATAATGCCTGGTGCAAAGTAGGAACCTAATAAATGTGTATTTTCTTGCCTTCCTGCCTATTCCCTTTTATTACATGTATGCCAGTTCTTATCCTTGGCTTATCACTTGATACTTGCAGCCCCTACTGGTGCAGAAATTTATCCATCGCAGAACTTCTCTCTTTTCCCATATTGATGAAGCAACCATCAGTGTCATAGAAGCTGTTCAGCCTCCATCTATCGTGGGTCTTGGCCCTGGCCCGGGCTCTGGGCAAGGCCTAGGAAAATACTACAGAATCTCTCATTTTGGGGGACATGGTTCTTACTAAACTTAGTAACTGCAGGTATGGAGAAGGCAGGCCGGATTAGAGGAGGTCTGAACCTATAAGGCACCTTGTGATTTCTCTTTGTTGTTGTGTTTGTCCTTCGTTCTCAAAGAGGACGGTGACATCAGGGAGATGAGGACATGACTTGCAGTTGACTTTGATCTGAGTGAGGAAGGTCTGTGCAAGGTTACCAGCTTCACTTTCTCCTCCAGAGCCATCTGGGTCCAGTGGTCAGATACTCATCAGGATGACTGGAGATGACCTAGGATGCAGTGGGAGACCCTGGCCCTTTTAGGCTAAGTCAGTGGTTCTCAACCTGTGGGTCACGACCCCTTTGGGGGTTGAACGACCCTTTCACAGGGATTGCCTAAGACCATCAGAAAACACATTTCTGATGGCCTTAGGAACCGAGATGCCGCTCCTCTATCTGTCTCCAGGAGGGTCCACCCACATGCAGATATGCTCACACATGAGTATTAAAGGGTCTCGGCATTAAGAAGGTTGAGAACCACTAGACTAAGACCTTTTTAGGTTCCCATTTTGATTGAAGCAACACCCATTCAGTGAATAGACTCTTTACTTTTGCTCCTATGTCCTGAGGCTCCTCACCCATTCAGTCACTACTGGCATCTTCCAAGGCAGTTGAAGTCTTCAAGAACCAGGAGGTCAAGGCTACTGAAGCTGAGAAGGAAGAAATCTTGTTCTGGGTCTAGGTAGAAGAAGGTTACTTTTCTTCTGGACTTAGAGCTAGACATGGTTGTCTGGTTGTCACCTCTAAGGTAAAGCTTTCTCATGTTAAGCATTCCAGGGTCTCATCATAACCAGTTAACATAACCTCAGCTACTTCTTTGAAGAGACCTTCAGCCAAGGCTATTTATTAGGCAGAACAGAGACTCCTTGGATTACAAAAGCATACAGTTACCTTCTGACCTCATGGCATGGAATTTAGAGGCTGCAACTTGGACTTGGCCTAGCTATGCCTCTCTTCAAGCTGAGCTAGATACCTTGGGTTTTCTTTGATGCCCTCAAATCTTCTTTCCCTGCATCAGGGACATTTGTGTTCCCTCTGCTTTCATTCTATGGAAAGGAGCCACGGGGAACCAGGGAGCCTCTGAAAGGCTCTGTTCAGAGGGATTAAGTCTTGGGGATAGGAGCTACCGAAGGCAGCAGTAGCTTAAAACTTTGAGAAACTCAAGGGCCACTCTTCTAGGCCCTTTATGGAGAAGAATCCAACTCAGACAACAATGGATATCATGGAAGGGCCTTAATCTTACCAGAGTATCATTCCGGGGCTTTGTTTCCTTATTCAGGAAGGGCATAATAGTAAAGATTTGCACAGTAAAATCTATCCTTTTCATTTAGCATGATTCTTCCAATCAGAGCGACTGTCAGTTTCTAGCTTCAGATTCTAACAGAGGGTCTGTTCTTTCTTCCCCCATTGTTTATCTTTCTTCTCTTTAAATACAACAAAGTATGTTTTCTCTTGGGTTTGATTTCTTTAAAAAAAATTATTGCAACTCAAAAATAAAAAAATAGAAAAAAATGTATTGCCTTTTTCCCCCCCAACTTTGCTTAAATTTCCAAATATATCCCTCCTCACTCCCCTATCCAGAGAACCATCGCATGTAACAAAAAACAAAAAATAGAATGAGGAAAAAAAGCCACTCAGTAGGAACGATAACCAATACATCAACTGAGTCTGAAAGTATATATCAAAGCTCCATTGCCATAGTCTCCCATCTTTACAAATAAGGGAAGGCAATATATTTTCTGATCTTTTCCTGATCAAGCTTGATCAATATAATTACACAATGTTCAAGTATTTGGGGAAGATGTAGGCATGGGTACATCTGTAGAACAATGGATCAGTCTGACCTTTGCAATCATGATCTCTCTCTTGCCAAGTAGGTATTTGGTCTTAATTTCAAAACAATGCCTTTGATGCCCTTCATAAAAATTAAATTGGTCCTGCTTTAATTTTAGGAATGATGAAAATTCCTGGAGCTAACCCAAATCATTAGACAGTTGCTTCTCACTCAACTCCTTTTAATTTAATCTTTTGGAAAGAGTAGGAAAGAGAACAGTGGCTATTCTTTCACACTTCTGGAGGTTAAATCAATGCAAGCATTTGAATCCTAAGTCCTCTTAGTTTCTCAGAGATTCACTTGTCAATATGTTCATCTAAAGGTTTTAGACGGTTCCCTAGAAATATTCTTGGTTTATAAGAAAGTGATTGAAGAAACTGATTATACTGACATCACATCCTCAGTGGGTGGAGGAGGGGATGGGGGAGAAGAAGAGAATTTGGAACTCAAGAAAAAAAAAGAATGTTAAGAATAAATAAAGAATAAGTTTATGAATGAACAATTAAAAGAAATTGATTATAAATTTAGAGCTAGAACAGATTTCAGAGACCCTCTAGGCCAACCTTATTTTTCAGATGAGGAGATAGACCCAGGGAGGTTAGGTAATTCAAGGACATACATTTAATAAATGTCAGCAGTAGGATTTGAACCTAGGGCCTTTGCTTCCATAACCAGTGCTTGCTGTGCCTCCTCCAAACTTTATTGACAAAATCCGTTTTTATATGCTAGGGAGTGGTGCTGATGATGAACTGCAAGGATCATTGATTATAAAAGAAAATATACACATCCCTAACCATGTCATTTAAAATCCTTTTATCCTGGAAAGTAACTTCTCCACCTTGCAAATAAACTTCATTTAAAGCAACTGCATTTCACATTCTTTTACGTATGTTTAGTCAATGTGACCAGTTGATATGAGATATGGTATTGGATTGTTGTTTTTTTTAAATCTCTTTTGGAAAAGGAGTTCTGCCTAGAGACTTATCTTGAGCTCTTTACTCTCTTTTTAACATTTAAAAGCTTGTTTTTCCTCTATTGACAACCAAAAAAACTCCGTTCTTAAGGATAGAAATCTGGAGTGAATATGCTTTATGAAAACAATCAGAAGTCAGTCCACTTTAGCTTTCCTTTCATGTGAATACCATACTATTAGTTTGGAAGAAGGCATTATGCTTAGGGGGAAAAAACAACTCATTATCACATGAGCAATGTGAACAAGCTGATCCCAGATCTCACTTTATTTATCAATGTGGAAATATCTGGGGGTGGAGGGAAGAACTTCATGGACTATGTGTAGAATTCAGACAGAAATGGTGCTCATTTTCCAGGGAGCCACTGAGAATATACTACAGTATACATTAGACGCTTACATTGTAGGCTGAAGGCATAACTTTCAGTTTGGTGTGTAAATGGTGATAGTGTACCCTGGCCAAATTACTTTTTCTGGGTTATGAACTGGATGAGTTTGTAAATATTTTCCAAGCAGAATATGATGACATATTGTCCAGGAAGCCCCTGAATATATATGAGACATTAGACAGACCAAACAACATTAGTATGTTTTAAATAATGATTTCCCCTTTCCCTTCTTTTCAAATGGGAACTAAGTCTTCTCAGAAGTCAGGCTTAGGATAACAGAAGTGGAATCAAGCTGATCTGAGAAACTGGAGATTGGAGATTAAGGGTAAAAGATGCTGATTATGGACCTTGGTGGTATGTGGATTCCAAAAGACTTGACCGAGGAATACTCCACCACTTTCTTCTTCATAAAAAGGACTGGGGCTCTTATAGGGGAATTGTCTTATATGCAGTTCAGATTCCTCATCTTGATGATCTTGACCTTGGGTTCTGAAAACAAAGATGGTCCACTGGGATCTGGGCACCTCGGACCCAGATACACTGAATGACATATTAGTATCTCAGTAAGAACACGCAGAACAAATACATTATGGTATCTGGGGTAAGGGTGGGGTGGGATGTGGGGAGGAAGACCAGGATCTTTCTTTCAGGGTGGTATAAAGATACTGGGATTTGAAGATCTTCCATGCCCCTTGAACTTGCTGATGTAGCAGGAAGGGGTGGAGCAAGAGAACCCTGGAACCAAGCTAGTCTCCGTGTGGTGCTGACTGGAAGCGGCAGCAGAGGCGGCAGTTACAGTGCGAATTCCTTTTTCTTTGAGCTGGCCAGAATCTCTGCTAAGGACTCCTGCTGAGGACTGCCTGGGACAAGAGCTGCTGGGAGCAAGCTGCCTGGATGCTGAGCAGTTGTCATGAGTGAGGAGAGGAGGATCTTTGCCTGAGGTAGCCTGTCCTGTTTGAAGGCTTGAGAATGTGGGTGTTTACTACTTTAACTACATGTGCCAACTTCACAACTACTATGTTGGCTTTGACTTTCTGGTTTGGGGACTCAGTTTTCTGGTATTTAAATGAATGCGCTAGCTATATTTCTTGTGTAGAGAGCCTGTTACATTTTGTGATTAATAACTATATCAGCATATTTATAGTTATTGTAGGCATTGTGAATACTGCATTGCTGATACAGCTGGCCCCTACCACATCTCATGGGGGCCACTAACAGTGATGTTGACAAGACCAAAAAGTAGAGCATAATATTGCAATGTCCTCCAAATAATTGAAGGACACTGAACCAATCTTTTAATTCTCAGAGCCACAAAGAAATTGGGAGGAATGATGGGTACAGTCAAATGATCATAAGGTCACAGGGTTAGAGCTGGGAGGGATATCATAGTCCCATCACCTCTAACTCCTTCAGTATACAGATGAGGAAACTGAGGCACAGAGAGATTAAGAGACTTTCTCAAGGTCACGTAGTTTCTAAGTGTCTAAGGAGGAATTTGAACCTAGGTTTTTCTGACTCCAGATCAAGCAACCTTATCCACTATGCCATGCTGCCTCAAACGAGGGGAAAAAAGCTATGGTTTCCCATCGGCCTCTGGTGTCCACAATCCTTCAATGTCAGAAACGATAGCTATAATCAATATTTCTTGTGTCTAGCCCCAGATATGTAGACTGATGCAACCTACATATACCTGGTCAATACAATTAAACAAAATTTATTGAATGTATATTATGTGCCAGGCACATTTGTAGGGATACAAATACAAAAACAAAGCATTTCTACCTCGAAGAAGTTTCCATTGTCTGAATAAAGTTTGAGAAAGTCCCAAATGGTTAGGGCTTTTAACCAGGGCACCTCAAAATAGGTACCTTAACACTAGTAACAAGGAATAAGGAATTATAAAGGGCCTTGTAGTGGCAACCACACTGGCACACTCAGGATGGCTGCTAGCACAGATTCTTAGATCTGTTTTACTAGGAAAGATAACTGTTTAAGGGACAACACTATTTTTTAAATTACATTCACTAGTTCAGGGGAAAAGTCAGCACCCTGAACTTCAGAGAAAATACAAGCAGAGAAATAAAGATCAAGGGCTCTGACTGCCTGAATCAACTATATACTTTCCATACATCCCTGGATCGAGAAAGCCTTTACATCTGAGCAGTAACATTATGGCCACTCAGAATCTTGACCAGGAAAGCACAAGAGCTTTCTCATAAGGGAGCCCTCAAAGCAAAATCCCAACTCAGAGTATATATATACAAGTGTATATATACACTTCTCAGAACCACAAGGCATCACAACCCTTCTGACTCAGTGCCTAATTAGAAATTAGCAAAAGGTGTGAAAGCCTTCCTACAAGCAAGTCTACCCTAAGCAAGCTTCACTTAATGGGCTCCACGTGAGACCTATTAATGGCCAGGAAAGCTCTTATATCCCATTAACACTACAAACCTCCATTCAAGAGGGCCTTCCATGGTCCTAGAATAGTCACTGGTGCCAGTGAACTCATCTTGCTCATAGTATTCTTGCAGAGTGTCATGGCAACCACATTCCCTTTTTCTCTAGAATCAGTCCCAGACTATTTGACCCTCATTCTACATGGACTCAGTCTTCAGGGCATTCCTAGGATGTGGGTTCTGGCATGAGATTCCTCAGAATGGAGATCAGAGGAAGATGGAAGTCTTACTATCGTATTTCTACCCTTTAGTTTAACTATTTCTTAGTCCTCAGGAAATTGATAATTAGCTCTGATAGATAGGCCCAACTCACCTGAAGCCAATTAATCTTATTGAAGTGCCTAAGCCTCCAGGAAGATCCAGTAAGAGAGCTTTGTTTCCTAGTCAGTCTCTTCACCCGGGATCTTAGAAGCAGTATATTGCAGAATGAAACATGAACTTTACACAGGTTCTGGTTGCTGCTTTTTTGTCTGGGCGTGGGATAGGTCCTCCTAGACATGCTGGATATCAATGAATGTGGGAGTCCTGAAATTAAATAAGGGGATAATGTCTATAATTGGGTGTAGGAGTGTAGCCTGTAGGGGTGAGCTGGAGCCAGCTCAGACTACCCAGGTCAATTGGTAAATGCCCAAATCAGGGTCTAATTTTTTGTTTTGTTGTCTAGACTTAAGAAAGTGATGTAGAAAATGTTAATAATACAATTTAAACTTAAAGGTGTGTCATGGGCAGAGGATTCTGGGAAGATGGTGGAGTAAGATGGAAAACACCGAACTCTCTGAAATTCTCCCACAAACATGATAAAAAAATATTGCCTTGAAGGGAATTTTGAGCAGCAGAAATAATTAAAAGTCAGGCTAAAGCAATTGTCCTCCTAAGACAACTTGGGAGGACCTTAGAAAAATATGACTTCCAGGGGTGGAGGCCTGGCCCACAGGAAGTGTAAACACGTCTGCTGGATCAACAGACAACCAGCTCTGGGGACAGGTGACGGCCTCTCACCTCACAGACAGTGTGGGAGGCTGGCAGCTGAGCAGGAGAAGAGTGAAGGGCCCTCTGAAGCTGCTGGATGCTAGGCAGACTTGGTCCTGGGCTGCGGCTGTAGATGAGGAGGAACGCACACTCTTCTGGTGAGTGCGGTAGCAGAAGGGTGGGGACACTGCTAGCTGTGGGCGCTGAAAGGAGAGCAGAATCCTTGGTTTCACAGAGGGGTGAGGGCAGAGGGCAGACGGGTGAGCTGAAGTGTTCAGCCTCAAGAGGTACCACAGGGAGCAAGAGCATTTGCAATGACTGCATAGCTGAGAGCCCTAGCCATGGCTCAGAGGTGGAGAGGAGTGCCTGAGGTCCAACTCCCAGACAGAATTTAGAAAACAGCAATGTGGATAACCCTTTGGTGGAGCCCAGATGGCAGCCTAGAAGCAGGAAAACTCCGCAGCTCCTCCCATAACCACCTCAAATACCTATAATATATGATTCTAAACAAATTTTAGAGCTCCAGAACCCACAAAAGTACAGAGAAACAAAGCTCCCACTGAAGGCAGCCCGGCAGGTGGGACAGGAAGGGCTCATTGCAGTGTGCTGGGAGCCAAAACCAGCCCAGCCTGAAACCTAGGCTTGGCCTTGGGGTGGCCAGGACAAGCTGTTGCTGGAGCTTTCAGGAGAGTGGATCACCAACAGCTATGGCAATTTCCAGAATTATCAGCCCATAAGAAACAAGGACAAAGTCTGTGGAACTCAGCTAAATTTGGGGGAGAAAAGTGGGTCTGGCCGTCTGCCCCCAGGGCAAGAAAGCAGCAGAAGTGGTGGCCCTTCAGCCGCCTTCACATGGCTGCTTCAGAGCTCTCGGCCC
>CM053580.1:308923953-308945338 GCA_028627135.1 Pseudochirops cupreus
GTGATTTAGAGCATTTAGAAGAAAATAATTTCTTAAAAACTAGAACTGGGCAAGGGGAAACCAATGATGTTATAAGATACCAAGAAATAATAAAACAAAACCAAAAGAATGAAAAAAAAAGAATGTGAAACATCTCATTGGAAAAACAACTGATTGTGGAGAATAGATCAAGGAGAGACAATATGAGAATTATTGGAGAACCTGAAAATTATGATTTAAAAAAAAAGAGTCTGGATATGATGTTACAAGAAAGTTTTTTAAGGAAAATTGCCCTGAAGAACTAGGATGAGAAAGTAAAATTGAAATACAAAAAAATCCATTGATTACAACCTGAACGAGATCCCAAAATGCAAACTTACAGGAATATTATAGCCAAATTTTGAAACTCCCAGATTAAGGAAAATATACTATAGGCAACCAAAAAAAAAAGTTATATACTGTGGAGGATAACATAAGATCAAGGCCAAAGAGCCTGGAACATTATACTTCGCAGAGCAAATGAGTTGGGCTTGCAACCAAGAATAACTTAGCCAGCAAAGCTAAGTATAATCGTGAATGAAAAGAAAAAAAAACCTAGATGTTTAATGAATTGAAAGGATTTTCAGATATTTGTGGCAAAAAAGATGAGGTGCAGGCTCTGGGAGCCCCCTTGAGCTCTCCTTGAATCTTTGAGGTACAGGCTCTGGGAAACCCCTTGAAGTCTGATTAAATCTTCCCACTTGATGAGGCATTTGCAGAGGCCATAAGTTTTTCACTGTGGCTGGACCCAAACCTCTGTTACTTGCCTAACCCTCCATTGTCCATCTACTTCCCACCCTTGAGTCTATCAAAATATTAATCCACCCTTGCATTGCACTGAAGACCTTCTCCAAACTCATTATTGGAGTCTGACCTCATTGACTCCTCCTGTAGACCACCCCTAGATTTCTTTGTACATAAGACCCCATTTTCCCTCAATGTGGTGTGAGAGCACCATAGAATGACTTAGCACAGACTTGCTCTGTGAGAGAGCCATAGAATGACTTAGCACAGACTTACTCTGTGACAGATTTGCTCTGGCCCAGATTTACTCAATGTAGGCATCACAGATATCTAGGCTCCTTAAGAGTCTACCCCACATGGTGAACTGTCAATAAACTTTACTTTTCTTTGGCTGAGAGAAGACTCGAGTCAAATTCTTTTGGCAGGACCCGGTGTGTTGGTATTTTGGGATCTCAAGCAACCCTAAACCCAGGAGTCAATGAGGTCAGACTCCAGTAATGAATTTGGGGAGGGTCTTCAGGAGGATTTAATGAGAGTGGATTGATATTTTGATAGGCTCAAGGGTGGGAAGTAGATGGACAATGGAGGGCTAGGCTAGTGACAGAGGTTTGGGCCCAGCCACAATGAAAAACTTATGGCCTCTGCAAATGCCTCATTAAGTGGGAAGATTTAATCAGACTTCAAGGGGTTTCCCAGAGCCTGTACCTCAAAGATTCAAGGAGAGCTCAAGGGGGCTCCCGGAGCTTGTGCCTCATCAAAAAGACCAGAATTCAATGGAAAATCCGGTATAAAAGATCAAGGAAAAACATAAGGTAAATATTGAAGACCAATTATAAGGGACTTAAAAGGTTGACTTCTTATATGGGAAAATGTTATCTGTATTCTTCAGATTATTATCATTACTTGGATAGTTTGAAACATCAGACATTGATAAAAGGCTTGTAGTTAAGTTGAGTATGATGGGATGATTCTAAAAATAAAATTAGATAGGCAGAGGTAAAATGGCATAATAGAACGAGGCATGAATGGAAGAACTCTGGAAGCAAGTGGGGGTGGTAGTGCTGGAATCTCACTCACTTGTAACTAGGTTAAAGAGGTAACAACATACATCTAGAAGGGTATGAAAGTCTTTTAAATTTATAAAGAAATGGGGCAGAAGGGATAGGATAAGGGAGGGACTTTTAGTAGGATTCAAGAAGTAGGAGGATGAGAGACAGGATAAGGAATTCTTAGAGGGGTGGGTAGATTAAAGCATAGGAGGGCAAGGGGAGAACATAAGGGAGGGATTCTTTAAAAAGGTGCAGATTAGGGAGGTCGTGGTTAGAAAAAATAGATGTCTGAGGATGGGGGAGGGTAAAAAGAGTGAAAATGATAAATAGTGAGGAAAAATAGGGTGGAAGGAAATATACAACTGGTAATTATAACTGTGAATGTGAATGGGATGACCTCACCCATAAAACAGACACAGCAGAATGGATTAAAAGTTAGAATCTGACAATATGTTGTTTACCAGAAACACATTTGAAAATGAGAGATACATACAGAGTTAAAGGGCTGGAGTAGAATTTATTGTGCTTTAGCAAATGTAAAAAAAGCAGAGGTAGCAATCATGATCTCATGCTATCCTTCAGAGAAAGAACTGATAAATAAAAGTATATATGCTATGGTATATATGATGATACACACACACAGTGTGTGTGTGTGTGTGTGTGTGTGTGTGTGTGTGTGTGTGTGTGTTGTTTGATTTTAGTCTTCTCTAGAGTGGGAGGGAAGGGAGAAAAAAAAGTGAATAAAAGAAAACTTGGTAGCACAACATGTAGTGTTCATTACATAGTTTTTCAGAAAAATATAAACAGTCTGAAATGGAAATTCATGGTTTTATGTTGAATCCTCTCTTTATGTTGTGCTGTGTATGTGGAAATGTTCTCTTTTTTTATCCTTTTGTATTTAAGTTCAGAATGAATAAAAACCAATTTTTTGAAGTTTGTCACATTACACTTACCTCCAGAGTTAGTTGTTAAATAGTATTTGGGGGTTTAAAGTAGATTGCAAGTTCAATTAAATTCAGCAGTATGATATGGCAGCTAGAAAAGCTAAGAGAGGCCATGGGGAGGCTAAGGGAAGTGATAATTTCTCTGTATTTTACTCTGGTCAGACCATATCTGGAGTGTTGTGCCCAAGTCTGGTAACCATGGTTTAGATCAGATGTTAATAAGATATTATTCAGTCATTTTCAGTTGTGTCAATCTCTTCATGACACCATTTGAGGTTTTCTTGGCAAAGATACTGGTGTGGTTTGCCCTTTCCTTCTCCAGCTCATTTTACAAATGAGGAACTGAGGCAAAACAGTTAAGTGATTTGCCCAGGGTCACACAGTTAGTGTCTGGGGCCAGATTTGAACTCAGGAAGCTGAGTCTTCCTGATTCCAAGTCCAGCACTTTAACCACTGCACCACTTAGCTGCTCACTGATAAGATGGAGAGTATCCAAAAAAGGTATATAAGAAGGGGAGTGAAGACCTTACTATACAAAGATCAATTGAATGATCTGGGGATGTTTAACCTAGAAAAGTCTTATGGAGCACATGAAGGCCATTATCAAATATTTGAGGAAAATTACGTCCAAGAGGAATTGGTCGTGTTCTACTTGGCTTTAGAGGGCAGAGGTAGGTGGTTTCAGGGAGGCAAAGAAAACCCTTGGGGTTCTTTAACCAGACAGTTGGCTCCCCATCTCTTGAATTCTTCAAGCAGAGGTTGGATGATCATGTATTGGGGATGTCATAGGGCTACAGGCTGTAGATAAAGTTGGGCTAGATGACCTCTAAGGGCCTTTCCAACTCTGGGATTCTGTGCTTCTGATTCTATAAATTAATCAAAAAGCAAACCCAAATGCGTTCTGAGGAGAATGGTTCTTGTCTCAGTTCCCCAGACAGCTGGCTCTAAGCAGGAAGCTTCATAACCGTGTTGCGATTGTATCACATATTTTCTGGGACACCAACCAAGCATTTATATGCCAGAGATTATAGGACTGAGTCTCCTGGGTGATGGGAAACCAGTATCCTGCTTAATAGTTTCTGGATTTCTCATTATAAAAGACAAGCAACATTTTCCTTCTGTTCTTAGGGGAGTCAACCCTGAAGAGAGGTGTTTATAGGACTACAGATCTAGAGCTGACATGGATCTTAGAAGCTATCTAATCCAACATATTCATTTTACAGATGAGGAAACTGAGTCCTAGAGAGGCCAAGTGACTTCTCCAAGGTCATACAGGTAAATGGCAAAGCCACTCTCTAATCCCGCCTCTCTTGCCACCACTTGGTAAGGGAAACTGAGCTCCCAACTCCTGGATTTCTGTTATGGATTTTCCATACTATTAGTTTTGGGCATACCATTGTATTCAGGACAGCCACCTAATGAAGACCACAGAGTCTTAGGTCAGTGTTTAAGAATAAAGGCACATGGTTAAATATCCTGGATATGTTACCATGAACCAGAGAAGAGAACAAATACTTGGGGATATAGCCTATACTGGCTCTAGGCTATTGCCTAACCCCAATATTAATAGATGGAGTGGGACAGGAACTTTTACCTATGATGCTTGGCAGTCAAAACCCAGGTTCTATGTCCTGGAAGGCGGAGCTAATGATGGTTAACCTCCTTACTCCCCGTCAAAAATAGACTTCTTGGGAAAGTGAGGTGGCGCAGTGAATACAGCACCTGCCTTGGAGTCAGGAGGACTCAAGTTCAAATTTGGCTTCAGACACTTGACACACTTACTAGCTGTGTGACCTTGGACAAGTCACTTAACCCTAATTGCTTTGCCTTCCCCCCTCAAAAAATAGACTTCTTCTTTTAATCAAAGTCGTGGAGTATTGGG
Source organism: Pseudochirops cupreus (assembly GCA_028627135.1). NCBI lineage: Eukaryota > Metazoa > Chordata > Mammalia > Diprotodontia > Pseudocheiridae > Pseudochirops > Pseudochirops cupreus. The sequence continues at coordinate 308,928,591 of CM053580.1, forward strand.
CAGAAGTGCAGCTGTTTATGGGCTGCATAACAAGGCCACCAGTTATGACAGTCCTTGATTCTTCAGGGAAACAAGTTTATTCAATGTCTATTCTGTGCTAGGTCTGCTGTTGACAAAAAAAAACCAAACAAAAAACAAAAGACAAACCATTCCTGCCTTCAAAGTGTTTGAAGTCTACTGAAGGTGTGCAATATGTATACCATATATTTATAATATATGAAGAGAAAAGTAAATAAGAATTTCAAGAAGGAGAGAATGTTTAAAAAAATGAAGAGGATTAGGAAAGTCTTCCTATAGGAGATAGTACCTGAGTAGAACCTTAAACAAAGCTAAGAGTCCAGAAAGGTGGAATAAGGAGGGGGCACATTCCGGGGACAAAGGTGGGAGTGGGGAGACTCGCTTTGCAAAAGCAAGGAGGCAGGAAGTGGATTACAGAGAAGCCAGTTTGACTAGAGCATAGAATAGAATGGAAGACAATTTTAGTCAATGGTTTCCTTGGCCATAGCCATACACATGAATAGCAATGCTCATTTTGGAATATTGAGGAAACCGATATATAGCTAAATAAATTGGCTGTGTCAAGGATGGAGGAGTGGCATCGTTCATTCAAACTTAGGGCTATCTTTTCTAGCATAGTGGAGACTGAGTCCTACATAAAGAGGTCAAATAATTCAGAGAGGCAGAAAACTGAAATGAATAAGCTAAATAAAGAGAGGCTATGGAATAGGGGTGGTAAATTTAGATATATTTTCCACTCTTTTCTATGCTTATTGTCTGATCACTTTCTAATTGCAGAGAAGTAGATTTAGATTTGGTGTAAGGAAAAACTTGGTAGCAATTAGATCTGTCCATAAACAGAATGGACAATCGGAGGTCAAAATCTTCAAGCAGAAACTGGAAAACCAGTCATTTGGTAGATTGTAGAGGGGATTCATATTTAAGTACACATTGAACCAAATGATCTCTGAGGTCTTGTCCTGTTATGAGAGTCAACGATTCTCCAAAATTCCTTTTAAAAAATGATTAGCGAACAGTAAGATTTCAGGAGAAGCAAAACAATCTTGATTAAACAAGCCTATCTATTTTTCCCTAAAAAGGAAGGACACTGGACAAGGCGAATGCTAAAGAACCAACAAATATTTATTGTTTTTCATCCTTTGTTTAGGGGAGGGTTGTTTCATTTGTTGATTCATTTCTATAAATTTTGAGATTTACAAAACTCCATATAGAACCACCCTATAATGTCATTGTTTGGTTGTTTCAGTCATGTCTGACTCTTTGTGACCCCATTTGGGATTTTCTTGGCCAAGATATTAGAGTGGTTTGCCATTTTCTTCTCCAGGTCATTTTATAGATGAGGAAATGGAGGCAAAGAGGGTTAAGTGACTTGCCCGGGGTCACATAGCTAGTAAGTGTCTGAGGCTGAATTAGAACTTAGGTGTTCCAGACTGCAGCCCAATACTCTATCCACTGTACCACCTAGCTGCCCCATCAAGTATTATTATCTCCATTTTATAGATGAGGAAACTGAGCTTCAGAATTTTGTCCAAGATTATGCAGCTAGTAAGCATTGGAACTAGGACTTGGATGTTGGTCTCCTCATTTGAAATCTAATACTGATTCCATTAGATTTCCCCACATTTAGGGATTGTTTTGAGTCACTGCCAAGTGCTCCAAAGTCAGGCATTAGGCAATAAATATAGTGAGTCCAACTGTCTATACCATAGTCAAATTTCCATAAGTATTTGTAAGAATTCTGGGGGAGGAGGCAAAATGCTAGAAGACCTTTGCAGTCATTGCCTCACCTAACCTCCGCTGCCATCCCCCTGCTTAGTTATTATGGCTTATCCATTGTTGGTTAGCTGCTTTATTAGACAGTATCTATAATAAAAATGAGCAAAAAATGAACAAACTGTATTATATGAAGAGAAGACAGGGAAATGGTAAAAACCAGGGTAGAGTAGCACAAATGGTCAGTGCACCAACATTTCCTTGGTCCTCATCCTCTTTGGCCTCTCTACAAACTACGACCCATGATTGCCCCAGTCTTCTTAGAACTTTTTCTCTCTCTAGCTTCTAGGACACTATACTCTTCTTGGTTGTGCCTCTGGTAAGGTCTTTCCCATCACCTTCAATGTTTCTACTACCTTTAGTATTTCTCTAACTTTGGTCATTGCTCTGCTTTTCTCATTCTCTATTTTCCCCTTCAGGAAAAATCTATGTTCTTATGCTTTCAAATATAATATCTACTTGGATGATTTCCAATTCATCTCTGACTACTGCTTTCTTGAACTTTGGTCAAGCATTTCCACCTGCTTATCATACACCAACACCTAGCATCTTGACATTGCCTCAAACTCAGCAGTTCTAAAACATATCTTATCTGTCCAACACCAGTCTTCCACCTGGATTTTTTCCTATCTCTGCCAATGATATTACCATTGGAATTTGGACTGGAAGTTTCTCTGCTTTTAAAAAATGGAGGCTAGGATAAGATATAGGTGGTTTTCAATGTATTATAGTGGGAAAAGTCTTAGATTTAAGGTTAGAAAACTGGGAGTTTTGGTCCTGCCAACTACCTTCTATCAGTGTAAGCTTTGGTTATTGTATTACATTACATTACACATTATAATGTTGTGTTGTTATGTTATATGATATTATCTTGTAATGTTATGATGTTATGTTGTGTTATATTCCATTCACCACAACTCTACTTCTCAACTATTCTTTGCAGTCTTCTGAATATTCTACAATTCTTTGATGTTACGTGAGGTTCAGAACCAAGTATTTAAAGAAAGATCAGCTACAGTTTAGCCTACATTTCAACACTAGAATGGTGTAATTTTATCAGTCTGGGTACTGTCTCCCTTAATGCAGAATGCAGCCCTTAATAGGACTTAATAGAAGGTCTTGAAGAACTACCATAACCAAAAAATTCATCCCACTGCTGCCAATCTGAGGATGTGCTTTTCTGACCTTAACAAGGCTAGTCCTCACAGTCCATCACCTACCCTTGTAGTATATGCAGTGACAACCCGAACTAAATTCACCCATTTCCTTCCATTTAAATTCACTGACATCCAAAATATTGAGGTTTAATCTTTCCATTTCCTGTTTGACCACATCCAGCTTACCTTGGTTCACAGATCTGACATCCCAGCTTACTATGCAATATTGATCTTTACATCAGACTTCCCTTTTGTCACCAGACATAACTGCAGCTGAATTTCCTTTCCAGTTTGGTCCAGCCACTTTGTTAGTACTGTAGTTACTTGTAGTCATCCTCCATCTTCCCCAGTGGTGTGTCAGAAACCTCCCACCTGAGGGGCTCATCTTCTAATGTCCTCTCTTTTATCATTTTAGTACTTGGTAAAATATATTAGGGGTTTTCTTGATAAAAATATTAGAGTGGTTTTCCATTTCCTTCTTCCGTGGGTCACTTTTTGTTATAACTCTCCTGTTTGCCTTGGGTCACCCTGCACGGCATAGCTTTTGGTCATCGAGCTATGCAAACCCCTGTGCCATGACAAGGCAGTGATGGGGGGAGGGGCAGGGCTGAGAGACAGATACTTTTATTATCCCCATATTGCAGATAAAAAAACAACAGTAGGTTACAGGGTCCAATAAGGCTTTTTGAGGATGACATTTTCATGCTTAACAAAGTACTCCCAACACCCACCAAAGCAAGTGTTCACTCACACTTTTCCTACTGTAATATTATTTAAGCATTTATCTCAGAGAGGAACTGTCTGATCTATTTACTCTCTGTCACCAGAAGGATGCTGGTATTTGCCACAGTTATAGTTTCATCAAGGGCAACTGGGTGGTGCAGTAGATACAGTGATGGGCCTGGAGTCAGGAAAACCTGAGTTCAAATCTGATCTTGTATATAGTAATAGCAATATTGTTTTAAGAATGACTTTGAGTGAATAAGTCATTTTGACTATAAGAAATATCTAAATTAACTATAAAGGGCACATGAAGAAAGATGCTATCTGAATTCAGAGAAAGAACTGGTAAGTAGAAGTATATATAGAATAATTTTACATATATGTCTATTTGTGTCTAATGGTAATTATCTCTAGGGTGGGGGGGAGAAAAAAGAAATTTACATGGTAACTTTATCATATATTTTAAAAGAATAGTAAGTTGTACATAACAGATTTGCAGTTTCATGTGCAATCATCTTTTTTATTATACTATTTCTTGGAAATACTTGTTTTATTCCGTAACGCAAAAAATAAATAAATGCAACCTCAGACACTTACTGTGTGACCCTGGGCAAGTCACATAACCCTATTTACCTAGTTTCCACATCTGTAAGTTGAGCTGGAGAAGGAAATGGCAAATTACTACAGTGTCTTCTCCATTCCACCCCCCCCAAAAAACCCAAATGGGGTCACAAAGAGTTGGACATAACTAGACAACAATATATTTCCATAAGTCATCCCTTTTGCAAACTGTCTCTGTATAAGGCTTGACTTTCTGCCGTTCTTTTTTCTAAGGCTCACCTTGACTTCCTCCCTAGTCTATTGCCCTCCATGCCTGGTGAGATGAATTAAGGAGCAGTTGCTGAGACATATGTGATATGCTTCCAGGAAAAGCCTCAGGCAGCTGCAAAGGCTGACAGGGTAGCTTACTTAGTCAACGCACCTTCCTGTCAGAGAACACAGAAAGCTAAGTTAGCAGCACTAACAGGCAGTGACAGAATGACACTGGAGGAGACAGGCAGAGACAGAATCATTCATCCAAACTGGAACAAAAATGAAGTGAATGACAGGCTGACCCAGCAGCAGAATTAAACAACAACAAACTCAGAGCCAAGAAGATATGTAACTCAATTTCTAAAAGTCATTATGTCTCCTAGAAAAACAGACAAACCAACACTTAGAACCAAAAGTGGGGATAGAGGTGGAAGGTAGACAATGTTGTTTCCATGACCTGGGAGATCACTAACACTCCAGAAGAGCAAAGCTTCAAAAGTTATCTCATAAAGATTTGTGATGTTGATAGCTAAAGACAAGAAAAAGATTAAAGCCTGTCTGCATGCATTTCTGAATGTTCCCATGGGGTGCCCAATCTAATTGTGGAGTAAATATCTAGCCACTGAAGATGTTCCTAATACCTGAGGAACTCCAGAAAGTTCTAGATTACATAAAGTTTGTTCTCTGTCAGTGTTCTGGAGAGAGAGGCAGTGTCTGGGTTGTTAGGATGGCATGTCCCTGCAGCAACAATTGCCTGGGAATAGAGGTGGCAAATGTGTCTGTCTGGGCTGAGGGTCTGAAAGGGGTCTGTGCTGTTCCCTTGGGAGGATCCAACCTAATTCAAGTGTTAGATTCATCCAGGGTATTCTGAACACTCCCAAACAAAAGCAAGTGTGGTGGGTCCGTGTCTGTGGGATGAATAAAAGAATATCAGACTACCTCCAATGGCTCTAGATACGAGTCCTCTTGTTAAAAGGATTCTTTGAGACTGTTTTCTTTGTTCTTCAAACCAGCCCCATGTCTCCGCACTCAGATTTCTGTCAGCACCATTCTGTAATCAGCAGGTGACTTTGGGATATTTTTTGACTTTCCCTACTGTTTTCTATCCAATCTATCACCACATCCTATCATTTCTTCACTCAAAATACCTTGTGGATTCTCCCCTTTTGCTCCACTCCCACTGGCACTGCCCTAATCCCTCATCACCAGATGTCAGGTTTACTCAGCAGAGTCGACATCCAGGCTGTGGGTGGCTGTGGTCCTGGAATAGGCCCGAGAAGTGTGTGTGTGGGCATTGTATGGGCAAAAGGTCTTAGGATCACAGGATAGAGAGTTGGTGAGGACATTGGAAGTCCGCTTGTCCAACTCTGTCATCTTTCAGATGAGGAAACTAAGGGCCAGAGAGGTTACAAGACGTGTCTAAATTCACACAGACATCAAAGATGGAAGGAAGAAATCAATAAAGGGGATCAGTTAACAAAGAAAGAAGAGGTATATAAGCATTGTGAGCCTGGAGAGAAAAACCAAAATGAATCTTTAGGGCAAAGGTTCACCTTCTTGTACAATGGACTCCTTGGCAGTTAGGTGAAACTTACAGACCCTTCTCAGAATAATTTTTTCCTCATTTATTTATTTTGTTTTTAATTTATAGAATAAAACAAACATTTTCATAAAAGAATAATAAAAAAGATAATTGCACATGAAACTGCAAATCTACTATGTAAAAGTTGCTATTCCTTTTAAATACATAATAAAGTTATGTAAATTCCTTTTTTTCCCTTTTTTCTTCCCTCATGAAATAAAATACATAGAATTATAAGGTAAAACAATTGTATTGAAATATAGTTATCAAAAATATTTTTAAAAAATAACTTCATGGACTTCAAGTTAAGAACTCCTGCTCTAGGGTGTCAGGACTAATTGGAAAATGGATGCATGAATGAATGAGTCAAAAGCGTTTCTTGAGAATTTTCTGTATGCTAAGTGAGAATGGAAAGGCTTGGAGGTTCAGTATGCGAGCTTTGCTGCATGGCCAGAGAATCAGACCAGGGACCACAGGCAGATGCAATTAGGTTATGCGTGCAAAGGGTGAGGTCTAGGGATCAGGCTAGATATGATGAAACAGGTGGAGGACATAGTTCAGCTAGGGAGACTGGGAATAGCCTTGGTCTGGATCTATATAACAGTGTATCTCAGACGTGAGTGTTGATTTTGGGAGAGAGACCAGGCCAAAGCTCTGACTCCGATTTAGGTGTCATTCTTCGAATGGCTTGATTAAGGTTAGCAGGTGGGTGCTATTTCCCACAGGCTGCTGTAGGGAGACTGAATTCCTCTGTCTGCCTTCTTAGAGCCCTCATAGTCCTACCCCTCCCTATCTTTCTGCCTTTATTTTCCATTCCTGAGCAACAGAAAACCTTTGTTTCTAGTGTTTTGCCAAGTAGGCTAGTTTGAATTAGCAAGGGACAGAGTTGTGTGATGGTTCTCACTGAAATAATTTACCCAATAATTGAGCCAGGATCCAGAGGATAGGGAAGAGTCAGTAATGTTTCTGAAGAGCGTATCAATGCCCCTGGCCAAGATCCCATGACTAGTGATTTACTTTGAAGTACACCCCATCCAAGGAAAGGCCAAGCCACCTAATCAGCTTAGATCTGGGACTGGTAGAGAAACCTGAATTAATGTTCATATTAACTGGGTTAAAAAAAAACAAAACAAGTTAAGAGTTGTAGAATTTCAGAGATAGGGAATACTTTAAAGATCATCTTGTCCAATCCTGTCATTTTCCAAATGAGGAAACTGAGATGGAGAGAGATTATGTGAACAACCCAAGGATGGCCATGGTCTGATAACAGGACTAGAACCTCAAACTCCAAGTTCCAGTGTCTTTTCCCATTCAGCAAATTTCCCTTCATATGTACAAATCATAAAGAAATGAAAGAAAATGTGGAAATTTATTTATCAGATCTATAGATGGGAGAAAAATCCACGATCAAGCAAAGAATAGAGAAGATCACAGAAGATAAAATGGATCTTTTTATTGTTTAGTCATTTTCAGTCATGTCTGACTCTCTATGACCCCATTTAGGGTTTTCTTAGCAAAGATACTGGAGGGGTTTGCTATTTCCTTCTCCAGATTATTTTACAGGTGAGGAAACTGAGGCCAACAAGGTTAAGTGACTTCCCCAGGGTCACACAGCTAGTAAGTGTCTAAGGCCAGATTTGAACCCAGGAAGATGAATCTTCCTGATTCAAGCACACACTCTATCCACATCTAGATGACCTATAAAATCATAAAAGTCTTGCACAAACAAATCTAAGTAAGCTAAGATTAAAAAAGAAATGATTAAATGGGGGGAAATCTTGGCATTAAGTTTCTCTCAAAAGGTCTCATTTCCAAGACACATAAAGAACTGATTCAAATTTGTGAGAAAAATTCCTCAGTTGATATAAGGGATGTGAGTGGGGCATGGTAGATAGAACACCAGTTTTGGAGTCAGGAGGACCTGAGTTCAAGTCTGGGCTCAGACAGTTAGTAGATGTGTGACCCTGGGCTAGTCCCTTAACCCTGTTTTCCTTAGTCCCTAATCTATAAAATGAGCTGGAGAAGGAAATGGCAAACCACTCCAGTATCTTTACCAAGAAAACCCTAAATGGAGTCACAGAGAGTCGTACATGACTGAAACAACTCAACAACAAAATAACCAAGGATATGATCAGATAATTCTCAAAGGAAGAAACCCAGGCTGACTATAGTAAAAAAAATTTACTCCAAATCATTACTAATTAAAGAAATGCAAATCAAAGCAGTTCTGAGATTCTACTTCATGCCCATTAGAGAGAAAAAGAAGACAAAAAAGAATGCTGGAGAGGCTGAGGAATAAGAGGTGCACTGACATGCTGTTGGTGAACCTGTGAATGAGTACGACCATTCTGGAAAACGATTTGGAATTGTACACAAAAAATTTCTAACTTTGTTTGCCTTTTGACCCAGCCACACCATTACTAGGCCTATACTCAAAGGAGATAAAAAAGAAGTATCCTTTTTGTATATTTATAGCAACTCTTTTTGCCCATTAATTGAGAAATAGCTGAATAAATCGTGGTGTGTGAATTTGATGGAATGCTATCATGCTGGAAGAAATAAGAAAAGAGGGACAACTAGATGGCACAGTGAATAGAGCACCGGTCCTGGAGTCAGGAGGACCTGAGTTCAACTCTGGCCTCAGACACTTGACACTTACTAGCTGTGTGACCTTGAGCAAGTCACTTAACCCCAATTGCCTTGCTTCCCCCCTCCAAAAAAAACCCCCAAAAAACACAAAATGAGAAAAGAGAGGGGCAGAGCCAAGACGGCAGAGTAAAGTCAGAGACTTGCTGGATCTTTCCTCCAAATACCTTTAAAAATGACTCTAAATAAATTTTAGAGCAACAGAACCCATAAAAATAAATTTCCAAGACAACTTAGAAGTTCAGCAGGAAATGTCTGTTGCATCAGACTGAAAGAGAAGTATAGCCTAACTAAGGCTGTGCCAGCACAGACTTGGCCCCAGTGAGCCTGGAGTAGGTCTCAAGGCGACTGCATTGCTGGTAGCTATGCTAGTTTCTGGACCTCTGGGCCCACAGACACCAGGGACAACTTAGAAATTCAGCAGGAAGGGTCTGTTATACCAGGGTAGGAGTGGAGTGCAGTCCAGCAGAGGTCCTGCAATCACAGCCTGGCCCCAGCAGGCCAGGAGCAGGTTGTGGGAGTGACTGAATCAGCAGTGACAGCCATAGCACAGTGTCTGCTTCCAGGGTTTCCAGCCCACAGAAAGTAAGGGGGTTGAACAACTGGTCCAAAGTAGATTATAGAGGTCTCTTTGCTAGCACAGAGGCAGGATTCTATTGCTTTGCCCACACTCGGATCAGGTCAAAGTCCTAGGTGGCAGTCCTGGGGCAAGGAGAAGCACTAGCACATCAGAGCTTGTGGTAGCAGTGGAGAGGGGACCTTCCTCCCAGTTCTAAGGCAGAAAGGAGTGCTTGTTGTCATTCACAGATCAGAGCATAGGCCAGGAGAGGAGTAAACACCTCTCCTTTGATCATACCACCTTGGAAGAGCTGAAAACTTATAGGTGCCTAGAAGTATCTCTGAAAACAGTTGCAAAAAACCCTTGAAGCTTAGGACAGTGTGCTCTCCACCCTGTTAACAGAGCCTTTAACAAACAGTTAAAAGTCAAGCAATAGGCTGGGAAAATGGCAAACGGTGCAAAAAACCTCTGACTATAGAAAGTTATTATGGTTATAAGGAATATCAAAGCATACACTCAGAAGAAGATAGAAAAGTCAAAGCTTCTATATCCAAGGCCTCCAAGAAAAATATGAATTGCTCTCAGATTGTGGAAGAGCTCAAAAAGATTTTTGAAAATCAAATAAGGAAGGTAGAGGAAAAACTAGGAAGAGAAATGAGAATGATGCAAGAAAATCATGAGAAGAGAATAAACAGCTTGGTGAAGGAGATGCAAAAAAAATACTGAAGAAAATAACACCTTAAAAACAGACTAAGCCAAATGGCAAAAGAGATCCAAAAAGCCGATGAGGAAAAGAATGCCTTGAAAAGCAGAATTGGCCAAATGGAAAAGAAGGTCCAAAAGCTTACTGAAGAAAATAATTCTTTAAAAATTAGAATGGAGCAAATTGAAGCTAATGATTGTATGAGAAACCAAGAAGGAATAAAATAAAGCCAAAAGAAATGAGAAAAGAGACATTTTTGATGAGACATAGACTTATGCAGAGTGATGAAGAGTGAAGTGAACAGAACTAGAGAATGATTTATACTATAACATTAATATAAAAATGAACAATTTTGAAGACCTTTAGAACTGATGGAGAATGAAATGAGCTGAACCAGGAGAACAATTCACACAATAATATGAAACTGTAAAAGTAAATAACTTTGAAAGCCATAAGAATTATGATCCATATCATGAGCATTTGTCATTTCAGAGAAAATACAAGGCATGCTTGATAAGTGACGGATTTAGAATGTAAAATAAGGCATACATGTTTTTCATATATAATTATCAAAGGAATTTGTTTTATTTGATTGTGAATAATTGTTGTAGGAAATTTGTTTTTCTTTTTTTCCTCAATGGGGCTAGGGGTGTGAGGGAGAGAAAATAGCTTTTGGTTAATTTTTTTTTTAAGAGTGTAAGGAGGGAGAGGTGCTCCATGGCATATTGCTTGCCCTTTTAGATGAGGTGACTGTATTATTAGTTTTACTCAATTGATCTACTTTGTTATAAGAGACCTCTCGTGAAGCAGGAGTCATCTGTAAAAATGTGTAATGTAAAAACAAAAAATGTCAATAAAACTTTTTTAAGAAAATGAAAATAAATAAATTGGCTGAAGGACAAACTCACCCACAAAGGGAAGAGAAACTTCTGCTCGCTTGGTTGCTTCAGGATCAGATCAACAACAACATGGAGCTATCTGTTATAAAGATTCAATTTAGTTTGATGAGCCTTTATAGGCTCCCTCCCCTCCTCTTCCCTAATCTGTTTACAAATGTTCATTGAACATCTATTATGTGTCAGGCATTGGAATTCAAAAGACAAAGATGAAGCAGTCCCTGTACTCAATGAGATTACATCTTATCAGGAAAGACAACGTGTGCATAAATAAGAATATACAAACTAAATATATGCAATATAAATAAAAAATCAACATAAAATAGTTAAATACATGGTTTCTAGGGAGGGAAGGCACTAGCAATTGTTGGAGGAGGGGGACAGGAATTCAAATATATTATCAAGAAGATCTGCCAAAAGTTCACCAATCAAATGTTGAAAGGTTGCAAGTGTATTAACTAACCCAAAGGGCATGACCATATACTTAATAATGCATAATCAGGGTCCAAACTCTTGTATTCCGTTGCTTCCTGGCCCTGATTTTCTTTCTTTTTTTTTTTGTAAGAAGCCAATGTTTATTTTCCATCAGCATTTTTCCAACACTATTAGAGCATCTGGGTTTTAAGACCATTCTGTGGTAGTTCCTACCCACTCAGTGGCCTGAGCAGTAAGAGCAGCAGACCAGTCCTCAGTAGCAGGCTGAGCACTCCAATCTTCCAAGGGGAAATGTTGAATGGGCACAGATGGGACCTGTACTCCCAAAGACCAATCAGCCACCTCTGGTTGAGTAGCGGTGAGTTCTGGGGCAGGTTCTGTCCATTCACCCTGAAATTCCTCCTTTGTCACTGCCTTCTCAGCTGTGGCCTGATCTTCCTTTTCAATCTTTTCTGGACCCCTGTAGAAGTAAAGATCAGGCATAACCTCCCATGGGTGTTCCTGGGAGATGTTACCACGCATCTGTAGGACTTCGTGGGCTAATGTCCACCACATCAGACCCACAGAGTGAGCTCCCTTGTTGTTACATGGAATGGCAATGTCCACATAGCAAAGTGGGGAGTCTTTTGCACAATGCAATGGTTGGGAAATTAACATATGATGCTTCAGTCAGAGGCTGGTGATCTGCCCAAGGATCGGTGACCACCAAGAGGCGAGGCTCCCTGAAAGCTGCCTGAATCTGGTTAGTGAAGGTGCTGGTGTGAAATGTGGAGCAATAGGTGTGGTGCCAGTGGCAGCAGCAAATTTCAGAACAGCTTGCTGGCCAGTGTTCCTGGATGAGATGACATTAAGTTCGGCTGGGTTTTCAATAGCAACAATGGCATGAGCTGCCAGCAGAAGTTTTTCCCAAGTTCTCTTCAAATTAATGATGTAGATACCATCACTCTTTCTTTTGTAGATGTACTGTTCCATCTGGAAGTCCAAATTGGTGCCACTCAGATGGATTCCTGCAGCAAGGAATTTGAGGACATCCTCCTCCTTCATCTGCAAGACATCTAGGGCTCCAGACATTGTGAAAGTTTCCCTTTAATGTTACGATGGAAACCGAGAACGATGCCATATGGAATGCTCTTCGGGGCAGCGCAGAAAGCCCTGGCCCTGATTTTCAAGAGATTATTCACAGGAAGGTGCTAGATCCAGATTACGCTGGTTCTGAAGAGCCTGTTGTTAAATTTTTGGTGTCAGCATTTACATCTTAGAAATTGGCAAACACTAACTACTCTGATCAATACAGTGATCCAAGACAATTCCAAGGGGTTCATGATGGAAAAAATGTTATTTCCCTCCAGAGAGAGAACGGATGAACTCTGAGTGCATCTTGAAATATAATTTTCTTTATTTTTCTTGCTTCTTGTTAAAATATGGCTAAAATGGAAATACGTTTTGCATGATTTCACATGGATAATTAATATCATATTGCTTGCCTTCTCAGTACATGGGGGAGGGAGCAAGAGGGAAGGAAAGAATAGAATTAGGAACTCAAAATTTAAAAAGAAAAGGATATTAAAAACAAATAGATAATAAATTTTAAAATTTTTAAAAAGAAAGAAATTGGCAAACAAATCAGGGTTTGATTTGTTGTTTTGTTGATTATCTAAAATTAAGAACGTGATAGAGAAAATATTAATAACACAAACTAAACTTAAAAGTGTGTCATGGGTACATTTCCTCCTCTCCCCTCTCCCCCAGAAAACTGGTTGCTAAGCATTTAACAGCACACCTTTGAATAAGCCTTGCTCAAGTCTGCTTTGGCAGATCTAAGCTCCCCCATACCCAGTCAAAGTCAATGGGAACTGGTAATATAGGATCATAGAATTTGAGCTTAAAGGAAACTTTGAGAGCAACTTTTTGTTTTATAGATTAAGAAGCCAAGGAGCCAAGATGGCAGAGTAAAAACAGGACTTTCCCACAGCTCCAGCTTCTACCTCCTCTAATACATGTAAAAAATGACTCTAAACAAATTTTAGAGCTACAGAACACACAAAGTGATAGAAACAAATCTCTCCCTGAAGGCAGCCTGGCAGGCCAGCAGGAAGGGGCTATTGCACTGAGTTGGGAGCTGAACCCAGCCCTGCATGAGCTGCACAGTTTTGGCCACAGGGCAGTCCCTACCAGCAGTAGCCAGAGCAGACTTCAGGAGAGTGGAGCACCAGTGGCTGTGGCAGTTTCCAGACTTCTCAACCCATAAACGCCAAAGATAAAGTAAAAGTTCAGTGTGGAACTCTGTTGGAACAGGGGTGGACAGAAGAGTGAGGTTGGTCCCTGCCCCCAGGGCGAGAAGCAGCAGAGGCACAGTGGCTACATTGCATGGCTGCTTCAGGAGCTCCTGACCAGCAGATTGTGGGGGGAACAGGTAACAATTCAGAGGGTAATCACTCTTGATTTAACCTGCTTGGATCTGGATTGTGATCTTGGGTGGTGGTTCTGGGGTGTGTGGCCAGGTCCCAGAGCCTGTGAGGGCTACAGAGAGGGTGTCCTCCTAATTGCTCTAGCAGCTGCAAAAACCCCAGTGATTTGGGAAAAGCTCTCTCCATTCTGAGAGCAGAGTTCTACTGTGACAAAGAGTTCAAAAGTCAAGTAATTGACTGGCAACATGAGCAAGCATAGGAAACACAATCCTGCCATAGATTCCTTCTTTGGGGACAAAAAAGATCAAAGGATGGAATGGGAGGAAGACAGTGAAGTCAGAACTCCTGCATCAAAAGCTCCCCCCCAAAAATATGATTTGGTTACAGGCCATGGAAGAGCTCAAGAAGGATTTTGAAAACCAAGTAAGATAAGTGGAGGGAAAATTGGGAAGAGAAATGAGAATAATGCAAGAAAATCAAGAAAAGCAAGTCAACAGCTTTCCTGAAGAAAATAACACCTTAAAAAATAGACTAACTCAAATGGCAAAAGAGGCCCAAAAAGCCAATGAGGAGAAGAATGCCTTAAAAAGCTGAATTTGCCAGATGGAAAAGAAATTTCAAAAACTCACTGAAGAGAATAATTTCTTCAAAATTAGATTGGAGCAAATGGAAGCTAATGAGTTTGTGAGAAATCAAAATAATATAAAACAGATCCAAACAAATGAAAGAATAGAAGGCAATGTGAAATGTCTCATTGGAAAAACCACTGACCTGGAAAATAGATCCAGGAAAGACAATTTAAAAATTATTGGACTACCTGAAAGCCATGATCCAGAAAAGAGCCTAGACACCACCTTTCAAGAAATTATCAAGCAAAATTGCCCTGATATTCTAGAACCAGAGGGCAAAATAGAAATGGAAAGAATTCACCAATTGCCTCTTGAAAAAGATCCCCAAAAGAAAACTCCTAGGAATATTATAGCCAAATTCAAGAGTTCCTAGGTCAAGGGGAAAATACTGCAAGCAGTCAGGAAGAAACAATTAGAGTATTGTGGAAACAATCAGGATAACACAGGAGCTAGCAGCTTCTACATTAAGGGATCAAAGGGCTTGAAATATGATATTCCAGAGATCAAAGGAGTTAGGATTAAAACCAAGAATCACCTATCCAACAAAACTGAGTATAATGCTTTAGGGTAAAATATGGTCATTCAATGAAATAGAGGATTTTCAAGCATTCTTGATGAAAAAAACCAGAGCTGAGCAGAAAATTTGACTTTTAGACACAAGAAACAAGAGAAGCATGAGAAGGTAAAGAGGGAAAAGAAATCACAAGGAATTTATTAAAGTTGAATTATTTGGATTGATCATCACCCCAAGCCTAAAATGTACTCCCTTCTCACCTTCATCTGATAGAATCTTTCCCTTCAAGATAGCTCAGGTTAGTTCAAGTTAGTTGAAATAATTACTAAATATAGCAAAGTAGTAGGAGATAAAGTAAATCCACATAAATCATTATTAGCATTCTGATATATCTATATCTCAATCTCAAACTAAATCCTGCAAGAAGAGATAATAAGAGATACCCCACTTAAAATAACTCTAGAGGGTATAACATACCTGGGAATACCCCTGTCAAAGCAAAGTTAGGAACTATACAAGCAAAATTATTTTTAAAACTTTGTATACAAATAAAATAAGATTTAAATAATTGGAGAAAAATTAATTGTACATGGGTAGGTAGGGCCAATATAATAAAAATGACAATTTCACCTAAACTAATTTATATATTCAATGCCATCCCAATTAAATTACCAAAAAATTATTTTACTGACTTAGAAAAAATAAAAAAATTCATTTGGAAAAACAAAAAGTCAAGAATATCAATGGAACTAATGAAGAAATGTAAAGGAAGGAGGTTTAGCAGTACCAGATCTTAAAGGATAATAAGGCTATAATTATCAAAACTATCTGGTCCTGGCCAAGAAATAGAAAAGTGGGTCAATGGGACAGAGTAGACATAATTTAAAGCAGCAAATGAATATAGTAAACCAGTGTTTGACAAGTGTAAAGATATAGGTTTTGAGGACAAGAATTCATTATTTGGTAAAAATTCTTGGGAAAGATGAAAAGCAGTCTGGAAGAAATTGGGCATAGACCAATATCTTACATCATTTTACCAAGATGAGGTCAAAATATGATCAAAATATAAAGATCTTGATATCAAGATCAAGATATAAAGAGAGATATTACAAGAAATTTGAAGAACATGCAACATATTACTTAACAGACATGGATTAGTGAACAATTTATGAATAAATAACAGAGAACAGAATGAGGTGTAAAATGAATAATTTCAATTAAATCTAAAGTGTTTTGTGCAAATAAAACAAATGTAGCCAAGATCAGAAAGAAAGCAGAAAATTGTGGGGAAAATTTTTATAGATGGTTTCTCAGATAAAGATCTCATATCCCAAATATATGAAGAGGGGAGCCAAGATGGCAGCATAGAAGCAGCAAGTTTCTGCAGCTCCTACATAGCCACCTCAAATATCCATAAAATATGACTCTAAACAAATTTTAGGGCTCCAAAACTCACAAAAATACAGAAAAACACATTTCCCTCTGAAGGCAGCTCTGCAGCAAGGGCTCATCACAGCACTCTGGCAGCTGAAACCACCCCAGCCTGAAACCGTGGCTTGGTGCTGGGGTGGCAAGGATGAGCCGCAGCTGGAGCCTTCAGGAGAGTGGATCAGCAGCGGCTGTGGCAGTTTCCAGAATTATCAAGCCATAAGAAACAAGGACTAAGTGAAAGGTCAGTGTAACTCAGCTAAATTTGGGGGAGAAAAGCAGTCTGGCTGAACTGCCTCCAGGGCAAGGAAGCAGCAGATGCGGTGGCCCTGCAGCTGCCTCCACATGGCTGCTTCAGAGCTCCTGGCCTGCAGACTGAAGGGGCGCCAAACGATCGTTCAGAGGCTAAGTGCTCTTGCATTGAGCAGCCTGGATCCAGATTGTGGTCTTGGGTAGTGGTCCTG
>CM053580.1:308945838-308968247 GCA_028627135.1 Pseudochirops cupreus
TTGTGAATATTAATAATGTTTTGAATGTTTGTCTTGATTTGTAATGGAATAAACAGAGTGTTCACTCTATTTTGTAATCTGAACTCTAAAGGCTGTTCACAGTAGCATTCCTTTGGGAATCTGCTGGTGCATGGCATTACATGGATGAACAACTGGATGGATGGATACACAGAAAGATATATGTCAGTGTGTGTACATACACACTGAATATACTTTATCAAAGCTGTATTCACCTGTTTTGGGTGGTTAGTACCTGAGAAAAAAAATACAAAATAACAGAATTTCAAGAGGGAACCTCTGAGATCAACAGATCCAATTTACTGCTATTATTAATAAATCAACAAACATTTACCAAACACCTACTCTGAGCCAGGTTCTGAGGATTCCAGTACAAAGAATAAAATAATCTCTATTCTAAAAGAGCTGATATTCTAATGAGCAGAGAACAAGTGTGTAGAGACAGACAAACACGGATGGCTGGGTGGGTATGTACACGTACACACACACACACACACACACACACACACATCACATCACATCACATCATATCACAAACAGAAGATGAATAAATACAAATGAGAAAAGGAAAGTTCGTCCCTGCCCACTAGGGGCTTACAATCTAATTGGGGAAGACAATACACAAAAGGAAGGTGGACCGGGGAGAAGGAAGGAACACATGGATGACACCAGGCCAAACTCAGTTCCATGGAGCTGAAACCAAGCAGCACGTCAATGACAAGTGGAGTGGGCTAGAAATCCAATTTCTGCTCTCTTTAAGGAAAAGCTTTGGGAGAAGTAAGTGCCCCAACCTCCAGCCTTCCAATCAGAGAGGGGGCTGAAACAAGTGGGAAGGTGTTGAGGAAAGTGCCAATCACTCTGCAACACCCATCCAAAACACTTCCAAGTACTACGGGTACCAGATTAAAATACAATTGGGAAACATTCAACAAAATAAACAAAAAATATAAAACATCATATTAATGTGATTTTCTAAGTCAATATGTACCCCTTATAGCCATAAGGGGATCCTTATGCACAGCTTGTTAGTCCTCATGGAGTTTAACACCACTACTCTAAATGATAAATTGCCCGGCAATATCACATATGCATTGGTAGAAGGAGTTTGAGCACTGGGAATTCCCCTGAACAGTATCACGTGTCTGAACCAAAGAGCAAGGGGGGAGAGAGAGGAAGGGGGAAGAATCACAGAGCATCTATATAAATTTAGACTCTTTTTTTTAATTGCATTCCTTTTTCCATGATGTTCCTTTACAACAGATAACCTCAAATAAAAGCCTAATGCACAGCAGGCCACACAGTAATTCCTTCACCGCTATGCCTCTCCCTGCCTTAAACTCTCTCAGATCATAGCCATCATAGATTTAAAGCTAGAAAGAACCTCAGAGGTTATCCACTCCAGCCCCATCATTTTACAAATAAGGACCTGAAGCCCAGAAAAGTGAAGACAATTTCCCACAATGGTAACATTTTTCTTAACCCCAAATCTCCACTCAAGGTCATAGTTTTTTAGTACCCACTAAAAAGCAGTCAGGATTCAAATCCAGGACCACTGATTTGAAATCAGGCATCGTCCCTTCCACCACACAACATACAGCTCCTGGACCCTATCCCTCCACTCAGATGCTTCTCTCTGCTGATGCTAACAAGCATACTAGATGAATATCAGATCTATCTTTCCCCCACTGTCCTATAGTTTCACCTGAGTCAATACTTTCACTTTCTTCTATGGCCTGGCCCTAATCTGGCGCCTCGGCACCATACTCTAAAGGGCATTTTCATTGTCATACAGTCACACAGAGAGCCTGCAGGGTTCTTAGAGGCCATCTAGTTTGCCCTCTTTGGATGAGGGAAAGTAAGGCCCTGGGAAAGTAGTTGACTAATCCGGTCACACAGGTAGTGACAAAGCTGGGATTTCCAACACTTGACCTCTGACTGGAGCCAAAGAGCCTTCTAGTCTACCATATGCTGCTTCTTCCCCAATGTTGGATCCTCCACAAAAGCCTATCCCTGTCTTCATTATGTTGCCCTCAGCCAGCTCCCCACTCACCCATATTTGAATGAAGGAAAAAGGAATTTATGAAGCATTTACTAGGTGCCAATCATTGTACTAAACTTGCCAGAGAATTACTAAGGAAAAAAATTTGCTGCCTAAATTTCCTCCTTCTCTATCTCTCTGATGTAATAGATTTTTAAGAACAGGGAATCCCTAAAATAAGGTTCTCTCCCCGCCAAAAAAGATAAAAGTAATTCACTTTAACAAATCAGTAGCAAGTTGTGAGACGGGTAGCAAATAAATCAGAGCATCAAAAATGTTTCCTGCAAATCAGAAAGTCCCTTGTACCCACCCAAGAAACAGTAAAAGAACTAAGAAAACTGCACCATTTCACAGTAACTAACAGCAATTCACAATTTTTCAGCACCCATTCCCACAAGCAAATTTCAGGTCACTGTCAAAATAAAGTGCTACATTTATTGTCTATCTTCTGATGTAGTAGCTGCTATGAGCAGAGAAGGGCTGGTCTGACCACCCCCTTCACCCCACCTCCTTCCGCCATGGCCACTTCTGATGTCCTGACCAACTTGTTTGTCATCAGGGCAGATGCAGTAGCAGTCAGAGTATTTGGAAGAGGTCATTATTTACTACAGTACTTGGGATTTCTTAACCACTTAACAAGTATTAAACATTGCTGTCACTTTTATTAGGTTCCTATCTTTTTTTTAAAAAAATGTCACTGGTTAAGTTTTACACATTGTACCCCTCGCCCCATTTTCCCCATATGCTCTATGTTTTTTATTGTTCAATTTTGCCTAACACAGGGCTTTGGGAGAACATATATGCCATGTTAAAGCCTAACTGCCTGTACAATCAAATCAAGATGACCCATATATGAGTTATTCATTTTGTGAGAGGCAACCCTACCTTCCCAAAAAGAAGCCTGAATTTACAATTCTCAATAAACTAAGTAGAACAAAAGTAATCTAGCATGAGGAGTGTTTTTTTTAAAATCAAAGTATTTTAGAGCAGAAAGAGAACTTAGATCAATTCCATTCCAGTCATTCTACATATGAACAAACTGAGAGGAAGAAAGATGAAGTAATCTGCCCAAATCCACACTGATGGAAAGGCTTCTCCCAGCTGCTGCAATTTTATCTGAGACTTGAAGGAAGCCAGGAAGTGGAGATGAGGAGTAAAAGCATTCCAGGCATATGTGACAGTCCATGAAAATGTCTGGAATCAAGAGACGGAGAATTTGAAGAATTACAAGGTATCAAAGTCACTGAATTGGAGGGGTGGAGGTTAAAGTGGAAGAATGGAAAGGTAGGTTATAAAGGGATTAAAAATAAACAGAGGATTTTACATTTGATCCTGGAGGAAGCCACTGACATGGTCAGATCCGTGCTTTAAAAAGATCCCTTTGGCAGCTGAATAGAGGATGGACTGAAGTGAAGGGTGAGACATGAGACAAGGAGACCAATCAGAAGGTTTCTGCAACGTATGTGAAGTGATGAGGACCTGCACCAGGGTGGTGACAGCAACAAAGAAGAGAGGGGGGCATATATGAAGGACCTAAACAAGCATTTATTAAGTGCTTACTGGGTGTCAGGAACTGTGCTAAGCAATCGGAAGACAAATACTAGCAAAAAGAATGTCCCCACCATCAGAAAGACGGCATACAAAATGGAGCTGAAAGAGGGTGAATTTACATGCTAAGACAAAAATTCTGAATTCTGGAAGTCAGGAATGGAGCTAGGAGGAGAGTGAAGGACAGTCTGGGTCACTCCACAAAATGTGGGCTCTAGACGGAATTCACTAAGGGGCAAAAAGAATATGTCTTACAAAGAGATAATCCTGATTGAGAAAACTATGAAGTGGTTAGATGTTCCATGAGGAGGAAGCCCAAGACACTGAGGAAACTTCTCAGATAAGCCAGCAGCAGAGGAATAGTTTAGAAGTCTGGAAGCAAGTAACAGGTCCAGGAGAGATGTTTCAAGGGTAGAATCAACAAGATATAAAAAAATAGATTGGATGTAAGGGAACGCAAGAGAAAGATGAATCAAGGTCTTGGGCCTAAGTGACATGGAGGTTGCTGGTACCCTTGACAGGAACAGGAAAGTTAGGAATAAGGGTGAATGAGTTTGGTTTTAGATATTTTGAGTTTAAGATGTCTATGGGACATCCAGAGTTCAAGAAGTCCAATCGACAAATAATAGATCTGAAAATCATCTGCATAGAGATAATAACTGAATCCATGGAAGCTAAAGAACATCAGGTAAAATAGCAGAAAAGGAGAAGAGGCCAAGGACAAAATCCCGGCAGAAAGCCAAGGTTAGAGACACAACCTGGGTGAAAATCTAGCATAGAAGACTGAGGAGAGATCAGATAAATATGAGGAAAACCAGGAAAGAGTAGTGTCATGAAAATCCATAGAAAAGGGAGAATGTCAAGGAGACAAAGGCAGTGTCAAAGGTTGCAGAGAGGTCAAGAACACTGAAATTAGTAAAGAGCCATCAGATTAGGCAATTAAGAGACCATCAATAACTATGCAGAAAGAAATTTCATTTGAATGATGAGGCTGCAAGCCACAATGCAGAGCGTAAGAAGAAAGTGGGAGGAAAGAAGTGGAAGCATCAGCTATATGTAGCTTTTTCAAGAAATTTAGGCACAAAACTGAAAAGATAGAAGATGACAGTAGAAAGGACAGATAGAGCAAGTGATGGGGTTTATTTTAAGGATTGGGATATATGGAGCCAATTCTCAATGGATAAGTGATCCAAGGTTAAGAGCAAACTGTTTTTTAAAAAAATGCAAACTAATAACCATATGAAATAATGTTCCACATCATAAACAATAAAAGAATTCCAAATTAGAACAACCTTGAGGTCTCTCCTCACAACTAGCAAATTAGCACAGATGACAAAAATGAAGTCAACATCAAAATATTGTAAACATTAAAATATTATAAAATTCTCTAAATACATATGACAAGACAGGATACTCAATCACTGGCTGGTGAAGAAAAAATCCTGTAGAATCATGAGATGATCCATAATGAACAGGCACATTAGTGCCAAACAACAGCAGTTAGTAAAGCTATAGATAAGTATGAATACTTTGGAAAGTAATTTGGAATTATGAAAACAAAAGGACTAAAATGACCACAACCTTTGATACAGAAATGCCATATACCCCAAGGAGGTCACTGACAAATTCTTTTTAAAGTCCCCAAAATACATCAAAATATTTACAGCATCACTTTTGGTGGTAGCAAAGAACTAGAAACAGTTCAGATTCAATTAAAAGGGAAGAGAATTAGTGAAAAGAACACGGGGGAAATCCTTTGAAAAAGGCACAGAAAAAGAAAAAACTGACAAAGCAAGTTAGAAGGAAGGAAGAATTCTGAACTTAACGACTTAAATTGAAAAGGGGGAAACAGGAATGAAAAGAACAGGAAGAATTAAGTCACTAAATTTAAAAAGAAAGGGAGAGAAATAAATTGAGCAAACTCCAGAACAAGGGAATGGTTGCCAAAGAGGTAGCAGGGAAGAAGATAGCCTATGGAAATAGGGTTGCATCAAAATTAGGCAAAACTAGATATAAGGACAATTATGTTCTGAGAAGAGGAAGTAAAACTTTTTTAAGTACAATTTTTAAAAAGATTAGAAACAAAAACAGAGGAAAACATAAAATAAACTTTCATAACTTTGATCAATGAACCAATAAGTATTAATGAAGCGTCTACTATGTGACAGGAACTGTGCAAGGTGTTCAAAAAATGAAGCAATCTCTAATTGCAAGGAAAGTATATTCTAATAGTCAAAATAAGCACAAGTAAAAAATAAATATATACATATATGCACATATGTGTGTATGTACGTATATATGTACATATATATATATTGCATGAATATAAAATTAAAAAAATAAAAAGTAATATAAGGTAGCTGGGAAGGAGAAAGCTAGCCATTTGGGGGATCAGGTAAAGCTTCATGTAAAAATTAGTGCCTGCGATTCATCTTTATGCAAAAGGATGACTGGCAGATGTAAGGGAGGAATGCTTTGCAGGCATGTGGGACATCCACTACAATGGCTCCTAGAAACGATATGAAGTATTTTATGTAAGGAACAGAAACAAAGGCAGGTGGTTGAACCATAGCATATGGGAGGGGGAGGATAGGAAATGAAGTTAGAAAAAGAGATTGAGACCAGGTTATGACGGGCTTTAAAAGCTAAACAGAGGAATATATATTATTCTAAAGGCTAGAGGAAGCTACTGGAATTGGCAGAATAGAAGATTCAAATAATCAGATCTGAAATTCTGTCAAATTATGTTGGCAACAGCATACAACTGTACTGGAGCTGGGAGGGAATTGAGGCAATGAGACCAATCTGAAGATTTTTGCAAAAATCTGGGCCAAAGGTAATAAGGTGTATGAATGGAGAAGAGTCAAGTGGAAGAAATGTTACGAAATCAGAAACTTTAAGATTTGGCATTTGAGCAGAAATGTGAAGCAATAGAGCAAGGAGTCCCTGATGATGCTGAGGTTATAAACCTGGGAAGCCAGAAGGATCGTGGCACCTACAACACAGGAAGTGTGGAAGCAAAGACTTTAGGGGGATAGACAACAAGTTCAGGATGGCATATGCTGGCTTGAGGATGTCTCCTGGACATACTGTTTGAAATTCATTAGTGACCCTTTAATACTCATATGTGGGCGTATCTGCACATGGGCGGACCCACCTGGAGAGGGATAGAGGACCCATGTCTCGGTTCCTAAGACCATCAGAAATATGTGCTTTCTGATGGTCTTAGGGGACCCCTGTGAAAGGGTAGTTCGACCCCTGTGAAAGGGTAGTTCGACCCCCAAAGAGGTCATGGCCCACAGGTTGAGAGCCTTTGCATTAAACAATCTAATAAAATGAAGAATGAAAGACTGAATAAAAAAGCAAAACCCTACAATCTCTTTCTTACAATAAACACATCTAAAAAGCAAAAGCATACAAAGAAGAAAATGAGAAACTAGAAGAAAATTTGCTATGCATCAAGTGAATCAAAAACTAGAAGGTAAAATTATGTTATCAGAAAAAAACAAAATTACAAATTCATAACATAAATCAACATAAATAAGAAAGTTATATTATTCTGAAAGGAAGCATAGCCAACAAACCAATATCAAAATTAAAACTATGTTTCAAATGCCATATCAAGTAAATTAATAAGGAAAAATTAAGTGAATTATTAAAATACATCCTAATAATACAATTAATGTTCCTCTTTCATGGCTGGACATACCTAAAAAAAGATAACAAAAGGGAAAGCAAAGAATTAAACATATTATTACAGAGTTTATATGTAAAAGATTTATGACAGCTGCTGAATGGGACTACTAAAGAATATTTATATTTCTCGGCATTATATGTCCTTTTTAAAAATCATGCCATGGATTAAGACAAAGAGAATTGCAAATAAATATACAAAGGAAGAAATACTAAACATACCCCTTACAAGACATAATGCAACAAAACAGTAATCAATTCAGAGAACATACACAAAAAACATAAAATTAAATTGCAACTTAATCATATAATACTATATGATGAGTGGGGGAAAGAACAGATCATAGGATAAATAATAATTATGTGAAAAACAAGAGTAATTATCATACAACATGCCAAAAACTCTGGGATATAGCTAAACCAGTTAGAGGAAAATTTATATCCCTAAAATATATTCATTTTAAGGAACTAAAAAGTAGAGATAGATAAACAGATAGATTAATATGTAGATATATATGTATGAGAAAAGCCAACAAATAAACCAGTAAATCTAAAACAAGTATGAAATATGAAGAAAATTTTGAAAATGAGAGGATAAACTTGAAACCAAAAAGACCACAGAAGTGATAAATAAAACTAAAAGCTAATTCTTCAATGAACCAATCTGATTTAAAAGGCAATAAATGAAATCAACAAAATAACACATGAACAAGGAAAAATCACAACAAAACCAAAAATATCAAAACAAAACTGAATAAAAGAAAAAGAGGAATATCTTTAAAATGATAAAATACCAAATTAACAGAACATCAAATAGAGAATTTAAATAATCTACTCTCAGAAAAGAAAACAGAACTAGTTGCAAACTACCAAAAAAAAAAAAAACCCCCACAAAAAACAAACTTCACGGTCCGGAAGGATTTAGAAGTGAAGTTTATCAAGCTTCTAAACTATTACCTATACTACATAAATTACACTTGGAAACTGAGAAAGTTATCTTCCAAATTCCTCTTGTGAGACAAATATAGTGTTCTCGGAAGTATTAATGCTGTTTGGATTCAGTCAAAGGGTCACAACTTGAGGACCTAGAGAGCGACATGTGGCCTCTAGGCTGCAGGCTCCTCATCCCTGTCTTAGTGAATTTTTACAGATTAATAGGTTAAAAATACAACAAATCTTTTGGAACACCCATCACAGTAACAATATTAAGGCAAAGAAAGAGAATTATGTGCCATTTCATTAAGGATTAACAGTTCAACAAATTTAAATAAGGTCCAAGCAAAAAATGACAGCAATTTATTCAAAAACTTATTCATTTTGACCCAGCAGGACTTATGCCACGATACAGGGATGGTTCAGTATCAGGAAAACAGGGTAATTACTCATATTCCAAATATAAATATCTAAATCTCATGATTATCTCAGGTGCAAAAAAAAAGCCCATGACAAGGTATAACTCTCATTAATGCTTTAAAAATTATAAATTTTTATATAATTATAATTTATGTGTTATAATATATAATATTAATCATTAACCATAAATATATAAATAATTAATGATAAAATTATAAATTATAAATAAAATATTAAAACAGAGGCATCTTTTTGTGGTATGATAACAAGCAATAGTAAATGCCATATGCAATAGTGATATATTAGCAATGTTCCTAATAAATATAGGAATGTTACCTTTCTCTGCCAATATTTTATATAGTTTTAGAAATGCTAGCAATACCAATAAAACAAGAGAAGGAAATTTTAGTCATAAATATAAGCTAAAAAGACAAACTATCACAATTTGCTGATGGTGTGATGATGCATTTTTAAAATCCAAAAGAATCATCAAAAAATGAGTTAAGACAATAGCTTCAACAATGCTACAAGCTAAAATCTAAAACCCGTAAAAATCAACAGCAATTCTAGATAAAATGAATAAATCATGGAGACAAAAGAAGAAAGGGAAGTCACATTCAAAATAATAACTAAATGCAAAATATCTGGATTCAATTTGACATAGAACATTCAACACCCTCAACTGTTTAGATACATTTACAAAATGTTCCTTAAAGAAGTAAAAAATAAAACAAAAAACTGAAGGAACAGTCAATGCTCATGGACGGGCTGTGCTGAAATAATAAAAAATGACAAGGCTGCCAAACTTAACCTACAGATTTTGTGATAAACCAATCAAACTACCAAAGGGATTCCTTAAACAGTTAAACAAAATTCATTTGAAGGAACAAAAACATCTAGAATATCAAGGAAAACGGTAGGGATGAAAGAGGAATGGTACTTTCAGACTTCAAACGATACTATAATGTCAATGTCATAAAAACCATCAAAATCATTTGGTACCAGTTAAAAAACAAGAAATGCAAATGAATGAAATATACTAGACGAGAACAAATCAGAAATCGTTTAACTCAATAACCCAGGATACAATAAGCACATAAACATAAATAACTTAGGAAAATCTCTACTTCACAAGAATTACTAGGAAAATTGCAAAGCAGCCACACAGAAATTAGACTTAGACCCACAATTTATTCTATATATATCACAATAAAATCAAAATGGATACATGAACTGAATAATTAAAATCATACCAGAAAATTTTTTTAAAAAGAAGAAATCATATATCTTTCACATCTATGCTTCAGGGATAAATTCTTAATAACCAAATCTGGAAGAGAGGCATTACAATGATAAACCAGACCATTTTAATTATAAGAAATTGAAAAAGTTTCACGTGCATCTAATTAATACAACTAGCATAAGGAGAAAAGTAGTCAAACAAAAAAAAATGTGTAACTAGTATTTCTGATACGGACTTGATATTCAAGATATATTGACAGCTATAAGATCAACCATTTTTCAGGTCAAAAGATATAAACAAAGAGTTCCAAAGAAGAATTTAAAACTATTAATAGCCAAATGAAAGAACGCGGCAAATCACCAATAACATAAAAAAATTAAAATTAAAACAACCCTGAGGCTTTATATTGCACCTAGACAAATAGCAAAGAGGATAAATGAAGAGCAGGGGCAAAGTTGGAGGAGTTGTGGAAAGACTAACAACACCTTAAGGCATTTTTTCTGGAACTGTGAATTAGTCCGGTCATAATGGAAAATAATTTATATTGTATATATGCAAAGAAATTATTAAAATACCCATGCCCTATGACAAAGATTCCATTGCTAGGTATAACCCAAAGATGTCAATGATAACAACAAAATGTGCCATAAAAAGTAAAATATTCATAACAGCACTGGGTGGGGGCAGGGGTGGTTCTAGAAAGAACTGAAAACAAAGTAGGTGGTCACTGACTGGCAAATGGCTAAACAAACTGTGGAACATGATTGTAATTGAATACTGTAAGAAACTGACAAAAGAAACGAATAAATATGATGACAACAGGAAAACATGGAAAAACTTAAATGAGCTGATGCAAAATACAATAAGCAGAAACTGGAAAATAACGTATACAATGGCAACAACAACATAAATGGGAAGAACAAGAATAAAAAACAATTGAAATTGAATGATGCAACATTAGAATGACCAGAAACCTCCCGTCTATTTCTTTGCAGAGGTGCAGGATAACTGGTATGGAACACTGTCTGCAACAATAGACTTTTTTGACTTATTGGTTCGTTTTACTGAACTTCCTTTTCTTCCTCTTCGCAAAAAAAATTTTCTTTGTAAGGTATGACTCTCTAGGAAGGAAAAGGGGAAAGATATAGCAGGAAACATGGTAATATGAAAACTAAAGATATAAATAAAAATTATTTTTTTAAAAAACAACTTGTCCAGGGTCAAAAGGTAGTAAGTAATATGACAGATATTGTAATGTGGGTCTTTTAACTCCAAATGCTGTGTTGGGAGGTAGCTAGGTGGAGCAGTAGACGTAGAGCGATGTATCTGAAGTCAGGAAGACCTGAGTTCAAATCCAGTTTCCAACACCTACTGTGTAACACTGGGCAAGTCACCATAACTTCTTTTTGCCTCAGTTTCCTCAACTGACAAATGAGAGCAATAACAGCACCTCCCTTGCAATGTGGATTAAATGAGATGGTATTTGTAAAACACTTAGCAGAGAGCCTTTCA
Source organism: Pseudochirops cupreus (assembly GCA_028627135.1). NCBI lineage: Eukaryota > Metazoa > Chordata > Mammalia > Diprotodontia > Pseudocheiridae > Pseudochirops > Pseudochirops cupreus. Next base: position 308,957,244 of record CM053580.1, read on the forward strand.
CATAATAGGGAAATGTTTATTTCTCCTTTCCCTTCCTTTACCCTTCTTTCCAGGATAACACACTATTTCCTGAAGAGTCACATTAAAGGACAGTTAACACAAGTTTTATTTGTAAAATTCATGAAAAAAGGCATGAAACATTCTTTTTAAGCCTTTTTCTTCTTCCCCAAAAAAAGGAACAAAATTCAATAAGGCCTACAAAGATAAGGAATGAAACTGCTCACTTAACAGCCAAAATTATTTTTCTAAAGTGCAGATCTGACCATTTCAGCTCCCCCATTACCGCTAAGATCAAATATCAACTCCTCTGTTTGCTATTTAAAACTTTTCTAAACCTAGCCCCTTCCTGTCTTCCTAGTCTCCCACCCTTCTCCTCTCCTGATGCTCTGATCCAGTTACAATGGTCCATTTGCAGATCCTCAAACATTTCCCCCTCTATTTCCTGCCACTGTGTCTTTGTACTGTCTGTCTCTCCTGCTTGGAAAGCTCTGCTCCCTGACTCTGCCTTCCAGTTTCAAGGCGTAACTCCCAGGCCACCTTTGGAAGAAGCCCTTGTCTGGTCCACGTTCAGCCCCTTCTGTTGCCAGCGCTCTCCCTATGAGAACAACAGTAATGATAACGATATTAATAACACTTCATCTTCCCAGCAAACCTGGTTTCTATTATTATCCTCATTTTATAACTGGGGAAACTGAGGCAAACAGAGGTTAAACAACTTGCCCTGGGCCACACAGCTGCTAAATTCAAAGTCAGGTCTTCCTGACCCCATGGGCTGTATCCACTGTGGCACCAATCCCATCTGCTTACATTTATAACCCTGTGTGTGTATCTAGCTGCTTTCATATGTTGTCTCCCTCGTTAGCATGTAAGCTCCTTGAGAGTAGAGATTGGGTTGGTTTTTTTTTTAACCTTTGTATCTCCATTACTTAGCATATTACCTAACACATGATCTTGAATTAAATGCTTGTTGACTGACTAACTGACAACACAAGGAAGAAGCACCTTCAATTTCCTATCTTTTTTTTCCCCTAAACAGGTATCTTTGAATAAGGCAAACCCAACAACACGTTTAAAAATACTCTGGGCAACAGAAGACGGATCTGGTAGGTGACAAGACAGAAGGCACTGGGAAATCACAAATATACCTAAGGATCTTTCAAGTTTATATTCTCTCTGGAGGCAATAGCTACGCAAAGAAAATTCAGTTTGTGTTCCCATCTTAAATCTAGTTTTATAAAACTTGTCACAATATGCACCAAGAAAGATTAAATAAAGGTTAATGGGAAAAGAAGGGTAAACTTGAAAGCACTATATAAAGGAGTTGTTTTTGCTATAATTCCAAAGAGCTAAGTAGTCATCTGCAAAACCAATCTGGTCCTGAAAAAACTCTTTTCTCATCAGACAAATTAATTAAGCATCAAATATACAGTCAAACTGTTCTCTAAAGCTAACAAAGTCCAAGTTACCAAAAAAAGGAATTTCTAGAAAGACTATGGGCTTTAAATTTAAGGGAAGAAATAATTCAAAGTTAATGTTTCACATCCATGGCTAAAGGACAGACATTTCTTTTAACCCTCCAAATTCCTAAGAGAAATTTGTAAAGAGTTAAAGATTTTAAATCACTGCAAATCCTCCTATCCAAATATAAGAAAATACTATTCTTTATGTGAAAATTAAAATATCAATGTTACCACAAGACTATAGGCTACTTACAACTCCTTCCCTAACACCTCCAAATAAATCTGTAAAATGGAGTATCTAAATTCAGCTTATTGGCAACATTACAATGTACACTAATTTAATGGAGCAGTGAAATTATTCATAACAAATTAGATCTAACTATTAAGGATCATCAAGAAATCTATTTTCATTAGGGAAAAATGTTTAATAAAACAGTCTTTTCCAAGTTTTTTAGGAAAGGCTGCATTATCAAATATTTTATTATAAGTTGATCAGAATTTATAGAAAAGTAAAATTACATCTTAACTGAAAACTCTAGCCCTTAATGAGAGAGAGAAAACAAGAGACTTCTTTAAACCCAGGACATTGAATTCAGTTCTAGACATTAAAGTTTTGTGTTCAAAATCAATAATTCATGAGCACAGAGCAAATGTATTGATTTGCCACTTTATTTAAAAGCATCATTTTAATGTTTTCCAAGTTAATGATAAACAAATCTGAAAACACACACACACACACACACACACACACACACACACACACACACACACACACACACACACACAGCATTAACCAAGTAACCAAATAAGCAACTTATCAAAAATTTTCTCTAAGTAGAAAACCCTAAAAAGCATGCAGAGATGCAAGAACCATTGCAGATTTCCAAAGAAGCCCTCTAACCATTAAATATAGACTAAACAGTATGCTTTATTCAACAGCCATCTCATTTTGCTTCTGGCATCAAAATAGATAAGAGGCACCATGAAAGTAAGATTTCAGTGAGCATTCTGCCTTGTTCTATAGGAGGCACAAGATCTCAGTCTTGGCATACCAAGGAGTTAGCAGGGTTTTCCCCAAATACCAGGATCCCGGAAAGATGAAAGAGTTTCCTTTGAAAAACTCTCTAGCTTTTCACCTCTGCAAAGCCTGTTTTCCAATATACTGTCTGCCATGGAAGTCTGAATGTTTTAATCACACCCCTTGCCTCTTCATCATTTGTCAATTATACAAACTAACAATAGGAAAAAACATTTTAAAAATAGGCCTCAGCTTGTCCAGGATATGATCTACTCTAACTACTGAAAACTGCTGCAGGAGAAAATAATATTTAATGCACCTCTTGATCCATTCATTCAAAAGGATGCACATCAAGTAAAATATGAAATAACCCACCCGCCTTGTGGGCATTCCCCTACTTTCAGTTTTATAACACTACAGGCTGAAATGAACCCCAAAGTGCCGTCTGGGTTCTATTTATTTATTTTTTTAAACCCTCATGTTTCTCGCTTTCTGATCAGCAACCAGTGGCTCCTACGTAGCATAGTAGCTACGACCCCCAAATTTGAAGGAGAGATGATCAAAGGAGCTCTGGCCAGACTTGGAAAAACATTTCCACTGAGAATGGACATACTGCCTGTCAAAAGGTTATTCCCACTGCGTTGAAGCAACAGCTCACATTACTCCAGTGTAACAACATGAAAGTGGCCATAGTCCTCCACATACATGTTTTTCTTTCCAAAAGGGGCAAATGGGAGACAGCAACCTGAACAGAACATCCTTCTTATCACTGGCAGGGAGGGCTGGTGTGGGGTGGGGCAGAGAAAGCATCTCCCTAATCAATATAGCTCTGTAAAATTAAGGCACTGTTTAATTTCCCTGTTTTTTTCTTCTCATTGAGAAACAGCTCTCATTAAGCAGACTTTTTTTTTTTTAACTTACAAAAAATCTCAGAAATCACAAGCTATATTTTGTGGAAGAGAAAATAACTTTAGAGGCGTAAATCTTCATGTCAATGACAGGAAGGCTTTGGTGAACCATTACCATAAATCTGACAAACGCTAATTTGATGGGTGGCTGTATCTGTCTGCTGCAAGGCCAGTCTAGACAGTCTATTGAGAAATCCTAAAACACAACTGTTTGTTCCCTGTAACACCATCTGGATATGGCAGTAAGAGCCGACCCAGCGCCATTCACACATGGATCAAAGCACATGCTAATGCCATCATGAAGTCATACACATAAAAAATTCAATCTGAGAACTCTAAGCAATTTTCCTAAGTCTTCAGTGAAGAAACCCCAGACTTAGCCAGACTCAAGCTAAGTGCATGAAGGGAGGGGGGGGGGGAGGGGGAAAGGAACAGAATATTTAATGAGCTTGGCCTTGCAGAGGAATGTTAGGCCACCCATTGTATTGGAAAAGGCTCATGTCACACTTCAGTCATGGCACCCATCAGGGTGCCCCTTTACAAAAATTGATCTGAGGACCTTTGTAATTACCTGTTTCAGACAGGGGAAAAATAGTCCCCAGACACAGAAGAAGAGATCCGAAGATGTAAATCTTATATTTTATTATATTGGTTGGAGCTGGTAGAAATTTTAATATTGCACACAATATTAAAAACTCTTATTAAACTGCACTGTGGTGTTAGATCAAAGCATCAAAGAAAGGCTTCCTATTGAACTCCTCAAAATATTACAAACATAAGAGTAAGTCTGGCTGCACATAAAACAGAAACAAAGCAAGTTTTTCCATCTTCATCCTATAGCCTAATTCTTATTGCAGGGAAACATTACTTATGAAATTTCTATGACATGGCTAATGTGAAAATTTTTGCTTTCCTCAAAAATATTTAACACATCATGAATTGTTGGTTCCTCCTAAATTAACTTTGCCAGTAAATTTTCAAGAAAAATCTTATTATTTATAAAACTTTTTAAACAATATTTCAAAATAATAGCAGTATGAGTTCAAATGCAAAGTCTATAAAGACAGTTTAATGCTAGATACTATATGGTGCAAACTTCTCAAAGGGATAGGAAAGTTTTATTAACAATCAACGTGAGACTGCACAAATCATTCATATGATCACCAGCCTTTCACAGCTCAGCCTAAGTATATATTTTGTACTCTATTTCATTTTGCTTTATTTGTTTGTGTTGTGCACAGATTCATGCAGTATATAAACGGATCCATTCATATGGATGACTAAAATTTTCCTATGAATTAGTTGTTTCTTCTTATTCACTAGTCTTTGTTTGCTGGCTTTTGTCTGGGACAGTAAAGGGCATTTCAGTTTTTCATCTGCTTCAGCACAAACTGCATGCAAGTTTCCAGTAGTTGAGTTTATGATGCAGAATCCAAGATTTACAAACTACTGATTTCAACATGAGATATCCAAATGACCTGCTGCAAAATTAAATTTTAGATGGAAAAGTATCATACCAAGGAAGAAAAGAAAAGACAGTAGCAAAGCCCAATCCAGAGATTATTTTATAAGATGTAATTCATGACAAAATTTAGTTATTGCATTTTGTAGTCTAAACAAGAAATGTCAAGTTTACAAGATTGGTTAAGACTGTTGGTTTACCCAAATGGCCTCAAAATAAACTGAGAACTTAAACAAAACCTCTATAATGATTTGCCATTTCTACAAATGCTTGCTAAGACTTTGAAGGGCTGTCTGAAGTGAAGGGGCTACAATCACCTAAATTCCTGTTTTGCAAATGTTTTGATACTAAAAAGTCAGGGTACATTTATTTTCAGTTGCACTGTTGTTCAGAAATTTTTTAAAAAAGAAAAAAGTGAGGTCCATTCACCTTTCTACATTTATAGATGTAATGTCCTTAATAATACAAGCTTATATGAGAGTTTCTCTCCAATGTTTCATAAATATAATATGCTTCCTGTAGCAATGAAATATAGACAGTATTTTTATGACATGCTAATTTTTGTACCTCGTCCTAAATGAAAACATATATATAATACATAAATACACATATATAAAACATGTACATATACACATCTTTATATAATCTAGTAAGGATAACGATTGTTCAAGAACCTCTACATGACACATAATTACATGATTAAAAGACTTAATCTCTATTGTTCTAAAATCCAGGAGTGACATTTTGCATTAGACAATGTCCTAAAGCAAAACTACCTTGGAGACTTCTTTCTTGTACTTCAGGTTTCCTAAGGGACATGGAAAAAGCTCATAGAAGAAGGCACCTCCCTTGAGCTGAGCTAATTTTATTACCAGCACTTTCTAACAGGTCAAAACTATGGAGAATTGGTACATCTTGAGATTAAACTTTGGGATAAAGTACCTAAGATACTTAAGCAGAGTGGGACATAATTCTTGTAAGACATACACAAAGAAATGTATGTGCAAACAAACATACACACGCAACTCTCAGAGGATGCTTCAAAGGCTCCTTGGACCATCATAGTGACCAGATGTTACAAGAGATACCAGTACTGCATAGCACCAAGGAGAGGAAATATTGAGGTAAAGAATGAAGAATGGTAATCAGGAACTCCAAACATTTCATGACGCTTCACTGATGGTTTTTATAGAAAGAGTTAAAAAAAAATCCATTTATTATTTACCAGGCTAATTTCGGTCATCATATTACATGAGAATAAAATATAACTAATGGAGCAGGCACTGCATTTGCACTTCCTTAACGGCTTAATTCCTGTTGCCTATTAACAGTGGGCTTCTATTAGAGAAAAGCTTTAATTCTGCTGCATGTTGGGGGTGGGGGAGAAGCACCCAAACATGGTTGAATCTGGCTAATCAAGCATTTTCTAAAGCAGACAGACAGTCATGGGGTGGAATGTTACTCTGCATTTAAAACTGACAGTGCCTGAGATACTGTAATGGAACAGGACTGCCATCTACTGACAACTCTTCACTAGTATATTAGTTTTTTAAGAGCAGCCCTCAAATTGGCTAAATCCAAAATATCTTGAGTTATCCGCTAAATCCTTGAGATGTATGTTTTGATAGATATTTTGCAAAAGAGAAGTACAGAAACAGCATACCTAATCCCTTTCAATCCACAGTTTTACTTTTAATATAAAAAGTGATAATTTCTCAAATCCCTCCTATAATCAGAGAGTGAGAAAAATATTTTGGTTTGGATTTCTTTAAAAATTTAAATAAAAATTTTCAAATGGAAATTTCCTAGCAATTAATGACTGGATAGGAAAAGGGCTTTCATGTCTGCTTTATTCAAGCTCTTACAAACAAAAATTAATAGTTAGAAGCTCTCTTCAGTTATCCAATATTCCTTAAGCAGAATCAAATAGAAAATATCTTTTATATAAACTAGAGTCAGATGTCATGGGTATATGTATATTTGTGTCAGTCATAAAAACTTTCCAAATTGCCGCTTAGGGATCACTTTGGATCACCCAGGGTCCAAGTGAGGATCTAGGATCTTTATGTTAAAACACAAAAATCCTCAGGGATTAGATATGGAGGGGGTCGGGGGAAGCTGTGTTTGACAGAGAAAATCTGGATTTGACTGAACTTAACTGAAAATCCATGCACTTCAGACAAGAATGGAAAGGGAATGCTATGTAGGAAGAGCCCAGGTCAACCATTCAGGACATTTGGTGAGATGCCCAATATACATGTATGCTTAAAGGAATTCATCTGGTTGCGTGTTTGTTTTTATAAATTTTAAAAGAAGTGGTCACTTAAGGAAAACATCAAGAAGAGATGCACAAAAGCATCCAAAATGGTAGAACAAAGTAAATGAATATGATGACTAGAATTCTGTCAGCCCATGTGAAGGTTCAACCTTCCTTTAAGTTAAGAAATATGAAATTAAATACTACAAACTTCTGTTATTCTTCAGGGTAAATTGCTACAAGAGGTGTTTTAAAAGAAAGTAGACTAAACCCACAGATTACAGAAACAAAACATGCAAATGACAGATTTTTAAAGGGATTTAGTCTCCCCCAGGATAGCCCATTTAGACTACATAATTGCAGAACTCTAAAGAACCACAAAATAAACTGAAAACCCCAGACATCAAGAGATCCACTTATTAATTAAAAGCAGCTCTCATGCACTATTAAAATAAGGTTGGCCATGCATACTTTATTGCTGTCACAGTCTAAGATGAGGCAGCATTCAGAACACATAAAAGTAAAGTTGAATAGTCCTCTACATAGGGAAGAGAGTTAAGTCATGTCTGCTTGCACAAAATTGTTTTGCAAAGCAGCTATGTATAGAGGATCAGAAGGGGGAAAAAAGGCTTAAAATGCATGGAATCTTAAGTCTCAAATCCAGTGCCTCTCTTTGGTAGCCATCTAGAGAAGGAGTTGTAAGATGCACCCTTACAGGACATGGGGAAGGGTTATCTGGGGACATTTTATATGCGGTATCTTATTTTTACAAATTTTAAACTCTTAACCAGCACCACCCCTGTTTTGCTTGAATTTTCTTGAAGATAGGTATTAGGTACATAGTAAATAATAACAAGAAATTGTCATAAGAAGTTCCAAAAATCACTTGTGACTAGAAGAGGAAAGTCAGTCAATTTTGGCTGCTTCTTTCAAGCCAGAGGTGAGTATACATGGGAGAATAAGGAATAGAAGAATTCAGTCCATACAGATTTGACACTGATCCCATGAAACAGGACTGGGTATGCTGCAAGTGGGTAAACCACCTTTCCTGAATGATTTTTACAGAATAACTAAAAATTATTTACTTCCTTTAAGAAAACAGAAGAAAAGTATGTGATATATTTTTTAAAAAGATATCACCTTATTTTATAGGGTACAAATAACCATGTAACTACTTCAATTATGTAGTAACTGCCATGTAATTATAGTACATAGTTATTTATGTCTCAGATTATATGGCAATAAAACCAAGTTACCTGTTACCATATGCAGTAATTTGTGGTTGGTAGAAAAATAATTTGCTATAAAAGTTTAAAATGCCCATGCATTTGATCCATGCTCAAAAATTAATATAACTTTTGAATATGATTTCCTTTTGCTCTAGCTGTTTTGGCTGGGGATAACTCTTTAGGTTAAATTAAAGGAAGAATATGAAAAAGGTTCCCTAAAGGAGTCCTTGGCTTCCTGAAATCAATCCATTATCCAACTAATTTTGGCTCCTGTACTTTATTTTGATCTTTTAAACATAAAACTGCTACTGAGGTTTTTGCATTGCTCTGAATTTTCCTGGTATGTTACCTAGAAACTAGGTTACCCCAAGATATTTTCCTCCTTTGAATTTTAATACTAACACAGCACCACCCCATTTTTCAATGTGTCATGGATCCTAAGCCAAAGCAATACAGGTCCCGGAGCTGGTCCGTAATGGGTCACTCCTTGTTTGTTTATGTAAAAAAGCTGGGGTTTCCAATAAAGAGACAGGACATCTGAATGCGTATCATAAAATATTTAATACCCCTATTCTATGTAGTTTGATGGAGAGTAAATAGTACACATGACTAAAACACCCCTTGCCTCAATGGCTGACCAGTAGGTTCCCTGAAAAAATAGACTGATGCAAGTCCCAGTCTTAAGACCCCTATGTCCCAAGATTAACAGCCAGAGGTCAACTGGACTTTTATTCTTAATTTTGAATCCAGGCCCAGGGCTCGGGGCAGTACAAATCATCAAAACATCTGACATCCACCCCATAAAAGTCTAATATATTTCCCCAAATTACTTCAACATACAAAAGGAAAAAAAAAAAAAGCAGACATTTTATATGTGATCTGCATCAAAGTATAGGCACTAAGGAAAATTTAGTCTTCATTTAATTTTCTCTGTTTTGTAATATTAAGGTTCAGAATATGCATCTCAACAGTTGTGATACATTATGTTTAGGTCATGAGAATAAAGTTATGAAAATGAAATTATTTTATGATGACTTTGTTTTAACGGGGCTTATACACATGGGCTTTCCTGGGAAGTGATCCAGGCAAACTATATCCAAGTCCAGAAAGGAGGGGAAATTTACCTTGATGCAACATACTTGAAAAGTATGATGATTTGTCATTTTAAATGAAACACAAAGATTCAATCCAAGCCCAGGCAAAAGAACATTCTTTGTCTCCCCTCATTTGAGGGATTTCTGGGGATGTTGGCTAATTTTTATTTTGAGGTAATCTTACAAGTGAGAAACCATTCAAGAGGTGGGTCTGTACATACACCCACCCAGTTTCCTCATCCATAAAATGAGAGGGTTAGACTATTAGGGGTGGGGAACCTGCAGCCTGGAGGCCACAAATGGCCTTCTAGGTCCTTGGGTGCGGTCTTTTGACTAAACCCAAGTTTTCCAGAACAAATCCTTTTATTAAGGGGATTTGTTCTGTCAAGATTGGATTCAATCAAAGGGCACTTGAGGGCCTAGAGGGCCACGTGGCCTCCAGGCTGCAGGTTCCTCACCCTTGGGATGATCTCTTTTGACAAGAAGATGCTAAATAGCCATTCACGGTAAAAGAAAAATTAATAATTATCTAGTTCAAGAAAAGTGCAGCTCAGAGAATCCTACTCTGCTTGCAGACTGTGTCTCACAGAAATAACAAGATTTTCTTTTGAAAACAGGAATAACAAGAATTAAAAGATTTAAAGAAAATTAACAGAAAATAAGAATAAAGTTCTTAGCATTCACACAGTTTTTTAAAAGAGCCAGAAAAAAAAGATTAGAAAAGCCATTTTTAGATTATTTTACCCAAAAGAAAAAAGGATTAGTTAAGAAACCTGGAACAATTTTGAACAACAGAAAACAAAGGGAAGGGTTTAAGGGACTTGAGGGATACTCCTCTGAGCCAAACAGGCAGAAACAAAATAAATTAAGAAACAAACCTTAAATATGAGAGGATGGGAAAGTTAAAATGAGCCAGGCTGAATGGAAAGAAGGCAAATACAGCAAGGATTTGTGATTTGTAACTCATTAAACAATGAATTAATTCTTTAATTCCAACAGTTCTTTATTTTCATAATCAAGAATGAGATGTCATTTCAAGCAAGCAACCAACACTGATTTCCTACTATGAGCAAGGCCCTAGGAATATAAAAACAAAACAGTCTCTACCCTCAAGGAGCTTAAATTCTTTTGTTTGGATCTGTTTAATAGTATCTTGATTTCTCATAAAGTCATTTGCTTCTATTTGCTGCACTCTAATTCTGAAGGAATTATCCTCCTCAGACAGCTTTTGAGAGTCTTTTTCCATCTGGAAAATTCGACTTTTTAAGGTATTCTTCTCCTCATTGGCTTTTTGGGCCTCTTTTGTCATTCAAGTTAATCTATTTTTTAAGGTGTTATTTTCTTCAGTCAGGTTATTGACTCTCTTTTCATGATTTTCTTGCATCATTCTCATTTCTCTTCCCAATTTTTCTTCCACTTCTCTTATTTGGTTTTCAAAATCCTTCTAAGGCTGATCTATGGTTAGTAGACAGACTTCATGTTTCTTGGAAGCTTTTGGTATGGGAGTTCTGACTGTGTTGTCTTCCTCCTGTTCCATGCTTTGATCCTTTGTGTCCCAAAAAAAGGATTCTAGAGT
>CM053580.1:308968747-309015877 GCA_028627135.1 Pseudochirops cupreus
CACTTAGCCTCTGAACAATCACTTGGCCCCCCCTTTAATCTGCAGGCTGGGAGCTTGTGAAGCAGCCAAGTGGAGGCAGGTGCAGGGGCACAGCTTATGCTGCTTTCTTGCCCTGGAGGCAGTTTGGCCAGACTGCTTTTCTCCCCCAAATTTAGCTGAGTTCCAATGACCTTTCACTTAGTCCTTGTTTCTTATGGCTTGATAATTCTGGAAACTGCCACAGCTGCCACTGATCCACTCTCCTGAAGGCTCCAGCTGTGGCTTATCCTGGCCGCCCTGGGGCCAAGCCGCAGTTTCAGGCTGGGCTGGTTTTGGCTCCCAGTGTGCTGACATAAGCCCTTCCTGCTCATCTGCCTTCAGTGGGAGATATTTTCTGTATTTTTGTGAGTTTTGGAGCCTAAAATTTGTTTAGAGCCATATTTTATGGGTATTTGAGGTGGCTGTGTGGGAGCTGCAGAACCTTGTTGCTTCTACGGCGCCATGTTGGCTCCGCTCCCACGGAGCTTAAATTCTAATGTGAGGAAGGAAGGGCAGGGAACATGATACATGGGCACATCTGAAACAGACACATGGTAAGCTTGAAGGGAAGACACCAGGGGCTACTGGAAAGGGAAGCTCCCTATGGTCGGGGGTTGTCTTTCTTTTATTTGTACTTGTCTCCTCAGGGTGTCTGCCACACAGTAGGAGCTTAATAAATGTTTACTGACTAAGTGACCAAGAAGGACCTCCTACGGAAGGCAGTTTCAGATCTAATCTTGAAAGGGACTTGAAAGAAATGAGGGCTCCTCCTATGAGGTGGAGGTAATAAGGAAGCAAATTCCAGTTGTGTGGACCAGTTGATACAAGAAAACAATAGGAAGGTTGATTTGTCGGGACCATAGAAAATGTGGAAGGTAGTCATGTGTCCTAAGGCTGGAAAACTGAGAAGGAGCCAAGTTGTGAAACTGTAAATGCCAAATCAAGGAATTAAGTGGCACGGTGGATAGCATGCCGGGGCTAGAGTCAGGAAGACTTATCTTCCTGAGCTCAAAACCAGCCTCAGATACTTCCTAGTTGTGTGACTCTAGGCAAATGACTTCACCCTACTTGCCTCCATTTCCTCATCTTTAAAACAAGCTGGAGAAGGAAACGACAAACCACTCTCCTATCTCTGCCAAGAAAACCCCAAGTGGAGTCACAAAGAGTCAGACATAACTTTAAAAATGACCAAATTGCCAAATAGGGGCATTTATGTTTGCTCCTGAAGGAAACGGGGAACCACTGAAATTTACTGAATAAGGAGGTGATGTGGTCCAACATGAATGAAGGAAATCATCTGGGAGACGTGTCAAGAATGTAGTGGATGTGGGAGAGAATTGTGGCAGGATAACCAAATTTGCAGACTACTGTAACAAGCCAGAAGAGAGATAATCGAACAAGTCACTTACCCTAAGCCTCAGTTTCCTCACCTGTAAAAAAAAGGGGATAATAGTTGTACTATTGACTTCATAAGTTTATTATGAGGATCAAATTAAATAATACGATATCTAAAGTTCTTTCCAAGACTTAAATCTGTGTTGGTACCATCATTATTATATGTTATACAAAAAGTTTCACAGAAATGTTCCTCAAGAGCTTATGATCTTAGCATTAACCCAAACACCTAACATCACTGCAATACCACACAAATAGATATGAGATCATGAAATAACCCATACAAAGCAGAGAAGTTCTTGTTGCCCACTAGTGAGAATTGTGTTGTGAATCTTTCCCTGATGACTTCCACAAAGAAAACTGCCTACACGCCAGTAACTTAAAATCTTAGATAATTGCCTGAATCTCTGAGAGGTTACTTGCCCAAAGATAAAAAAATCAATCTGTGTCAGGAGCAAGGACTTGAACCCAGGTCTTTCAGATTCAGAAGCTTGTTCTCTCCCCACTACATCGATATATCCTTAACAGCTATTGGATTTCATCTTGTTCTGGGTATCACAGAGTTAACCAACACATTTTATTGGTAAAATGAATGTTCAGTGGTACTTGGTACCCAACTGACACTCCCTTGCTTATGAAGTTAATATCTGAACTTGGACCTGGTCTTTGATAGGGAGGCTGGAAAGCAAGGAGAAATTAGTACTAGTAGCAAAAATAGAAGAGAATGGGGTTAAGTACAAAAATCCAGGGTTACAAGGTAGAGAAAAAGAGGCCTGCCTCTATCTTATTCCTCCTCCCCAACTCTATCTCCTTCCCCCCAAGAACCTAGCATCATAAAGTGTGGGTTCAAGTCCTGACTCTGATACTCACTAGCTTAATTACTTATTGGCTAGTTAAGTCACTGTACTTAAGTTTGTTCATCTGTAAAATGGGAAGAAAAAAACACATTTCTACACCTATTTCACAGGTTTAATGTTAAGGAAACAATTCTGAAACTGATATATATAATATGAGCTACTATGAGTCATCTATATACAAAGGATATAGAACAGATTCAGATTAGATATATCTATGTAAATCTTTATATAGAGAGATATACAAGGATAGAGAATATAGAATTCAAGGAAAGGGTTAAACAGGAAAAATGGAATTTCATCTCAGACAACAAATTTTCTTTTATTTATTTACTTTTAGTTTAAAACATTCAGTTCCACAGTCCCTTGAGTTCCAAATTTTCTCCTCTTCCCTCTCCTTCCCCATTCCCTTCCCTCCGTCGTGGCGGCACGAAATAGGTTCTACAAATACCTTCACATTAAACATCGGTTAAGTTGGAAAGAATTATAACCAATGGAGTGAACGAGAAAGAAGGAATGAAACAAAGCAAAAAAGAGAGAGAGCAAATAGTTTCAGACAACATATTTTCTACTTCCAGTTGCTAACACCTACAATTCCTCATTCTTTAAAAAGTAGGTGGGGAGGGAAACAGGTGGAAAGAGGGGGGTGCCCCTCAACCCTATGCTCTTTAATAGAATGAGTGATTTACATTAAACTGTTCCACTTCCTCATATTTACTTAATTCTCAAACTCATAAAATCAGATTGGTCTCTACATCCCTCCACAGAAATGACTCATTCCTAGGTCACCAATGACCTCTTTATTGCCAAAGCTCATCTTCCTCGACCATCTGATAGCATTAGCTGCCATAAGCTTCTGACACACCATTCACTGCTGCTCTTCTGTTTGACATTTTCTCTCAGGCTTTCACAGACTCATTTCTGTACCCCAACCATCTAAACATATCACCCAAAATTCAGTCTTCAGTTCCTTATCTGTTGATACTCTTTCCTTTGGCAAAACTGACAAAGCTTTAACTAATAATTTACTTAACCAGACTGTTGCCAATTCTACTTATTCAGCCCACTCCCTATTAGAAGCATCACAAACTGTATTTCAGTCTGCTAGACCCAGCCCTTCACTATGTCTCACAGCTAGAATATTCAGGCTTCCTTCTTTTAACAATCTCTGTCAGGTAGAAGCGGCCCAGCTAGGCAAAAGTTCCTTTTTCCAATTACCTTTCCCCCTAGTTACCTCTAATCATGTTAGCCTTCTCTCTTCCCAATTCCTATTTTCCTTGACCAGCCCTATCTACTGCCCTTCTCTATTGTTAATAAACACTCCTTCATCTTCAAACACTTCTCTTGGTACTATATGAAAACTGACTAATGAAGACACCACATTCCCTTTTCTATATCATCTATGCTCCAAAGGTCAGTAAGAAAAACCTGCTTACTCTTTGCTCCTTATTGCCACATCCAGATCCTCACTCTGCTGAGAAAAATTCAACAGATTTCCTTCCTCAGCAATTATTTCATTCAGTTATATGACCTTGTCTGTATCTTTCTGTCATCTACTGACATTCAAATCATTTGCCCACTTTCTTCAAATATTCTACCACCTGGATCAATCTCCCTCTCTACTCAACCGTTAGCACTAATAGTTTTAATATTAATTGTGACAACCCTTCTAATAGTCTGTCCTCTCAGTTCATCGTGCTACTCAACTCTCATGACTTCCATCATGAGATGGCCACCCATTACGTCTTAAATCCTTGCCCTAAAGTATTGTACTTCTGACATCTTGAACTCTTAAATTTTCCTGATTATAATAAGCTCCTGTCTTTCCATTGCATTTATTTCCTAAATCTTTTCAGACCCGTTCCTTCTTTCTCATCATATCTTCCAGTCACATCTGGTCATTTATAATGCAAGCCCCCAGGGCAGTCCCCTTGTTTCCTTTTTGAAGGCACTCAAATACTTTTAAAAAATGGCCACAAGGTGGCGCCATCTTCCTGAGTTAAAATCTGGCCTCATGCAAGGCTGGGCAAGTTGCTTGACACTGTTTGCCTCAGTTTATCTATAAAATGAGTATAGAAGAAAATAGCAAACCACTCCAGTATCTTTGCCAAGAAAATTCCAAATGGGGTCATGAAGAGCTGGATATGACTGAAACAACTGAACAACAATAAATTGTTAGGAAGATGTTCCTCATACTCAATTTTCCTCACATTCAGCAAAGACCACACAATCACTCTTAGTTCTGCGCTCTGGGGAAAAGCAGAACAAATCCAATCCCTCTTCCAAAAGACAGCCCTTCAAATACTTTACTTACCATATCCAGACTAAAACTTCCATACTTCAAGCTAAACCTCCCAAGTTCCCTCAAATGACCTGAATATGGTAGGATCTCCAGGTACTTTCATTCCTGAGCACTCCTAGACACTTTCCAGTTTCCTAAAATATGGTGCCAGAAAGTGAATATAATATTCGTGATAAAGTCTTACCAGAAGAGAGTACAGCAAGACTATCTTTTCCCCTATTGTAGATAGATTTCTCTTCCCAAGGAACACATAAGCTTCTTTGGCCGTTATAACATTCAGAAGGGTTATATCAACTCACATTTCCCCCATCTTGTATCTGTAAATCGATTTCTTTTATCCGATATATCAGACTACATTTCATTCTGTTAAATTTCATCTTTGATCTATTTGGCTTAGCATTCTAACCTAGCAGGATTTTCCCACATCCAGACACACTTATCGACCATGTTACCATCTATCTTTCCCAGCTCTGAGTCATCTGTAATTGGGAAAAGCATGCCATTGCTAAAAGTGATCAATGACATAAAGTCAAGGATACAGATCCCTGGGCTACTCTACAACAGATCCTTTCCACCTCCCAGGTCATCACTTACTAACCCTTCAAGGAACATTTCAAAAATTCAATCACTGCCAAATCTACTTAATGCTATTATCTTCAAGCCTACATCTCTCCATCTTGTTCATATATTATTCCACTGTCTTCTTCTACCCGTCCAATATTTCTTCAGTTTTTTAAAAAATGTTCACCTTTCCAGAGTTCTATTCTAGTCATAAGTCTCCTCCAGCGACAATTATTGAGTCAAATCTGTTTATTTGTATTTCAGTCTCTGCTTCACTTCCTTTTTTATCCATTCTTTGTGAATCTATCTATAACCAAGTTAGGCTATAGAATTGAGGAGGATAAATCCTTTCTGAAATTTTATCTCCTGTGAATGTGTCTCTATTGCTCCTCTTTTTTCTATGCTGTAAACGCTTACTATGACAACTCAGTTAATTTATACACATACACACACACACACACACACACATACATACACACACACTTATTTTTCTCTCTCCCCCTACCCTCTACCTTCATTTTTAATTTAAAGCCCCTTTGTTTATTTTGCAAGAGTCCAGCCCTGGTGGTTGTTCACAGAATTGTTGTAAGGATCAAATGAGAACATATATTAAGTACCTTGTTAACCTTTAAGTGCTACATAAATGTTGAGATTTTCTTTTTTATCATTTCTGTCATCATTGTTATTATTAATGACAATCTTGTACCACAGACCTCTTATTTCCAGGATGTAATTAATGGCTCAGAAACTCAAAATGCCATTTTGAAAGAATCAAGAAATAATTATTAAGCACCTACTCTATGCCAGACCAGACGCAGTGCTAAGCACTAGGTATACAAAAAGAGGCAAAAAAAAAATCCCTGTCCTCAAGGAGTTTACAATCTAATGCAGGAGACAACATGCATCAATGAAGATCATCCTCTCCACCAGCTGTTTACTTCTCAGAACTTGCTCTTTGGAAGCCCTTGCCTTCAATG
This sequence comes from Pseudochirops cupreus, assembly GCA_028627135.1. Taxonomy (NCBI): domain Eukaryota; kingdom Metazoa; phylum Chordata; class Mammalia; order Diprotodontia; family Pseudocheiridae; genus Pseudochirops; species Pseudochirops cupreus. The sequence goes on from CM053580.1 coordinate 308,974,855, forward strand.
AGTAACACTAAAGAAAATACCACCTGCTCCCTCTAATTTTTCATTTTCTAACTCAAGATTTCATAACCTTTAACAATTCTCCCCATATTCTTTCTGATAGTATCAATCGTCCTCACATGAATCACTAGAATTATGTCAGATGTGACAAATCTTTGAAAGGTTCTCTTGTCATTTTCTGGCTACATGCTTCATGCCAACAGAACTTCTCTGAACAAGTTAAGCTGTTTGTATTTAATTAACTTAATATGACAATAAATTTAAGATGCTGTCAAAACAACCAAGTATAGATATCAGCAAGTTTAAGAGTCTGGAAGTCTAGAGGAAGACACTAGGCATAAACAGACACAGATTTAGAAGTCATTTATTTATTCTAATTCAGACCCTCTCCCCCCATCCCACTCCCAATGATTGCAAAGGACTACTCTAACAGCTTCCTATGTGGTGTGCCTGACCTTAGCCGCCTTCACACATGGGCAAAAAATAATCTTCCATAGGCATAAGTATGACCATGTCACCCTTAAACAAAACAAAATGGCTATTGCCCAATGGATAAACTACAGACTCATCAGCCTGCAATTTAAGATGTTCTACAATCTGGCTCCATTTTTCCTTTCCACACTTATCTCAAAATGTTCCTCTTTCTGTCCTGTTTCTGCCCAAACTGGATTACTAGGTGTTCCCTAATCAATTCCCTCACTCTTTATATATATATATATATACACACATATATACATATATACATATATATATACATATATACACACACACATGTAAGTTATCCAGCCCCTATGACTGGAACATATGGAAAAGATCCTCTCCACTCTTCTACTCTGACACTTCTCTGCCTTCAAGGATTTGTCCCAGTGCCACCATGATCCCAAAAGCATTCTCTGATCCCAACCCAAAATGTTCTCTTCTTCCTCAAGTTTTCTTTTGCCATTTGGTCTTAGGTATGGACCTTTACTTTTCCCCTAATTCACTCTAACTAGTATCACACTTATTTGTATAAATACAATAATCATACTTGCTCTCTCCTCCCTGCAACTGGATTCCAAACTCCTTAAGGGCAAAGACCATGCTGTCCTCAAATGCATTACACTGAGAAAGCCCTTAATAAAAGTTTAATGAATTGACTTCTTTCAGAGAGTGTTGTGTATTTAAACAGAGGGCAGAACTTCAGAGTTGCAGGCTAGACCAGACCATAGCAACTTGGAAGGCAAATTCTATCTCCAATGAAAAGTGGAAAGATAGTGAGTACAGATTTGTGGCTTAGCATGAAACAGTTTGTCTCTAGAGAATGTGGTTCCTCCATCAAACATAGGTTATGTTTTCAGAATTCTTTTGTTCCTTCCAGCTGAAGTTTACAGAAAGTAAAAATTATTTTTCCTCCTCCCAAATGAACTCCTTTGTTTGAGCCAATGCTTGGATGTCACAGCTGGCCTCACTATTTGCTAACATCCTGATGTTTCTCTAGGCTCACTTATTTATCTTCAAAAAATAGCTAGGAAACCTGTGTCATTTCTATATCTTGACCGGGAGAAGTATTTCTTCACAGATTTTGTAATTACACGAATTGAAGAAAATAATCAATTTAAATTCCCTTCTTCAAATACAACTTTCTAAACTAAAGGAATATACCATTCCCAGACATTTGCTAAGCACTTCTAGCTTGTTTTAACTGAACTAGCTCAATAAACTGTTCAACAGTCTAAGAGGGTTAGAATGGATCTTAGAAATGATCTGTTCTAATTCCTCCTATAGTTACTAATTTTCCTAATAAGTCTATTGTCTATTATATGGTGATATCCACAAGAATAACTTAAAATAAAGGAACCTAGGGGAGGGCAAAAGTCAAGTTGCCTAAGGAATGCTCATTCAAAAATCTTGGCAAAGGTTTGAAGTTGGTTTAAAAGAAAGGAGAATTTTAATCCATAAAATCTCTACAAAATTTAACCAGCTGAGAAAATATATCTATAGTCATAGATAGGACACTTCTACAAAGGCTACAAGCCTATATGTTGCGTTTTGTTTTGTTTTAACATATACTCCTTTCAATTGGAGGTTTTCCTCTGGGGTTCACATACAATAAAATTAAGCTCCCTCGAATACTTATATAATTGCATCCTATAAAAATCACTACATTTGTTTTCCAAAATATTGCTTCTTCAGGTTTATGGCAGAACAGATTTTACTACTAAGTACTTACAGATATTTGACAATTCCAAACCCTGTCATTTACAATGTACATGCAGAAATGTCTTATTGTTGTCCATATCTCATTCCCACACTCATCTATATAATAGTCTGCTATAAAAATTATACTATAAATTATGAATAGCACATATACATATATGTGTATATACACAATTAGATCATTTGATCCTGCACTGGTAGGAGTTTCCTCATCCAGAAGGCCCCCACGTCAATGAAATCACAGATCTAATTCTCATCTCTGCCCTCTCCCTTAACTCTCACAAGATTTTTAGGAGATAAGTTTGAAGAATTTAGGGATTTTCCCCCTCTAAGTCTGTGATTTAATGATTGTAAAGAATTCCAGTGGAAGAACTTTCTCTAAGAATGCGTATCTCTACTTTCTTTGTGTTTTAGGGCCTTAGAGGTACCTGAGGCCCAGAGAAGTTACATGATCATCACACAGAGGCAAGACCTGACCCCACCAGGAATCCCTGACCAGAAGTGAGGTCTATCTGCTTTTCCATGTTATCTCTCCCGAGGTAGCTACCATAGAAACTGAGGCTCAGAGAGGGTAAAATGGCCTGCCAGTAGTGACACAGTAATTAGGAGTTGGACAAGGAATCCCAACTCAAGGCTCTCTTGACTGCAAGTCCTGCAGTCTTCCTTCTACTATAAAAATCATTCCGTTTAATAAATTTCTGAAACCAAGGAAAAAACTTGATCAGACATCATCCCCATTTTAAGATTCTAAGAACTCTTCGGTCAAGAGGTCATTTTCCTTATTGTAAAAACTCCTTTGATGAACCATTCGATTTAGAAACAGGAAAGTCACAGTAAAACTTTAAACACCAAACATGCAAGCCCTAAAAATAACTTGCCCAAGGTTATGTTTGTTACTGGGAAAGGAATTCCAAAGCATTTGTGGGTAGCTTGTTCTCTCCTGTGATTCAGGAGAGCATCTGCCGTTCATTAAACTCATTTGGAATGCAACAATCAGTCTTGCCTGCCCGGTTAGTAAAAGTCACAAATGGTTCCTATCTCCAGTGGGGCTTGAAAGTCCTTTCCTATGTGGATACCACCAGGACAATGCACACCTTTGGCCTAGACTACAATGATGATGGACTTCCCTCAAAAATAATCCCCAGGTTATAATAGGTACCAGCTGTGTCACTTCAACAACCTCAATTATCAAGGGATCTGGAGAAGTATTGTTTATTTATTTCAAACAAACTGTACTATTCTTTAGTGGCTAGAAATCAGTGTAAAGGCTTAAAAATTGGCTGAGTGTTGGCCAAGACTTGGATAAATTCAATTAAATAAATGCTTTCCCTGGATTAGTTAAATGACATCACAAAGTTAAATAGAACATACCGAATTAAAAAAAAAAACTGAAAACTTCCTTTCCCTGCTACTTGTTGGTTCATATACCTGCTCTAAAGTCCACCCTAAGTCCTCACTTTATTTTCATTTCTCTGCCCAATCCTGTCCCAGTAACCATATTCTGTAGTATTCCTGATCTAAGCTTCTGGCACAGACTATTTTTAATCTTTAAACCTTTGATATCATATGAAGAAGGCTTCAGAAGGTGCAGGGACAGGAAAAATATGGAACGGAAAAGACTAGCCTTAAGCCACTATCATCTCCAACTCAACCTATCTAAAGCTAAATTCATCATCTCTCACACAAAAATAGCTCCTGCTTCTGACTTCCCCTATTTCAGACCCTCAATCATCCAAACTCAGAAACACATCTGAAGCTGCACACCAGAGACAAGCTTTGGAGGGTACTATGAAGATTACACTGGTGCACAATTGTCAAACTGAGGCTCCCAATGTAGGAGAGCACAGAAGAAAATCACCAGGTAAGACTCCAAGAAGTTTCTCACAGCTAGTTGTGGCCCTACTCCTTGGGTTTTCTTCCTATTTCCCCGTCAGTTCCGTGTGCATTCCTTGGAGTGATGGGTCTGCTATCCCTGTGTCATACCAGGTAACTTTATGGTCCACAGTTGGATTCCATGGTACTTGAGAACCAGGAAGTAGAGCAAATTAAAGAATTCAATTATCCTATCCTGCTTAATAATAAGGTTAAATCCTCTACGGATGCAGTGGTAGGCATCACACTTGACACTCCGATGTTTATTGAAGCTTTAAACACCTAGAGTACTAGAATAATTTTCCTACATATTCTTTCACCTCCTCCAGTCCATCCAGTATCCCTCCACAAGATTCATTTTCTAGAGACATTCCTTTGATCATGTCACTCTCCTTGCTTAAAAACCTTGAGTGGCTCCCTTTAAAGCCCATGTAAAAAAAGTCTACATTCCCTGGCGTGGCATTCAAAGCCTGCCCCAAGTTTCCTTTCCTATTGGTAAGGTCAGCACTTGGAAGTCAAAGGTAATGCTCTGTGTGGCTCCAGATGGCAGAACTGGACCAAAACGAAGGGAGGTATATTTTGACTTGATATATACAGTCATATTTTCTCAAAATTAAACTTTTCCAATGATTAAATGAGCTTTCTCGTGAAACAGTAAATTCCCCATAAAAGGAATTATTAAAACAGTGGATGATCACCTGCTTAAAATACTGAAAAGGATCCCTACATGGGATGCAAAGTAAGATTAGATTACTTCAGAGATCTAGCTCTCCAAGATTCTGTAACTTTCCAACCTTATTCTTCCACTCCTCTCCAAAGAAATCTCTATTTTGTCACATTGTCCTCATCACAGTTAACAGAACACATTTTTGTGCAGGCCTGCAATTTTCTACATTCATGGCATGGTACGTGCCAGCCCCCTCCTCTAAAATGCTTCCCTCCAGTCCCACTCTAGTCTATCAGAAGCCTTATCATCCTTCAAAGTTCGGGTTAAGTTACACTTTCTTTCTGAAAAAGTGCTTTCAGACTACCCTGACCTCAAGGATTCCTTCAAGTCACAGAGCGCTTATTATGTCTGCCAGCAACTCAACATCAATTGTGTAAATTACCTTATATTGCTAGTTATCCATACATATTCCATCCATTCATTAGTTACACACACACACACACACACACACACACACACACACACACACACACACACACACACACACACACTCGTCTCCTCAACTGGATTCTAGGCTTCAATCTAGGCTCTGTTACTTACTAGCTCTGTGGCCTCGGACACATCACTTAACCAGTCTAAGTCTCAATTTTCTTATCTGTGAAATGAAAGGAACAGTAGATGATTTCCAAGGTTCCTTCCATCTCTAACTCCTCAGTTTCTAAAAACTCCTTAAGACCAGAGGCCACACATTACGTTTCTGCATCCCCAAAAGGGTAGCCAGGTGACACAGGGCCCAGCTCTAGCCCTCAGTCAGGAACACCTGAGTTTGAATCTAAACTCCATCACTACCTCTGTGATCCTGGGGAAATCACAATCTCTGTTTGCCTGAGTTTCCTCAGCTGTAAAATGAGGATAATTATACCTAATTCACAGGATCACTGTGAGGATTAAATACTATATGTAAAATGCTTAGCACATGTGGTACCTGGCATATAGTAGATGTTACACGAATGCTTATCCCCTTCTCCATAAAAACGAAGCACAATACTAGTAACTCACCGTGTGTTTCTTGATGGAGTGACTATTCTGGTGATCTCTAGTTAGTTTTCCAGACATTGACATAAAATCTAAAAATAATTCAGCTCTGAGGTATTACAAGACTCGTTTCTTGATCCCAAGGTACTAGAGACCTACAAGCTTCTCTTCCTTGAGCTAAGGCTTAATAGTCTGGACCAAGGAAAAAGATAAGATAAAAACCTTTCCTTAGATTCTCTACTAGACTTCCATAGTCAACAACCTCAAAAATCCTCTCTAAGATACTTTATCTTTTTCTTTTTCTCTAGCACTTGTTATCTTATGTAAGACTTATAAAATCTCATATGCCAAGCTGCAAAAAGGTATTACTGTAATGATCATTATTTAACAGTCTACAAGATCATTCACACATTTCTTAAGCATCTGTGCTCAGACACAAAATTTAGCTAAGAAAATGTTTGCCCTCAGGAAGTCAAGTTAATAAGCATTCCTGAAAGGCTGCATGCAGGAGACCATGGCAAAAAAATAGTCCATCCCATCACGATGCTCCCCTAGTTTAAAAAATGGGGTGGGAGGGTTACACATCAATAAACAAGTATTGAATTTCTCTAGTTATCTGGTAACTGGTGTATTTTTAAGCGTAAAAATGCACTATAAAGCGTAAATAATATATTTTATTTTTTAATGTATCACTTGTCTTTATCAATATGTGATACATTGGTTTTAATGCAAAAAAGCATAAAAATGAGTTTTTTCATTAAAATTCTTTTAAATAGTTCATGAAGTTCATGTAGTCTAATGTCAGGCATCGTTTTAAAAAATTTTCATCAAAATAAAAAGAACAATTCTTACAAATTTCTACCTAAAGGAATAAAATGGTGATGTGATGTCATCTTGAAAAACACATGAATAAACTATTATGGTCAATTCTAGATTAGCTGCACAAATAGAAGGAAAAAAGTAAACTGGAGGTTGATTAAAAAACATTCATGTGGCTGTGAGATATGATTTTATCTACATATAGACATGTGTGTATGTGTATTTTATATGCACACACATATATGTTCAAATGTGACTCACGTTTTGGCAATTCAACAAAATAATGAAGTCATCCACTCAGGAGACCTGATTCAAGGGAGCTCAAATACTCCCTCATCTTGCCTGTTACCCTATTCTTCCATGCTTCCCAAATGAACAGCATTACCTCTTAGGGAGATGTGATACAACCACCCTCAACTAAAACATCTCTGAGCTGTTTCTTTCTGAGCTTATAAAACAATCTCCGGGTCCTACAAGCCCTGGAATCTGAGGTACTTGAGGCTTTCACTAAGAAGGGAGAAAAAAAATTTTACTACCCATACAGCACAACTGAAAGCTAACTAGAAGTGATAGTATCCATTTTATTAAGTTTAAATTACTCACACAAAGGAAAAAATAATCATGTACACCATCAAGAAGAGGAGAATTTTGGTCAAATAAGGCAGAGTATGACACAAATAATCTATCAAGGTTAATGAAGAGCTAACTATGAGTAAAAAAATTTCTCAGGTGAATTCTAGTTCTCAGAAAGTGGACCAAGCACCCTCTAGAGGACTCAGGGAATCCAGGATGTCAAAATCATTTTCATAATAATACTAAGATGTTTTCATTTACAATGGTGTGAATATCAAAAGATATAACTCACATGAACAAAAGTTCTTACAGAGGTCTTCCGTAATTTTTAAGATTATAAGGAAATCCTGAGACCAAAAAAGTCTGAGAATTGCTGCTCTATAAAACTCCTCCACCCTGGTCAAACTGCAAATAGTATATAACTAATTTCTTCAGATTGTAGATGAGTAGAATGCACCCTCTGGTGGACTAAGTTAATAAAATACAAAAAGAATTTCTGTTGTATTGCAGAAATTCATTTTAAAGTCTTATAAAAAACATGTCTAAACTGTTGATATTTTTACATCACATGCTTGAAATGAATTTAAGTGAATCTATATCCAGCCAGCCTTACAATCAACCACGAATCAGATTTAGTTTATATTCTTACCTTCTAAAGCATGCTAATTATTCAAAATAATCTTAAATGAAATACTATTCATTATCTATTCATTTCTTCAACACTTCAAGGATTTGAGTTTTTATTCCTCCAATGATACCCTTCTTATGCCATAGAAACTGATCTAATTCAATCCAATTTGTATTAACTCAACACATGTTAAGGGCCCATTATATATGCATGCTTGGAAAATATAGTGGGCAAAAGGTCTCTCCTCTAAAGCAGCTTACATTCTAATCAAATGGATTGCTGTGTCTTCCTCCACCCTCCAAAAAATTAAACCTCTGGCAACAAGCCTCTCTCAACTCAAATGGTTCTCCACTCTTAAGAGACAGTCCTTAGCTTCAAAAGTTTTCCAGCTGTTGCAGGTCCTGCCAGAGCTTTCAAGAGTCCTGGATCAACACACCTGACCCAAAGAGCAAGATATTATATTTGCCACATCAAAATCTAGACAACTATCATTCTTTCATTTTCAAATATCAGTCCCAAGCCTCCCTTCACTAATCCACTAAAACAGTCTGATAGTCACAGGAACATCTGAGGCAGGTGAGGTCCAGAAGACTGACCAGTTTGTTTGGAGGGCATCCAGCAGCTGCTGTGGGCCCTTAAAAGTATGCCACTGAGGTGGTTTCTGTAATCTCCAAATGAAAGAACTGGAGACTTCAGCAGGTTTCAGTATCAACTGTAGAGAAAAGGTTCAAGACAAAGGACTGCTGCAGTCCTGGGTTTCCATGGCAGTTGCATCACTGAAGTAGAGAAGGAAATCCTACAACACTACTTCCTGAAGACTAGGGAGATAATGATAGGAAAATCCCTTAGCTTTTATCTAGAAATTCATGGAAAATGACATTTAAATAGATAAGAAATGGCTGGAAGTTCAGTTGCCCTACTAGAGAATGAGAAGCTTTAGACATTAATACAATTACATTTTTAATCTAAAGACTGGAAAATTGTTTCAGTACAGCATTCAGTAAGGTACTGAAACTTTTTTGCAAACCAAAGAATTTAACTTTTTTATGCAGAGTGAAAGCTCATCCAAAGATTATTTTATTATTTTTATCTAATTTATTATTACTTATTATTAATTTCTTATCTAATTTATTATTATTATCTCTTATTTGATGTTAACTCTTTCTGAGCACAACTTTTCTGTTTCCTTTACCTTTTAAAAAGTAGAAATCTCCTCTGCTTCCTAGATAGTCTTAGCACAGAACAGAATTTCTTAAAGAAAGGAGTTTGAAAAATTGCATATGGTTCTATGTCAGTTTCTCAAGAGATTCACTATTATAAACATGAGTGCAGCACTACAAAGTAACAGGCACTGTAAAAATAGTTCCATCTAGGGCGGCACAGTGAACAGAGCACCAGCCCTAGAGCCCAGAGGACCTGAGTTCAAATCCAACCTCAGACACTTAACACAAAAACTAGCCATGTGACCTTGGGCAAGTCACTTAACCCCAATTGCCCTCCAAAAAAAAGGTTAAAAAAAAAGCCCCATCTAATCAAGAGTTACCTCAGCATGACATTGCTAACAGGGCCATTTAGGAATCTTTTAAGCTTCCCTTGATGGAGCAGGACCAGTTGGTGGAATTCAGGTGTTTGTGAATATACAGATAGTCATTTGAAAGTAGACTCTTTGACATTAAAAAAAACTGCAAATAGCTTAACTTGCTGAAACTCAAAGTTTTATAAAATACCTATTAAAAATAAAATTACAAGCAAATATTTAAGAAGCAAGTAAAATACAAGAAATATTCATGGCATGTAAATCCATGATAAAATTCTAGTAATATTTTTAAATTGTGAAAAAAATATTTCTAGGGGTGGCTAGGTGGCACAGTGAATAGAGCAGCAGCCCAGGAGTCAGGAGGACCTGAGTTCAAATCCAGCCTCAGACACTTGACACATTTAGTAGGCGTATGACTTCGGGCAAGTGAGTTAACTCCAATTGCCCTCCAAGAAGGAAGGAAGGGAAGAAGGGAGGAAGGGAGGAAAAAAGGAAGAAAGGAAGGAAGGAAGGAAATATTTCTAAAAAGCTATTTGATTAAGAGATCCCATAGCTACCTATAAGGCAAATTAATTAAATGTTAAGTAGATAAATAAAAAAGTTTGGATGATAATAGTCTTTTGTGGTTAAAATCATGAGTCTGGTATTTAAATAAGGAAGCAAACAAAATGCTTCTATAGAAAGTATTCTTATGTCTTTATTTATTGAAAACTTCTGGTTGTTAACTGGGGAAACATTTTAGCAAATATGTGATACTATTTTCAACTTTTTTTCCCAACTGTGCTCTAGTTACATTCATAATCAATATTTCCTTAATATTAAAATAGAAAATGTTTACATGATGCCTCTTTAGGATGATGCCTATTTCTTTATTCTTAAATATTTGATGCATTAAATGTGTACATACATATGTATATGTAGATCTTTAAATAAACATACATTGCTGGCACAATAATTACTTTTAAAACACGTAGACTTTTTCTAAATTCATAATTTTCCCCAATTTCAAAGCACTTTGTGCTTACTGTAAAGGTTTTAAATTGGTACTCTTTAAAATTACCCAGAAAAGAGAAATAAATGAGTTTTATAAATCCAATAATAAAATACCCATGCACTAAACAAAAGCATGCAATTCGCAGAAAATTATATTGCTGTTGTTCATCCTTCATTTTAGAAGAGGACCAATGACATCAAGGGTGATGTCCTGATTGATGTCTGGAATTGGATTTAAGTGAGGCAGAGTTGCACAAAGTATCCATCTCACTTTCTCTTCCAGAGACATAGGTCTTCCACTTCATCCTGAGCCACTGCCAGTCGTCCCGACTTCTGTCGTGCCACTGGACTAGAAAAGCTATGCCATAACATTAAAAAAAAAAAAGATATTATACCAGCTTCTACTTATGGCCTTTATCACTAGTTAGCTTTGTTCCTCTAAGCACATCACTTAAACACAAGACGAAAAAGATAAATGTTGAAAAGGCTATGGACACACTTATGTACTGCTATTGGACCTCTGAGCTGATCCAAGTTCTGGAAAACATTTTGGAACTAAAATAAATAAGTCACCTGTCGTATACCAACAGACCAGCACTCAGCATAGTGCTAAGGCACTTAATGAATACTTGGTGAGTTGATTTGGCTGTATTCTGTGTATACTTTTACCTAATGATAGTATACCACAGCTAGCAATATACCCAAGGAGGTCCTAAACAGAGGAAAAGGTTCCATCTAAGTAAAAAAGTTTACAGCAGCAGTGATAAAGAGACAGAAAGCTGGATTCCTATTCTTTGGGAAATTGCTAACAAAGTCTGGTATATAAATATTGCTATTTCTTGATGTACATGTAATGCAATATTATTAAACATTAAGAAATGATGGATATGAGGAATTCCAAGAAACTCTGGAATTATTTTCATGAACTGTGGAGGATATGAAATACATAAAACCAGAACAATTTACATGATGATCACAATAATGAAAAGAAAAACAACACTAAAATATCTCAGAACAATGATTAATAAAGTGACCGATGAAGGAACACACGGGGCATCCTACTGAAGCAAGTTTCCAATTTTTCAAAACATTAGTGCTAGAACATAGGTGCAAAAGGAGATATATGTTTTCAGACACAGACAATGTCTTTGTTTTGCTTAACAACATTTATTAGTTACAATGTAAGGTTGTATGTGGGGAGGGGAAGAAGAAATCATTAGGAAATAAAATTTTTTTAATATTAACAAAATATTTTAAACAAAAATCACTTAAATTTACTGTAACTCAGTTTTCTCATTTAAAACTTAGAAAGCTTAACGGCATTTCATTTATTGTCCCTTCCAACTAAATTATGAAAATCTATCAATCCATTAAAATAGCATAAAGTACAATCACAGTAATGGTCAGAGCAGTGTCTCTTGCTTTCTTATTTTACATCTAAAAGTTCAGTAGCATAGCCCAGAGGATGTAACATTTTTCCAATGAATTATTAACTAAATGTCCATACTTTCCTATCTACAATCATTGAGTTTGAAATATCTAAAAGCCAGTGGTAGTACCTAACTATAGCCACTAAGTAGCGCACTTTTCCAAACTTAAGGGGAAAAGTTGTACTCAAAGTAAAATCATTCACCTTGTGATTCCTGCTTGATTATTACTAACTCGAAATTCAACTACCTTAGATAGTTTGGATTAAATTGGAAAAATTTTTTTCAAAAAAATAGAGAGGGGTAGAGAAGTTTTATTACACACCAATTTACTGAAAATACACAGTGTTATATAGTGCTTACAAATTTTTTTATATCATACAAACATATAATTGGATTTTTTTTACATTTTACAAACTTACAGCGCATGCTGATGCTGCAATGCCCATCTTAAAAATAGTGTTTCTGTTCCTTAAGGGATCTAGGAAAAAAGAATCAAAACATTTTAAGCTAAAATTCTTAAGTCTATTTTAAAATCACTGTTTTTGTTTATCATTAATTGTGATTTTCAAAGTCCTGCTTCCTTCTGCTTGAGTCCTCTATAATTTCTCGATCAAAGAATGGAATTCTCTATTAGTGCTCTAAAAGTAACTTTAAATACCTTCATCAATTTTGCAAGGGCCTAAAGCAGAGAATATAAGTCAAAATAAGGACACACATCATGATGCACCAAAACTTATAATTATTGGTTGACATTGATCATGCCAACTGAATTCCAGAGAAGCTTACTCAAGTGACGATTATTACCAACCTTCCCAAGTTCAGGGTTCAGAATGTATGGGAAGACACCCATTTACTGGGCTGCTTATATAGCTATTAACATAATGCAATTCACATAAACATGTATTAACTGCCTGCTATGTGGCAGGCACTGTGCCATATCAGACTGATATGGTATACTTAACATATAAAGTAAGGTCTATACAATCAACAACTTAGGTCATTCAACTATCTTTATTACAGTAGATTAAAAATAAACAGCCTTAATTGGCACTCAAACATATATTTGGAATTACTGCTGATTTTAAGAAGAGCTCTGAACCTCAGATTTAAACATTTTTATTCTATTAATATGGTTTTTAATCAATCAATGACCATTTATTAAGAGCTTTATATGTGTACTATTATGTGCTAACTGCTGAGCATGCAATGAAAGTCAAAAACATAAAAACAGCCCCTGCCTATAAGGAACTTACATACTCATGGGGAAGACAATATATAAACAAATTTATTGTTCAGTTTTTTTTCAGTCATGTGAATTCTCCATAATCCCATGTGGGGTCTTCTTGGCAAAGATATGGGAGTGGTTTGTCATTTCCCTCTCTAGCTGAATTTTACAGACGAGGAAACTGAGGCAAACAGGATTATGGCCTTGTCCAGGGTGACATAGTTTGTATGTGTCTGAGACGAGATTTGAACTCAGAAAGAAGAGTCTTCCTGACTTCAGGCTCAGCACTCCATCCACTGGGCCACCTAACTGCCTATATAAATAAATGGTTATAGAAAAAGAGACATCTACAGCAGAAGGAAGGTAACCTTGGAGAGACATGCTCAAATGACGACAGGGGAAGAATGGAAAAGCTGGAATTAAAGGATGCTGTGGGGAGGTTGCTACACAATTAAAACCAGTGATACTTCCAAAAATTATGGAAAACTGGCTTTTTATGTCAATGTTTCCTAAGCCACATGATATTACAAATGGTAAAATAGCTAAATTCTCCACCTTACACTGCTACAAATTCTATGTCAGAGTTTTCTAAGCTGGGGTATACACAGACTCTGAGATTACCAAGGATCTGGGAATATTTGTTGAAATAAAATAATGATAATAAATGGCCAGCTAGGTGGCGCAGTGGATAAAGTGGCAAACCTGGAGTAAAGAAGACGCATTTTCCTGATGTCAAATCTGCCTCACTTACTACCCGTGTGATCCTGCCCAAGTCTATTTGCTCAGTTTCCTCATTTGTAAACCGAGCTGGAGAAGGAAAAGGCAACCACCAGAATGTTTGCCAAGAAAACCCCAAATGGGGTCACAAGAGTCTGACACACTTGAAATGACTGAACAAAAACACTGCTCCACCCTCCAGCCCTCTAATCATGGAGTAGAGATAACTGAGGATACTGAAAAAATGTTGATTGTCAAAGCTGCATCAATCTCCATGAAGTTGAGATTTCCTGGGATGAGTTCATCCTGGGGGAGGGCATGATGCTGTGTAGTTAAAAACAAGCAGAGCACAAAGGTCTCACAAATTCTTGGAGAAAAAGCCTAGAAGTATCTTTTTTTCTGATAAACCTGCCTAGCATAGCTCAGCTCAGAAAAGACTCTAACTATGAACTTCAACATTAGCCATTCACAAATACCATTTACCAAATTATCTTCGGAGGCTTGAATGATGGCACTTTGTCACTGGAAGGAACACCCATTTTGATTAAAAAATTTTTCCTGTTTTTTAGGAAAATATTTCCTTCTGCTGACCTAAAATTTTCCTCCCTAGAACTGCTATCAACTGATGCTAACTCTTTGGTCCTTGGGAACAAATAGGATAATCTCCACAATAACTCAGAGATCACCAGTAATGGTTAAACCAGAACATCCACCAGTTTCTCCACAACTTTAAATTCTTCCAGGCTAGGTAACTTAGAATCACTAATAGCAACGAGGCATTTCCTTATCTTCTCATTAATTTCCCTTTTTAATAGTTAACTGTTTTAGTTCATAATTACAGACCTAAAAGTCCAGTCCAACACTCTCATTTTCAATGATTTAGACCAAAGGAAGCTCAGAGAGGTCAGTGAGTGGCCCAAAGAAATAAGGCAGCAACTGTCAGGGCCAGGATTCTAACTCAACACCCTTTCTTCTCTACCAAACGGACTCCCAAATGTCCCTTTTGTCCATCTGTTCCAATTTGAATATCATTCTCCTTGATGGAAAAAAAAAAGGGCAAAATTTGTCATTTATTATCACCCTGTCTCCCACAAGGAGGAATGCTATCACCTTGTTTGTGTTTCTTTAAAAAAAAAATGACGTCTTTATATGAGCCAACATATCCTGCCCATGTCAGAAAGCAAGCCTTAAACAATGACAGAAAAAAGGAACAAAATGGAGCTAGGTAAAACTTACAAGCACCTCAAAAAAGTCTGACCATATGTTCAGTGTTCCATAACTCTGCAAAAAAAGGGGCGGAAAACGCCTTCTTAGATTGCTTTGGTCATTATCACTTCTCAGCATTCGGTTTCCTCTTCTTTTGTTGACAGTGCTCTTAATATATATATATATATATATACATACATATTTTGTGTGTGTGTGTGTGTATACTGTTTTCCATCGGAATCTTCCCATGCTTTTCTGTATCCATCATATCCACTGTTTCTTATAATGTAGTGGTATTCCATTATATTTACATACCACAGTTTGTTTAGCTATTACCCAATCCATGTCTATCTACTTTGTTTGTAAGTCTTTCCAACTGCAAAAAGTGCTGCAAAAAGATGTGTGTAAGGTAGACTGGGGGAGGGGATAGTCAGAAGCAAACACTTTTGAAAAGGGACAGGGTCAAAGAAGAAAACAGAATAAATGGTGGGCAGGATAGGATGGAGGGAAATATAATTAATCTTTCACAATATGACTACTATGCAAAACTTTTGCATAACTACAGGTGTAACCTATATTGAATTGCTTGTCTTCTTAAGGGGGGAGGTGATAAGGAGGAAAGAAGAGAGAGAATCTGGAACTCAAAGTTTTAAAAACAAAGGTTAAAAAATTGTTTTGACATGCAACTGGGAAATAAGATATTGAGGCAATGGGGTATAGAAATCCATTATTACCCCATAAGAAAGCAATGGGGAAGGGAAAAAATGGGGGGGATAAGGAGAGAGGGCAGACTGGGGGAAGGTGTAATCAATATACTTGCCATCTTGGGATGTGGGGTAGGGGAGAGATGGGGAGGAAATTTGGAACTCAAAATCTTGTGGAAATGAACATTGAAAAATAAAAATAAATGAATTCTGGGGGGAAAATGTGTTTATCAGGATTTTCTTGTTATCATTAACCTTCCCAGCACTGGGATCTCCAAGTCAAAATGTGTGGACATATTAAGTCATTTTCTTTGAATAATTCCAAACTGCTTTCCAGAATGGCTGGACCAATTCACAGTTCCACTCACACAATATTAGTATAACTAATGGTGGAATTCCTTACCACAACTTAACTCTACAAGTCCTTCCTCCTGTCCTTAGGATTTTCTGCAAATCTCACAATGAATGTAAGTCTTCCTGATACTTTTTTGTACCAGAGGGTACCACTTTCATTTCTGTTTAATGGTAATAGAACACTGGATTTTGTATTAGAAGACAGTCAAAAAAATTCCAGACTTCTTTTTCTTCTTCTATAAAAGATGAAGTTAGGCAAATGATAGCTACGGCTCCTTCCTGTTTTAAATCTTACCATCTTCAGTTGCACATCTTGGATTCCATCATTTGTTCTTTTAAAAGCAGAATTCATCAGTGAGTTCTCCCTGTAGTCTTATTAAACACCATATATATTTTTCCCTCTCCTACCTTACTGGAGGTCTTCCAGATTTCATTCTTGAAATGAATGAAATTTTAAGACTATCCTGACTCAACTCAATTTCAGGCCATGAGATCAACTCCAATTTCAAAAAACAAAGTGCCTATTATATACACTGCCAGCCTTATTTTTCTCTCTTTTACCTCTAACATCTAATTAGGTATAAGATCCTATAAAGCAGTGGTTCTCAACCTTCCTAATGCTATGGCCCTTTAATAAAGTTCCTCATATTATGCTGACCCCCAATCATAAAATTATTTTCATTGCTACTTCATAACTGTAATTTTGCTACTGTTATGAATCTATCTGATACGCAGGATGTACTTTCATTGTTACAAACTGAACATAACCCACAGGTTGAGAACCGCTGCTATAAAGGCTATCTCCAAATATCTCAAGTACCCATACCTTCCTTTCTATCCTCACTGCCATCATATTATGCAGGAAATGTCACTGGAGTATCGACAGGATCCTGGTTCTATCACTACTTATAAACACATGACTATGGGTAACTCTTCTGGGACTCAACTTTATGATCTATAAAATGAAGGGTAGGTCTAGTGATTTTTTTAAGATTTCTTTAGATCCTAAAATTCTGAGACTTTTATGGATTTCTTTTAAAAAATTATCTTGTCTATACTTCACCCCAGTCAGTCAATAACCATTTATTAGGGGTGGCTAGGTGGCACAGTGAATAGAGCACCAGCCCTGGAGTCAGGAGAACCCGAGTTCAAATCCAGCCTCAGACACTTAACACAAAACTAGCCATGTGACCTTGGGCAAGTCACTTAACCCCAATAGCCCTCTCCAAAAAGCAAAAAAAAAAAATTTATTAGGAACCTACTACATGCCAAGCACTGCGTTTACCAATAGCACAGAGCTAGCTTAGGCCTATGAAGCTTCCACTTACATCCTCCTAATTAAATAATTAATAAGTGTAATGGTCTAGATAGAGAGCTGGCCAGGATAGAGTCCATCATGAGTCAATCAAGCAATGTATTTATTTTTTTTAAAAGAGGAAAGGGGAAGAGAGAAAAAGGAAAAAGAGAGGAGGGGAGAGGAGAGTAAAGACAAGTCTAAATTGTACCTTCAATTGTGGGGAAGTCAGTCACCCTCTCAAAGTCCCTGGGCAACTCTATAAAATTGTTCTTGCAGAGATGATGCTGAGAGGTTTTGACAGAAGTTCTTCACTAAAAAAACTTTATATGATCTGCTTTCTACCTAACTCTTAGGCCTCCCCACCCTCCACAAAAAAAAACTGCACTTAACAAAACTACATATTTATAACTATATTCTAAATGGATTCAAATACCAATTGTCTATAAGAGCTTATACATCCCTTTTTGTGTCTCTGTCTATTCCTCTGTGTATTTGTATATAAAGTTTTTCTTTAACATAATGGTAATCACTATATGTATATTCTTCTTGTTGCCCCTAGAGTTTGCATTGACTCATAAAAATCCTTCAAAATCTATATTTATCATATTTGGATTGAATATTTTGAATTGCATGACCCAGGGTCCCACTGAACAGAAAGATGATACAGAGGAATGAATCATCCATCTTCTTGTTAGACACCTGAATTATTTCTATTTCTTTTCTATTATATTTGCCTAAAAATATATCTGAAGGTCTTTTCTTTTTTCCTTTTATGAAAATGTTTAAGGCATATTCCCAATAACTGGATTATTGAATCAAAAGATGATTATTTTCTATTATTCTCCTTGTCTATATTGCCTTAGACTACTCTCCAAAAAGATTTTCCATTTGTAATCCATACTAGAAAATAAGGCTAATCTGATTGAAAATTGCTGATGTAATATCCAATTTCACAGGCTCCTTACCTCAAAGAGATAAGGGTTTTACAAAACAGAGGAAGAAAAAGAAAAGAGAGCAATGACAAGAATTGAGCAAAGTTTTTCATTTCAATGACATTAGAAAGAGGTATTAAAATATCCCAACCCATCTGTCTCATGATCCCACAGCTTCTTTGTTTATCTATAAGGAAGTTCAGGGAAAAAAGTTATGGAGCCACATAAATGTGTTTTGCACCACTCCCTAGCAGCATAGGAAGGAATTTCTTTTCTGTCGACACCCTAACATTAATTTTTTTTTAAACCAGTATAGAGGTCACAAATTCAAACACAATGAAGGTCAAAATAAGAAATAGCCTAAAAATTCATGGTAATGCCATGACTTCCCATTATAAATACTGTGCAATGGGATTTCACATCTACAAGTTACCCACGAGTGGTTGAAGAGCAATTTTAAATGAAAGAGCACTCTGTAAGGCCCTAAGTGCACAATGTCTCTGTTCCCTCCCATTTATTTTTCCCATCAACATTTTTCCATCTGTGTTGTCCTGATTCCAAACACCAGACTAAAAACAAAAAGTTAGCCATTAAAATTGTGCTTTTAAAATCCATTTAAAACAAGACACATTACTATTTTTTCATCCTAATCAACATTAAGTTCCAATTAATGTGCCTAATAAAATGAATCAAGAAAGCCCTTACATAGTATGTCCTAATAAATCTTGTTCACAGAACAGTTTTCAATTTGGAGAGATGTGTACTTTTATGTGTCTCTTATTTAGAATACTGTAATTCATTTTAAAATGCATGACAGAAATAATGCCCTCTCTACCATAGCTCCTTACCTTCCTCATAACCTATACCCTCTCTCCCTCTGAAAAAGACTGTGAGCAAATTCTAAGAGTACTATGTAATATTTTGGTAGAGTACATCTGCCTATCAAAGTAGTAATAGCTCCAACTTAGCCAAAATTATTTTCAGAAAGCATCTAAATAATTAAATTAAAAGCAACAATTATGAACTCACACTCAATCTGAATAGGATTACCATTTATTAATTTTAGTGGAACAATTAACTGAAGCCCCAATGTCTAGAAAATAATTGGGGGATGAAAGACATTACTACCATTATTTAATCTGAGAGCTAGATGCTCAGATTCAAATGAGACTTTTGTAAGCTTTTTTTTTGCCTTATCTAATTGTGAGAAAAATCGTTAAAAAAAAAAATATTAAATCTCACTACTTCCAATGAGTTGGAGGGCATTTAGGTGGGTAAAAAAAAAAAAATACAGAATATTTGAAAAGAAATATAACTTTTATTACTTTGATATACAAACAGCACCTAGAAATGGATTAACAAAGTTTTAGCAAATAGATAGTTACTTGCTTTAGTAAAAACACATACATTAAGAAGTAAATGAATTAAAGAGAAATAGGTGTTTCTAAAGTGCTAGTTTGCTCCCTTACACAGATTAAAGTCTCCCTTCCCAAACTACTTAGACCACTCAGTTGCTTAGCAAACTTTTTTTTCCACAATGTCCAAAAATTCCATTTAATAATCACTAAATATACCAAATTAGTAAGGTCTTAATAAGTTCTAAAAGCTTATACAAGTATGGTGGATTTTTAGCTTCAGATACAAGACCACAAATAAAAGCTCAGTATTTAGATTTGGCCAGGTTTGGAGGGTATTAAGTAACATGCCAACACATTGCCATGTTTGTGTTCCTACCAAAAGCAATTAACAAGCATGTCCAATCTAAGTGAAAACTGTTTTCTCCATCAGAAGAGGAGGTAAGAGGGATAAAATGCTACCTCTCTCTTAACTGTAGCTTAACAAGGCAGATAACATATTCTCTAAGAGTATGGAAGAAAAGGCTAGAGAGAAAACAAGAGGTAAAAAGACTATAAGGAAACAAAGAGGGATATAAGCCTGGGGTATGAAGGTCAAGAGGATGGAAAAGAGAATTATGTGAAGAGAGAAGAAAAGAAAGAAGGAAAGGTCTTTGGGATATGTGACAGATGCTACCTTCTTCTCAAAAGAAGAAAAGCCTGGGCCATCTGAGCAGAAGTCACCTACTTGTGTCTCATGATAAGCTAAGTTGGAATCACAGATGCCACCAAGGGAGACAGCATTTGTTAAAAGCCCTAGGAAGAAGAAATAACTGGTGGTGCTAGGGGAATCTCCACTGAGAGATATGAGAGTAGGCATACTTTGACCCAATATGAACAGTCTGTAGGTGGGCTGTCTTCCTGGGTTGCACATTTGAGACACAGCAGTGAGCCTCTTGAGACCTGTCAAACTTGATGATAATCATCCAGTGCTGGTGATCCACACTGCCAAAAGGAACCTAGAAAGAACCTCTTGGAAACAAGAGACAGAGGACATCATAAAAGATGAAAGACACAATTTCAACTACATAAAATTAAAAGGCTTTTTGTATTAGTAATATCAATAAAAATGGAACCAGAAATGAAATTATTAAGTAGGAACAGTATTTGTATCAAATGTCCCCAATGAAAGTCTGATAACCAAAATATATAGGAAATTGATACAAATATATAAAACCAGAAGACATTCCCCAACAAATAAGTATTCAAGGGAGATAAGCAATTTTCAAAGAAAAGCTCAAATGATAAATAATCCTTTGAAACATGCTGGAAAGCCAAAAAGAAATGCAAATTAAAACAATCCAGATTTCACCTCACACCATGCAAACTGGCAAATACAACAAAAAGACAGAATATTAGTTTGGGAGGGCTATAAGAAGAGAGACACAAGGGTACGTTGTTGGAAGAACAGTGAAGTGATCAACCTCTTCTTGAACTTAAAATTATGGAAGAAAAACGATCAAACCATACCTTTGACCCTTCAATCCCCCTACTGCCAAAATACCCCAAGGATGTCAACTAAATTAACAGAAGTTCAAAAGAAACCAAAATAAACCACTGTTAGGTAGCAAAGAAATGTAAAACAAAGAGAAGACCATTAACTGGAGAAGGCTAAAAAACCTATGATATACAAATATAATGGCATGTTATTAGGCCAAAAGGAAGGGGGGGGGGAGGAAAGGAAGGATTTCACACAAATATGGGAAGATCTATATGAAGTGATGCAGAACAAACTAGTCAGAAAAGAGAGAGCGATACATACAACGAGTCAAACAATGGAAATGATATAAATGAAAGGATCGCTAACAAGAAGTTAAACTTGGAGTAAATGAAAAAACAAAGTCCAGGAGATCAGATAATGACAGGATTTTACACCTCATGGCAGAGAAATGGAGAAGAACTACAACACGACTGCATATACTGTCAAACGTGGTCTCTGTAATGGACATTTTTGCTTAATTGTTTTGCTGCCTGGAACAAACAGTAGGTGCTTAATAAAAGCTTTTTTTCCTTCCTTCCTTTCTTCTTTACAAGGGACAGTTGAATCCAGGAAATGGGGAAGTGTCCAAAGCGGTGGGGACAAAAATTTAAAAGGCAATGGTTTGTTGTTCCTAAAGAATTTCTAGAGTTGTGAGGCCCTGGACAGAAAACAAAAGGACGTACAGGCAGAGGTGGCACTTTCATCATCACTGCCTGTTTAAGGTGAGAGCCTTACCTGAGAAAATAAGATATAGAAAATTAACTACTAGCTGGCTAAATAATTACCTTCTTACTGGCATTAGAGAATGGGATTTAAGCTTCCTGGACCACCACAGCACAAAATACAGGAATGACAGATTCTTTGGCCACAGGATACCATGCCTTCGTTATTAATATTGTAAATTAATTGTGCTGTTTTTAAAATTTTGAAATTATTTCTTGTATCACTGGTAAGAATCCAAAATTGATCATCATAAATAATTACACTAGGAGAAGGGAAAAACAGGAGGAAAGCAGGGAAACAGGGAGAGACAGATAAGAGCTCAAATCTCTTTGCTAAGATTGTATCTTAAAGTGCTTTCATGAATATTCATTAGCCTACAATCCTGTTTCTTGGCTTTGTCCATAGCAATTTAGGGTACCAAAACCCTATAGCCTCATAAAAGGAGTTACTAGGAAGCTGTTTTCTCTGTTTTTGAGAATAATTTTTGTAGTGATGGTAAAAAATATTCTTTAAAACATTTGTCAGATTTCACTTGTAAGTCCATCAGGATAAGAGTTTCTATCATCATAGTTAATTTATGTTTTATTTAACTAATTTTTCTGAGATTGGACAGTTTTAAATTCCCAGTTTTCTTTTTAGGTGTTTTTTTTTTCCTTTTTATATTTAACCATCCACTTCCTCTGAATGATCAGTTTTGCTGTCATGTAATTGCATATATGGCAGTTTCTAAAAATTCTCTATCTCTTTTCCATTCACTATTCATCGCTTTTTCATTTTATTTTGGTAATTTGGTTTTCTTTTTTTTTTAAACTCAAGGTAGTAATTTTTTCCTTTTTTCCAGTCTTTCCCCCCCCCAAAAAAAAACCACCCTCTTTGTTTTGTTATTTCAATAGTCTTTATTAGTTGTACATAGTCTTAGGATTTTTATCTGGTTCCTTAATTTACAAGATTCCTTTTTTCTGCTTATTTCAGGAGTGCTCATTTATTGATTTTCTGGAGATTTTTAAAATTATGCTCTGTTTATCAAACTTTTCTTTTCATAATTCTGTCAATGTTTTCAGAAAGAGAAATTCTGACCTGAAATATGTTTTAGTTACATCCCATATATTTTGGTAAATCATTTTACTATCCTCATTCTACTTAACACAATGATTCATTGCTCCTATGATTTGTCTTTTGATCCAGCTATTACTCAGGATAGCATTACTTATGTCTGTTATCTTTTGTTCACATTTACTTTGCTTACCTTTTTTTTTTTGCAATATGGTTTAAAAAGGATGAATTTATTGTTTTTGGCTTTTCACATTTTTATGCCCTCGCAAATGATGGCTTTTTATAAAGCTATGTTCTTTAATATTCTTGAGAGCAAATTCTTCAATGTTCCCATTCAGATATTGCTATATTTTCAAACAACTTTTTCAAAAAGTCTATTGAACTATAAATTTTCCTTCTTATCTTTGAGTTGTGTTTATCCAGGTCTGACAGAGAGGTACTAAAGTCTCCTGTGATTACTGTGTTTGTATCAAAGTGTTTTGGGGGGTTTGGTTTAGTTTTTTGTTTCGTTTTGTTTTGTTTTTGAGGGCTTTTTTTTTCAATTTAGCTTGTTTTTCCTTTTGGTTAAGGCACCTTTAATAGTGAGATTGATGGTGTTAAGCATCAATTTTATTATTGCCTTATCTCAAATCATGATTACAACTCCTTTGGAATTTTCTGAAGCATGATATTCTTCTGAGATGATATTTGTATAACTGTGTCTTGTAAGGAGTAAAGGGAAGCCCTTTAAGTCACTCACTTAAATTTCAAAAAATAACTTCCACAGTAAGAATAGGCTGGCATTCATACAGCAATTTAACGTTTATAAAAGTATTTTACATACAAATAGAGACAAACAAGTTAAACCCATGGTCACACAGTTGTCAGACAAGTAATTAAAATCCAGGTCTCTCCTGACTTCAATTCAGCATTCTTTCCATTGCTCCTGATACATTCATATTAAGTTTTATGGAACTGCAAATACTTTACATCAAGCAATGAGGCATATGATTTTATTTACTACTCTTATTGAAGCTGCAAGTAGTCTGATTTCCTTAAGGTCTTATGCTTGGGCTGTAAATCTATGCCAACTGGCATGATGGCTAAACATTATAAAATGCCATTTGTTATTAATGCAGTCAAATTAGAACACTAAAATCTTAACTACATGTTTAAACAAATTATATTTATTTTTAATATTTTTTAAATCTCAAAAATATGTACTTAATTTAAAATTGTTACTGTCACACACTAGACCAGATTAATAATTATATACAGAGTAACACTCAAAATTGGA
Source organism: Pseudochirops cupreus (assembly GCA_028627135.1). NCBI lineage: Eukaryota > Metazoa > Chordata > Mammalia > Diprotodontia > Pseudocheiridae > Pseudochirops > Pseudochirops cupreus. Next base: position 308,998,963 of record CM053580.1, read on the forward strand.
CTAAGAGTTCACTATTTTGACAATTTCTATCTGAGTGAATGTACTCTTGGATTCAGATTTTATTCTTTTAGATACTTTATAACACTGACAGGTTTTCCTCCTGAAAACTATCAAGTTGTAGGACAGTTCTGAAATAACACACATTTCAATATGGCTTCCTTCTACTCATTAAGAGTACTAATTTTTTTTAAAAGCATAATAAAAGCAAAGAAACTGACCTTCCCTCATGATAAATTTTCATGTTTATGATGAAGCAGGAAGATCACAGAACTAGAAAACCTCACTCCTAGTCATAGTTCTGACATTTATCTATATATCAAGTACTATTATCCCAAAAGAAAATGGTTTAGAGATGCTTCTGGTATTCTAAGAATTTAACAGGATTATACATCAGCCAATAAAGTCACACTCAAGTTAGTAAGACCATGGAAGCTCTGGACACGAGGTGCTGGGTTGGGGAGAGATGGAAAGAAAATCTAGAACAAAATATTTACCTCAAAGTCATCTTTGTAATAAGAAGCCCTCTCAGGGGTGCCTAGGTGGTGCAGTGAATAGAGCACTGGCCCTGGAGTCAGTAGGACCTGAGTTCAAATCCAGCCTCAGACACTTAATTTGTATTAGCCATGTGACCTTGGGCAAGTCACTTAATCCCAATTGCCCTGCCCTCTCTCCTCCAAAAAGAAAAAAAAAAGAAGCCCTCTCTGCTTCTCAGTATGTCATCTAAAACCAAAAAGCTAATGTTATAAAAAAAAAAGTCAAGTTTCTAATTTAGAGGTAAAAAAGGTTACACGTCTCTCCCATCTCGTATGCTCATGTCTAACAACAACAAAGGTAACACACGTGGTTCAGTGTGGTTTAGCAGAAAGAACATTAAACATCATCAGAGGACCCAAAAAAAAAAAATAGATCCTAAGGGCCACAGGAAGATTGGTCCTCTAGGACACGGCACTCTAACCAGTGAAGTATGCAAAGAACAAGAAGTCTGACTTGACAACCATCATCATCTCCATTTTCTAACAGAAGAAAAAGAAGTGCAAGGTATGGGGAAAAGTCAATGCTTCAAACAATTTCTCCTTGCAGTCTAGCTTCAAATCATCCAAGGCCCATTTCCTCCAGTATGAGAGGAAACAATGCTGGCTTGGGAGTCAAGAAGCATAGATCCTAATGCTAGCTCTGTGCCGGGGAAGCTGAATGACCTTCAGTTTTAACTAAATGATCTCTTAAATCAGTACAGTACTATGTAATGAATTCTTTCCCACCTAAGACAATGAGATACTGGTTTTCAGAACACTACCTCCATCTTTGTAAACTGATTAAAGTTAGCATATCATTGTAGGTAGTTTTAAAAAAATGTTGATAATGCAGAAAATACTTAACTTACTTATGAACGAAAGAAAAAAATACTGGCTTTATACTTCTCCCAAGGTAACTTGAAATTGACAGTAGCTATAAATGAAATTATGAACCACTTAGGTATATACAGAAGAAAATGTTATACTCTTTTTTTAAAGTAACTCTGTTTCTAGAAGCATGTGAATGACAGTAAAAATTTTTTTTAAAAATGAGCCTAGCACCAAAATCCTAAATTTCAGAATTAACAAGTATTAGCACTACAACATTTGAAACAGCTGAATGGAATAGTAAATATAGTCAAAGACTTGAAACCAGAAAGACCTGAGTTTGAACTCCAACTCAGTTACTAGCCATGTGAATCTCCCTGAGTCTCAGAAATCTTCATCTGTAAAAATGGGGATAATTTTAGCAACTACTTCACGAGGTGGTGACAAGGCTCAACTAAGGTCATATACGCAGAGAACTTTGTAAATCAGAAAGTGCTATATCTTAACTATTATTGTTGCTATCATTATTATTATTGTCAAGGGTTAAATTAATGTAGTTTTCCATGGCCAATAATGTATTCATTACAGTCAGATTCTGGTTCTTGCTCCACAGCAGAAAAATATATGTAGGGAGAAAAAAAAAGTCTGAACCAGTAAAGAGTACCTAGCAGAAAACACTGTAGGACTAAATTTATAGGTGCTACACAGAAATTATTAATAGCCATATATTGTGCACCTGACTAAACATGTCCATTTGTGTCTTATTTCATGCAACTGGATTCTATTATAGATGCTAAAAGAAAAATACAGTTCCTTATTAGTATTACTCCCTATTAGGGAACAGGGAATTAGTGTTATGGGACCCAATCAATTTTTTTTGAAAAATAATTTTCTTTATATTATAAAATGTGTGTGAAAAAGCAGCTCCAACAAATCTAGAACTGAATGGTTATTTATATCTGCATCCTGTTTAGCAACTCAAAAAAGCTCAGTCCCACGTTTTGCAGTCTCCTCTGGCTGAGGCTTAATAGAATATCCTTGTTATGGGGTCTGCTGGTAGGGAGGAGGCCAGAACCGACATCCTGCAATTCACACCCGGAGATCACATAGTCTGTTAAACTCAACAACTACAAAACAAAACAACAAAACAGCCACTTTCCCATTTCCTTTGTTGCACCCCATTTTTAAACTTCTAAACACAAAGAAGGGTGGGGAGGGGTGTTAAGAGGAAGAGGGAAGGAAGAAAAAAAGAACTTATTTTAAAACAAAGGCAAATTATGATGTAAACTCAAGATTAATACTCCTTATCTAATTTTTTTAGAACCTAGTCATAAATTTTTCCACATTCATTCAAAATATAAATTAGTGCAAATATTTAATCAAACCGGAGAAAATAACAGTTATTATAAGCCACTACACCATTTCCACCTGATTGCAAGTGATGAACATAACAACTGACATTAAATACAGCACTTTAATGTTTGGAAAACTCTTTACATACTTTCTTTCATTTGATTTCCCAACAACCCTGTGAACAGGTACTAACTACAGAAACTATCATCACCATCTCAGAGAGTAGTCTACTCAGAAACCCTTCAACTTGGAGAACTTACATCATGGACCAAACATTCACAAATTGACTTTAAATGTTTTAAACATACATAACCATTCATGAGGTTATCAGTCACTTTGTAAAACATGTTTTCATGAAAAATTAACTCCTATAAATAGAATCCTGTTCACCCACTATCATAAAAGGAGAGTTCTCTGTCCTATGAATTACAATGAAAATGTTTATAAAGAAGACTAGCAGCCTCTCTTACAGTATGCTCTAATAAATGTGATGTGGCAGCAGAATTTTGCCTGCTGGCTGCTGTAGACTTTAAATTCATTCTTCCATCCTGGCACTCTGAGGACTTTTCAGATTTAGAAATCTTTCTCTCCAAATCCACCACCTTAAACACTATCAGACCTCACTGACTTCTCTCAATGTTAACAACTCCCAGGGAGCAACTGAAGTTCCCAGATCTTCACTCCCTTCTTCTATTGGTTTTGGTGTAGCACACCAGACAAGTCTAACCCGGTACTTTTAGACAGTGAACCCATTTCTAAGTATTTTGTGAGAAACTTCTCTACACTACAGCTCATGATCTCCGCCAATGTGTTTAATATAATCAATCAAAGAACAAAATATTTTGAAAACAAAACAAAAGCACTTAATGAAACAGAATACTCCCCTTGCAGTATGAACTCACTCTTCCCTAAATATATAAATATCTCAAAAGGAAACTTGATCAGAATCATGCATGGGACATACACAGAAAGGGCTCAGACAAGGAGGGTAATTTATGCTTCCAAAGCCAGCAAGCCTGCTAATATCTTCTGATGATGCCCTGCTCCCTGAAAAGCACTGCTCTAGACTGTTTAGACCTAAGAAATGGTAGTAGAGTCATTGTCTTTAAATTTTATTCATCTCAAATTTTTCAGGGTCCATAGCTCCTTTAAATAGGTCAGGTTGGAGCTGTTCCAACTGTAGTTTCTTCTCATCCTTATCCTTTCTTATAATCTGATATTAATTTTTATCTTTTCTCCAAACAAACATCAGACTACATACACATCTTCTGAATTCTGAAATAACCCCACACTGCTAATAAATTATTTCCTGTCTGTTAAGAAATTGTCTATTACAATATTCTGTGACCACTGAATGTTTTCCATTTATTGCCTCCTAAATCTCTTCTTGAATCAAGTCTTCATCAGCTACTGCCATATTTCTGAGCAGCTTAAATTTATTTTTCCTTTTTTATTTTTATGATACCAAACCACATATTCCAAGAGAATTTGGAAACATCCTCCTGTGACCCTACTGCTCGCTTAAATCACCAATTATATTAAAATACTTGATGATTTAGTTTAGAGAAAGTTTTCAAGTTTTTGACAAAATTTATTGTTTCTATCTACAATTAATATTATTTATCTTTAATCTATCTTTATCTACCAGCTGCCTCCCTACTTCCTACAAATATATCCATGTCTCCCCCATCTTCAAAAACCCTCTCATAAGCCAGCCATCTCTGCTAGCTATCACCCTTATATCTCTTCTTGCTTTCATGGCTAAATTCTTGAGAAGGCATCTGCAACTGGCACCTCTTTCTTCTCACTCTCTTCTTAATACTTTGCAGTTCAACTTCCCACCTCATCATTCAGATGAACTGCTCTCTCCACAGTGACCAAAAATCAGGCCATCATCCTCTTCTTCTCCTTCAAACAACTAGCCTTCCAGTTCTTCAGCTTACTCATTTAGCATGACCTACTCCTCTATCCCATTTCAGTTACATACAGAGATGGTACTTCCATAAACTCTGAAACTCCTTTAGCTCTCTGAATATCTGACAGACCACCCATAACTTGTTATTCCACCTCTCTTTCTGCTTTGCAACACCAAATGCTGTAATTTGTTCTCAATATGACCTTCATCCCTCACCTACTCAGTTTTTTCCCCAAGCCCTCACAACTGCATTGTCTATACTCTCCTCTCCTCCCTATGTTGACTCCCTAGCAAAGCAGGTCAACTCTATACTACTCTTTTCTTTCTAGTCCTTTGCTCCCTCATTCTAAGTCAATCTTGCCCTGCCAAGCCTGATTCACTGTCTTTGCTCCTACTCACATGCTACTAAATGAACTGGAGAAAATCATAAAACCAGGCTGAATGGATGCACTACCTAATTTATGTTAAATAATCTCTGGGATCTTACTTGGGCAAAGCAATTCTTTGCTCTCTAATTTACTCTATCCCACTTACCACAGCAGCTTCCAAAGCTTTTCATTCTCTCCACCACTGCATCACCTAGCTTCCCCCATCCCCACTAACTACTGTGCCATGTCTCTCCTACTTTTGGTAACTAAATTCCTTCAGAAGGTCATCCACAACAGCTGCCTGAAGTTCTTTTCCTCTTACTCTCTTTTTAACTCTCTATAGCCTGATTTCTGACCTCCTCCTTTAATCTAAATTGCTCTCTCCAAAGTTACTAATAATCTTTAAATGTTGTTTAACACTGTAAGCTACACCAAGAGCTCTCCATACTCGTTCGTGTTCCAAAAAGAATTTTCTTAAGTATAATGTGGTCAGCTTATTCAAATATCACCTCCCTGCTTGTACAACTATACATCTTGGTCCCAATTAGTAAAAATAATTAATCCCCTGAAGTGGTGGCATATATTTAAATTCTTACTATTCAAAATTATAATTATGTAATATGTGTGGTCACTGTTTCGAGCCGAATAGAAACAAACACTACAAATTCCAATAATTCAGGGGATTATTTATTTTCACTAATCAGGACCTAGTCATACTTCATTTCCTAAAGCCTTTACTTGTTCCTTTCAAAGATGATGATGATGTTCCACCACAGAATATTAAAACACACCAAGTCATCTGAGTGCTGGTGATGCTTAAGCAACATCAACTGGTAAAATACCTTGAAATTAGAGAAAGGAAAGGTAAAATATTAATTGAAGGATCTACCAATCACTTCCTGAGAGAGATACAAAAATGAAAACTCTCAGGAATATTATATGCAAATTCCAGAACTCAGGGAGAAAATATTGTAAGCAGCCAAAAAGAAATAATTCAAATATCAAGGAATCACAGTCAGGATTACACAGGATTTATTAGCTTCTACATTAAGGATTGAAGGGGTTAGAATATGATATTCTGAAGGGCAAAGGAGCTTGATTACAACCAAGAATCATCTACCCAGCAAAACTGAGCATAATCTTTCAGGTGAAAAAAAAAAAACAGGATATTCAACAAAATAGGGGACTTTCAAACATTCCTGATAAAAAGCCTAGAGATGAACAGAAAATTCAATTTTCAAGTAAGACTCAAGAAAAGCATAAAAAGGTAAGCATGAAAGAAAAAAAACATAACTGTAATTTTTAAGAATTGTATGTCTATTAGAGCACTTAAACAGTACACAGTACCAGAAGGTACAAATACGTGTTGATTTTGATGGGATGACATAAAAAAAATTAAAGGGTAAAAAAGAAGATTCTACTGGGAGAAGAGAGAAGAGCCAAAATAGAATAAATGATATCACACAAAGAGGTATTATGACAGACATATTACAGTGGAAAGGAAAGAAAGGCAGGGAGTGAGCATCATGTGAACCTTATTCTCTTTGGATTTGATTCAAAGAGGGAATAGCATACACACTCAGTTTGGTATAGAAATCTATCTTACCCTAGAGAGAAGTAAGAGGGGAGGAGGACAAAAAAAGAAATGGTTAATTTGATTAAAATAAAAACAAAGAATAAAATCAAATTACTAGTATCAACAATGAAAAAGCTGAATTCATCAATGAAGAGGAAATTAAAACAATAATTAAGAGCTATTTTGCCCAACTGCCAATAAATCTGACAATCTAAGTGAAATGGATGAATAGTTACAAAAACATAAATTGCTCAGATTAACAGAAAAGGAAATAGAATACTTAAATAGCCCCATTTTAGAGAAAGAAATTGAACAACGAACTGCCTAAGAAAAAATCCCTAGGGCAAAATGGATTTACAAGTGAATTCTATCAAACATTTAAAGAACAATTAATTTCAATATCATACGAACTTCTTGGGAAAACTGGCAAAGGATTCCTACCAAATTCCTTCTATGACACATATGTGGTGCTGTTATTTAAATCAGAGGCAAAACAGAAAAAGAAAACTATAGACCAATTTCCCTAATGAACATTGATGCAAAAATTAAAAAAAAAAATACTAGCAAGGAGAATACAGCAATATATCACCAGGATCATACACTATGACCAGTTGGGATTTATACCAGGAATGCAAGGACTGGTTCAATATTAGGAAAACTATCAGCACAATTGACCATATCAATAACAAAACCAACAGAAATCATGATTTAACAGATACAGAAAAGGCTTTTGACAAAATATAGCAGATACTCCTACTTTAAAAAAAAACCCATGCACTAGAAAGCATAGGAATAAATGGAGCTTTCCTTGAAAAGATAAGCAGTATCTCTCTAAAACCATCAGCTAGCATTAATCTACAATAGGGATAAGCTAGAAGCCTTCCCAATAAGACCAGAGGTGAAACAAGGATGTCCATTTTCATCACTATTATTCAATATTGTACTAGAAATGCTAGCTATAGCAATAAAAGAATATAGAAAGATATTATCTTAAATAAAAACAACACATTCTCAATCCACTTTACCCAACCTTTCCAAGACCACACTTCAAGATAAAGATCAACAGCTGTATTTTAGACTGATTTAAAGCTTATTAAGAGAGGCAGTGTGACAGATGGATAAAAAGGTGGCATTAAAGTAAGGAAGACCAGAGTTAAGCCCCTCAGGTTTGAGACCCTAGGCTTGTCAATTAAGTTCTTGGTGCCCCCCAAACAAGTGCACACTTCTACAATTTTGAAGCAAGTTTACTCACCATGTATTTTCTACACCAATACAGACAAATCTAGTCATCCCCCATCACCACACACACACACACACACACACACACACACACACACACACACACACAAATCTAAATGCCTATTTTACACTAATTACATCATCTTCCTGAAGACACATTAAGTGACTGAAAACTTCACTCAATCATGTCTTCTTTCCCTGAAGCAATCTCACTATACATTGAATAGGTCAAGAAAAACCAGTTGTGCTAGAAGCAGGTTTCTTCAGCATATGGCAGAGAGAGCCAGAAAGAGCATGCTATACAAACATAGTGCTGTCAACCAGCAGAGGAGCACTAGGGGCTCATGATGTGACATGAGCTTCCATGCCAACAATGATGATAAAAGGATAATGAAGAAAGCCCCTTTCAAAGACAGAAAGGAAGGATCCATATACACCAAAATATTTAGAGAATCACTTCTTTGTAGTAGCAAAGAACAAAGTAAATGATCATCAACTAAAATATGGCTAAACGAATTTTGCTATATTAATATAATGTAATTGTTTATTCTAAGAAAAGATGAATATGAAGACTAGAGAAACATAAGAAAACATGAATCAATACAAAATGAAGTAAGCAGAACCAGGAAAACAATATATACATTCACTACAACAATGTAAATTAGTAAGTTTTAATAAACTTTTATTAAGTGCCTACCACAATAGCAGGCATTATGCTAAGTACTTAGGATACAATACAAAAGAGAGAGACAGTCCTTCCCTCAACCAGCTTACAGTCTAACGCTGGAAAACAACACAAAAAGGGAAGCTGAAAAAAGAGGTAGGGTGGGAAAGTATTTGGGGCAGGGGCACAAAGGGAATGCAATGTGGCAGGAGATGAGAAGAAGCAGGCCTGGGGGCCCTGTGTAAATGGAGAGTCGGAGAGCTGTTCTTGGCTCTCACTTCCATCTAGTCTACGCTCCTCATCTGACAGGTTAGGAAGACACCGGTGGTTAAGTAAGTGCCTTAGCCAATGTCATGCAGGTAGTAAGTGAGAGATGGAGGATTTATACCCAAATCCTTTTGAGTCCAGAACCAGGGCTCATTCCACGACCAAAAAATGAAACTGAACTTTGTGTCATCATAATAAGCTTGGCTCCAAAGAAGAGAAGGTAAAAATGGTTCTCTCTCTCTCTTCATGGGAGGAAAAAGAAAACTAAGGATGTGAAACACTGACACACTGCCCATACTGTAAGGCTCAGGTGATGTCATACTTAGTTTTGTTGCTTATTTTTTTATTATTTATTAGGAGAAATGGCTCTCTAAGAAGGGGAAGTATAATGACATCTTCAGAAATTAAGATGATGTAAACACGAAGGATATTAATTCAACTTTTTAAAAAAGTAGTCCTTCATCAGAGATGTTAATGAAACTGTTCAAGGAATCTGATATATTAACTATTTACCAGGCAGTTTAAAACTTTCATTTTGAAGGTAAAACACTGAAAAATAGACACAATACTTGAAAGTCAGCTACTACACCTTCTAGATTCAATGCATTAACAATAAAGAATAATGAGTATTCTTCAAGGAAAAGGCAAAATGTGCCACAACCAAAAATCATTTAAGGAACATTCACAGCATCCCCTACATTTACTCCTTATTTTCAACTCACAGAATCAAATGCCTAGGCCATAGCTAATTTCAATTACTAAAACTCTCTCAACCTTCTGGTTACCACTGTCAATTCACCAAATGCTGCCATTATTTCTACTGGCAAAATCATCCCCCTTTGTTTATTTATAAAAATATATGATAATATATGTAAAAACTGCAAATTTATCTCAGTCATTAGAAGTTGGTAGTTTTAATATATAATTAAAAAGTTTTAAAATTTAGACCATATCAAGGGCACTTTTCAGTTTAGTTGTTTAATAATCTGATCATAAAAATAGTTCAGTGTCATCCAGGAAGACACACACTTCATGAAAACAATGGAATAAAAAGACTGGTACATTAAGAAAAGCAATCCATGGGGCGGCTAGGTGGTGCAGTGAATAGAGCACTGGCCCTGGAGTCAGGAGGACCCGAGTTCAAATTTGAGCTCAGACACTTAACAGAAAACTAGCTATGTGACCTTGGGCACGTCACTTAACCCCAACTGCTCTGCCTTCCCCCCTCCAAAAAGGGAAATAAAAAATGAGCACATATACCCAGTAATAGATAGTAATTTTAAAAAAAAAAGCAATCCATGATTCCCCAATGCAGACTGATAGCCGTGTCTCTCTTTTCCCCTTTGATTTTAAGTGTGGCATTCTGTTTCAGTTTGGCCAACATGCAGAGGTTGATCTCCAGGCCTAGGACTTTTGTGAGGGGTGGAGGCACAGCATTATCTACCTGTCTGTGTTTATCTAAAGCACTGCCCAACAATCTGTAGGTATCTAGGAATTCTTGGGGCTGCACACACTACTCGGGGTACATAGGCTCACTACTCAGTGCTGTTCTGGGTAAAGCACTCAACCCTGCTTGCCCATGGGTTCAGAATTAGTAACTGCAGTGCTGAAGAAATCATCTCATTCCGACCTTCCATAGAGCCCAGCCCAATGGTTGTGTCTCTTCCCAGTGTGGGGAACACAGTCCCCTTAAAATCCTTCCATGATTCCCCATTGAGTAAAAATTCTAACTTGTACTCTTCCATAAACATATCAAATAAACCGGCTTAGTGCTTTTAGCCTGGAATGGTTTCAGTAATTCCTCTGTAAAGCCCTCCTCTTACCAGCAATAAATTTAATGTATCAGTGAGTATCTGGATGTCAGAGTCAATCAACAAGCATTGCTTATTTACTATTGTAAAGCTTCATATTTTCCAGCAACACTATGGGGGAATTAGGAAGAAACAAAGGAGCATGTAAAAGGACACTTAACTTCAAGTAGTTCAAAGATTAGAAGGAGAAAGAAAATGAAAACAGTTTAAAATGAATATCAATAAACACAGTTTTACTAATTAAAATAATTTAATAAAATGAGAGCTAAATAATTTAATTTACTGGATTGATGTTAATAAATTAAGATAATGTTTAGATTTGCGGAAATCTGTGTTAGAGCAGGACAGAGGCAGCAGAAATGGAAAAAAAGGGTAAGTCTAAAGACATTTTGTCAAAAACACTGGCAAGAACGACATTTTAACAGATGGAGAGAGAGGTGAGCCAGAGACCATGTGCAGGTTTTCAGCCTGGCACACGTAGGACAGGACCACTTAATGAAAAGTCCACTTAGCACAAAGTAGGAAATGGGCTTAATTTGGGATATTTTGATTTTTAATGAAATGAGGATATTTAAATGGCTATGTCCTATAGGCAACTAGAAAAAGAACAGCAGAACCTAAGTTCAAACCTAAAGATAAAGAGTGTCTTTAAGACACTGTGTGTATATGAGTGTGTGGGTGTCATATGCACACATTCAGGAATCATTTGCATGCAGATAATACCTAAAAGCAATGCCCCCCCCCAACAGGGAGCATAGAGAAATAAAGGAGAGGTTTTACAGAAAAGGCTGCTGTTTGTCCTTTGTTCTCAAAGAGGTCATTACTTCGGGAAGGTGAGCAGAGTCTCATGGGCCACCTAAAATTAGGAGATGGAAGATGGAATCAGCTGGAGAGATAAAAAAGGAGCAGTGAATGATCTGAAATGGCTGTTTGGTTGATTAGGTAGAAGAAAATGAACACTGAGAAAAGACCACGGATTTGATTCATAACTCATTGTTAAAATTTAAGAAACAATTTCAACTTGAATTAGGATCAAACTGCAGAGGTTCAAGAGGGGGACTGATGAGCAGACAGGAAGTAGAAGCTACAGGTGCATGTTCCATGTATTTAAAAAGTTTAGATCAAAAGAGGGGAAAAAAAACTAAGGTAGCCAGATGTAAAAAAAAAAAAAAAAACCAAAAAACAATCCAAGCATACACATAAAAGATAAATAGCTTTAATTTACTAAATACCTGATAATCAAACCAAGAGAATGATTATATTTGTAACAAAAATCTATAATAAAAAAAGGATTTGCTATTTTTCTTTCTTACTCAAAATCAATGAACCTTGAGAGCTGTTCTAACAGAGGGGCAAAGCTTCTCAAATATTCTCCACTAAACAATGGCATTTCTCTAATTGGGAAACTTCAAGACTGGCAACTTTTCCAGGATTTATAGTTTTCGAGATTTACCTGGCACACTAATGAGTTAAGTGATTTGCCCTGGGTCACACAGCTAGAAAGTCTTAGAGGTAGGACTTGAATCTTGGTCTTGACTCCAGAGACAATACTTTATACCACACTGCCTCTATTAATGTTCAGTTTTTAAAAAATATATTAAATAGAACAAAGAATGAAATAATTATGGCTTCAAACTTGAACAGATTTTGTTTTTTCCAGGAGCTCCAGAAACAAACCTAGCAGTCTAACTATAGATATGTATATTTTTAATTAATTCCTGTATTAAATTCCACTTAACAACTGAAAGACAGCACAAGCACTAGACAGAAGTCTGGTCTTGGGAGTCCAAAAGATCTGGCTTCAAGTGCTACTTCTGACATACTAGGTACATGATCATGGGCAAGATATTTTAAAGTCTTAGTGTTTAAGACAATTCTAAGTTAACAAGTACAAGTCAGAGCCGAGTTGCTGGCCTGAACTGGTGGAGGGAACTATAAAATCAGAAGCCCAGTGTGTCCCAACCCTGTGCTACACACACACACCCACACATCCACACACACTATCTCACTCTCTCTCTCTCTCTCTCTCTCTCTCTCTCTCTCTCTCTCTCTCTCTCTCTCTTTCTCTCTCTCTCTCGCTCTCTCTCTCTCACTCGCTCTCTCTGTCTCTATACTGGTTATACTAAACATGAGGTCAGCCAATACCTACATGAATCATAACAGCACTCATATCATGCTTATTAAATGGGTGCCTGGAGAACCAATGTATTTAAACTCCTCAATTAGGCAGGAAAAAAAAATTATGGAAACAAATGACATACCATTTTAATTATTGATTGCATCAGATCTTTAATGAAAAAAAAAATTCCTATTTCAAAAGTTTCTGTGTTAGCCAAAACAACCCAGAAGCATGTTCTGAATTGAAGCTGAAAAGATAAAAATCAACAGACTCAACAGACCTTTGGATTTCTAAATTTAAATTTTCAATTTCTTCTCACTGGGAGTGCCTTTTTGCTCACCTAATCAGACTAAGGAAAGCAACTGAACTTTTTCAAAAAATATTAAACAGCCAACTATTATAACTGCTGATTCAGCCTTTCAACCTCTTCAAAGGGGACCTGGCCTAGCCCTATCTCAAAGCTCCCAACTATTTTAAAATCAGAACTAGATGATTTATAGAGGTGACGACCAAGGTATAATAGGCCAGGCCTGTAATGAAATGCAAACTTTTAAGTAAAATATTGGCTGAATTTTTTTTTCCTACATGAATATAACATCAAATCAAGACTTCAGTGGATCAGACTGATTCTCAGAGAATTGGTAACCCTGGTAAAGCCAAAGAGATATCAGATAAAGTTTAAACTAATGTAATTTAAGAAACTTGGCTAATAACCTAAGGATTATATACTCTAAGAGCTAAAAGTTTTTCAGTATCACTCCAGGCAAAAGAAGCAGTAAAGTAGTGCTTTAAGACGTTTTTCCTCCTTATAGTATAGATTCTCCATTATATTATTATTATGTTTAATCTAAACAGCTCGTTTGTTCAAGCTCCTTCTGTTGTAGGGAGGCAATAAGGCGTTGTAGATCATGTAGGTCGTAGTGGCCTCAATAAGGAGGAAATACTTACTGGAAAGTTCATGGCATTCACCAACATGCCCTGGACTTACCAGATACTTTCCACTGATTAACCACTCAGGCAGATAAAATCTAAGTCTACAAATGAATCTCTTGCCATCCAGACTAACCGCAAATTTAGATAAACTTTGTGCCATATCCTTAGAGGTCACTACAGTTGGTCAGTCTAACAGAACGGATCACGGTTATGCACTCTAAGCACTTTAGACCAAGAACATTCCTCCTCTCCACGGGGGGAGGAGGGAAGAACCACAAAAATAAAACACTTCCAAATCAAAATATAAACATATAAAATTCAAAACCAAGAAGGTTATTTTCCAAACCACGAGAGAAAATTAGAACTGTTAAGGCTTACAAGCTACAGTTATACTTGATGTAACAACAAGTTAAGAAGGATCAGTTAATCTACATTGAAACTGAGTTTCACAGTAGAAATTACTACATTAAATGGTTAGGATGATCTAATTTTAAAGATTTCCTAAATTTCCAGTAGCCTGTTAGATCTCTTGTATACTGATATGCTATTTAAGAGGCAGATAAAACTATCATTCAGAGAAGAAAATATATTCATAGTCAGAAAAGACACATAGGTATGAGATAATTCTCCATTCTTTTTGACTCAGTCCCATTATTAACAAATTCCATCTGAATTTTGTCTGGTGAATGATTTTTAAGCATAGATTCTAAAATTAAGACTTGAGAGATTAAAGAAACATGCTGATTTTAGCAGGATGTTTCTAAAAGACAGCTAGATAGCACAGTAGAGTATAATCGGCCCAAGAGTCCAGAAGATCTGAGTTCAAATCCAGCCTCAAACACCTTCTAGCTGTGTGACTATGGGAAAGTCATTTAACCCTGTCTGCCTCAGTTTCCTCATCTGTAAAATGAGCTGGAGAAGGAAATGGCAAACCACTGCCAAATGGGGTCACAGAGTCACATGACTGAACAACTCTGAAGGACAAGGTGCTTCATCAAGCATGAGCACGGTGCAGTGAAAAAAGGGCAAGATTTTGAGTCAAAAGATCTTCAGCAAAACTGTTCCCACCCCATCCCCCTGCTCCTTCCCAATGGTTAGCAAACTCCTACCAGCTGTGACTCCAAATCCAGGTCATACTTGATCACAGGCTGCTAAGAATAAGTCACCAGTTCTCTCCTCCCCATACTCTCTTGGATCTTATCCCTCTTCCCTTGGCCCACTCCAGTGATGCTTACCCCTTCCATTATGCCTTCCGGAATTTTCATTTCAAGTTTAACACCCTTCCACTTACTTTGTACCTCATAATCTCACCTCTTTTCATCCTCTGGGATTTATGGAGAACTGGCCATCTTCTTCAGTACTCACTCACCTTCTCTCATAACCCTTTTATCACATATCATTTTACCATAACCCTAGTAATGGAGAGGTAATACCCTTTGCTCTCCACTGTCACTTCCAGACTCCCTCTTTGTAAGCACTACTCAGCAGGTATCCGATTAGCAACCTCTGTCCTTTGAAATTCACACAATCCAAATTCATCACCCAGTATAGATCAGGTTAAGCTCCCACATTTTTCTCCCTCTTTTCTCCAAGGACTTAACCCCTGGCTCACAGTCTTCCCCTCCCTCCTTCAACATACATGTTAATGCTTCCTCAAAAACCCTAACTTCCCAATTCTTCTATTTCCTCAAATCCCATGACCTTCTCTCCAGACAGTCTAACAGAACGAATGTCACACACAAGAATGTTCAAAACTTTGAACTTGCCACCACCCACAAGTCTTCCACTTCCATGATCAAAAACTCATCAACTCCTTTATATAATCATAATCTGTCATTCCAAATCTACCTATCCCTATTCTCAGTACTCAACATGACCTCCAAACCCTCCACTCCTCAGTACTCAGGCCATGAGTCCAGCTGTGACTTCACTTTCCTCCCTTCCCAATCTCAATTAAATTCAATCTGAACCAATTCAATTCCACCCTTTCTTCTAGGTTCAAATTCTCTCATTCTGCACTTCTCATGCCTCACCCAAACTCCAAAGCCTGGGTTACTCTCACTCTACCACCTCTTCCTCTTCTCCACACATGCCACTGAACAAAAGGGGAAGAAGAAATACAAATGAGCCAACAGGATAGACTACAGACTTTTAATACCTAACATCCATTGGACCTCCACTGCAGCAAAGAAATCTTTTGACTTCTTAATTCTTTTTCCTACTCCTCAAAAGTTATTCCACACTTCCTCTTCTCTCCTCAAACCTGATTCTTCCCTGTCTCCCACACTCTCAATTGAGGACGTCACCTCAAACTTTACCAAAACCAACCCCAATGAACTCCCTCTTCTCCCCTTTGATATAGTCCAAACCCCCTTGATATAATACTTCCTTCCCCACTCTTTTCTTCCTACCCTAAGAAGAATCCCGATACCCTTACCCTTGATCCCATCCCAACTCTGAAAGTCTTCCCCTCCCAAAGTCATTCTTTTATGAAGGTAAACTAGAGGTCACCTTTTGCATCAATTCCCACCTAGCCTTTAATTACTGAATGGGTGTTGCCTTAGACAAACAGATTTGGAAAAGACCTTAGCTTAAAAAGGCCAAGATCTCCCCTGCACCTGGGGCTATCACCAGTCATCCTGACCTATGTCTTGCCACTGGACCCAGATGGCTCTGGAGGAGAGAGTGAGGCTGATGGCTTTACAGAGCCCTGCCTCACTTAAATCCAATTCATTTGCAAGTCAAGACAGTGCCCTTGTGATGTCACTGGTCCTCTTCAAGAACAAAGGACAAACAAGAACCAGCTGCTCTTCTCTACAAGGGAAGTTTCTATAGAGGGGGTAGTTATTGGAAACTGACTGTGGCATTAAAAAAAAAAGCAACAGAACATCTGTTAAAAAGATATCAAATACATCCGCACATTCCCTAATTATGATTATTCTAGATGACAGTTATCAATCTGATTATCAGTTCTTACTGTAAACAGTCACAAACAGAGAAGATTCAGGAGCAGCGCAGGCAAAACAGTTATGGAACCCAAGCCATATGTTCGAAGTCATGTTTTCCTTTTTAAATGAGTAAGGAGGAGGGGGGCACGAATTCCACAGATGAGGAAACTAAGGTTAACAGAATTTAATGGACTTGACCAAGGTCATAGAGCTAATGACTGACAAAATCTGGACCAGAACCCGTGCCTTCACGTTTCAATCATGGAGAAGCAAAAAGAACTCAGATGATGGTTATGTTCAGCTGTGTTTTCAACATTATTCCCATGTCAGAGAAAAGACTGCGTGATGAAACACTTTGCCCAGAATTCATAGAAGGTGCAGT
>CM053580.1:309015977-309027170 GCA_028627135.1 Pseudochirops cupreus
AAGTAGTATTTGATTTGACTCAACAAACACTTAGATGTCTATTTATTTAGGTACAAGACATTAAGCCAGGGGCTAAGAGATACAAGGCAACTAGGAGGTATGGTGAATACGGCACTGGACCTGGAGCCAGAAGACTCATCTTCTTGAGTTCAAATCTGACCTCAGACACTTACTAGCTGTGTGACTCTGGAAGTCACTTAACCCTGTCTGACTCAGTGTCCTCATCTGTAAGATGAACTGGAGAAGAAAATGGCAAACCACTCCTGCATCTCTGCCAAGAAAACCCTAAACGAGATCACAAAGAATTAAACACAACTGCAAAACGACTGAACAGCAAAGGAGATAAAAAAAAATAAACGTCTTTGTCATCTAAGAGTTTATACTCTAACAGAGGACCAAGAGGCAGACATAAACAACTGTAACAAATGAGATGATGACAGGCAATACAAAGGAGGTCAAACAGTACTGTGGGAGTTTACTTCAGCATTTATTAGAATTTGTTTATAATATATTTGTTTAAAATATATTTGTTTATAATTGAAAAAATAATCCAGCCTAAAAGACTTTCCCTAGGTCTTCTATGAAGGGCAGGGAAATATTCCTCAACTTAAAATCAGGAGGCAATTGAGTCCCAGTCCCCCCCTCTGCACACCCCTTCCTCCTGAGGAATCTTGCCCCAGTGATTCTTTGTATCTCAGTTTCCTTATATACGTAGGCAAGCTAGGCAGAACAGTAGACACAGTGTTGGATTTGGAGTCAGGAAGCTCTGAGTTCAAATTTGTCCCCAGAATCTTACCAGAGAAACCTACCAAGCCAAGCAAGTGAACCTGGCAAGTCACTCAACTTACCACTTGCTTCAGTTTCTTCATCTATAAAGTGGGGATAATAATAATAGCACCTATTTCCCAAGGTTGTTGCAAGGATAAATAAAATGTTTGTAAAGTACTTTGTAAATCCTACACTTTGGAAGAGAGGGTCTGAAGGAGATCCCTATCTCCAGAGACACCGATCCTGTGTGATCCTAGAAGATCCCTTTCTTGGCAGGGCACTTGGACTTTGGCCCAAACTAAAAGTGATCAGTGAAGGTTTTTTGTTGATATTGTCAATCATAGGATAAGGGTTCAAGGTGGATTTCCAAAGATAACAAAACTTACGCCATCATGAATTTCAACAAACCCCAACCCTAAAGTGCCTTACGTGTTCAACCTACCCAAAATGAAAAGCCAAAACTGAATGGCGCACTCCTACGTCCTAGTTATGCCCCTAATATTGCTCACAACGTAAGAGTTACAGTGTTTTCCATGAAACAAGGCACAATGAAAAAAGTTTTCCTACATGGTTTTCTCCCACAGCTCAGATTTAAAAAATTAAGCATGTGATTAAAAAAGATAATAAGGCCAGCTGGGATAAAGTATGTTTAGGGACTGTAAGGCCACAGAGAGATGCAGACGAGCTCTTTACCTCACTCAGTGTTTCCATGTGCAAGGAAATCATGGCGATACAAGCGGCAGTGGCAGCAAGATGGACCCACTTCATACCAGAAGGGCAGGACAATAGCAAAGGCTTGGGAGCCAAAGGTAGTTTTGCATAAATGAGAAACAGTGGGAAAAATCCTTCTGCGAAAAAATACAATATAAAGGGGAAAATATAATAGCTAACATTTACATAGTGCTTTAAGGCTTGCAAAGGAGAGCTAAACAAACACACAAATGGTTTGGAGTAGAAATCGATCAAACTCAACAGGGAAATAAGTGAAGATGTGGGGAGAAGGTTGTTTAAGAAAGATAATACCTTGGAAGGAACAGATGTAAGCACAATAATTTTCTTGATCCTGAAGGGAGGATGAAAAAAGGATTTTTCAAAATAATAAATAACCAGAAACTAAGAGGGTGTCTTCAATTGCCTCTCAGGCAACTGGGGAATGTGTGAATAAACTATGATTTATTCCTATTAGTTTACTGGAATCCTATTGCATTTGAAGAAATGATGAGATGATTTCAAAGAGTCCTGGAGAATATGAACTTGTGTAAAATGAAGGAGGAAGAATCAAGAGAAGGATTTTTGCATAAAGACAACCATATCGTAAAGAAAAAGAACTCGGAAAGACCTAAGAACTCTGATCACGACACACGTCCAACTTTGTCTCAGAGGATCTATACTGAAGCACGGATCCACCCCCTAATAAAGCCACAATGGACTGAAGTACAAGGAGAAAGAGAGGTACTTTTGAACATGGCTACTCTGGGGCCAAGGTTTGCTTACCTATACTTATTTGTTACAATGGATATTTTTTTTTCCCTTTTCACTTTTTAACTGGGGAGGGAATTGAAGGAGAAGGTGGTTAACAATACTGATACCTCTAATGGCAAATGAAACATATTTTATAAATACACCAAAGAGAACTGAGGTTCAGAAGGAAGCACAGAGTAGTAGGTCAGCTTTGAAAGGTGTGAAATTTCATATGTGTATGTGTGTGTGTGTGTGCGCGCACGTGCACACATGTGTACACACATATCCTCCTTTTGTGTTCTGCTGTGAAAATAAGCAATGTGTTTTTGGAGATATTTAGGTTTAGAATAAAAATTTAAATGAAAAATAATAAAATAAAATAAGATGGACTCAAGGGGCCTCTACGGTCTCTTTACGCTTCACTTCAATAATCGTATGTTTGTATTTGGACTGAAATTTGCCAAAACTCCATATGGTTGCACATCATCATTAAATATCTCTGGCTCACTATCTTAAAAAAAATGATTATATTATAACATGGTTTCTAACATAGGACACTAGAAGAATGGTAATGCTTCTGAAAGAAATAGGAATTGGGAATGAGTTAGTTTAGGGAGGGGTAGAGGAAATGATTTGTTCAGTTCTGAACATGCTTGAGGTTTAAATGAAATGACAAGACAGAGAAGTGACGCTATCCCACAGACAACTGGAAACATGGGGCTGAAGCACGAGCTAGAAGATTAGACTCTAAGGTCCCTCCTTGCTCTGAAATGTTATGAGTGTAAATAAAAGGTCAAGTTAAAGATGCAGATTTAGGACTCATCCCCATAAAGTGACTGTCATAACAATGGAATGAGCACACAAAGCCCATATTAACGAAGGCAATGGTTGATACACAGAACTTCCCAAAACTCCAGCCCTCTTTCTATAACATGCCCAGACAACATCTCAAGGATTTCAAAAGCCAAGTTCCTCATTTTTCTCCCCAAAAGTCACCTAACTCTTCCAATTCTATAAATGCTTGTTGACAATTATTTTTTGCAGATGGCACCATCTTTCTCTTCACTTCTACCTCAAGTCAGTTACCAGTTTATCTTCATAAGACATCATCACTCTGATAACCTTAGCCCTCTACGTTCTTGTCCCAGCCTCTACCTTTCCAGTTTTATCTGCAGGGTGGCTAGGTGGCACAGTGGATAAAGCACAGGGCTTGGAGTCAGGAAAACCTTAGTTTTAATCTGACCTCAGACCCTTAGTAGCTGTGTGACTTAAGCAAGTGACTTAATCTCTCTTTGCCTCAGTTTATTTAACTGTACAATGGGGATAACAGCACCTACCTCACTGGGTTGTTGCGAGGATCAAATGAGATATTTGTAAAGCACCTAGCACAGTGTCTGGCATATCATAAACACTATGTAATGTTAGTTCTTATTTTATTATATTATTATTTTTACTATTATCTTCTTATTTCAGGAACCATATTGGAATAGAGGCTCAAAACCCACTTCTAACATTCAATAGGTAGGTCACCTAAGGTCATTTAACCTCCCTAAAGTTTGTTCCTCACCTATAAAATGAGAGTACCAGCATAGCAGTTTTTGTAAAGAGGAAACTAAATAATACATGCAAGGCATTATTGAGATCTCCAAGCACTATGTGCTTATCAGCTTTGTCAGCTAGCCATAGTTCATCTTCTAGTCAAACTGGACTTGTCTGCCTTCTCTGGACTCCATAGGTCTGTTCTCACCATTTTCCACACTGTCCTTCCCTCCCACACCCTTGTCGTCACCTACTGAAATCCATCCCTCCTCCTCCCTTTCAAAGTCAAACCCAGTGGCCACAACTTCTATAAAGCCTCTTCTAAGCTCCCCTCCCCCCAGGTGAAAGTGATCTCGCCTGCCTTCACAGCCATCTCCCTAGAAGGATCTTTCTCATTCATCCTATTCTCCTTTTTATCAGTTATCTATGCACTTATATCTCCACCCACTTCCCCCATGAGACGGAAGCTATTAGATAGTATCTGGTTCATATATAGTATCTGGTTCATAGATCTCTCTATCTCCAGTACTTAGGCACATCACATTGCCTTGCTTAATAAATGCTGCCTAAATTGTTTGTCGAATCAAATGGACAACTTTTTCAGAAGCACATCTCTTCCACAGGATTACCAACTGTATACAAAGAATATCCTTTTCCTCATTTTATAAAATATCACTGCATGCTAACCTCAACCTGTGGATAGACCATTCCTTTCAAGAAAGCTCTGTCTCCCTACGGCATGGTATGAAATAACCTACTCTCAAATATAACTAGTTGGAGGAAAGGAAAGGAACTAAAAATTTAAACATTCACAAAAACTAAAAATAGAAATATGTGCGGGTAGTCTCATTATGTTCTGATACGTTTATGTTTGGGATAGTTAGGGTTTTCACAAAACGTAAAATATAATTAGTTTACAAGCTGAAATCAGATTCTTATGTGGACACATTTAAATAGTTTGTCATCAAGACGTTGGAAGGGGAAGAAGGAAGGAAAGGGGGGGAGAGAGAGACAGAGACAAACAGACAGACAGATAGAGGAAAAGGGCTAATGACAGGGAGAGGCACAGAGGAAAGTATCACGGTTTTATAGTAAGAGAACCTCCGTTTAAATCCTGATTCCAAAACTCACTATGTGGCCAGTTTCAGGTCCTTACCTGTAAAATGGAGGATTGTACTAGGTGACCTCTAGGCTTCCTTCCAGCTCTTCCCTATGCCTTAGCTCAATGACTGGCACAGAGAAAGTTCTTAGCAAATGCTTGTGGATGAGAGCAGTATCTTGGAACTGCAGCATTTTAAGCTGACTAACTTAGTAATGAGTAGGAACAATACAACATTCCTATGGAAAACCTCAGCATTCTATAGAAAAAGATAACAAATTAAAGAAAGGAGGCCAGGAGTCAGGACTAGAAATGTCTCCATTTCCTCTCAGAGGAAACTAAAAAGTGACTAAAAAGACAACTTTATGAGAGCCACATTGTTGATGGTGAAAAGAAATACAAAAAAGATGAAAAATAGAAATAACTTAGCCCTGTGTCCAGGCAAACAATACTATTAGTGCCTATGTGGTCACAAAGTTGTATTTTGAAGAAAAAGCTAAGTTACTACAGCCTGTCATTTCCAAAGTAAGAAATAAATTGGGTGGTTTAAGGCAGACAATGACTATCTGTCTAGCTCAAGAGCAACTAAGCCAACCCCAATTATTTTAAATTAAAAAAAAAAGAATCCACAAATAGCATATTATTATCCACATAAGGTCACCTTAATAACAAAAGAAATATCATACTATCTCAGTCAACTACTGTCACTAAATGTATCTGCCATCTTCCAGTAGAAGAGCATATTTCCAAGAGTTCCCACCTTACCTGTCATGGATCTGAATCCTTCTTGAGCCCTGCCTAATGTTTTTAGTTTATAGAACTCCTTAGAGTAATGAGTTCCATATGTGTATTAGCCACTGAAAAAGAAATATTTCCCTTTATTTTTCCTGAAACTACCTCCTTCCTAGCATTCTAGAATTTGTTAAGTATTGTCGGCGGTTATCATATTCCTACTTTTAAATAATACCACTTCTCAGTTTTCACCTTCTTAAAGAGCCCTAATCTTTTGTTTTTTCCAAGAATCAAATGGCTGAATTCCTAAACTAATAGGTACTGGTGCCCGTCCTTTAAAACAGATTAAAGTGACCTTAAAATAATATGCTGTTTGACTGTTTTAAGGCTTTTTGGTATAGTCAGGAGGGTCTCAAAATGTTACGCTCAAAGAAATCTCTGCCTGAAATTACTGCTGTCCATCCTTCTATTTTCAAAGAGGACCATCACGTGTGACGTCTTGAATTGCACATGAATTGGACTTAAATGAGGTAGAGTTGCACAAAGTCATCAGCTTCACTCTCTTCCTGAGTCACTGAAGTCCAATGGTAAGACAAGAGTCAAGACTAATGGCAATAACCCAGGATACAGTGCATGACCTTGGCATCTCCCATTCCTGACCAAGCTCTAAACATTCCACCTTCATGGCCACTGGAACAAATTGTTTTCATCCACCCATTCCATGGGAAAATGTCTTTGCATGCTTGAGACAGACATCCCCCGACTCACCCACAGGTTTGAGGCCTGTCCGTTACCCTTGACCTGATTTGGTCCATCTACCCAGACAGTTTACCAGGGTGTGGCTGCTACACATGCTGCAGCTTCTTGGAGCCACTGGTGAGAGCTGGGCGAAGGTGGACAACAAAGGTGGACAGATGGGCAGTCCTGAAAAGGGCTCAGCAGGCCCTCAACACTCCATACAGTGTCTGAAGCAGTTTCTAGACAAATTCACTTAAGGATACAAAAGCAAAAGAAGTAACAAGAGGCACAAGTGAGGATAAGAGCCCCGAAATTTTCCCGATGTATAAACTTCCTTTCCTGGGTCATATTAGCTGGTTTTTATTTTTTTGGACTTTTTGTAGTTCTAACTTCTTTAAATAAATTACCCCGACTGTTACATAACTATGTTCAATCCCTAAAGACTGCCTATAGTATTCTACTTTTCCCCAAAATAACTATATCCATTATCCTTGATACATAAAAGCCCAGTTCAAATTCACTCTTTCTTCATTTATATATAAAAAAAGCTTTGTCTAAATAAATGAAGCCCTGACTAGCCAGAATCAAAGCCATCACTAGTGTCCATTAAAAGGTCTTCAAAACTGAAACTAATTGGGTCTGCTGAAGTTTGAAAAGGAAGTAAATCAAACAGCTAAAGTTATGGGAAAATTATATCTGAAATAGTCTTTTATAAGATAACTTCCATTTCTGTAGGATTTCTTCAACTAAAAAAATTATTATTGGTATTGAGGTACAAATACTAAACATTCCTTCAAAACGAAGAAGTCTGGTAGCCATATGAAAACAGGACCCACAAAAAAATACATATTTCTGGACAGAAAATTCCAGTTGCTGAATAGAATTTTGCTGAGATTAAGTACTAAGGCCTCTTGACTTCTGGTCCGGTGACCCTTCCTCTATATCACTTTGGAGAGCAGAAAACCATTTTCTTCTTTCATTATTCCTTTACTAGGTACTATTAATCTCCAAACCTATTCAAAAGTTTTTCTGAGATTGTCTTATAAAGGATATTGGTGAGGGTCTGCTGGTAAATGTTTAACAACCAGCTTTATGGGAGGGGTAAAGAAGGAAGTGTAAGTATATTAACATTTTATCTATCACTTTCTTAAATACAGACAATCAACAAAGCAAATTAATCAAACCTTGATTTGTAACGTTTGGTTATTTTCCAGATGTAAATGATCACAATGAAAAATTAACAGTACGTTTGAACTGGCTCTAGCATATTCCTAGATATTAGTCAAATTAATGTAAGAGAACCCCCCCCCAAAAAAAGTGCCAAGAACTGCTTCTGCAGAATGAGGAAGACAGCAAAGAACATTTTATCCACAGAGGATGTAGTGGGGCCTTCAAGAAGGCTTCCTTGTGAATAGCACAGCACTGGAAAGCAAAGATTTCTTTAAGTTGCCATCCATGTCATATCTTGATTATCTTGAAGTTAAAGGAAAAAAAGATACTATCTGTATCCCCCAAAACACAACACCCAAACCAGATTTTATCTTGCCACTGTCCAAGTCTCCGTTTCAAAAGGTGGTAGAGAAGAAGTCCCTTATAGTCCCTTCAATCTTGCTTCATATTTTATAGCTACTCTCTCAGATTTATGAAGAGGTCCTAGACCTCTTCACCCTCATCATCCTAAACTGGATTATTTATGAAGCTAGAAATGGTCAATATTTAAAAATCTATTACTTCTGTTAATAAAAGCTAACAAGGAAATAGCATCTTAAAATTTGCAAAGCATTTTACACATATTATCTCATGTGATTCTCACAACAACCAGTGAGGTAGGTTACTATAATTATTTCCATTTTGCAGATGTGAAATCCAAGGTACATAAAGGTTAATGTGATTTGCCCAGTTTCACACATCTAAGTGTCTTAAAGATTCAAATTCTTCCTGACTTCAAGACCAGTTCTCTATCTACTACCCCACCCTGTCTTCCTAAGATAAGAAAGCAACAATACACTGTTAGATGGTGTCTAAAGTCCCTTCTAGAGCCTCCAAAATTGTCTTAAATATATTAACTTCCCCCATATCTGTTGTGAATAGCATCTTCACACATTCATACATTCTAATTTTCTCTATTTTCCAATTTTAAATGGGTAGGTTTTTTTCTAGGTTTTTTTTTTTCTGGTAATGTTGCTGTTAGGTTTGTGGTTATGTTGTGTGTGTTGTTTTTTTTTTAACAGGACCTGGGATTTTCACTGGCATCCAACAAGTAAACTTCCTCTGCCAAACCTTATTGGCAACTGTTCCAGTACAGACAGCCTTAGAAAACTGTCTCAGTTGAAAGACTTGCCTAGGGTCACTCAGCCAGAACATATCAGAGGTCAGCATGTGTCAGAGACAAGACTTCAACCCAGGTCTTCCTGACTTGAAGGCCAACTCTCTCTGTCCATCATGCTAAACTGCCTCTCCCAATATGAAGGATACACAGACATGTTTGTGCATATGTAACTACAGCATCCAAGAAGAAGCTGGTCTGATAAAAGGGCTAACCACTAGCTGGTTACATATCATAAATCTGACTTACTTCTAAGACCACATGCAGACTTGGCCGATTGTTTGTCTAATGACCACAGCTGCAGCCATAGCAGCTCTGTCCCCACCAGTACACCATCCTTTGCTCCCTATTGTTATGGGAATCTGAAGATCTTCCCTGCCCCTAGGCCCTTGATAGGCTTAAGTGGCTCTGAGAACCTTGCCTGATTTGAAAATATACTCTGCCCCCTAATAGGCTGAATGTGGTCACATGGAGCCTGCAGAGGGAGGCTTGTTTTTCAGGAATGCCCCAGCCTTGTTGCTTTCTGATTGGGCAGTGGGTCAAGAGGGCTGTGACATTCTCCGACCCAGAAGGCTATATATACGCTGTGGTGTGAGGTTTTGCTTTGGCGCTCACTTTGAGAAGAGTTGTGTGATTTGGCCAGACGAGACTCTGGGAAGGCGTTGAGCCGCTGCCCGCCGTGCCCCACCCCTTTGAAAAACCCAGATGTTGATGCTTCCCTCTCTGGTAACTGAATAGGTATGGATGTAATGGTCAGACGATTGGATGCCCAATCTGCTGATCTGTTTCTTTGTCTGCTTGCAGCTTCTGTTTGTAACTTGTGTTTATATTCTCTGAAGTTCAGGGTGCTGACTTTTCCCCCCGAACTAGGTAAATGATATATGTTTGATTGATTAAAGTAAGATTGTTAACCCATTTTGAGTTGCTTTCCTTTAGAAAAGCAGATCTAATAACCTGTGCTAGCAGCCACCCTGGGTATGCTAGGGTGCTTGCTGATATACCTATCAGCTCTGACTTCTGCCCCCATCTTGGCCTAGATACCACTTAATTCTTGCTATTCCCCAACAACCCACAAATCTGCTGTGTTCCCTGAAATTGTGTTTAATTTGTCTTTCTATTCTTTTAACTGTCCTACTCGTGGGTAATTCACACTACTCAGCTTATTACTGCATCAGCCTATGTTCCATGACCACATTACTGATAAAGGTGATTGCTGACACAAGAGACAGGAAGAGTGTTTCCTCCATCTTCCCCTCAAGGGAGGCGGGGTGGACTACATGATCGATAAGCTCCTTTCTATCTGTAAAATTATCTGATTCTATGGAGAGTCTTTTCCACAGTGTATACACATTATCCCTATTCTTCAATCTAATGATGAGCAGTATTTGTAGAGCCCATGTTCAGGGATCCCAGTTTGCCTGAAAGATTATTATTTGGTACTATAGATTAAAACTAAACCTTTCTTCATAAAGGAAGATGACCTCCTGATTCAACATCAGAAGGGCATATATTCTTCATTTTCCCCCCAATATCTTGACATGAATTTTCTGTGATCTCTTGCCTAGTTTGATGGTGTTCAGCAGAATACAACAAAGACACTTGAGGTTTCAGATTCAACCTTTACAACTGTTTCATGCAACACAGCTGAACTGAAAGGTGAGCAACATTAACAAGAACAAAATAGTTATAATACACATCTTGCTTTTTGACAGTAAACAACACAGCTAATAGGTACAGGATCAAATTATCACTAAGGATGGCCACAAGAACAAGATTGGCACCTACACAGCAACTGGGCAGAAAACTAACATTGCTCTGTATTCCAATGTGGCACATGACACCGCATTCACAATACTGACCTTCTGAAGGAAGACACTGAGCCTTCATCTGCTTTTCTTTGCTTAGGCTAGCATGGGAAGGAAGATTTTCCTATACCAATGAAATCTGGTCCAGTATTTAAAAGAGCATGGTAGTGGCAAAATAATAATTATCCCTTACACTTATATAGAGCTTTAAGGTTCACATAACAACTTTCAACAGCTCTGCAATAAAAGCAGCCCAACTATAGTTATCACCATTTTACAAATGAAGAAATGGGGTCTCTGAGATCTGCCCAGTCACTCAGGTCACAAACAACACTAGATCCTCACAGCAGAGGACACTCTGACAACCACTTGTGACAACGCGTTAGTTCATTTCTCTGAGACTCATATTTTCCATCGACAAAATAAGAGGGGCAGACTTGACAGCCTTGGAGGTCACTTACAGCTCTAGATCCTAAGTGAGTGAGGTCTCTAGACTACAAACCCTGAGCTCTATGGATGCCACAGCCCCTTTCACGAGTGAATGTGTCATATTATTTGGCAGTTTTCTCATAAGGTTAGAGCTGGTTTTAAGCTCCATTACTACCAAAGAGTAGGCTGACAGACAGCTAGCCCTACCTGGTATCAACCTCAGTCCTATGCTGGCTGAATCTTAGCTTCAAGAACTAAAAGACTGGAAGATGGCGGCGTAGAAGCAGCAACACATC
>CM053580.1:309027670-309080835 GCA_028627135.1 Pseudochirops cupreus
TGGGCGGGGGAAAGACGGGGGGAAAAGATGTAACTCAAAAAAATTTAATAAAGAATTTAATAAAAAAAAAAAAAGAAGAAAAAAAAGAATAACTTTAAAAAAAAAAAAAGAAATTTGGGAAACTTAAAAAAAAAAAAAAAGAACTAAAAGACTGAAAGTCTCTTTCTCTCTTCCATACAATTTCTCCCTAATCTGTGTGCCTCGGCTTCCAGAGCACAGTTACTGTCACAGAAAGGTTCCCAGAGGAATAAAATACACCAATATGCCAACCACCAACCATTCTACCTAGTCCTCATTATTTCAAACAAGAGCAAAAGAAGAGGGGATTCATAATCAATACCTTCAGCAAAAAATAATCCCAACCTGCTTCCTGTTTCTGGCAAAGAAGCCAAAAGCTCTCAGTGAGAGAGTGTGGAAGTTACTAGGAGGTTCTTTAAGGAAACTTTAGAAACTGTCCTCATCAAAATGTTTGCAGTCCTGACACAGGGATAAGGCAAGCCATTCTCCTTTAAAAATGGCTGTTAGGGATATCCCTCTTTGTCCGTGGTTAGTCAAACCCTGATTCCAGAATGTTAATTATAAGATTACCAAAAAACACCCTAGGTTCATATCAAACCACAATTGTAATGAAAAATTTGGCACTAACCTACTTCCCCTTTTCCCTCTGGACTGGCAACCAATGAGATTTTTTAAAATACCAAAAATAGTGTGGGCCCACTTAAAAGAACCATTTTTGTTTTTAAAAAATAAATTACTTCTTTGTACTTACATCAAGACACTAGGTTCTACAGAATATGCATTATCTCCTGTGTAACATTCCCTGCAATTGAAAGATTATTTTTAAATAATGTAGAAAGAAAGTTATCTTCTCAAAACAGATGCTCAGCTCCAAAGCCTGGCTTTTTAAAAAAATGTATTTCCATTAAAGTTCTAAGCTTTCGTGACAGACCAGGTCTGTTGGGTTTGACTTTAATTTATATCACTGACAAAATATCAATCAGTTATATCATCTGTGTCCTGAATTCTCTACCTGAAAATTGGGGCCTGAATTATCCTCCCAAGCTTACTTAACTGAAAACCTAGGGAATGCTGATTACATTACTTACAGGAGAAGGCCTTTCCAGTATTAGTTTGCTTTGTTAATTTTGTATATAACCTTAGGGTGGAGACTGGATAAAAATGCACTGCATATGTTTTGCTGATTTTTCATTTTCATTAAATTTTTGTCACTTTTGTGTTGACTATCATGCTGGGAAGCATTCATATATTATCCAACTTATTTCTCTTGTCTGTGACAGTCTAGTCTTTATACACTGGTCCTGCATGTATATCATCCGATTTATACAAATTAAGAGGCAAGAATCAAGGTTTTTAAACTGGTTTTTCTAACTACTTAATAAGTGCTATTTGATGTATTGCTGATGTCACAGAAATAAAAGTTGGCTAAGCTATCTTAAACTGTTGTGGGGGAGAGGGAGAAGCCAAATATAATTAGCTTCTACCACAGCATATACTAGACCATAGTCTTTTCCACCTCTTGTTTTTTTTTCCTCTATAGAATTTTAACTTTCAACTATGTGTCAATCATATGGACATGTATTTATTTTTGTGGTTCCTGCCCACCCAGTAGGGCATTTTTCCTTTAAAAGAGATTTTTCCCAAGTAGAACAAACCCATGGTAGGTCAATGTAACAGATTTCTGCCTGTAACAATTTTATTGTATTGACTCACCCTCTAATCTTACAAAACCCACTTAATGTGTTTGGTTCTTCTGGTCACCCATTTATCAAGCAGGGAACAAATATCACAGCTTCCTTTTGTTTTGAGGCCTCATTGTTTATAAAAATACTCTCATATCTCTTTGACCCTGTAAAACTTTAAACTTCTAAAATACATTCACTGGAGTTATTAAATGTGTTAGTCACTGTGGGTTCTGGGTTCTCAAAGGCAATGCCTGAATAACACAAGCTCTAGGAGGGTCTACAAAGAGGGGAAAAAGAAAACAAGAGATATTTCTCTTCCCCCCAAGGATTGAGCATGAGATGTTGTGTTTTTTAAACCTCATGAAGAATTCTAGCCCTACACTTTTTAAAAGAGTTGCAAGAACATACTCTTCCAAGCAGTACAGTTGAAGAACCCAAGTTCCTTTTATAAATAAATGCCTTAAAGACAACTAGTTCTTCCAAAATCCACAGGCCTCTTACCTGCTATGTCACATTCTCATGCACCTCTTTCCCAGGCCTTTCAAAAGGAAAGAAGGTATAAGAAGAAGAAGAAAGGGGAAATTAGTTTAAACCTCAGATATCTGAACCACAGCTTGGATGAGTGGAAAGTGATGAGTCAAAGGGTAAAGATTCATTTAACCCCTCCCCCAAATAAACAACCAAAACAACCTATTCACCTATTTTGTATGACATTTGGTACAGCAAAAACATACATTGCTTACCGTGTAAATGCCAATTCTACAAACAGCAAATGAGATCTGGATACACTCAGACATTCTCTAAAAGATTAAAATAAGAATGAGATTGCCAGTAAGTGGTACATACTATGGAATTTACTTCTTTCCCTTCCCCTTCCCCTTCCCTTCCCCTCCCACTTTGAAGAGCCTGCTATGCTAGAAATAAGTGGTCTTATCAAATGGTTAAGGATATTCCCTACCTTTTGGCTACCTTAACTAGCCTAAAAAAATACTAAAATTCAGGGAACAATGTATGTTACTACCTTCCAATTAGAGAATCAGTTTTGAAAATCGTTTTTATAAGGTTAATTATCTTTTAATAGGCATTTCTTTAAATACAATTTTCCCAGAATGCTACTGTAACAGTTTTAATTTTAAAAAAAATAAACAAAGACAAGATTCTTTGGACTTTTAGTATTTTTTTTCAGGGATTAATTCTAAACATTTAAGCCTTCTCTATAACAGTGATGGAATCTTAATAAAGCTGCCCCCAGCCCCAATATCCTAATTTAATTCTAGGCCCCACTGAACAGGATTTGGCCATTACTCCAAAAATATATTTTACACATCTATGCCTTTAAGTGCATTATTATACTTTTATTAATAAAATTTTTTTAAAGAAATAAAAAGTTAGTACATGTAGGCCAAGCCTCTTGAAGAGGCCGGTAATATTACTCTTTCAGAACTAAAGAAAACTGATGCCAAGTAGCTATGAGACAGCAGAGGTAGTTCTGATAACAGAGCTGAGCTTGCTCCCATTTTCATGTCAACAAGCTCTTACTATGTATGTGCCAGGTACTTCAGGATGATTAAGTCATTCCTCCCAAAACCACTGTGATGGTTGCTACCAGGCGTGAGTAACAATTTCTTCTTTAACACAAAATATTCATGTGAAATTAGTAAAAGGACAAGACTTTCCCTTCTTTTTACTAACACACCAGTAATTATTTCACTGTACTGTCAATTAAACGCTTCTCTAACCAAATTTTAACGCCACAATCCCCAGGAGCATGAAGTAGATCAATTATGGTTTTATCTATTGTGCTAAGTATAGCAATAATATGGAATCCCCACCTGGGATTTTCCACCAAAGAATGAAATGCTTTCAAAGAAGCTGTCCTCTTTGTAGCACAAGCAACCAGATCAAGGGATTATTCAAGAGGCTCAGATTTTACCCTTCAAAACAACGTCAGTAACAATACCATGAGAACAGTGGAAAAGGGAAGGGGATTTATTGGGCGACATTAAAAATATATACACTGGCACCCCCCCACACACACACACACACATACACACACGATGAAAATTCAATCAAAACTGCAGTCGAAGATATTTGTTGATCTAAATTATTTAAGCCAAAACTTTAGGTTACCGAAGGTTTCCAACTATTCATTGGTCTTATTATATAATTTAAATCAGATGAAAATTTCATTTTTGAAAATTTCCATTTGTAGGGCATTATAAATTAACTCCCTTTAGCATAACAGGCTTTTCTGAACTAAAATGAACAACTAAGATTTTAAAGGTGAGAAGGGTCAAATTAACACCCTATTGTAGAAGATCTGCCTTTTAGAAGTTCGTATATATTGTCCGTGTCATAAAAGAAAGAGGTGTGGCAAACAATAGTTAGGAACATTCACCCTTGCAGTACTGCCTGCTAAAGGACTGCCCCCTTTAAACAGGGGAGTAAGAGGACATACTCTTCATTCATTAAAAGTCTTGTTTCCCACTTCTTTCCTTCTCTCCTTTCCCCCCCCCCCTGCAAAAGAGAAAGCATCAATTTGGGAATTGGGGGGGGCTACCAAAATATATATATTATAACACAATTGCTTTTGTTTCTTGAAAATACTCTAATTGTTCCATATGTTCATTCTTACCACTATTCCTCCTGAGTTCCTGGCAGTCTACCTCAGGACCCACCTGCCAAGTCAACCAATATATTTCCTGAATTGAACTCAATTATCAATGCCAAAAGGTTTTTATACCCAATAAGTGACTAAGAAAAATGGCACTGAGATTCTCATTTGGGAATGACGGAAGAATAGAATTTAAAGAGAAACTAACAGCTCGCTACTCTCATCAAGATCCAACACACCTCCATCTATTTGCCTTATTTCTAATTCCAACCCGTAGATAACTCTGCATACCACTAAGCTGTACCAAAGTCATCAACAAATTCTTTTTATTACTTTATTAAGGGACTTTTCTTCCTTGATAAGCACAGGCATGATTGTCTTGGTCTAATCTGTACATTTTTCCCCAGCTTTACTATGACCACTGGGTCAGAGAAAAGAAGTCAGAGGGCTTTTTCCAGATTGTTGTCTTCTCTTAGCCTCATCTTAGTTGAGCTCTCTTCCTGCTCAAAGAATGATAAAAGCATGTAGCCAAAACCAGATACTAGTCTGCTAAATTTGACCTAAATTGCTTTTGTGATGAAAATAATTTGTACAAAAGAGGGGAGTGGGGAATACACTGTATTTGAATTGTTTGATTTACTTACAGTTTACTGTTGTTTTCCCTAGGGCAGTTTGAAGGTAAGCATGAAAGCAAAAAAGAAAAAGAAAAACCTTCAGAAACAACAAAGTTGCAAACAAATATTATTAGCAAAAAAGTCTATAACAAATTAATCCAAAAATGTCTCAAATCTTAGTCAATCGGAGAAGGGATAAAAACATTTCTTTGCCAAGAGAAACAACATACAGCTTCAAATATAACCCTCTCTTTGCAATCCTTTATTCTCACAATAAGCAAGGGGGAAGTGTCAATTCATTCTCTTCCCTTGTAGAGAGGAAAATGGAAAGTAAATATATATGATCCTGTAGCAAACGGGGCATCCAACAATTGGGAAACAGCTAAACAAATGATATATGAATGTAATGAAAAATTTTTGTTTTGTAAAAAATGATAAAAGGAATCAATTCAGAGAAACCCAGAAGAACTTATGTGAGCTGATACAGAGGGAAGTTGAGTAGAACCAGGAGGGTTATTTACAATGATTGCAACATCGTAAAGAAAAACAACTGCGAAAGACTTCAGAACTATGATCAGTGTAATGGCAAGTGAGTTCTACGGAAGTCCGATGATGAATCATCCCTTTCCCAACTCATGGCAGAGAAATGATGGATTAGACATGAAGAATAAGACATACACTTTCAAATATGACCAATGCAGGAATTTCTTTTGCTTTATTATGCTTACTTGCTACGAGATGACTTTTTTTTCCCCTATGGGTGAGGAAGATTTAAAGAACATCAACGAAATATGAAAAATATACACATAGAATAGAGAGAAATTCAAAGGGGACATAGGAGAGCAGGACAATGGTCAAACTAATATGTTAAATTTAATTTTTTTTAAAAACAAGCTGTAAAAATATCAGTTAGAATTTTTCAGATTTTTTAAAAATTGTTTGTTGAAAGTCTAAGAAAAACAAAGAGTAAATAAGGAAACACAGGAGGGAATAAAAGAGAGAAATCACTCAGAAAGGAGTTTCATCCTCTTTAAACAAGGACAGGCTAGTTGGAGAACTAATGGAACTATCCTCCATTTCCCCACAGAACTAACTAAAATTTCTCTGTCTCTACCCCACAGCAAAAGGACACTGAAAGTAAAAGGCATAGGACTGGGAGAATGATTATGCCCTCGTCAGCTGCCTGATTGTTGGGATTCTCTTTCCTCACTGAATATGGTAGAATGAAGAAAATATAATATTGTGATCACACTTGAGTTACTGAGACAGTCTTGAAATAAATTCATTGTTGTGCTATCTAATTTAGAGCTAGTCTTGTTCTAAATGTCACTGAAAACATTAACAAGGAATTATTTAACAACTTATTTAGCAAACTAAAAAGATTATTTTTTTCCCTTGTAGGAAAAATTACAAAAGTTGGGGTTTTTTTTTTAGTTAATAGCTAAAGTGCATCTTTTTGCAGCTCATCAACTATTTTTTAACTTCTTGAAAATAGTAAAAAGGATGACGATAATCAACACTGATGGAAATATTCGGTATCTAAAGCAAAACTGACAAAATGAGTCTAGACATTTTCTAAAAACAGAATTTGTTTTTTGCCTAGAGTATTTCCATCATCATTCCAATTGTTTCTTTTTAAAACACAGTACTAATGAAGTCAATTTTACTAAACTGTTTGTAGACAGAATACTGAAAACTTCTACATTAAACTCAAAATAATTACTGAAAAAATATCCTTATCACATACATAGTCATTTTGGGGGGTTCCAGGTGGCTAGCTATTCAAAAGTAAACTTAATTTTCTTAAAATCTCCTTATCATCATAGATGATTATTATTCATGATAATACTAACAGAGAGGCAAGGTGGATGCATGGCTCACTTCAGAATAAGAATGTCCTCGGTTGAAGAGCTACTCTGACACATTCTAGCTATATAAGCCTAGGCAAGTCCTTCACCAATGAACTCACAGTATAATGGTTTGCATTTATACAGTGCTCAAAAGCTGCGAAACATTTTCCTTAGGACTCTCTTGTAAGGTAGACTATAGATATTGTTGTCCCCATTTCACAGAGGCAAAAACAAACTCAGAGAGATTAATTGCTTTGCCCAAGATCATGCAACTACTAAGAGATGTCCTAGTTTGAACTCACACCGATATACTGGTGTGCCAAATCCACAGTTCTTCCAACACTACCTTTCTACTTCAATAAGAGAATTGTAAAACCCCTGAGCTTCATACCAAAAAAGATGAGACCAGTGCAAAAGATGAAGTAGGAAAAAGTCTTAAAAAAAAAAAACAGATGTACAGTATTTGGTAGGTGATAAAAAATACATAGATAATGTGTGCACATACACAAATATATATATGTAAATATATGTGCATATATACAGATATATGTAAATGTACATAAAAATATGTAGGTGTATATAAACATACGATTTAGTAATAATGTAAATATAGAATATTTTTCTAGAAAATACTCTGATTTTTAACTTTTGTGCATTCTATCTTATCATTTGGTAGGAGGTGGTAGTTTCTTTTATACACAATACCTCAGATTCCTGCTCTGAAGAGCAAGAAAAAAAATGTTATTGTTTTTAATTTGGTACTTGTTAAGCTTATGTGTCCCCTACTGGATCACTGCCTTGGCAATGAAACTATGAGCTAAGCCATACAGGATTACCTAAAATGGACAGGTTATAGGGGAGAGTTCTGACAAAATGTTATCTACTGGAGAAGGAAATGGCAAACCACTCCAGTATCTTTGCCAAGAAAACCCCATGGACAGTACTAAAATGATAAAAGAGATGGCAGTGGAAGATGAGCCTCTCAGGTCAGAAGGCGTCTGATACACTACTGGGGAAGAGCAGAGAAATCCTACAAGTAGTTCCAGTATTAATGAAACAGCTGGGCCAAAGCCAAAAGGAAGTTCCACTGCAGATGTATCTGGTGACAAAAGGAAAGTCCAATGTTGTAAAGATCAATAATGTATAGGAACCTGGAATCACTGAACCAAGGTAAGCTGGATGTGATTAAATAGGACATAGAAAGATCAAACATCAGTGTCGTGGGTCTCGGTGAACTTAAATGGATAGGAATGGGTAAATTTAATTCAGATGATCACTACATATACAACTGTGAACAAGAATCCTTTAGAAGAAATGGAGTAGCCCTCATAGTCAATAAAAGAGTGAGAAAAGCAGTATTCGGGTATAATCTCAAAAATGACTGAATGACATCTATTTGAATCCAAGGCAAACTGTTTAACATAATAGTAATATAAGCCTCTGCTCCAATCACTGATGGTAAAGAGGCCAAAGTTGATCAGTTCTATGTATATCTATAACACCCTCTAGAAATAATACCAAATGAAAAAAAAAGATGTCACATTCTTCATAAATGTGCAGATTAGACCAAATCTTGAATGCTGAAGAAAGAAATCAGGAGATAACTAGATAAACAGGCAAATTTGATCTTGGAATACAAAATGACCAGATCAATTTACTTGTCTCCTGAGGAACTTATATGTGGGTCAAGAAGCAACAGTTAGAACCAAACATGGAACAACTGAGTGGTTTAAGATTGGAAAAGGCGTACAAGGTGATACATTGTCACCTTACTTAATTAACTTATATGCATAGAACATCATGCAAAATGCCAGGATGGACAAATAAAATGTTGGAATTAAGGTTGCTAGAAGAAATAACAACAAGCTCAGATATGCAGACAATAACACTCTGATGGTGGAAAGCGAAGAATTAAGAAGCCTCTTGATGAGGGGGAAAGAGGCAAGTTGCAAAAGCTAGCTTGAAGCTTAATATAAAAAAAATAAGATCTTGGCAACTGGTAACTGGTAGATGATAAAAGTCATTGCTTCCTGGCAAATAAAGGAAGAAGAAATGGAAAAAGTGTCAGATTTTATATTCGTGGGCTCAAAAATCACTGTGATGATGGCTGCAGCCACAAAATTAAAAGATGCATGCTCCTTGGGAGGGAAGCTATGGCAAATCTAGATAGCACACTAAAAAGCAGACTTTACCTTGCCAACAAAGGTCCATATAGTCAAAGCTATGGTTGTTCTAGTAGCAATTATTGGCTGTGAGAGATGGACTGTAAGGAAAGAGGAGTCCACAGCAGCAATGTTTCTGAATTGTGGTGCTGGAAAAGACTTTTGAGAATCCTTTGGACAGCAAAGATGTCAAATCAGTCTTTACTTAAAGAAATTAATTCAGACTATTCACTGGAAGGTCAAATACTGAAACTGATGGCCACATCATGAGAAGATGGGACTCAATGGAGAAGACCCTGAGGTTGGGATAGACATAGCAAAGGCAAAAGGAAAAGGGAATGGTGGCAGAAGACAAGATGGACAGATAACATCATGGAAACAACAAGCATGAACCTGGACAGCTTTAGAAAGATAGTGGAGGAGAGAAGGGTCCGGCGCACTATGGTCCATGGGGTCATGAAGAGTCAGATACAACTAGATGACCCAACAACAACAAAGCTTATGTGTGTATGTTCTGCATATGTATATTTGTACACATAAACATACATGTACATAGATATGCATTACCCCTTTCTATGATCAGATATCACATATGAACAAGTTTTAGAACAAATTAGCTAATCTTCACTTCCTGTGACCCCCACACCCACCTTCCCACTTCGAACACCCAACGTTCCCTAATTCTCTTCTTTACCTTCCTAAAGACAAAACAGAGAAGTTTGGAATGTTATTTGCTCTCTGTTGACTACACTTTAACTAAAACTAAGCCCACACTTGCATTTTAAGTCATTATTCTCTTCCTGGGGAATAAAAGGCTTCATCTATTAAAGAAATTTCACTAATGAGTATAGCAAGCAGGAAGAAATTGGGGGAGGATTAGCACCTTAAAATCACACTAGGCTTCCCCAGCAGAAGGCAAACCACAAACGCTGGTTCTCAGGATGATGTGATGGGAGAAAGAGTTAAAGGGGTGATGAGTTCCCCTCTCTCCCCACCCCCACCTCCAGAATAAGCCAGAATACGAAACACAAAATGACCAAAGAAAACCCCATGCTTTGCCTTGCCTTCATATTCTAGGAGTCCTATATACATACTTTATATGTACTTGTTCACTTGTAATCATTTTAATTATGACAGCATTTAATATCTCATCTCCTCCACTCCAAAGAATTTAATTTCCACTGTAACTCACAGCCACCCGCAAATGTGGTACCATCAGTGGATCCCATCATTACCCTAAAATGCTCCCCCTTAAATTCTTCAGTTCTCTCTGACCCCTCTACTTCTCTCACCCCTTCATTCCTACTACTGAACCTGTTTTTCACCCTCATCTTGACCCCTTCCCTCACTATGCCCTCAGATTCCTGCTCAGTACTCTCCCTTCTGGCTTCAAAAACTTCAGTACCCAGCTTCAACCTTGTCAAGGTCAGCAATTTCAAAGTGCTTTTTACTAGTGCCCCAGAATCTTGACCCTTCTGCTTTTATTGCCCTGCTCTGGCTCTCAGTTGGGAGAGTTCTGGAGTTCTGGTTGGGGAAAAAAAAAAAGTCTTCTGTGACGACTGCTTCTACTACCAAGCCATACCACCAAACTTCATCTGGGTCTTCACCAATGTTTTGCTGACTTGCACACAGCAGCTGCTCAAATTTTTCCCACTTTCCTCAAACCTCTACACCTCCTATTTTACTGAGATAAAATCATCTCCTTGAGTTTTCTCAATATCCATATTCCCTATCTCAAACTTTTTCTGTCTTCACTGATTCTTTGCTCTTTCTGAGAAGGAAATATTTTTCCTTCTTGTCAAGACCAGCCCCTTCAACTGTGTCTTTGATCTCATTCTTTCCAACTGCCTCTGAGACTTTTCTCTATCAATTTACTCTTTTTTTTCTTACAACCAATCTCCCCGAAGCATAATATCTGAAATCCTCCAAGTCGTATGAAAACTGATTTTTAAATGGTAAAACTTTAACTCAATAGGGATATCAAGAGAATGAAAATGTAATTTTCCTACCCACAATAGAAATACACATAGAGATATACGTACACAGCAAGATAAAAGAAACTGATGAAAAAAATTATTTCATTCATTCATTAAATGTCTTGATTTCCTCTGAAGCCAATAAGAATCCATTCTGAATGGTGTATTACATACCTGCTATTTATGTAAACAAACATCTGGAAGCAGGTTTCTAACCTATGGTACTCTAACTTATCATAAAGAACAGCTATACAAGGTTCTCCCCTAAAAGGCATTTCAGCCTTACTATATCTATGAAATGGTATAACAGGCTCCTACCAGTAATCTGTCTACTAAAGTTGAATAGAAGGTGCCATTCATGTAAGAATGGGAAAACCTGCTAAATTCTAAGCCCTTTATTACGTAAGAAGAGTACTAGAATACATTTTTTTAAAGTAGGCAGCAGGAACTCCTTTCCATAACCTAAACAAAACAGAATGTGTGTGTGTGTGTATGTATGTATGTGTGTATGTGTGTGTGTGTGTGTGTGTGTGTGTGTATATATGTATATGTATATATATAAACTCATGTTCTGATAAACATATTGTAGAAACATACACCTTAGGGTTAGGAAAGATTTTATAAATCAAGTCCAACCCTTGTATTCTACAGATTTTAAAAAAATTATATAAGTTAAAGATTCATTCATTTTCCCAAGGCCAAAGAGCTGGTGGTAGAGTCTGACCCCATTACTTTATCCACCAAATAATAAACACTGGAATCACAAGTACTGCATTCACAAAATATTCTTTCTGCACAGTATTGCTAGTCCCCTCTTAAAATTCATCTCTCTCATAAAATGCTGGTAAGCATGAAGGAAGGCATAACAGTTTTGAGTCAAAAGATTTTTGGCACTATCTGCTGGGCTAGAGAGAGCTTTAAAAGGACTAAATTGTTGGGGTGGCTAGGTAGAGCAGTGAATAAATACAGCACCAGCCCTGGAGTCAGGAGGACCTGAGTTCAAATCCGACCTCAGACACCTGACACACTAGCCATGTGAGTTTGGGCAAGTCACTTAATCCCAATTGCCCTCCCAAAAAAAAAAAAACAGGCAAAAAAAAAAGGCTAAATTGTAAGCACAGGCTGATCTGCTTTGCTCAAAAATTCTCCAGGTTCCACCTCACACTCATCAGAACGGCAAAGAGAAAAATGACAAATGTTGAAGGGATTATGGGAAAACGGGTACTTTGGTGAAGTGGTATCAAACTCAAATAGAATTGGGGACCACTAACTATACATAAGAATCCCTATAAGCCTCATATTGACTCAGAAAATCACCTACTTCCCAAAGAGATCATAAAAATGGAAAAAGGACTTATGTGTACAAAAACATTTATAGCAGCTATTTTTGCGGTAGCAAAGAACTGGAAACTGAGGGGATGCCCATCAATTGGGGGATGGCTGAACAAGTTGTAAAGTTGTAAAGAAATACTTCTGTGGTCTAAGAAATAATGAGCAGGCAGATTTCAGAAAAACCTAGAAGACTTACAGGAAATGATGTTGAATGAGGGGAGCGGAATCAGGAGAACATTATACACAGTAAGAGCAACATTGTGTGATGACCACTTCGACAGACTTAGCTCTTCTCAGCAATACAATGACAATTCCAAAAGACTCATAATGGAAAATACTATCCGCATCCAAAGAAAGAATTATGGAGTCTGAACACAGATCAAAACATACTATTTTCTTTTTGTTGTTTTTTTCTTTCTCGCAGTTTTTCTCTTTTGTTCGGGTTCTTCTTTACAACGTGATTAATGTGGAAATATGTTTAATATGATTGTACATGTATAGCCTATATCAGATTGCTTGCTGTCTTGAGGAGGAGGGAAGGCATGAAAGAGGGAGGGGGGAAATTTAAAACTCAAAAATCTTATAAAAGTGAGTGCTGAAAACTAAAAATATTTTTTTCAAAAAGAAAATCACATATTGATATTATGTTTTATTATATTTTTATTCTGTTAAATATTTCCAAATTGCATTTTAAGCTGGTACAGACTACCCAAAAGAGTGTTGTGGGCCCCATCTCTGACAGCTCAACTTCAGTGCATTGTTAGTGGAGCTATGTATCCATCTAGCCATTTTGGAAAGCAATTTGAACTCTACCCAAAAAGTTACTAAACTGTGAATACCCTTTCACCCAACTATACCACTATTAGGCCTACAAACCAAAAGAAATCAAAGAAAGAGGAAAAGAAACTATATGTATAAAAATATTTATAGCAGCTCTTTTGATAATAGCCAAAAATTAGAAACTAAAGGAAATTCTGCTATTGGAGAATGACTAAAAAATGTAATCAATGAATGTAAGGGAACATTATTGTACCACACGTTGTATAAGAAATGATCAAGTGGACAATTTCGCAGAAAACCGGGAAGACCTTTATGTAATAAAGCAGAGTAAAGTAAGTAGAAATAGAATAATCTATACACTGATAACAGTATAGAGAAAAACAATATTGAAAGACCTCAGTATGATCAAAACAATGATAAGTTCAAAAGAATGAAGATGAAACCAACCACTCACTTTCTACCAGAGACATGACGAACTTAAATATGGTCAATCTGGCCATCTGTTTTGCTGGACTATGGATGAACATATGAAGACCTTTATGGTTTTGGTTGTTGTTTTTCTTTTCATTATTTAATGAGGGGGTGGTGGGAAGGAAAGCTTAATAAATGAGGGGAGGAAAGCACTTAAAAAAGCATTATGAATGAGAAGTCTCAAAGATATGTTTTGAGAAACTCTATACCAAAAAGGAGGTAACCCAATATACCAATTATGATGGTGATTTTACAAGTCATAAATATGTAGGTTATATTATCCTTAGTATGTTTTAGCTTGGTTTTTAAGTTAACATTAATTCTCAGCAGACTCTCCCTTATACCTACAAATATTTCTTTCTCTTACACTCACACTGCATATAGTATAGTACTCACTGGAGAGACAGTGTATAGAGGCACTGGACCTGGAGTCGGGAAGGCTGGAGTTCAAATCTGTCCTCAGACGCTTAGTAGCTATGTGACCTTGAACAAGTCACTTAACCTTGTGTGCCTTGGTTTACTCATCTGTAAAATGGAGGTTATTATAGCATCTATCTCCCAGGGTCTTTGTTAGGACCAAATGAGATAATAATTATAAACGCATTTAGCATGGTGCCTGGCACATAGTAGGTGTTTAGTCCCTCCCACCTACGTCCCTCAATGCAAAGTACTGCACATGGAAATTTAGTCCATTTTACAGGCAAGACAACTGAGTATCAGAGAGGTTGAATAACTTAACCTTGGTCACATGGACCACAACCACAAATTACTCAAACCCATACCCCCAAGACTAGTGTTGCCTTTCCAGAAAGAAGCTGATGACTTGGGGCAGTTCTGCCCCACTTAAGTCCAATTCCCTGGCAAGTCAAGACATCATATTCATGATGCCATTGGTCTTCTTCAAGAATGAAGGATGAACAAGAACATGGAAATTTCTGAAAGCTGAGCCTCTCTTTGCAAGCTGATGATTCCCTTTCTTTTTCTCAGGATCACAGGATTTAGAGCTGTATGTAAATACAATGATTCTACAAAATTATGTACCTTGCACAGTAAAATCTGCCTCCCTTCCTCTTCCCTTTCAAAAAGGAAAAAGTCTGAAGTTAAAATTCTTGACTCTTCAATGGAATGTACTCTTTCCTCACCTCTGCCTACTTGAATCTCTTTTTTTCTTCCTACACATTCTAACAGGAATCTCCCCAACAGCTAGAAATTCCCCACCAATTACCTAGAGCATACTTATCTACAGACATATCTCCCCTAAAGAATGTAAGTTCTTTAAAGGCAGGGCCAATGTAATTTTTTGTCTTGGTACGGTTAGTGCCCAGTGGGACATATACGATATGGTCATGTCTGAAAGCTGAAACGCTTGTTGAATGATTTTTCAAGAATAACGCTAACTGGAAATAAAGTAGATGCTGAACTGGGGAGTGAATCCATAAACAAACTGCCATACACGAATATAATGGAACTTTTACACGCTGTACCTTCAGATATGGCAAATGTCAAGAACTCAGAGAAAAATGGATTGTCTCACATAAATTGATGCAGGATGAAATAAGTAAGTCCAGGAAAATAACATAGACAGAGACTACAACAAAATAAATGAAAATGATAACAACAAAAAGGACCAACCTTGACCTTGGAGAAGAGTTAAAAGCGTACTAGGGCGCCTGCCTGCCTTCTTTGCAGGACTAGCGCATGATGTGTGTGGAAAACTGCCTACACCGTCTGAAAGGGCTGATGAGTTGATTTTGTTCACACATGCGTGCACACGCGCACACGCACGCACACACACACACACACACACACACACCCCTTTTTTAGTCTTTTTACAATACAAAGGATGGTTCCTTGAGGCATGGAGAACAAAGAAAATATTTGGAAATTAAGGCAAAGTTTAAAAAAAAGAGACGGATAAAATATTTTTTTTAAAAGAACATGAAGACTCTTTTGATCAGAAAACATGACAACAGTAGCTTCGCTTTAGAGAGTGGATGACATAATATACTGCCTGGGAACAACACAATGTCAGATTCAGAAACTCTGAGTATCTTATACCCTGGAGGCACCAGACACAGATAACTCCAGAGTTGGGACACACAGGTCACTGCTGTTTCCTACCAGCAGCTGCAGCAAGTCTTTGTTCAAGCAACTTAAATTTCTACTAATACCTTCTAGCTAAATGCTCAGGCAACTTTCATGACTTTCTATAGCAAGCCCTGACAACAGGGATGGCCAAGAAAAAAGGCCTCCAGAAAGCATGACAGCAACAATAATAATTAGTTACTTATATTGTGCCTCCTATGTGGCAGGCATTGGGCTAATGAGTTACAAATACTAAGTTACCTCATTTGATACTCAGAACAACTCTGGGGGAGAGGTGCTAATATTATTCCCATTTCACAGTTGAGGAAATTGAGGCAAACAGAGGTTTAGTGATTTTCCCAAGGTCAGACAGCTAGTAGTATCAGAGGCCAAAGCTGCACTCAGGTCTTCCTGACTTCAGATTCAACATTCTATGCACTATGGAGTCACCTAGCCACCTGAACGTCCTGAACAGAAGGAAGGCCAGTCCCATCCATATCAATGAAAATATAACAACACTTATTAACAGATACCTAAGCTTCTGAACTCAAAGCCTACTGCCAATAAACTATAGGAACCTTAGAATTCTCTAAAGTTATGCTCTGTCAACTCCCAACTCCACCTTTGGGATACAAATTATATACTTGTATTTGTACAAAGGTACACAATCATATAACCACTCCTTTTCTGAAGTCTCATCTAACAAGGGTTAAAACCTAGGAAATTATAATTTTGCAATTTACTTCCCCTGATCTCATTACTTTCTTTTTCCATTATGTAAGAATTATATATACATTTAAAATATATTTAGAATCTCCAAATGAGACCCAAATGATCAGTAAGATTATGTTCACAAACCTATCTATTAAATTAGCACATTGATGTTCCCTGTAACTGTTTTGTTTGCCCTAGTGGCATGAGTTAATTTGCAAAACTCTTAATTTTCTAATAGGAAGCAGCTTTTCTTCTTAGAAAACTGTGCCCAACAAATTCTGGCTAAATAGAGCT
Organism: Pseudochirops cupreus; assembly: GCA_028627135.1. Taxonomy (NCBI): domain Eukaryota; kingdom Metazoa; phylum Chordata; class Mammalia; order Diprotodontia; family Pseudocheiridae; genus Pseudochirops; species Pseudochirops cupreus. Next base: position 309,044,266 of record CM053580.1, read on the forward strand.
TACCTCCTCGCTAATGAGTTAAACAACTGGAAATGCTTTTCTTAGTTCTTAGGGAGGAAAAGAATAAGCATAAATTCATTCCTAAATTCATTCTTGTACATGGATAGAAAATTAAATAGTTTCCAGATGCCAAGTCTATAACTTTTTGAAATCCTTAACTCCAGAAAAAAGTGTACTCTGCTACCTCAATAACTACATGTATAGTTAAGAAAGAGCAGGTTCTCTAGTAGTAGAATTTTCATAATACCATGTGTGATGGTCTCCTGCAAAGTCAGAGAAATGAGGAAAAGAAAAAATGAGTGGGTAATAGAATACCCCTTGGGTCCTGAGCTCTTATTCTATGAACTACTACAGTGCATGTAGGGCAATGATGGTGCTAATGAAATTACAAATTTATACATGTATACATGTCTGTATGTATATGGATGGATGGATGACTAGATAAATGGATGAATAAATGGATGAATGAATGAATGAATGGGGGGGGAGAAATTAACCTGCAAAACTACCTAATTTACTACTGAGGGTAGATTCATGCCTAAGAACGATACATGCATAATAAATCCATTAGTTAAATGAACAAAATGAATGCTAGGGAAAGCAATATAATATGAAAAGAACTAGTTTTAAAGGGTCTGGCTAGGTTTGAATGGACTACTCTGAGTACAACCTTAAGCAAGTCCCAAATTCTCTGGGCCTATTTCCTCATCTGTTAAAAATGAGGACATAGTTTAATCATCTTGAGAGTGTATAAATCCATAAATGTACGAACACATAAATGACTCGCCGGTTTAGGGCTCCATTCTGTTAATATACTACCACATCCACTTACAAGCTAGATAGATCCATGGTCCTGGGCAGGAGAAAAAGTCTTCTGTCACACCAAACTAGTGTCATCATGAGTCAATAATGTAATTTTAAGGTTAATCTCTTGGGGCTCACTTTTAGCATTTAAAAGCTCAAGCTCTTAAAAAGGGAGGCCCACTACAAATAGCTGTATCTACAACCTTCCTGTTTACCACTTTTCAAGAAGAGTGGGAAAAACAGCTAGGGTAGCAAAGATTGCCAAGACTGCCTTCATGAACATATAAGCCAATACAATTCCTACTTTTAGATATGGAATTATTTACATTTCAGGCCCAAAGGAAAAAAATATTCATTTAAATCAGCGGTTCTCAACTGCTGTGGGTCATGACCCCTTTGGGAGTCGAACAACCTTTTCACAGGGGCCACAGGGGTCACCTAAGACCATCAGAAAACACATATTTCTGATGGTCTTAGGAACTGAGACAGGGCTCCTCCATCCGTCTCCAGGCGGGTCCGCCTACATGCAGATACGCCCGCATGTGAGTATTAAAGGGTCCCGGCATTAGGATGGTTGAGAACCACTGATTTAAATCCATCTGAAACATAGTCCCCAACCATATGGCTATTGACTGATACTTTTAAATTCACAGCTTTTTTTTTTAAATAACTGAAGACTCCAATGGAGAAATAAAAAGGTATGTATGTAACTGACTTTCAAATCTTCCAAACTGTCAAGGAGTCTAGCTTTAATGAGACCTTAAGTATCTTAGAATCATTCCAGTCAGAAGGGCTCTGCTTTACAACATGATAGATGACAAGGGTCATCCAGTTCCTACATGAACACTTACAGTAACAAGGACCTCAGTGTCTTACAAAGCAGTACACAATCCATCTTGGGAAAGCTCTACTTGGTAAAAAAGTTCTTCCTCATACTACATTAAAATCTGTTTCCTGAGAAACCTTATTTAGTCCTACCTTCAACATCCTAAAACAACCCAGAAAGAGCCTAATGCCTCTTCAAACATCTGAAGGGCCATCAATGGAAAACAAGCATCATTTTCTTCCTACATTGTCTCTTCCAAACATCTCCAATTCCCTTAAATCAGTGGTTCTCAACCTTCCTAATGCGGCAACCCTTTAAAACTTGTATGTGGGCGTATTGACATGTGGGCAGACCTGCCTGGATAGGGGAGCTGGGTCTCAGTTCCTAAGACCATTGGAAATATGTGTTTTCCCATGGTCTTAGGCGACCCCTGTGACCCCTGTGAAAGGGTCATTCGATCCCCAAAGGGGTTGTGACCCACAGGTTGAGAGCCACTGCCTTAAATACATCTCATGAGACTATTTCCTGACCCTTCACCCTCAATGTTGCCCTCCTGTAAATGTAGACCAGCTTGTCCATGTCAGTCTTAAAATACAGTGTCCAAAACTGAATAAAATTTTCCAGATGTGGTGTAATAAGTTAAGGGGCACAGTAAGACTATTACTGTTCTTTTTCTAGAAAATAACTTGTCATTTTGTATTTTCTAGGAATCACACAACATCCAATTCTACCAGCTATATGTTGAGTAGCAAAGAACACTTGTACTATAGTATCTATAAAAAAAAAAATCCCCACAAAAAATTGATATGTAAATAGTACCATGCAGCTGACACTGTTTCATGAAGTCTTCATCGTAAATCTAGCAAACACTTTCCTGGGATAGGCACAAGGTTTCATGATACACAAGGTATTCTGACAGAGTTGTCTTCCTAAATTACTTTGGAACACTTAAGACAGTTCTCATTTTCTTTGGTTATATTGCTACATCTTTCAAGTAAATAAATGTGCCAGTATAGAAGAAGCCTCTCATGAGCTACTGCCCTTGATAATTCTGAGTTACAGAAAAAAAGATGTCAATTTTTCATATCACCTACTATCATTGTCACTCAGGCATCTGGATTAAAGTTATCTGACATTAAGTGGTAATAATGGAATGTATCAATATAACCTTTAATAGAAAAAAACCACCCTGGATTTTGGAAAAGGAAATAAAATTGCTTCAAAGGAGTCTGGATAGTGTCAAAGCAGGCATGGATTCACCTTGTCTTGGCATCTCTGCCTCCATTCATTTATCAGTAGGGCACATGTGTGATTTCTTACTTTTTAAAATATCTTTGGATGAAGAATGAAAACATGCTTCATTTGTTATGAAGTTCTCCAAAAATTAAAATCATTTAGCAAGTACTTTTACTGTGTCAGCATTTTATTAAAATAGTCAGATTTTTTAAATATTCCAGGATATAAAACCAAAAGCCATTCCTCAGTAGTCAAAAAATATCACAAACAATTCCCAAAAGAAGAAATGCAAACTATTAATAATCATGTGACAAAATGCTCCAAATCACTAATTAGAGAAATGCAAATCAAAACAACCCTAAAGTTTCACCTAGCATCCTGCAAATTAGCAAAGACTTCAAAAGACAGGAATTTCCAGAGTTGGAAAGGCTGGGAGTTAAGGGGGGACGAGAAGTGTATTATTGCATTTCTGGTGGAGTTCTGAACCCATACAATTATTTTGGAAAACAATTTGGAATTATAAAAATAAAAGTAATTAAAATGGCCATGCTCTTTGACCTAGAAATTCTACTGCCAAGCATACCCTCTAAGGAGGTCACTGTTAAAAAAAAGGTTCCATATATACTAAAATACTTATAACAGCACTTTCTGGGAGGCAGCAAGGAAATGGAAATAAAGTCAATGTCCATCAATTGAGGAAATAGTGAAACAACCTGTGATACATGAAAGTGATGGATTATCATTGTGCTATAAGAAATGACAAATATGATGAACACAGAGAAGCATGGAAAATTTACAGGAAACCATGCAGAAGGAAGTAATGCCAAGAAAACAACATATACAATGATAACAACAATGTAAATGGAAAGATAAACACAAAACGATTAAAAGTAAATGTTGCAGGGCGGCTAGGGGCACAGTGAATAGAGCCCCAGCCCTGGAGTCAGAAGGACCTGAGTTCAAATCTAGCCTCAGACACTTGACACACTTACTAGCCCTGCGACCTTGGGCAAGTCACTTAACCCCAATTGCCCCGCCTCTCCCCTCCAAAAAAAAAAAAAGTAAATGTTGCAAAATTACAAAGAACAAGTACGGCCCGAGAAGAGATACGAGAATCCACCCCTTTGTGGAAGTTGGGAGTTCACTGGTGTGGGTATTACATATATTTGCAATTTGTTGGTGTTGTACTGATCAGTTTTACTGATTTTAAACTTGTACTTCTTTTTCTTCTTCTAAAAAAACATTCCTTGTTAAATGGTATGGTTCTCTGAGAAGAAGGAGAGAAGGGGATAGTGAGGGAAATGTAAAAACAGGGCGATTTAGAAACAAAAGATATCAATATATGGTATGGTTCTCTAAGAAAGAGGAGGGGAGAGAGTAATTAAAATTTATTTTAAAAGAACAAAAAACAATTCCAGGGTCAAGAACTAGATATAATTTCCTCCTTAAAGAAAAGTTTACTGGGTGAATCTAAATCTATATGCAACTATTCTCTATGAAAATTAATGTCAGTTAATTACATTTTTTCAAAGCATAGGCAAAAAAAGATGGTTTTCAATATTATTTCCAACACTAAATTAATCTGATTTTGACAAAAATAACCAGTACAGGCAAAGACTCCTCAGTACAATGACAGGTGAAGAAAAAGTCAACAGCACGAGCACAGAAAAGCCATTATGCCCTGTAATACAAAGAAAAAGTATAGCAAAAAAAAAGAAAGGAAATGTTTCACAACTGAGTAATGTAATCACAAAAGAAAGTATTTCAATAGCAGCCATGAAAGACAGACAAATGCCAAGAAATTAGCAAAAAACAAAAACAAAAAAAAACCCTAAGCAACACAATCTAAATCATTTCATGTAGTTATAGACCCACCTTTTAAAAGCCAGTATGCCAAGGGGAAAAGCACATTAAGCCTAAGCTTAGTAAATGGTGCTGCATATAGACAGAAATGCTATCAGACAACATTTTCCTATATCACTTAAGAAGCATTTATTAAGTGCTCAGTTCTGGGATTACAAAGACTGTAATGAGTATCACAACCTTTGCCATTGAGAAGCTTTCCACCTAGCTGGAGACAAGATGTACAGATGTAGATATAGACAAAAATAGAAGAGATGTAAACTAATGGAGGAGGGGAAGGCATTACTAGGAGCTAGGAAACATTAACACGGGCTTCTTTCACATAGGAGAGGGTATCCAAACTGGCTGCTGAAGAAGTAAGGGAGTCTCCAAAGAATGACTACATTTCAGACATGGGGTTTTCCAGCCAGTGCAGCAGCATGACAACAGAAGATGGGGTGCTACATCTGAGGAACATCAATTGGTTTAGTGGGTCCCTGATCTGCATAAAGAAGGGTAATGAATGTGTAATAAGTTTGGAAAGGTAGGTTGGGGGCAGACTGAATTTTCAAATGTCAAACAGATGAGTTTATATTTGATTCTAGATGTAACAGGGAGTTAATGAAGTTTACTTAAAATAGGGGTGTGATGTAGTCAGACCTGTACTTTAGAAAATCACATAGATTGCAGTAGAGAGGGACCTCAGGCCAAAAAACAAAATAAGAAGTCATCCGAGTGAAAGGAGAACTAGGGTGATGGTTCAATGCCACATACAGAAACACAGGATTTACAGCCAGAAATGACCTTAAGGATTACTTAATCCAACCATTTTAGAGATGGGGAAAAACTGAGCTCACAAATAATACAAAGGCTTAATGTATTTTTAAGCTTTAATAGCTTTAAAGAGACTTTAGGCAGACGCTGCATAGAAAAAATACAACAAGAATTTTCAGAAAATTTTATCATTCAAAAAAGATTCAGAAACAAACAAATGATGGCAACAATGATAGCGAATCAATACTGTGATACTTCAGCCCGTTAACACAGCTGTTCATGAAACATAATGGTTATTTTTAAAAATTCTTTAGTGGTTACCCATCTGTTGTGTCAACAACAACAACAACAACAAAAAAAGGCCTCTGTGACTTTTGGGGGAGAACTATATGTCAGGTTGAATTGTGAGATCATGAACATTATTTTAACTCAACTGTTTCCTTATAGGGTAATAGATTTAGGACAGGACCTTCCAGGCTGTCTAATCCAATCCCTTATTTTGCAGATAAGGACCTATGGCCCAGAGAATTTAAGTCACTTGTCCAAGGTTGCAAGTACCAGAACTAGTTTTGAACCAGGGTCCTCTGACTCCAAATTCAGCCCTCTTCCTACTGTATCATGCTGTCTCTTCCTTTTCTGTGGGGAGGAGGGTTGGGAGGCACAATTAGATAACCTCCTGGTGAGTTGACAACAGGCCAATCATAAACCCCCTGCTCTAAAGACTGGACCCTCATTGGCTAGCCTTCCCCACCCCACACCTCTGACCTCTAACACACACACCAATGACATATATCACAAAGAAGCATGAGCATCTGACTGGGGTCAGGAGATTCAGGTTTGAGTCCCTCTCTATCATAAACTCACTGGGAGCTAAGTAATTACACCCTACTTGGTGTAGAACATCACAAGCCACCCTGCCATCAGAAAACTCTCTACTTGGGTGACAATAAACCCAGAACTGAAAAAAAATGTATGGACCATCATGAGCTCAATCCAGACAGCCCAAGTAGGTCAATTACAAATTCAGCTTGGGGAAAGGCTTGGTCTAGGACCATGCGGGGAGGGAAGGCAGGGCACTGTTCTCTGTGAAGGAGGAACAGGATGGTCAGGCTACAGAATTTTAAGTATAGGATAACTTAGGAAGCTTAAGGATACTTAGCTCAGGACTGGGTCAATTTCCTTTACATGAACTTGCCCTACATTTATCATTTCTGAATTTTCTTTTCCTTTACAAAGAAATCTTAGAAAATAGTCTTATGAAGTGGTTTTAAGGGATTGAACAGGGGATAGACAGGATGGAGAGAGGTAGATAGAGGAAAAGGGCACCTGGAGATGGCGGCAGCAACAGAACAAAGATGACAAATAGCAGGTTTAAGTAAAGCAAACCTGAATTGAGGGTACCAAGAGTGCACATTATCAAATATATACATATTTGATAATGAATGCAAAGTGAAAGAACCCTGAGGCCAAAAACAAGGTCCCTGGACTAGTTCCAAATGAAAAGGTGATCCCCAGAGACGCATACTCAAGGCAATGAAGCCCTAAGGGCCAGCCAGGCCTAGAGGCTGGCATCTTTTTACAATGCCTCTCCAAACTTAGCCTCTTCCTCATTTACCAACTGAGTCTCTACACGGGGTGGGGTGCCTTGCGCTCCAGAGACTGTGCTCTACACTAGCACTGCTTTCAAGGTCACCTAGACACCACAATGCCAGATTTTGGTGGATGATCCAATCACATGCTCCAAAACAAAGGAGTTCTCAAAAGTACAAACTGTATCTTCAGAATTACTCAACTGTAACACTAGTGAAGTTAAGAGAGCCAACATGTAAGACAATTCCAGCCCAGGGCCAAAACAAATTTGTCCACTAAAGTAAGTCCTTCTATTAGGCAAAAATTACCCTAAAAGTGTACTGAAATTCTTAATGACTATCTGATACAGAGATATGAATGAATCACTGTGGATTAGGTTATGGTCTTTGAGCTCAAAAAATTAGACAAAGGTGCAACTTAAAACACAACTGAAGATGAAATTGTAATCATTTCAACCTAGAGATTCTGCAGTATGTTCAATAGATTGAAGAGAGAAGAAAACAAAACAAAATAAAACCATAAAAATGTTTCAAAAGCCAGAGAAAGGAGAAAAGAGTGCATTCTTCAGATAGATAAGAGCTGTCTGCTGCTTCATCATACTGTATGATACTGCTGAGAAACGTAAAGAGAGATCTCTTCTACTCCCTGCAAATCTCCAAACTGCAGCTAAGCAAAAAACAGCCCATTAGAGCTATTTTAAAAGTCCATCCAGATAACTTTACAATTGATTCTGACAAGGCATAGTCAGAAAGACCAAGCTGAGTGGTGACTACAAAACAAACTCATTGGTGTTCAAAAAAAACCACTAAAAACACAAACTAAGATTTTTATCTGACATGTCACATCAGGACAGGTGTAAAAAAGACAATAGAGGGTTAAATCAGATGCTTCAGCTTTTCACAGTAATAGTAATAATTTTAGAGCCAGAAAGAGTTCATTTTAGAGTGATCGTTACAGCCAATCTCCTCGTTTTCCAAATGAAGAAACTGAGGCTCAAAGAGACACCATGACTTGACAACTCCTTTGTGGCAAAGCACGATCTCTAGATTCCCAGTTCAGCATGTTTTCCACTGTGTATACACGGTACCTCCTCAAATTATATCAATAATGCCAGATTTTTGTCAAGTATACAATGGAAGTATGTTCTAGCTGCATGAGAATATTACCAGGGCTTTCTTTAAATCTTAAAAGAGTTCATGGACTAAAATTCATCGATCCAATCTTTCTAGCAATTAGAGCAAGTGTGGCTTTCCAGTAGAGCCCCCTAAGAGGGAACCATAATATGGGATGGAGAGTAAGAAGAGGGGAAGGAAAGGGTTCTGTTTTGGTCTCAGCCAGGTCCCCGTATCCCAATCCTCCTTTGACAGAAGGCCCTTGTGAGCTTCTAAAAGTACAGTGGATTTCAGACTTTCCATCAGTGTCTCAGTGGCATCCCTAGATCAAATGACAGCAGTGTCTGGACATAAATTCACAACTCTAGAAGTAACCCAGCCTTAAAGAAATTACAAGATGCCTTCCAGACGTTGTCTGGAACTTCTTAAGCAGTCCACAAACAGGAGAAAAGGACTTTTGAAAAACCAGGATCCATCATTCAGACCATATTTGGGGTCTCTGAAATAATCACATTCGCTGACTTAACATGGACAGAATCTCCATACTGAGGATATGACAGCTTCCTTTAAGTATTCAAATATATGTAGTCCATGTGCACAGGTGTAGTCCATGTGCACACATATGCAAACATGCACATGCACACATACACACACACACACCCCTGAAATCTTCCCCAGTTTCAAGGCATACATTGGATAAGCAGCAGTGCTATGTCTTATGCTGGTTACCATGTTTATACAAGAGTTATGAAGGAGAAAATGGAGTTGGGCAGAAGCTAAGAGGGTGGTAGAAAGGGGAAAGCCCTAGGAGGAAGGAACTCAGTTCTGGCTGAGACAGTAAGACTGTGCTGAGAGAAGATCCTCTTACTGGCAATAAGAACATCAGCAAAGTCCAATAGTAAGAGCAGGGCTAAAGTGGACACCTCTAAAAATGTGGCAAAATAACAGAGCAAGTTTATCAAACTGCCAAGCATTCTGAATTAGTACCCAAAACTCATCTTTGTTCACCTCTTTTCCCAGTATGCCTCTGTGTTGTTGCTAGGTTCTAATTTTTATAGAGTCATGAAATTTTAATTTATTTTAATTGTTCCTCAGACAGTAGGTTTAGCAGCAATACATGAAAAAGGAATCAAAATTCACTTCCCTGTTACTTTATTGCCCTTTCCTATCTCATTTGGCTACAGGAAGCAGATAGGAACAGTCTGTTCGTTTGTTCCTGCTGTTACAGCTGCCTCCTCCTGAGAATGGGCTGGCATTAGTGGCAGAACAGTCATAATGTAATCAGTTATGGTTATCTCTTGGTTTAAATAAATTTATTAAAGTAGAGGTGTCAAACTCACTGCAGCAGGTCCTTCAGAGTGCTGCCTAACTAGATAAAAATGTAACTGGGAAAGATTTAACAAAATAAATAAAACTACAATACAACATAGATAATGTTCATTTGTGATTTTGTTTCTACTAGAGTATGAGATGACTATTAGATAGGTGAGCAGGATGTACAGCAGGGGAGTGCCAGGGCTGCCTCCTCTTACTGAGAAACTTGGAATCTTGACCACCTATAAATTCCTCAAGAAAAGAACCTAATATGCCCATCAATTGGGGAATGGCTAAACAAGTTGTGGTATATGAATGTAATGGAATGTTATTGTGCTATAATAAATGAGGAGCAGATGAACTTCATATTTATCTGGAGAGGCTTATACAAACTGATGCTAAGTGAGAAGAGCAGAAGCAGGAGAAATTTGTACACAATGACAGACACAACATATGTTATGACAACCAACTTTGATAGACTGGACTCTTCTCAGCAACGCAAGGTTATAAGACAAATCCAAAAGACTCATGATGGAAAGAGATGTCTACATTCAGAGAAAGATCTAGAAAGAACAGAGTTTAAATGCAGACTGAAGCAAACTACCTGCTCTCTTTCTTTTTCATGTTTGGTTTTGTTTCCTCTTTTCCACTGTTCATTCCATTGGTTACAACCCTTCTTTACAACCAAACTAATGTCCAATGTTAAAGTATTTGCAGATCCTATACTTCTTTGCATGACACCATGGACGGGGGAGGGAGGGGCAGAGAAAATTTGGAACTCAAGGGATTGTGGGACTGAATCTTGTAAACTAACAAATCGATTTTTAAAAAAATTTTTTTAAAAGAAAGAAAGAAAAGAACCTAAAGATCAGTTTAACTTCCTTCCAGGATAAAGATGTGATTATAGGCAGCTAGGCTTTCAGGGGAACATAACCATTGCTACTCTCTCAGAGTTAATGACATGAGGCTTTGGAGACCCAAAAAAAAAAAAGAGTTGGATGATAAAGCAGTTCGCAGATCAATCTATACATATTTATATGCATCTCACACGAGGAATATCTATGATCAAAAAAACTTGTCCTTAAAAATTTTGATAAATATATGATTTACATATAAAATTAAAGTTTTAAATGTGTAACTAGCCATTTTCAATGCTTAACACAAGTTAAAACGTGTATATAAATAATTGGCAACCAATTCGATGGTGCAACTTGAAATGTCCTCGGGTGAATAACAGTGTAAAGGATTTTCTTTCTTTCTTAAACAAACTGTTAGCCTACATGGGTCTCAAGAAAATGGAATCTCAAAATTGAAAACACCCTTTGGGATTCAATTTAATCCCCTCTTTTTATATATGATGAAACTGAGTCACCGAAAAGTTGAATGAATTGACAAAGTTAGCTATTGGTAAAACCAGGATTAGAACACCCCGATTTCCTGATTCTCAATTCTGCCGTCTTTTCCATTATACCAAAAACAGGCGTGTTCCAACAATGTAAATTCAATGTATGTAAAATAGATTAAATTTTATTTTGATTTCTAAGAAAAAAACTCCGTGAAAAAAATTCCCTAACGAAAGAAAAAAATTGAATGACACCACCAGTCTTAAGATGGTATCCAGTCCTACAGCATGCTGGGTATTATAATACACCCAACCAGTTATGATTAGTAAGAACGATAGTCCTTTACCAGTAGGTCACTTTGCTTTGTTTCTGTTACCCACTCATCTGCCCTGTTAGCTTAAAGAAATTACTCTGTGCTTCACCTGGCTCTGTACCTAAAGTTTCTCCAACTGGAGAGTCTCCTCTTTCTACCAGGGGCTTGGCCTCTTGCTTGATTATAAATAACACAGCTTAACAGAACCAGTGACTAATAGAGGTGAGTTGCAGTAGCAAACTTTGCCAAATAGGGGCTGCCATCTAATACACGATGAACTTCCACAGAGATACTCCTTAAATTCTTGATTTCACATGAAGTTAAATCAATCGATTTCCCACTAATGGTTTAAGTTTGAATTTCTGTGTGTAATGGATGTATTTAGAATAAGAGATACTTGCATCTGATCATATGATAACTGTTCTGCCACCAAAGGCAGCTGTCTCCTCTGCCTGACATGTTCTCTCTATTTATGCCTTTTGAACTCCAAACCATTTTTTAAACCTGACTCAAATGTCATCTCCTCTGAAAAATTTCTAGGATCTATTTCCCCTCCCATCACCATTAGTAATCATCTTCCCCTCACCCCCCAACCACATTCTTTGTTCTGCAGCTGGCAAGTGCAATAATCTTATAATATTCTATATCATAGCTTTCGGCACTGATGGCCTCTCACTCTACCGTACCGCAAGTGTCTTGAAAGCAAAGTTTGCGTCTTATCTCAACTTTGTATTTCCCCAGGACCTATACACAGGAGATGCTTAATATATGTTTGTGGCTTATGCAGATTAATTATGTTGTGAGGTGGCAGATGTGTAGTAGTGAAACTGTTCTGTCGTTAGGTGATCAGAGCATGTAACCGTCATAACATGTGTCTCCAAGAGAGCTGGGCTACATTAAGTTTAACAGCACTGTGATGTAACTAGGTGATATAGTGGGCCTAGAGCTGGGAAGACCTGAGTTCAAATCCAGCCTCACTTACCAGTGTTTGTGTGATCCTGGGCAAGCTACTTACACCCCTTCTGCCTCAGTTTCTTCATCTGTAAAGTAATAATAATAGTGGCACCTCCATCCCAGGGTTATTGTGAGGATCAAAGGAGATTAATTGTAAGGGCTTAGAACAGCACCTGTCACATAACAGACACTATATAAATGTCTGCTATTATTATTATTATGAATGATACATATAAAAATTATTATTTTAAACATAAGTTAAAGCTGAGGATCACAAAGCATCAGAAATGACCACAAGTGAGGCAGCCAGTGGCAGAGGGGATAGAATGGTGGACTTGGAAAACAAATTCAAATCCTACTTCAGACACTTACTAGCTGTGTGACCCTGGGCAAGTCATTTTGACCCTCTAAATTTCATTTTCCTCATCTGTAAAACAGGAAAAATAACAGCATCTATCTCAGTAGGTTATTGTGATGATCAAATGAGTTAATATAAGTAAAATAAATTAACATGTAAAGAACTTAGGAAACCATAAAGAGCTATAGAAATAACTATTATTATTACTGTAATTATTAATACAAATTCCTGAATGTTCAGCCCTTGTCACATAAGAATATATGGCATCCTTTAAGGCAGTGGTTCTCAACCATCCTAATGCCGCGACCCTTTAATGTTCATATGTGGGCATATCTGCATGTGAGCGGACCCGCCTGGAGAGGGATAGGGGAGCGGTGTCTCGGTTCCTAAGACCATCAGAAATATGTGTTTTCCCATGGTCTTAGGCAACCCTGTTCAGCCTGCAAAGGGGTCGCGACCCACAGGTTGAGAACCACTGCTTTAAGGGAACCATCATATGGAATAACACTGTATCTGTGGTCAGAATTTGTTTAAATGCCATCCCTGGGGTCAGATCTACTGAGGGAGTCATGAATGAATTCATGAAGCATGTATTATGCAGTTACCAAGTGCAAAGAACTGTGCTAAGTGCTAGAAATACAAAGTGAAAGAACCCACATCATTGGTGGGGGGAGACAATACTTCTGTGGAAGGTTTCAGCTGCAAGTCAAATGGAAATGTTCCAGTCCTTAGGGTGCTATGGAAAGAAGATGTTACTGCCTCTTCTCTATGTCATGCACTGATAAAATCAAACCCATTTCTGATGTTGAACTATCTGACAAGGCCAACAACACTAGCGGCAATATTCCAGATATTTTCTGGGTCTTCAGGAGCAACAGCCAGAGCATCCGCAGAGGAACTGCTTCCCAGAATGACGGCTGAGGGTACTGGGCTGGAAGCAATGCTCTTCCCAAGGCTCTTGAGCTCAGGGTTCTGGGTTACTTCTGCTGGGGTCTGAGGGGAGCCAGTGTCTAGGCAGCAGTGGCGCCTGGAGCCCCCTGCCTGCTCCCTTCCCCTCGGAGTAGTCCACCCCCTTCAGCCGGACTGCGTTTGCTTGTCCTGTTCAACCAACCTAAATGAAAACACCAAAGCCTGTGCAAGAAGAGTATCAGCCCATGCAAAGATATGCTTCAGTCTGAATTTAGCAACACAAAGAAAAGCATCAAGGAAGAATCATTATAGAGGTGACGTGATAAAATTTATTTATTCAGCAAATGTGTACTAAATATCTAGCCCAGAAAGATGCAAAATGTAGATAAGCCTCTAATCCACCTGTCATAGTCTAGCGAGGAAATCTGCAGACACAAGTAAAACACACATTATATTTCGATGCATGCATTAGCTGGCTCATTCCCTCTCTCTCTCCCTCTCAAAAGTCTTAGTTCAATGTGCAATTTTTTTTTAAAGCTACAAAAACTTAAAATTGCCCTAAGACTTTCAGGACATCCTGTATCCCTCCAATAGAAAATAAGTTCCTTGAGGGGAGGACCTGTTAGGTTTCGGTTTCTTGGTGCTTTAAGTTTGTGCCTTGTACATAAAAGGCATTTCATTCTTGTTAAATTAAATAGTATCATAAGGCTGTTAAAAATTATTCAGTTGGAATAATACAAAAAAATCTGAACATGACTATGGCTTATACCACAACAAAAAAAAAGTTGTTTTCAAAATCTTCTGAAACTACATACAACAAATTAACATCAGAATCTCTTGCTGTAAAATGAAACAGGGCTGTGAAAATCATCAGGAATATGCACAATTCAGACAGGCACAGAAAACCTAAATAGTTGAGAAATGTCTCTTGACCTAAATCTCTGCCACTCAGAAGGCCTTGAAAGGAAAACCAGAAAAACCAGAGGGAAACAGTCCCTCTGTTAAACTAATCCACTAAAAGTTCTTTCCTGAATGCATATAATTCCAAGGTGATAAAATACAAACACTTTAACCCAATAAAAGTTAAAATGTCCAGAGGTCTAGATAGACACTATACTGACAAACAGGCCTCAATTATGTATCCAACTATTCAAAAGGGTGGGAAGGGTAGGATGGAAGGGTCACGCAAAGAGTGTTGAGAAAGAACTGGGCCCAGCCCCAACGAGGGCCCAGGCCTTAAGGTACAACCAATATGCTCTGCATGGTTATCAACCAGGGCAAGGCCAAGGGAAGTCCATTTCCTGAGATTGTTGTTCATCCTTAGTTCTCAAAGACATCCAATGACCTCAAGAGGGTGACATCTTGACTTGAAGGTGACTTAGATTTAAGTAAGGCAGAGTTGTGCAGTCATCAATCCTACTCTCTCTTCCAGAATCCAGGACCTATATCTTCCTGAGATGCACAATAGGAGTTCATTTCCTCTCCATTTCAAAGGATGCTCAGGGATCACCTGACTGCTTCCTTACAACATGGTGATTAAAAAAACCTTTTAAGTGGCTGCTAAGCCATAACTGAGTGACAGGAGAACTGGCAGAGGCATAGGCTGTCCAACCTCCCTACTCCATGCACCCAATGCATTGCCCCACCCTTTCTTTTTCCTTCTGCTATGTTTATTCTCTCTTAATCTTAGGTGAATCAGACACAGGATGGATCATGTCAAGTCCTTATGAGTGACAAAGGGCGAGAAGAGCTACAAGAAGTTCAGTAACTACAGTCCATGGCAGCAACTCAGCAGTAAAAGGACTTTTAGTGACCACAGAGGACAGCAGTCAAAGAATACCTGCACACGCTTCAAAGCATGCACCATGAACTCACTGGGTGTCATTAAGCAATTCATCTCTCCTCCCTGGGCCTGAGTTTTCCTGTTTGCAAAATTAGCTAGTTTAAATAGCTTCTAAAAGCTCCTTCCAGCTGCCATGTTCCAATACTGAGCAGACTCAGCATTCCGCAAAGTGTGAAGCCACTTAGCAGATTAAAAGCATAGGGACAAATCCTTCAGCAAAAGGTATAGTTCTCTGCACTTAAAGAATCATACTATCGTGACCGTGAGACTGCAGTGCGCTGCACTGCTCCCTTGTTTGCTTCCCTTGAAGGCTAAGTCCCTTCCCTGTTGGCCACCTCACCTTGGTTGGGAAACATGAACACAAAGAAGACTGTCATCCAAGGGCCAGGGCCCGAGGGTTTCCATCTCATGGGAGGGAAGGACTTTGCGCAGCCCCTCACCATTTCCCAAGTGACTCCAGACAGCAAAGCAGCCCTGGCTAATGTATGTATTGGAGATGTCATCTTGGCCATTAATGGAGAAAATACCAGCAACATGACTCACTTGGAAGGCCAGAATAAAATCAAGAGTTGCGTAGATGACATAACCCTCACAGTTGGCAGGAGTGAACATAAAATCTGGTCTCCCCTCGTGATAGAGGAAGAGAAACACCATCCATACAAAATGAATTTAGCTTCTGAACCCCAAGAAGTCTTGCACAGAAGAAGCGCCTACAACCGAAGCGCCATGCCTTTCTCGCCAGCCCAACATCCAGTGCTTCCCCACACATCATCACTGCCCAATACAACAACCTGGTCAACCTTTACTCTTCAGAAAACATCTCTAACTTCAATAATGCCTTGGAGTTGAAGATAGCAGCCATTGTAGAGCAAAACAATGGAATCTTAGAACACAGCCAGACTTCAAGTAACACTGGTATAGCTAAAGATTCAGAAGTTTACAAGATGCTACAAGAGAAGCAGGAGCTAAATGAGCCACCTAAACAATCTACTTTGTTCCTGGTTTTTCAAGAAATTCTAGAGTCTGAGGAGAAAGTGGACCCCAATAAACCTTCAGGATTCAGAAGTGTGAAGGCACCTGCTACCAAAGTTGCTGCATCGATTGGAAATGTCCAGAAGCTGCCCATGTGCGACAAATGTGGCACTGGCATTGTCGGTATATTTGTGAAGCTTCCAGACAAGCATCAGCACTCGGAGTGCTACATGTGCAGTGACTGTGAGACCAATCTGAAGCAGAAGGGCCATTTCTTTGTGGAGGAGTGCATCTGCTGTGAAAAGCATGCCCAGGAGCAAGTGACCCCCCCTGAGGGTTATGATGTGGTCACAGTGTTTCCCAAGTAGACTAGCAGCCATGTGCACACTAACCTTCTCCAATCCTCACTACATTTTTCTCTCTCCAGTTCTCTTTGCCTTTTACTCTTAATGTCTCTAGCAACTGACATGGTTTTATCACTGTGATATGAAACCTTTCTCTTTGCCTCAGCTAATGGGATATTACCCATCCCATGACACTCGCTTTCTAAATGATGGGCATCTTGGCCTTGAGTCCTATCAACAAGCATCATGTCTCCTTGCCATACTCTGCTACTATCTCCTGCAAACTGCATCAGATAGAAATTCAAAATAGGAACAAAACAAAATCTATTGGACGTGAAATTAATTTTCTAGTCAATAAATGTGAAGAATATGATTGAAAAAAAAAGCATCATACTATCACTTCATTTCTAATCTTGCTCAGGTCACGGCAACAATATTTCCACTTCAGTCTCATACCTGTGATTCCGCTACCTTCATCACCTTGACTTCATCCCATACCTGCCACACTGGAAGGCAAAGCATCCCTCAGTATTACAAGTACCTGGGACTGAACTCCAGGGCTACTCTTTCAGGAGCTACAAGTTTCAAGAGTCGCTCCCAGAAAGCTAAAGCACCAAAATGCTACAGAAAAATCCACAATTTGCCTACTGGAGGTATAAGTATCCAACTAAGGCCTCTCTCCACCTCTGCTTTCACCCTTCACCATGAATCCAGAGGATCTCTGCAAGTGGTATGAGGCGAGAGGTTAGGTAGGCATGGTACAGAAGAAAAAAACAAGGCTTTCAAAGTCAGTGAACCTGCGCTTGAATCCTGACCACAACTTATCTAATGGGGAACACCTTGGGGAATCACTTAACCTCTCTCAGTTTTCCCACTGGTAAAATAAAGTTGGACTAGATGACCCCTTAAGTCCCTTCCAGCTCATTTTAAATCTATGATCCTTCAATCCTAACTCATTTGATCACACTGACTTATTTTCCTCATCTATAAAAGGAAATAAAACCTGTAGTCCCTTTGAGTTTCATAATTTCTTCATTTAAAAAATGGAAATAATGCCAACATCTGGGGTGGTTCTAGAGGTCAAATCAGATAATGTACATAAAACAAAAGTATCTGTAGGTAGTACAAGTATTACTTGTACTTTATAAATAAGGAAAACATCCCCAAGAAAGGTTAAGTGATTTACCCAAAGGCAGAGCCAGGATTCAAAACTCAGGTCTCTTGACTACAAATCCAGTTCTTTCTATAACCCCCATCCTGTCCTCTCATAAAAACATCATGAGCAAAGTTCTCATTAGGAGGCCAGGTTTCTCCTTAATGGTAGTCACATAGTGAAAGCTATACAAGCACTCTGGGGAATTCACCTATTCTGTGTTTTCTCCTTCCTACCCACACAAGCTCTCTTCCATGCCACCATCTTCAGACTTGGCCTACTTTCTCAAGTATGCCTGGACCTAACCCTGAAGAAGAAACACTTTATCTTATTAAAAATAAAAAATACTGTTGAAAAATGGCCCACAGAAAAGAAAAAAAAAGCCTAGCCATAACCATAAACTATGAGACATTTTCCACCCATTTAGAATGTTTTATAACCTTTCTAAAACAACCTCCTAGAGAAAGCAAACACTTAGTAAATATTTGTGGCTACCATATCAGAATTCCCTCTAAAAAATAAATACAGCATGTTAATGTTAGAAAGGATCTTACAAATTATATAATCCAACCCTCCTGATTTTACAGGCAAGGAAACTAAGGTCCTTAGATTTTCAATTTTCAAGTCTGAATGACATCACACAGCTTCACCTATTGAAAAATGGTCAAAGGATATCAACAGGCAGTTCTCAAAGAAAGCAAACTAAGTTATCTATAACCATACAAAAAAATGCTCCAAATCACTAATAATTTGTTGTTGTTCAGTTGTTTTCAGTCATGTGTGACTCTTCATGACCCCATCTGCGGTTTTCTTGGCAATGATACTGGAGTGGTTTGCCATTTCTTTCTCCAGCTTATTTTACAGATGAGGGAACTAAGGCAAACAGAAAAATATAAATCAGAACAATCCTGAGGTTCCATTTCATATCTATCACACTAGAAAAACTGACAAAAAAGGGAAATGAGGAAATGACAGGTGCTGGAAGAACTTCCAGAAAATAGGCATACTGATTCATAGTAAAGCTATGGATTGAAATAGCCATTCTGGAAAGCGATTTGGAATTATATGCCCAAAAAGTTATTCAAACAATGCTACTACTAAACCTAAAGGCTAAAGAGAACAGAGAAAGAAGAAAAAGGTCTATATGTAAATATATATGTATGCAGGTATGTGTGCACATATATGTGTGTATATATATATTTTTTTCATAGTAGCTCTTTTTGTAGTCCCAAAGAACTAGAAACTAAAGGTATGCTCATCAACTGGGGCATGATTAAACGAATCATGGTATATTAATACTGTGATGTAAGAAATTATGAAAAGCCATTAAAGAAAAATTAGGGAAGACTTGTATAAAATGATTCAGAGTAAAGTGAGCAAGCCAAGAGACTAATTTATATCATAACAGTGACATTGTAAAAATGAACACTTTTGGAATACTTAAGAACTTTGATCAACACAATGTCCGGATGCCCAAGGATGAAGAAGGCTACACAACTCCTGACAGAGAGATGAAAAATGAGACACACATTTTGGGGCAATTATGTGTATTTGTGTGGCTTGACTATGCATTTTTGTTACAAGGGTTTTGTTTTTCTTTTTTCTTTTTTTTATGTAAAGGGAGGGAGAGAAGATAAATGTTCATTTTTTTTAATTTAATGAAAACTGCAATTAAAAAACATAACCCAACTTATGTGACAGAGCCAGGATTCAAATCCAGGTCTTCTAACTCCAAATCTAATGCTCTTCTCACTACATCACTCACCTCCCACCTTTCTTTTGAAATCAGAATAACCCTTGGAATTACAATTTAACCATTTCAACTAAGGTGAAGTCACCCAACTTATCCCTTTTCCTTGAAATGAAGTTTTCCTTCCCTAGAAACAGCCAAATAAACCACATCAAAGATCTCACAACTGTGGAGAATTTGTGGTAAGTTCAGTTCCAAGCCATGGGGTTGATTAAAGGGTAGAGAAAGGAAAAATTAAAGGAAGTAGGAGAATGCAGTCTAGAGAAAAGAGAACTGAGGAACAATTTAATACTGGTTGGCAAGGATTCAAAAAAGAACAGCAGCCAATTATGCTGTGCCTTTCTAAGTACAGAGGAAACTAAATGGCCAAAATACAGAACAAAGGATTTGGCTGATAAGGGTCAGAGTCATTTAGGTAAAAATATTTGGTTACCGAGTATACTCTAGGAAGGCATAAAAAAGGCTGTGGAATCTAATTCTTAAGGAGGTCTTTCAAATGGGACTGATTTTCAACTATCTGGGATGGTTTAAGTGTGGTCTTAGATGAAGGCAAAGAAAATGAAGTAACCTTTATGATTAGAGGCCTTGAATCCGGAGCAATAGGAAATAAAGTGAAAAGGAGGTAGGAATGGTACACAATCAGCAGCGCTCAATGTAGACATAATGGCTATACTCTGTCTTTGGTATCCTCCCAACCTTTTGATTTAAGTAAGTAATTACTATCTTTTTTTTAAAAGGAAAGAGAAAATGGGGGAAGGAAGGGAGTTTCCCAAATGAGATTACTTCCATCACCTTAATTTGCTAGAGGAATATGGTATAGCACCAATTATAATTCAATAACCCTTATATACCTGTTTCTCCCTCTTTATCTTCAGTGCTTTCTTCTCTATTTACTTGTTTCCCTACTTCATTTTGCTCTGACCACCTTTCTCTTCTCAAATTCTCCTTCCTGAGCTAGAAGGAAAAAGAAAAGGTTAAAGAAGGAAGAGGGGAAGGAATGCAAGGACAGTTGGAAGACAAAAAAATTACAGAATTTTAAAGCTAGATTTCACCTACTCATTCTCATTTTATAAATGTGGAAACTGCGGTCCAGAGAAGTGAAATGATTTTCCACAAAATTATACATATCTGCTCTGGTGGCCAACTTACTTAAGCACTTATTGACAGTGGCACTTATTTCTTTGATTTTAAAAAATATCATTTTCTGAATGAACTTAGACTACTATCAGAGATGGAATGAACATTCCTTTGCTGCAGAAGTATATGCTTATGATTAAGTATTTTTTATTTGAATGGAAGAAGATCCTCTCTAAATGGTAAACTCCTCCAGTTATTCTGGTTTACAGATGACTTTGTACTACCTGTAACAAGTCCCTGAATGTGATCCACAACTACAAGAGTTTCATCTGACAATTCACACAAGAAAAACCAAGCAGATAAAAAACCTCCATATTCCCAATGCCCAGCTGGATGAACAGCTCATTGATCTATTTCACTAATACATGTATCTTGAGCAAACTACACTGATGAATAATAAGGTAGACCCAGAAATGGAAGAGACTGAACTGAAGTGCAGTTGGCAAAAATGTATAAAAATCCCAAGTTGCTCCCTGAAACAAGGTTATATCTTTACAATGCAAATATTCATCCAATAATGTTCTGTGACTATATGGCTGTGATCAAAGTTATGGATCACCCAAAAGATAATGAAAAGACATATGGCAGGCATAGTAGGCATCAATATATTTCATATTACTCTCCCTCAAGCATGCTATTCTCCAGCCAAACTGGCCTACCAGCTATAGATAACATTATCCCTCACCTCTTTGTCTTTGAAAAAGCTATCCAGGGGCAGCTAGGTGGCTCAGTAAATAGAGCACCGGCCCTGGAGTCAGGAGGACCTGAGTTCAAATCTGGCCTCAGTCCCTTAACATTCACTAGCCCTGTGACCTTGGGCAAGTTGCTTAACCCTAACTGCCCTCCAAAAAAAAAGGCTATCCCTCTCCATGTCTAGGATGCTCTCCCTCCACAGCTCTTTATCTTGGAAACCTTCATTCAGTTCTGGGCTCAGTTCAATGTTACCTTCAAGTGCCTCCATGAAGTCTTTGTTCATTTTCCTAGTTAGCATCCCTACACCAAAAAATGAGAACAAAAAATCATTTCATATTTACTTTGTTCCTAGCAATATTTTTCACTTATCTATGTACGTGTTCCTTCTCTCAGTGGAATATAAACTCAAGAGCAGAAACTATTTTCATTTCTATCTGCAGACCTCAGCATCTCACACAGTGCCTGGCATACAGCAGGTGCTCATTAAATGCTGAACTGGACTCAAGTGACATGAACAATCAAGATGTCATCCAGAAAATGTATGCTTAGAAAAGAACACAGATTAATCATGGATCGATAATATTATTTCTATTCTCCAAAACTCCAAAATTCCAGGGCATCCTGAGCACACCAATATGGGCACTCCCTCAAAAAATACAAATCACTCCCCATCCCACTCTACCCCTGCTACTAGTCTTCAGAAAGTGCCTCACCAACTTTAATGCCCAATATGAACCCACTAGTTGTTACCTTTAGAGGACAATAATGATGATGATGATGGCAATGACAAATGACAATTGCTATGGCTCTTTAAGGCTCCCATAATCCCTGACCTCATTTGAGTCTCACAATAGCCCAGTGAAGCAGGAACTCTAGGTATTGTTATCCCTATTATATAGATTAAAGTAATAAAACTTAAGAAAGCTTAAGTGATTTAACCACACACAGAAGGCTCATAAACTGAATTTGAATCTTGGTGTCTCCAGCCTCCAAGACTAGTGGTGCCATTCTGTAAGGAATAGAGGGACTACACTTTGCCTCAGTTTCCTCATCTGTAAGACGGGCTGGAGAAGGAATTGGCAAAAACACTCCAGCATCTTTATCAAGAAAATCCCAAATGGGGTCACAAAGAGTCAGACATGACTGAAACAAAATCCCAGGTAAGGTAATTACCCTCAACTCTTCTCTCTCTCACACACCTCCTAGGGATTCAGTCACATGCAACTCTTGTCATTTCTACCTTCTCAACATCTTTTGCTTTGATTTCCTCTCTGCTCCATATTCAACTATTTTAATAGCCTCCAAAATGGTCCCTATTTTCACTTTCTTCTCTCTAGTCTATCCACCTCCAAAATTATCTTCGTAAAAATGCAGCAGACAATGTCATTCCCCTGCTCAAAGATCTTTAGGTACTCACTATTGCCTCCAGAATAAAAATCAGATCCTCACCCTGACAGCTGATGCCTTCTACAATCTAGCCTCCCATTTAATTTCATGGGTCTGCTGTTTTGTTTTTTTATTTTTAATAAAAGTTTCCCCAGTGATATTATTTCAGGAGGACAGGTCTAGGTAAAACTTGAATACTAGACGGGTTATAATTTTCAAAACCTAGCATGCTTACCCCAGCCTCTAGTACCTCCATCTTTCTTCCCATATCTCCCAATACCCAGATTAAACTCTGCCTGTGTAGTAAGTAACCAACCCAAGGCTTTCCCAAGTAACAAGGATTAAATATGACAAACTAATCCATATTACAGCCTCAGCAAATGATACACCTCACCTTATAAATAACAAAAGTTGATTTCTGGAGATAATACTTCACCTTTATTGACTAACTCAAGAGTAGGAGCTTTAGTAGCAGGGACTGAAGGTTGAGTAGGAAAGGCCAGTGCTACGGGGAGCCCAGTGACAAAGCTATTCATGCGAATGGAGTCCATGTTTCTAGGGTCTCCCAAATGAGCAACAGCTTGCTTGGCATGGGTATCCTGAAAGTCACAGAACTATGTTTTAAATATATTTGGACTGTTCTCCTCCTATACATATTAATCTGATTCAACAAATATTTAATAAGTAACTATGTGTCTGTCACAGTGGATAGAAATATAAAAAACAACTTAGTCCATGCTTTCCAGGAGTTTACGCGAATCTTCGGGGGCTCACTCAATGAGGTCTAATAGGTGAGGTTAAGTCAATTACAAAAATGAGTATGACACAAAGCGTATTTCACTACATATTTATTGAAGAGCAAAGGAACTGCCAAGTCTTGTCAGATCTGGAACTTCTCTTGGATATGCTCCTTCTCTCTGACCCTGCCTCCACTCTAGTACAGGCCTTCATCACCTCACACCTGCATTATTACAAGAGCCCGTCAGGTCTATAACCCTCAAGTCTCTCCTGGCTACAATTCATCCTCCACTCAGCCGCTAAAGTGATTTTCCTAAAACACAGGTCTGATCATATCATCCCTCCCACTCAATAAACTCTCACGACTCCTGTTGCCTCCAAGATCAAATACAAAATGCTCTGTTTGGCATTCAAAGCTCTTCGTAACCAAGCCCCAGCCTACCTTTCCAGTCTTCTCCCACTTTACTCCCCAATCCATTCCAGTGACACTGGTCTCCTGGGTGCTCCAAGAACAAGACACTACCATCTCTCAGTCCCAGGCCTTCTCCCTGCTCTGTTCTGACAGCTGACCTTCCAGGCTTCCCTTTATGTACCAACTAAAATTTCACTATCTCCAAGAAGTTTCTCTAGCCCCTCTTAATTCCAGCACCTCCCCTATGTTAATTATGTCCCTACTTATCCTGTATAAATTGTTTTGTATATATTCATTTACATGTTGTCTCCTTTAGACTGTAAGCTCCTTGAGGTCAGAGACTGTCCCTTGACTCTTTTCGTATTCCCCAGAGTTTAGCACAGTGACTGAAACACAACAGGAATTTAGTAAATGAAATGAATGACTATTAATTCTATTTCCACAGTCAATTTTACATCTATCATTGTTGTGCCCAAAACCAAATCAGAGGTCACTACGTACCACCTGATTTGTGGCCCACCATTAAGCCCCTTTATATATTTTTGTCCTTGCCTCCATTCTACACCCTGCAATAGCTTGAAACAGCTTAAGGCATAGTCCTGGGTATTGCCCAAGGTATAGTACCCTAACCCCTTTCTTCCTGAATCAGCATTCTGTATATTCTCCCTGAATCAGCATTGTGTACAAGGATTAGCCCCAGGGTTATGGCACAAGTTTATCTTAAGAAGAGACCACCCTGTTCTGTTCCCATGGCCAAGCAGGGTCCTCATACCCTCCACCCAGAACATGACTCCAATCTGTTCTAGACCCCACACCCTTCACCCAGAACACGACCCCAGTCCATTCTGGGAAATTGATTCTTCTCCACGCCCCCTTGCCCAATAACCCTCTACCCTGTACCCTCCACCCTGTTCTAGGAGGGACCCCCATGTTCCTGTGCATGTCAGGAAGGTTGCACCCTTGTACCCTTGTGCCATATTCCCAAATTAGCCCTGAGCTACAGATCTAACTAATGGCTGTTCTTGGCTTCTGCACGTCATTGCTTATGCTAGCCCCCTCCCTGATTGTGGTTTTTGTGGTTTTAGCCTTTTTAAGCACTGTCTGTACCTTGGTTCACCACTGCCTGATTTGAGTTTACACTCCAGGTGGTCGGGCACTTGATCAATAAATCCACACCTAAATTTTACCTTGAACCCAGGTCTCAGCTGGCTCTTATTCTCTGCATAACATCATCTTGTCTCCATTCCCACAGCCACAAGGTTAGCACAGAGCATTCTCACTTGGTCTATTTTAACAGCCTCCTAATTAATTCCAATTAATTAATTACTCTTCTCCCAGTCTCTTTTTTTATATAATCTAGCCTCCATATAGATGCCAAAATAAGCTTCCTATGTTCTGACCATGTCACTTATTCCCCTCAAAAATCTCCAGTAGTTCCCATCTCTTATAAGATAAAATACAAACTCCTCAGCCTGGCTTAGTATTAGGCTGTCTACAAGTTGGGTTCACCATTATCTCAGCATCAGCCATTCTACTTTCCAGTCAAACTGGCCTACTAACTATTCCCCAAACTCCTTCCAAATTATTATTATTATTATTATTATTAATATCCAAATTATTATTATCTCCTTCCAAATATCTGTATAACTTATTCCCTCCTTCTTCAACCCAAAGCACCTCATTTCTACTTCTTAAAATGTTTATTTTCCTTCAAGGTTCATCTCAAAGGTCAACTTCTTTGTACTTACCTTCCCAGATCCTACCAGTTGTCAATCTTTTCCTCTGCAACTTTGTATTTACATATAAATATGAAACACAGACACGTGAGTATACATATATGCACTCTAGGTTCATCCAATGCCCCCACCTCCCTTCCATTAATTTTTTCAAAACAAGGACTGTTTTGGCTTCATATTCCTAAAGCCTAGCACAGGCTCTACACACATTAGGGACTTAATAAATGTTGAATTGATTTGAAAACACAGACTTAAACAGGGTGCAATAAGAAAGATAATCTTCAGTTCCCAGGATCAAGGAAAGAGTCCTTGGACTCTTTGGAGGATATAACACTTGAGCTAGTTCTCAAAAGAAGATGTTTTCAACAAGTTCCAAGATTGTACAATATTATAAATACATAAAATGTGTATGGCACTCATTACATGAGTGGATGACCTGCCAATATGTCCAGAGGAAACAGCGAAGGGGCAGAGCTAAACAAGATTAGGGGACAGCAGGTTACTCAGTTTGGCTAGAACAGCAGAATACATAAAAGGAAGTAAAAGAAAAAAAAAAGTCTAGCAAAATAGGCTGGCAATGGATTTTGCAAGGCCTTAAAAGCCAAGCTAAGTAATTTTTATTTTACCCTATTGTTAATAAATAGGGAGTCGCTGAAGATTTCTGACATTAGAAAATGATGTTGTTGCCTGAGTGAACTATGGACTAAAGAAAGAAAAACTGGAGACGGGGAAACGTAACTTTAGACAGGGGTGATCCAAGAGACAAAACTGGTAATGGCAGCAGTCAAAGAATAATTTCCCAGACTATGAGTCCCTTCCCCAACCACCTAGTCTCCCAAATTAGAATGTAAGCTCCTTGAGGGCAGGAAACTGTATACTTTCTGCTTTTTATCTCTGTCACTTAGGACAGCACTTAGCACACAGTAAGCACTAATAAATGTTCACTTGTTTGTGACTTGGCAATTGAGTGGATATGGGAAGTAAGGAAGAGGGAAAGAGTCATAGGCACAGGCATAGGAGCCGTAGAAACTGATTATGACATGTAGTTTAGGAATTATGCAGACAGGGAGAGGATACAAACATCTTCTGTGCCAATGTTTCTGCCTAATTTTGTGAATTTTTAAAAACTTCTTTACTATGAGAAATTTGAAATTGCTTTCTTTGCTTTACTGTAACTTTATATTTTTTAATTAGGTAAAAAAATAACTTTCTTTTATCATAGTAACTTTAACAGACTGCTGATAAATTTAACCACCTACTTCAACTAAAATTTAGAGTCAAGCAAAAAATATGCCTGAAGTAGTGAAATAGATACCACAGTTCCATACTCAAAAATCAGTTTAATTACTTTTAAAGCAAACCCCATATCTCATTGCTAAGTCCTGTCCATTCTACCTCAACAACATCTCTTCCATTTATCCCTTCTCTCCACTCACATTGCCATACTCTACATTAAGGCCCTCATCACCTCTGTCTGGATTTTTACAATTAAATTTGCCTCCACTCCCCACACATCCTCCACACCACTGCAAAAGTGATATTGCTTAAAGCACAAGTCTGAGAACGTCACTTCCCAGCTCAAAAATACAAAAATCTTCACAGTCTGCTTCCAATCTCTATTTCCAAGCTTAACACACATTATTCTCCTTCATGCAATCTATGATCCAGTTGAACTGGGCTACTAAGAAATATTCCATCTCCCATAACTTTTTACCTCTGCACAGACTGGTCCAGATGGCTGGAACGCACTCTTCTCTTCCCCTCCATCTGCATGCCAGAATCCCTGCTCCCTTCAAAGCTCAGATCAATTGAACTTTCAATATATGAGGCCACTGATGACCTGACAGGCTCTCTCAGGTGCAAGTAACCCCCTCCAAAGTTATACTTTACACATATTTTATGTTTACTTACATGTGCAACATGTTTCCCCAGATATAACATAAATTCCTGATGGCAAATACTCTGTATCTTTGTATCCCCAGCACAATCATCAGCATAGAGTTAGGGCCTAACCAAACCTTATTGACCTAACTTTGTTTCATGGTTTGCAGGTGACCCAGCAGACAAAGGAGACACACATGGTAAGTACAAGTAGGCTACAATATATTTCCAATGATGATCTATCCATAAGAAATGATAAAGGGGGTATAGGAGCAATAAAGAAGGGAGGTGAATCATGTATTTAGAGCAATAGACAACAGCCCAACTATCTCTGATATGAAGAAAATGTGACTAGAGACCTAGTCCAGAGGAAGGCTACCAGAACATTGGATAAAAATGCTATGGGGGACCATGGCAGAAAATGGACAAAAATCATAAAGAATAAGAAGGAATGGAAAGATTGCGATTTATAGCAATGGAGAATAACCACAAAGAGATCACAGGTCCATCACAGTGTTCTACTCATCTTACCTGGGTTAGGATCATGAGACCCTTTAAACATTCAAATATGCAAAATCAAATGGGTAGCTTATCCAATTTGGACAGATTCTGGACAATTCAGTTCCCAGTACACGTCGTCATTTCCAGCAGGACATGAGTTTTCAGTTATTTTTCTGACACTAATGACAGATCTGTGATAGACTTGAGGCCTCAGCATCACTTCTAAGTGCTCTACCTCCAAGATCCTTTGAAGTTTCCACTTGTAATTATAATCTCCTGTCCTTTCATCTCCCCTAATTCACCCCTCCTGAACCTGTTCCTCACCCTTATCAAAACTGGTTGTAGTGCCTCCCTCCTCCTCCCCATCCACCATTCTACCTCTCCATCTCTTTTTCCCCCTCAGTCTGGACTTTAGAGTAGGCCATCCAAAAAACTGGAAAAATAAGGGTTGCCCATCAATTGGGGAATAGCTAAACAAGTTGTGGTATATGAATGTAATGGAATACTATTGTGCTATAAGAAATGGGAAGGAGGTGGACTTCATAATTACCTGGAGAGGCTTATACAAATTGATACTAAGTGAGAAGAGCAGAACCAAGAAAAACTTGTACACAATGACAGACACATCGTATGTGTGATGACCAGCCTTGACAAACTGGACTCTTCTCAGCAACACACAGCTATAAGACAACTACAAGTCTCAGGATGGAAGGAGATGTCTACATTCAGAGTAAGATCTAGAAAGAACAGAGTTTAAATGGAGCCTGAAGCAATACATGCTATCGTTCTTTTTCATGTTTGATTTTGTTTCTTTTTTCCCATTGTTCACTCATTGGTTACAACCCTTCTATACAACCAGACTGTTGTACAATGTGAAAGTATTTGCAGATCCTATACATGATTGCACGCCACCATGGGGAGGGGGGGAGAGAAGGGAGGGGAGAAAATCTGAAACTCAAGTGATTGTGGAACTGAATCTTGTAAACTAAAAGTAAATAAACAAGTCATAGAGTAGGCCATCAATAATGCAAACTTCTCCACTCACGGTCCCTTGGTCCTTTGACCTTGCCATGTTTCTATCCTATTCATTCTCAACCCTGAGTAGCCCCAAACCATCTGCCTACTGCAGTCCTCTTCCTGAGGAACCAAACTAGTCAAAAAACACTGCTGACTACATTCAGCAAATTCACATGTCCCTCAGAAAAGTCTGTGTTATAAGGCAATCCTCTCATTTATTTCTGATTAATAACCTACACATATGTCCCATAGTAGCTACTCCAAAGATTCTTCTCAAACTCCTAACTCCACCCTGACCCAATCAATCCCCTCTCAGCAGAGGAAATCATCTCTTTTAACCAAGACAAGAGGCCATACTATATGAGTTTTCTGTCTCCCCTACTCTAAATCTGAAGACTTCTACATAACTTCAGCAATCTTCTCCTCTCCTCTGTCTTATATATTAAGGCAGTGGTTCTTCTCAAGATTAACCACATACTCCAATTCTACTCCAACTAGAATTTGTCTCAGTGATTTCCTCCACCCATCCATCTCCTTTCACATTCATTCTCTCCCTCCAAAGGTCCTTTCAACATTGCCTACAAAAAAGTTCAGTTCTGCCCTAAAGAAACCTTCCAGGTTTCTTGTCTTTGTCATGCCCTCATCTCCCCTCTCTTTCATTTCAGAAATAGTATAGTCAATATTTAATAATAATAGCTGGCATTTATATGGCTCTTTAAGGTTTTCTTTTCTTATCCCATTTGATCTTCAAAACAACATTGTGAAGTAGGCACTATCATTATCCCACTTTACAGATTAGGCAACTGAGGCAGACAGAGAAGGACTGACTGACTTGCCCAGAGTAAGTAAGAGCTTAAGAGGCTGAGACTGGGTTTTGAACTCAGGTCTTCCTGACTCAATGTCCCAATCTCTACCCACAATACCACTTAGTTGCTGCAATCAAATGAGGCACGATTCATCAAGGCCCGTTCCTTTTTTAAAAACCCTTGCAATTCCAGCACACAGCTGAAAGTAATTTCTCCAAGGTCGAGAATAACCTCCTATCAGCTAAATCCAGCTATTTTATATCAGTCTTTATCTACCCTGAGCTTTCTACTACAAATAAAACCCTCATCAGCTTTACCTTCATTCTCTTCACCCTTGAATTCTCTCGAGACCACATCTTTCCTTTCTCCTCCACTAGTGTGTCTCCTTCCTCAAAACCCTGAAGTGTAAGTGACTTCCAAGGCTCTGCTCATGGCCAAGCTCTTCCCTCTGAGCTCTGGTCACTTTCTTCAGTTCCAGTTACTGAACTTTCTAAGTGATGTGTCTCCACCTGGATATACCACCAGCACCTCAAATTCAACATGTCCAAAAATGAACTAATCATTCCACTTCAACCAACCCTTCCTCCCAACATCCCTACTTCAGCTGAGTGAACAAGCATTTTACCAAACTCTCAGACTCATTAAGTACACTTCTCACACACATACCCCCAGGGACAAAGTCCTGTGACTTATATGAATTCCATAATATCCATATCCTCCCTACCCTTCATCCCTGTCAACATCCTCATTCAGCCCTTTTATCATCTCTTAGGTGAATTATTTTAACTGAATCCTATGATTTGACAGCAAGCTTTTCATTAGATCATGAGCTCCTCAAAGGTAAGAACTGTCTTTTATCTTTCTTTGCACATCCAACACTTAGCACAGTGCTGGGCATACAGAAGGTGCTTAATAAATGCTTACTATGGTCTCCCTGCTTCCAGCCTTTCTCTTCTCCACTCCATCCTTGACAGTGAAGCTAAAATAATCTTCCTAATGCTCACGACTTACCAAGTCACTCTTCTCCTCAAAAAAAAAAAAAAAGGATGCGTACTGGATAAAATACAGACTTCTTAGCCTGCCATTCAAGACCTTGCACAATCCGGCTCCTGATGGCCAATCTAGCTTTATTCCACTCTATTCCCCTTTGTGTACATTTTATTCCAGTCAAACTGGACAGACAGTGAGTTGTTCCCCTATCTTATTCAGCTTTCTCTTATCTCTGCATTTGCTCCAGCCTCTCCCACACTTGAAAGAGGTTCCCACCTCCTCTTCACCTATAGAAATCATTTTCTTCTTTCAAGGCACCACCACCACCTTCCTATGGGAGCTTCTGCAGAGGCCCTCAGCCTAAAACTTATCAGTCTTTCCTCACATTTCTGAAAGCACTTTGTCAGCACTTGTCCTAAGCTCTTATCTTATTCTGTCTCTCATCGTGCTCATAAAACACACATCCAACCCTTTCCCCTATCAAATTATATAAGGCCTTGTTCCTCATTTTATCTCCTGTACCTGGCACATAGCCTGGTAAACAAGAAGCATTTAAACAATGTATGTTTGCTAAATTGACTCTGCCTCCTCTCTCACTTGATCCCCACATGACATGAATTTCCAGGGTGGGGGAGGTACGGGGTAGACCTGGAACTATTTCAAGTTTGAGGATTGAACCTATTCATTAATTTCCTTTACCTCATCAACAAAATGCTCTGGACACAAAGAATGAACATTGGGTACTGCTTATGATTTCCCCAAACGTTAATACATGTTTACATTTCAATGAACACAAAAATTAGACACGTGGCAAAACCTACATAAATATATAAAATAGACAAAATTCTGAATAGGTATATAAAATATACAAAAATGTCTCCACAACACCTGTTCCAGTGCATGCACAGTTAACACTCAATAAATAGTTGCTGAATGAATTAATAAAAGTATTAATAAAAGTATCAGAATGTTGTCTTTTGCATATCCTGTGAAAAATTCTCTTGACATGCTAACCGCATAAAGAAACTAATCACAGAAAAATCTTACAGAAATAAGATCCATTACTTTGGACAATAGCTGGGTAAGCCACGCCTTCCAAGTATTCATGTCATGAGTTACCCAAATATATGCATTCAACTGACCTGTGGCACAGACCTAACCTGAGAAGTATCATTCTCCAAGGGGCAGGTGAGAAGTATTACAACCAAACTTCACAGAATCTCTCCTGTTTCTAGAAGTCAGTACCAATAATTAAGGACAAATTTTTCCTTGTGAAGAAGGAGAGAAGGAATGGAAAAGGGATATAAGAATAAAGGGAAGTATTGGAAAAGATTAAAGATTAAAGATCCCAGTTTTCCCATTTAGATGAGTTTAAGCAAATCATCTCAAAGCAGCAAGGCATTAGCAGAAGAAGGCCTGTTTCAGAGTCAGGACAACCAGTATTTTAAATCCCTCCAAATATAATCTGGCCATATAACCCTGGGCCAGTCATATAACACTCTGCAGT
Source organism: Pseudochirops cupreus (assembly GCA_028627135.1). Taxonomy (NCBI): domain Eukaryota; kingdom Metazoa; phylum Chordata; class Mammalia; order Diprotodontia; family Pseudocheiridae; genus Pseudochirops; species Pseudochirops cupreus. The sequence continues at coordinate 309,076,507 of CM053580.1, forward strand.
GTCTCAGGAAGCTCTCTAAAACAGAAAATGACAGAATTGTGAATCTGTATTATTGGAGGAAATCTTGTCGCTGGAAGGTACATGGATGAAATCACAGGCTTGAACCAACATTTTAAGGGTGGGGGGGGGGAAGGAAGTCATTATTGCACTCCTTGGTTCTATTTGGATTCAAAAGACTCCAATTTCACAGAAGCTCCTAGTGAGGGAAGAAAGGAAGGGAGGAGAGGGTGAAATCAGCTGTCCAAGAATTAAAATAAAAGGGCTCCATCAAGGATTCTTGCTGAAAGCACAACAGGAGTGGGACGCAAAGATTTCTTTTTTCTTTTTAAGTTGCCAGTCAGGCTAAAAAAAAAAAAAGTCCTATCTTGATGATCTCAACCTTAAGAGAAAAGGATACATTCTGCATTCCCTAAAACAAAACACCTAAACTAAATAGATTTTATCTTGTTATTTATTATTTGAGCTTTGGTTTCAAGTGGTGTTGGTGACAGAAAATACCACAGTCTCTTCAGTCACATGTTTCATATTTTGTAACTACTTTAGCCTTATAAATTGACATCGGAGCATACACTTGTTGCTCTATAAAAGTTTGCTTATTGAAATGAAAAAAATTTTTAAAGTGTTATGAATGTTAAAATGCTAGTACTGTCCTTTTCAACCTTACTTAAGAATACTCATTTTCATATTACTATGAAAGAAATGGCAAACTCTTACTAGCTTATAAAACTATTTTTAATGGCTAGTTTCCATTTAAGAATTGCAACTCCACAATCTCCTATTTCTCCTTTTTTTTTTCATTCACCAATCATATAAGGGAAATGATATCCCCCTAAAAGAATGAGGAGTAATATGCAGAGCTCCCTCTATCAGACTCCAACAACAAAGTAAAACACTTATTTTAAAAAAAAAACAGCAAAGTTACACAAGTCCTTTCAATGCTGTGTTAGTAAATAGTAACCCTACAAAGGGTAGAGGCAATTTGGTTGAGAGCCCAACATAATCTGTAAGTTTGGGACACTACAATTTCAAGAAAAGAATTTGCATTTTCAGCAGAAAGGTAACTGTGGAAATTCAAGAGAAACTGATTTATTTTAGAAATAATCTGTGACAGTCAAAAAAATTGATTTGTAATAACCAATACAAGAAAACCATGACTAAACAAGTCAATCCCCTGAGGGAAGAGAAGCAAAGGAGGATGCTTAAGGAGTAACAGTCTATGCAGTTTGCCATTCCATCAAAAGACAGGGAGGCAAAATGAATGGGTTTTGATAGAAAGAACACACAATGAGATGATATGGTAGGAGTTCTTTCAAGGTTAGCTTCAAAGTGATGATTACCATCCAAAAATTTTATTTGACATTCAGGAGCAATGAGCAAGAAATTTTACTCAATTGGAGCTTCTCTAGCTTTCTTCAAGTCCCACCTAAACTCTCACCTTCTCCCAGAAACCTTTCTGGATTGCTCCTAAATGCTAGCTCTAGCTATGTTCCTTCCATTATTATCTCCAATTCATCCTGCATATAGTTTGTACCTAGTTGGTTGCAAGTTGTCTCCCTCATTAGACTGTGATCTCCTTGAGGGCAAAGATTGGTTTTTTTGTTGCTGGGGTTTCTTTTTCCTTTTTTTCTTTTGTCCCTCTTTGTATCCCTGAAGCTTAGCACAATGCCTGGTGCAAAGAAGATACTTAGTAAGAACCTGCTGACATACCCTACTGTATGACACTTTCCTCAGAGAATGTTTTCTCACCCTCACCTGGTATCTAGCCTTAGACTTCTTAGTACAGGCACAGAGTAGGCTCCTGTGATTTCATCTGTGTAGAGAACAGTTAGGAAATTCACGGAAGCTATGAAGACAGACACTTTCTTCTCAAGGTACACTCTTACGTGGCTAGAGCCCTGAGAAGTTTAAAATCATTTGCCCAAGACCACACAGAAGCACATGTGTCTGACACAGAACATGAACCCCGACTTTAAGGGCATCTCTATTCACCACAACATGTTGCCTCTAGAAGCCTTGATTGTTTTTTTAAACGATAATCAGAGATAGGCAAATAGAGGATACATTTGATTTTCTGACAACCAAAATTAGAGAAGGAACAAAAGAAGTTCATCAATATCGACATAAAAGTGTGTTATTACAAGATAAAGTAAACTAATCAAGAAATGAACCTGCTCTTATGAGATCATTGATTCCACTTAGAAAAGTAACTTCCAGGGCAGCTAAGTGGTACAATGGGTAGAGCACCTAGTCCTGGAGTCAGGAGGACCTGACTTCAAATTCTGTCTCAGATACTTACCAGCTGTGCGACCCTGGGCAAGTCACTTAACTCCAATTGCCTCCAAAAAAAAAAAGAAAGAAAAGTAACTTCCACCCAATTTATGTCTGCGTGAATTCATTTAAGCAGTTTCATCCCAACAAATTTAATGTTTAATGTTTTTAATGTTTAAAAACCAAACCTAATGATTATTTTGGCACCACAAAAGATAGCCTTAATGATTCAAACATTAAATCTGTACGTAACTAAAACATCATACCTGGGATATAAATACTGGCAAAATGATGATGAAATTAAAGATTCTTCATTTTAAAGCTTTTCAGGAACCATCAACAAAACTTTACCTACTGTCATACTTCTCTATAAGCCAATTTCAAGCTACAATCTTTAGCTTTTATTCGGATGGACTCCAAAGAAAAATCAAGAGTATCTTGTGAGGAAAAATACCATTTAAATTTGAAGATGTCTTCAGAAAATAATCTAGACAGCCCACCCAACAAAAATAGTCATTTTTCATTTAAATGACATTCACAGAAAAAATAATTAATCCTCAAATCTTCCTCAGAGCAAAAGGATAGTATCCTATTTTTCAAAGAGCCCCCTGGAGCTATTATTAGTAAGTGAATGGCAAAACCAAAATTTGAACTGAGATTTCTAGACTTCTACCCAGTGTTCAATTCACAAGGCCACGTTTTACCTAAAAACACTCTGTAGGCCCACAAACTCTGCAAACCCTGGAATCTATGACATAACCCCAAAATGAACTCAAGTAATCACAACTGCACAGCCAACATTCAAATATCAAGCAAATGTTGGATAATAATTTAAACATTCAAATACCAAGCAATTGTTAGGTTATAATTTAAACTTGTTCTTTGTAACACCTAAACTTCAAAATAACATGTGGCCCATACATTTCCAAACAACCTGACAATTCCTAGAAGGCACTGTCAAAATTCTGCCTGGCCAATCCTGCCGTGGAAAGCCCAGTGGATATGGCAAACACATAACCAGGTGATTTCTAGGTCACTATTTTCACCAATTAATCCAACCTGGCACCTCTGTAGTAATTCTGGGTGACACAGTAAATTTCACCAAACTATTTAGCGTTTAGTAATGCAATGAAACAGAATTTCCTTGTAATATATAGCTTTAAGAAAAGGAGTTTGGGAGCAATACTTGTTGCTCGGATAATGAAAGAAGCAGACAACGACAAAATTAACTAGGTTTGAAGGAAAGGAGGGGAAAAAACCACTAAATATATTTTTCCCCAACTACCCCTTTCCTACCTTCCCCCACCCACTCACAGAGAGAGAGAGAGAGAGAGAGAGAGAGAGAGAGAGAGAGAGAGAGAGAGAGAGAGAAGATACACACACCCCTCTACCTCTGCCCATTCCTTTCTCGACTTCAAACTTTTCGGTACTCCCCTGGCCTCCTACTGCCCCAATCTCTGCCTCAAACACTAACAGCAGCATTCCAGAAACAGGCTGAAAACTCCCCGCCAGCCCGGCAAGCAAGAGCAGCCAGCCCCAGGTTCAAGACTCGCCTGGTGCCCAAGGTTATATCGGAGCTCAGTGGAGCGTGCTTTATGCTCATGTGCTTTTTTAAAAACCCAACAGCGACCCGAGGTCACAACTTTAGAGGTCTAATAACAACCAAATGACCGAGGCTGCCCGTGCACTTCGGTGAACCCATTCGGGTTATGGGTCTTTAATAGTTCTTTGCAGCCTGCTTAAAGAAGGCGGGGCTGGAGCGACCCAGGAGGCGCAGCGGGAGCCAGAAACTCCCTCCAGGGGCTGCAAGATTGCAAGGCTGGGGGATAAAGAAGTGGGGGGGGGGGGGCGAAAGACAAGGTAGGGCCCCCCTTCTCCTGCAGCCGCTGCCCATCCTCTCTCCCGTGCCTCTCACCGTGATCTTTACCCGGAGCTGTAAATGTGCTCGCCCCAGGACTGCACCTTTACCTGTCAGTTCCCCCACCCCCTGCTCCTCCTCCTCCTCCTCCTCCTCCTCCTCCTCCTCCTCCTCCTCCTCCTCCTCCTCCTCCTCCTCCTCCT
>CM053580.1:309091210-309107906 GCA_028627135.1 Pseudochirops cupreus
GGTGGTCTAGAGGAGGAGTTTGGGGAGAGTCTTCAGGAGGAGTTAATGAGGTCAATGCACGGGGATTGACATTTTGATAGGCTCAAGGGTGGGAAGTAGATGGACAATGGAGGGCTAGGCTAGTAACAGAGGTTTGGGCCCAGCCACAATGAAAAACTTATGGCCTCTGAAAATGCCTCATCAAGTGGGAAGATTTAATCCGACTTCAAGGGGTTTCCCAGAGCCTGTACCTCATCAACAGGGAGAAAGAGTATCCTTATTTTACTCCTGTACTTATTAGATATACTTTCTGTGATTCACTATTGCAAATAATTCTAGCTCTTAGTTATAAATACATATTTTTTGTGTGTTAAAGAAGGGTCTTTCCATCCTTATGCTTTAGAAGATTTCAAATACAAGTCAGTATTGTATTTTATCAAATGTTTATTCTGTCAATTTATAATCATGTGTATTTGCTATTCACATGATAATTGAGCTAATTACCTTTCTAGCATGAACCATTCTTGAATTCTAATCGGTCATACTCAATAATCTTTTGCATATATTTTTGTAGGTTTTTTTTATTAAGATTTTATTTAATTATTTTATTTAGTATTTTGAATCAATATTCACTAGTGAGAACCAAGTAACATTCTCTTTCTGTTTGTTCCTCCTTGTGAAGTAGTGTAGTTTTCTGCATTGTAGCTGTTTCTCATAGAAGAAACCATGCATAAGTAAACTTGAAATTTGCATCATGCTAAAAATTGTTCAGTAATATATCAGTCGCATTGGAACGAATTAGCATTTCCAAACCATTCATTATAGAAAAATTATAGCTTGTGTAGTAGTTGCTTAGAATTTTAAAAATTTCCTCTCTTGTGAGTTCACTTTATTTACTTTTAAATGTTGATAATCTGATTTTACTCACTTTTATGAGAGGACTTATATAAGCTGTTGTTTGCTTTTGTAAGTCTTTTAAAAAACAGTTCTTAGTTTTATTTATGATTTCCGTACTATTTTAATTTCAATTTTATCTTATTTTTTCTCTTATTTTCAAGAACCTTTTGTACTTTTTAATTTGCTGATTTTCTAGTTTTTAAAAATTGTACTCTTGTTTTATTAATTTTTTTCTGTGTGTGTGTGTGTCTCTCTTATTATTTTTTTTTTTTACTACATGTTCTCAGATCATTTTCTTCTGGCCAAAGGTTTCTATAAATTCAACTGGAAGACAACAAATATACAAAATATAATAGATTTGCTAGTCTTTTTTATTATCTTTTCATTACCAGTGGCAATGGAATCATAGCATCTGGATTCTACCACCTCAGAATCCCCTATGCCATATGAAAATGTGACATTTATACTTAAAATAAATCAAGAAGAATGACTGGACCCAACCAAATAGATATAGAAAAATTATATTAAAGGTATGAAGATTTTAAAGGCTCTTGGTTTTCCAGAGAGCCAGATAGAAAGTTCCAAAACAATGGAAAATATGATGATATTTTTACCAAAATGAAGTTTCCCAAGAACTCCTAAGCAATCAGTAACCCATAAACCAACTTCTTTATCTCTTTAAAATCTGTATAAGAAGTATTTCTGCAGGAACTGGGGATATTCTTGATGAAAACTTGAGAAAGTGAAGGGTAGACTCTTAATTCAGTTCAAGCTGCTTTCCCTGATGATTTTCTATAGTAGACCATTCACACAGTTGACTGAGAAGTACAAGGATAGAAGATTGACAGTCTTAAAAAGTCCTATGTATATTAAGATCATATATAATTCCATGATATAACCAAAGATCACATTTTCAAACAATCCTTTGTACATCATCCTAGATAGGGAGAAATAGGAATCCAACATACTTGTCACAAAGGATGTTTATAAAACCTGACCAAAGAAAATAATTCCCAAATACATGCTTAAGTTCTGCAAATGCTCCTTTTTGTGAATATCATTGTACTGATCAAGCAAAACTCCTACCCTACAGAGTCTCCTTAAGGAGATGCAGAATCATTCTGTGGGTCTAGCAATAGACACAGAAAAAAGTCAAATGAAAGGAGGCTGAATATTGTCCAGACTATGACATACAGATGGATGTACAGCTCATTGAGTTAGTCTACTGATATATACTGTACGTGCATTGGAGATGAACAGTGAGCTGGACTCAAAATTGAAGAAGAGAGTAAGCAGATCAGCTTGAATTCAGGAAAGTGGCAGCATTTTTAATAATCTTGAGATGTTTCCTACTATTAAAAGGTCACCTTTTTAACACCAAAATTCTCTTGGTAATGCTAAATATCTGCAAATCATAGAATGACATAATCTTAGAAAAGTAAAATTCTGACTAACTCTACCAACTCCTCCATTTGCTTCTCAGAGAACAAACTCTAAGGTATAACTCCCCCCCCCTTTTTTGTATATATATATATATATATATATATATATATACACAATATGATATTCTAGAAGTGTGTCAATTCTTTAATTGTTGGAATAAGGGGTTAGTTACATTAAGCATCAGCAAGTAAATTAACATGTACAAATGATCTAAGAACAGGTGCTAATTCTTAGCACCTGTTGCCTCCTTTTCTGTCCCCATCACCATGGAAATAAAAAGGAATCATACTCATTGGAGGACTGATTTGTATAATTTTCCATTTTGTGGGTTACTAAGACCAAGCACAATTTTTCATCCAGTGGCTTACCTTATGGGGACGAGCTGTTCCATATTCATAAAGATTGGTTTTAGGATACCAGGTCCATCCTAAGCTTTCCCTGAAATGTCGTAGAAACTGTCCAAACGTATTTACCACTTCCATTACGTTTGTTTGTTTTTTGGTTAGATTAATCTAGATCTGAGAGAGATAAATTGAGGTTCCCTAGTATTATAGTTTAACTATAATACTTCCATTATAGAAATTTATATAAATCTATTTCTCCCTATACCTTATTTAATTTTTCCTTTAAGTATTTATGTACTATGTCTTTTGATAGATATATGTTTAATATTGTTTCATTATCTATAATATTTTCAGTAAAACGTAGTTTTTATCTGACTTTTTTTTGTCATTGCTTTATTTGAGATCATTTCAACTACCTCTTACATTTTTTATTATGCCTATTTGCTCTAGATCTTTATTTAAACTTTTTTATTTTAAGATCATCAAAATATAACAAAATCACTCACAGGGTTTTTGTCTTATTAGACTGTTCCCTCCCTTTTTGATCCTAATGGTGACAAGTTCTAAGGAGACACATGTATCACTTCCCTATATTAGAAAATAAAGTTTGTCCTTATTTAATCCCTTATGATTGCTTACTCATGGTTAGCTTTTTCTGTTTCTTTGGACTCATGTATTTCAAAGGTTCTAACTCACCTTTGATCTTTTCATCAGGAATGCTGGGAACTCCTCTTTGTGATTTATGGTCCATCTCTTCCCCTGTGGGGTTATACTCAGTTTTTCTGGGTAAATTGTTCTTGGTTAAAAGCCTATATATTTTGTCTTCTAGAATATCATATTCCAAGCTTCACCCTTCTTTGTAATTGTGGTGGCTAAATCTAATTTGATTTCGACCATGGCTTCTTGGTACTTTAATTCTTTCTTTATAGTTGCTTGTAATATTTATATAATAGCACCTTCCTCATAAAGTCCTAACTCAAAGAGCTGTTAGAAGGATCAAATGAACTAATATTTATAAAGCACTTAGCACAGTGTCTGGCACATAGTAGATACTATATAAAAATTTGCTGTTGTTGAGTCATTTTCCAGTCATGTCTGACTCTTTGTGACCCCATTTGAAGTTTTCTCAGAAAAGATACTAGAGTGGTTTGCCCTTTCCTTCTCCAGCTCATTTTACAGATGAGAAAATGAGGTGAACAGGGTTAAGGGACTCACCCAGGATCACACAGTTAGTAAGTATATGAGGTAAGAATTGAATTTAGCAAGATGAGTCTTCCTGACTCTCAGCCCAGTACTCCATCCACTGTGCCACCCAGCTGCCCTATACAAAGTTATTTTGAGCTTTTGTGAAAATAACACTATGGTAAGGAGCCATGGTAATAGTTGTATACCAAATGGTAATGGACAGACACAGTAGAAAAAAGCATGGGAATGGGAATCAAGAGACCTACATTTTGATCCCAACTCTGCCATTAACACCCATAACCAAAGAGTCGGGCCTTAGCTTCATTATTGGTAAAATGAGGAGATTATACCAGATGCCCTTGAAGGTATTTTCCAGTTCTAATATTATGTACTCTTAGTCACAAACTTACCTCCTGTGATGAGATGCTAATGCTAAGTGGACATACTTCATCAATTTGGCCTCTGACAACCTGAGTTATTTTCATCTTATAAAGTCCTTATTCACTTGAAGTCACTTGTATACATAGATGCATTATTAGAATTCATATCTTAATGTTTTTCAAGTTTAACAAGTCATAATAGATAACAAAAAATTTCAAAGGATCAAATGTTATATAAATGCTAATTCTTGAGAATAATTGAGTGTATTACAGAATTTATATTAAACTTTGCCCAGTTACTCTGCCCTTGATTTTCATAGTATTAAGATTAGAACATTTTCCCACTTCTGCTAGCCATGAAATGTTTTGGTTTACATAAAGTAAGGAGATGGGACAGATAATCTCTAAAATGAATTCTGACTTAGGGCCCTAAACTTTGTTTTTCCTTAAGGGTTTGTATGTGAGGTTTTGTATTGTACAAGAATTTTCAGCAAGATAAACCTGACCATAGAATGAAATATATTAGTGGAGGGTCTGACAAGCAAATATAGAAGCCTTGCAAGATTTTCTCAAGTTCTAAAATAAAAAGATGCTGCTAAGTTTTGCAGTCTGGAGGAAGGAAATGCTTCTTGCCATAACTTGTAACATGTCAAGTCAGTTAAATTTACAAAAAACAATATAAGATGTATAAATGTCACTTCTTGTAATTTTTTTTTACTAAGAAAAAAAGGGAAGAAAAAACTATTAAAAACAAATAGCTGAATGCTGAAGCCTGCATAACACTTCCTGAAATTATTTCTTTAGTAAGTAACTTAAATCTGTTTATAGATGAACAAATCTGTTTTTGTAATTGGCAATCCAGACAAAGTTGCTTTTTTTGGTGATGTAGCAGATGTTTCCAATAAATCTCATTCAAAAAGGATCATAATGTTCATTGTGTTTGACAAGTACAAAATTAAGCAAGTTAAATCTGTCCAAGAGAAAAGTGCCTACACAGGCAATCCATCATAGGATTGAAAGTATCAACTGGCAAAATTCTTGCTCTACCTGAAAACAGTATTATTTAGATGAGATTCCTAGCAGAACCACAAAGTCACACGTTTATGATCTTCTTGTATCAAGTCTATTCCTTCTCTAATTCTTCTTCTAAACTGCTGCCTTCAAGTCGATATCAAGCAATCCACAAACATTTATTAAGTGCCTACTATATGCCAGGAATATAGTGCTTGTATCCCCAGTATTTAGTCCAGTGCCTACTTATACAGCAGTTGTTTAATAAATGTTTATTGCCTAACTGCCTAAATAATCTTTCTTCTGTACATCTATGATTGTATCACTTGTCTGCTTAAAAACCTTCACTTTGATTCAACAAGCATCTATTGGAGGCCTATTATGTGCAAGGCACTGTTCTAGACACTTGGAATGCAAAGACAAAAAAAGAGACACTTTATGTCTCTGTCCTCTCTCATTAAAACACTTTTTTATTAATGTACCAAGTACAGTGCTAAGCCTTGAGGATACAAAGGCAAATTTTACACACACACACACACACACACACACACAGTCCTTGTCCATGGTGAGTTTACATTATAATGGAACAAACAATGTATAACTAATAAGTTAGATACAGAATGAAGTTTAAACTTCCCATCCTGGTTTTCTAAACCCTCTGTAATCTGGTTCCAACCTACCAATCCAGCTTTTCTTCCTCTTCTTTCCTTCCTGCAGTCTATTTTCCAGTTCAATTGGACTATTCTTTGTCTCTCATTCTCATACTGCCTTCTCATCTCTTGGTGTCTCTGTTCATGCTAATAAATACTTGGTGTATTGAATAATTTAGAATGAACTCCTCTACCCTCTTCATCTGAGCTACCTTACTTTTTAAAAGCCCAACTTGGATGCTGCCTTCTCTGTGAAACCTTTTCCCTTCCCAATTTCCCTCCAGGTGAAAAGTGATTTCTCCTCAAATTTCTTACAGCACTTTACCTGTTTCCCTTTTGCCCCATTAGGTTTTACCTTGTATCATGCTTATTTGTGTGCAGATAATTCATATGCCCTTTCCCCTTATTAGATGTTAAGTTTCTTGAGGTCCCAGATTACATTGAAGCCTGAAGCTCTGTTATTCTGAACCTTCATGGCCTTCTTATTGGCTGAAAGGGTATGAGTCCAGCAGGAGTCTGCTGGAACTTACCAGGAGTAAGTCAATAGAAGCATTGTGCAGACTCAAACCTGGTCACAAACTTGCAGCACTCAGACCACAAGGGCTGTGACCCCCCTTTGTCCTGGATCAGACTTCTTCTAGAGCATAGTAAGCTTTCAGGTCTTCAGTGTGAACTGTCACCGAGATCTTGGAATAACAACACTCAGTGCTCAAAGAAAACAGAAGGACTTTAAGGAAAAAAAGCTCCCTCCAGATATTCTCCTAGAAGTGTTCAGAGCCTAGCACTAGCAGAAAATCTAAAGTCAGGAAGTAGGTTAGAAGAATGGACAAAGACAGAATCCCACCTTAAAGAGCTATTAAGGTCAGGATACTCGAGACAAAACACCAGAAAAAAATCACTGCCAAATAGCTACAAGCAAAGTCTCAAACCTTTGAGCTGCAGTCCAAGATAGGAAGCTAGAGTTGCTTTTATTTTTTTTTAAGAGCTTAAACATAATTACCAAATAAGAACACTTGAGGAAAAAAATAGGGAAAGAAATGAGATCTAGGGAAGATAGGCAGTTAAGAAAAACTCTTTACAAAGGATATATTTTTTAAAATTTGTAAAAAAATTTTTGCTTTCGGGAGGGGGAAGTTAGGGCAATTGGGGTTAAGTGACTTGCCCAAGGTCACATGGCTAGTTTTGTGTTTCGTGTCTGAGACTGGATTTGGAGTCAGGTCCTCCTGACTCCAGGGCTGGTGCTCTATTCACAGTGCCACCTAGTCGCCCCAAAAGGTTATGTTTTACTGGGCATGGTGGCACACATATTCCCTTCTACATTGGAGGCTGATGTTGGCAAATCACTTGAATTTAGGAGTTTTGAACTATAGTAGGCTAAGTTGATCAAGTGTCTATACTTAGTGTAGCACCAAGACAACGAGTACTACCTAAGATTGAGGGGAGGGGGATAGGGGACCAGGCTGCCCCACACATAAGCTGTGTGACTCCAAGCAAAGTCATGTAATCTCTTCCAGCCTCAGTTTCTTCATCTCTAAAATGAGAGAAAATGAATTTAAAGTCCATCAGGGCCTCTTCCAACTCAGAATCTATGATCCAAACACTAACATTCTATCTTGTGGAAGGATAGATAAGGCTATTTAAGTGTGGATGATGGTTTCTTACTAATTAAGGTGGTAAGCAATTCAGGGAATTTTAATGTTAATCCACTGATCTGTGCCCTTAAATCACTAGTTTCACTTCACTAATAGCAAAAAGAGACTTATTAGCGGATCCATTTGATTGTGAAGAAAAAGAGAAATAAACAAGGGAGGGAGAGACTCCCAGAAAAAATCCATTAAACGGATACACCAGTTCCCTCCAACAATGGCTGTTTTAAGATAACCTTGATCTTTCCACATTTCTATTCATTGTTTTCTCTCCCACAAAGAAAAGTCACTTTGTTTCTATACAAATCAGCTTTCTAAAGCTATTGTCTTAAAGTAATCTCCCGTTTGGACGTTGTCTTTGTGACTCTACTTAAACTCTTGGTGCTCTAAGTTATGGTCTAAAATTTTAAAGTTGCAGAGAATGTGCCTCTCTGAATTGGTAGAGGATTTTCTTCACCTGGAGGTACCAATGAAATCACAGATCCAGTCTCTATCTCTATCCCCTGAAAATATTTGCTTTAGTTTTTATTTTTTTTATTCAACTAATCCGGTCCCTGAGACATTAATGCATTTTGATTTTGTTGCTTTCGACCTAATTTGCTTGTATAGATAATCATGTTCTTTGTTGGCTGAGATGACTTGAGGTCAAAATAATATGCATAACTTGCTGAGTAAGAATCTGTTTTCTCTCTCTAAACTGTGAATTTGATTTAAAAGATTCTCAAGTTTTCTGGCTTTTCAAAAAGCCACGTGCATTATAAAAAGCTAAAGAAAATGGCCATCTGTTTTACTGCAGTGTCCCTAAAGCACCTCTCACTCTACAAATGACACAGAAAAGAGTGTTTTTCCTTTTGTGAAGTCATTTATTTTTCATGTATGTGGAAATTAGGTGCCTTTAAATCAGAAAGCAATGAATACTGCCATTTACATAGATAGTATTTCACGGTTTAAAAATGGAATTCATTTTGCTCTCACATAAATCCTGTGGGGTGAGGTAGTGCAAAGATTATCCTCCCCATTTTATTGGTGACAAAGCAGGTTCAAGGAGTAAACATTTAATCCAAGGTTTACACAGAATAGAGTCAGAAACCTGCTCTAGCTCTAAATGCTCCAAATGCCGCTCACCCTTTTCAACTACACCATTCTGTCTCTAGGAAAAACTGATGTTTTATTGGACTTCTGATTTCATTATTGCAAGGAAACTCTCTTCATCCATGCAAGTGACTTGCCCTAGAATATACAGGCAATACAAATTTGAGGTGACTCCAAGCCATACTGCTATCCATTTATGTTACCATATTATCTAGACTATGGTTCCAGTTCTAATTTAATAAATTCTAGCTCATTCTTCATATTGATTTTGTTGTTGTTCAGTCATTTCAGTCATATAGGACTCTTTCTGTGACTGTATTTGTGGGACTTGAACTCAGCAAGTTGAGTCTTCCCTGACTTCAGGCCCTACACTCTGTCCACTGCACCACCCAGTTGTGTGTGTACATATATGTGTATATTTATATACATGTAACACATATACATGTATGTATATATTATATATGTGCACATATGTATTTATTATTTTAAAATTGCTATCATAATGACCTCTTGGGGTAAAATAGTGAATCATTAAATGTGGCTTAGATATCTTCGTGTAATATTGACATCTTTATTACTAACCATGTTTACTTAAACTCTCATGTTCTTGCCTCTGTTTCTTCATTTCTAAAATGTTGAATAAATTGTCTTCTGAAGCTCCTTGTGTTCTGTATGTCCTTCATGTGCTAGGTGCTATATGATAATGTTGTACCCAAACCCAAATCCCAGGTCACTACACACCACCTGACTTGTGGCCCACCATTAAGCCCCTCTTGTATTTCTGTCTTTGTCCCTGTTTTATATTTTATCATAGTTTGAAACTACTTAAGGCATGTCTGGGCATATTGCTCAAGGCATTCCCTGATTCCATCTTCCCTAATCAGCATTTCATATTTTCTCCTTGAATCATTATAATGTACCAGGCTCATTATGGTGCAAGGATCTTATCTAGGTCCCATCCTGTCCTGCCCTGCTGACCAAGCAGGGCCCCCCACCCCCTTCGCCCAGAACATGACCCCAGCCTGCTCTGGGGAATTCCAGTCCCCCTCATCCCATGACCCTCCACCGTGTGCCCTCCACCCAGTTCTAAGAAAGACCCCACTTCACAGGAAGGTTGAACCCTTATACCCTTGAGCCATACTCCCCTGAGTCATAGATTAGCCAATGGCTGTTCTTTGCTTGTGTATATCATAGCTTCTGCTAGCTTCCCTCCCTATTATAATTTTGTGGTTTTAGCCTTTATAATCAAGGTCTGTACCCCCAGTAAGCACTGCCCATTTGAGTGCTGAACACTTGGGTAGTTGCGCTCTTGATCAATAAATTCACATCTAAATTTACCTTGAATCCAGGTCTAGGCTTGCTCTCATTCTCTGCACAACAATAATTCAAATGATATGCACCTGAAATAAAAACCTTACATGGATGGAAGGCAACATAAATTTTTGAAAAAAATATACAAGTAATACAAGTGTAAATCATCTTTATTTTCTTTCCACCTCCCAGATGGAAACTGGAATGGAGAGGACCCTGGGGAAGCCTATGCTCTTTACAAAGGGAATCTCAATGATTCTTTGAAAATTCCATTGAGACGCAAGGGATGGGCAGTTGACGCTAGAGGCAACACCTTTGGTTCCAGAGAGGAAGCTGCCTGGGGAGACAAAGGAAGGAAGAAAGAACAAATACCGTTTTTCCCACAGCACGTAAGGGACTAAATTAGGTCATTAAAAGGCTCCTCTCTTCTCCAAGCTCGTAGTCTGATTTGTGTAAAGGGCCCAGAATTGTGTGGTCTGAGAAGGGCACCAAAAATGTACTCCTGCCAAAAAAAAAAAATGCCCTACCGCTTACCTCAAACCTAATTACTGAAATTGACAGCATAGATTTCTTTTTCTGTACATTATTTTTCTGGAATGATATTTTGTTTTCTAAATAAATAGTCTAGTACAAAGATGTCAAACTCACAGATTTCTATTTTTTTTTACCAGATTAAATGTAATTGGAAAGTGTTTAATAAGATAAAAATATAATACAACATAGGTAATGTTAATTTGTGGTTTTCTAAGTTAATAGGTTTCTTTTTTGTTTGAGTTTAACATTATTGTCCTATATATCAGTGAACCTGAGGTAAGAGTGGTTGACAAATACATGGTAAAAAGATTACCAGATACTTTCTCAGACTGAGTATAATAATAATAATGATGATGATAGATAGATTTGCTATTCCCAGTTAAACACTGAAGATTTTTTATTTTGCCCAAAGTGCAAGAAGATCTCAAGCTTTTAAATCAACAAGTATATTTCAGACAGTGGAATTTCCCAACCACTAATAAGTTACCTTTTGAAAGTTCTAGGTCTTAGAGTTTAGGACAGTGAGATTTCTCATGATTTAAATTTGGTCTAACTTCCTTACTTCTTGTTTGACCTGATGGGGTAATGGGGCCTAAAGCCCTAAAAGGAAAAGACCATGTCTTTGAAAGCACTCAGTCCCTGAATTTTCTCATATATTTCAATAGCCCAGATCACTGGTACTTCAGCCCAAGACTACTGGCCCACCCTGACCCATCCCAGCCCACCCAGATCACTTAATTAGCTTATCCAGCATTCCTTTCACTGATCTTGGACCACCCCAGACTAATTGCATATACCAACCACTCACTCCTTAATCCCATCTAGATCACCTAATTAACCTACTTGATATTCTTTTCAGTGTTGCACCTGGCACAACCCAGACTATTACTACTCCATAATCTGATCCAGATATTTTCTCTGTCCTTCTTGTATATAAGCATCAGTCTCACCCCAATTGAGTTTCAGATTCACTAGGAACTATCCCCACTACTATTGGTGTTACAGTGATTGCTCCATAACTGGAAGAAGTTTTGAGTGCATAAATGCATTCCAGGTGGATGCTACCCTGTACCCTGATTTATCAGGGATCCCAGCAATCCCAAAACACATCAGACCCATGGCCAGTCACTTATCTTCTCTGTTCCTCAGTTTCTTCATCTGAAAAGTGGGGTTAGGCATTTGAACTCGATAACTTCTAAGGTCCCTTCCAATTCTAAATCTGTTTCTATGTACTAGGTTCTAGGTTCTAGGCTAGCTAGACTTACTTATTATTCCCTGAATATTATATCCTTTCTAGTTAGCCTTCTTGATCTTGCTCACCCTATGCTTTCATAATAATAGCTAGCAATAATAATAGCTAATATTTGCATAGGGCTTTTAAGGTTAGCAAGGCACTTTTCAAATATAATCCCATCTGATACTCACAACAACCTTTGAGGCAGATGTTTCTATTAATTCCCATTTTATAGATGATAAAATGGAGACAGTTCAAATCTATTCTCAGATACTATTAGCTGTGAGACCTTGGACAAGTCATTTAACCTCTCTCTAATTCCTCACTTATAAAATAGGGATAAATAATAACATCTATTTCCTAGGGTTGTTGAGAGGATCAAATGAGATGATAATTGTAAAGCACTTGGCATAGTGCCTGACATATGTGATATATAAATGTTGGCTATTAGCTACTATTGGTCTTAAGAGACTTTCCCAGGAGCATGCAGTTACTAAGTATCTGAGGCAGAATTCAAATTCAGTTCTTCTTGACTTCCAGTCCAGTGCTCTGTGCATTAGGTCACCAGCTGCATCCTTTGTTTCATCATGGAAACACTTTCCCTGAAACTCCCTTTAGCTCTGAACTTGCTACAAATAGGATACTCATTGTTGATTGGGATTACCAAAGGTTTTATTTTTTAGGAGGTTAATTTACCAGCATCTGATGGAGCAGAACAAGCGCCGACAAAATTGACCATCAACATTCAAGAGAAGGGATTGATTGTACTTACAAATTTTTCAGAAAAAGTTATTTTTCTGCAGCTTTATGGTTTGCTGATCCCCTTACCCCTCCCCCCCTTGTATTTAATCAACAAGTGTTTATTTAGTTCTTACTATTTACAAGGTTAAAAAATATCATGATATACTAGATACAGAGCTGACATGGAAACCAGGAAGATTTGGGTTCAAGTGTGCCCTTTGACACATCATGGCTCATGGTCCCCCAGGCATGACACTTAGATTTTCCAGAGTGGTCCAGACAACTTTATATAAGGGTAAGTTGCAGATAAGGTGCTGGCCTTCCTTGGAGGAGAGAGTTTTCTTATTTAAGAGATTCCTATAAATGAAACCACAGGTCCACTTCCTATCCGTTTCTGCCAGGCACTGTATCAGTTTGTTGCTGGAGAACACAAGAACTAGCAAAATTTCATTCTACGGAGGAGATATACAATGTGTATACACACACACACATACATACATACATACATACAAACATACGCACGCACATGAACACGCAAGCACACGTAATTTCAAAGTAATTTTTAGAGGGCAGAGCATCAAAGACAAGAGAATCAAGATTTATGTAGGGAGTAGCACCTGAGCTGAGGCCTAGGGATCCAAAGAGACAGATGGATAAATGATACATTCTAAGTATGAGGTACACTGCCAGAGTAAAGGCATTTAGGGTGGGAAATGAAAGTCTTGGTTGAATTAAAAAAGAATCTATTAAGTGCTTAACTAGAACACAGATGTGCTAAGTATCAGGGATTATAAATACAAAAAGCAAGACAATCTTTGCACTTAAAGAGCTTATATCCTAATTGAGAAAGACAAAATATACAGTGGAAAAGTGGCCCCAGGGTCAGTTCACATTTGACCTCAGACACTAGCTGTGTGACTCTGGGTAAGTCACTCAATACTGTTTGCCTCCTGTTTCCTCATCTGTAAAATGAGTTGGAGAAGGAAATGGCAAATCACTGTAATACCTCTGCAAAGAAAACCCCAAATGGGGTTATGAAGGGTTGATTGAACAAGTGGGCCTGTGTTAGGGTCTGGGAAGTTAGTAGTGATGAGGAGCAGGCTCTGGGAGTCCCCTTGAGCTCTCCTTGAATCTCTGAAGTACAGGCTCTGGGAAACTCCTTGAAGTCTGATTGAATCTTCCCACTTGATGAGGCATTTGCAGAGGCCATGTTTTTCATTGTGGCTAGGCCAAAACCTCTGTTACTAGCCTAGCCCTCCATTGTCCATCTACTTCCCACCCTTGAGCCGATCAAAATATCAATCCACTCTTGCACTGACCTCATTAACTCCTCCTGAAGACCCTCCCCAAACTCCTCCTCTAGACCACCCCTAGATTCCTCTGTACATAAGACTCCATCTTCCTGCCATGTGGTGTGAGAGCCATAGAATGCCCTAGCACAGACTTAATCTGTGACAGACTTATTCTGCCATAGACTTACTCTGTCCTGCTTGCATAATGCAAGCATCAGATACCTAGGCTCCTTAAGAGTCTAACCCATATGGCGAACTTTCAACAAACTTTACTTTTCTTTGGCTTAGAAGACTTGAGTCAAATTCTTTTGGCAGGACCCGGCATGTTGGTATTTTAGGGTCTCCAGAGCAACCCTAACCCTCTTTATGGGTAACCTCTTCAGTAGGATGGGGTCAGAGAAATGTTAGGACAACTGATTGATTTCTCCTTTCTAGAAAGGTTAGTGTTGATTTGATTGCAATTCCTAGAGGAAGGGTTGGGAGTACAGTATGGTGTAGTACAGTATGGTGGGTGTAGTTAGGACCCTGCTAGATATGGGGAACCATCAACAATCATAAAGGCAGAGTCCTAGAGATGGGGAGCAAGTGCCCAATCAGAGAGGTACAGGTGGAGTGAGCATCCTGGCAGAAAGATGGCTGCAGTGTCCCATAAGGCAAACAGTAAACATGATGAGTACATTAGTGGAGAAATGTGAACTAAGTAAGTTTGGTTTGGTTTTGTAAAGACCTTTAAATGCCAAACTGAAGAATTTGTTTTTTATCCTAGAAGGATTATGGAACACTGAAGCTTCTTGAGCAGGGGAGTGACATGATCACACCAGTACTTTAGAAGACTATTTTGGCAGCTGTGTAGATAGTAAAGACTAGAAGCATACATAGTCCTTTATGGTTTGCAAAGTGATTTAGTTAAAAAAGACTTTAGCTAGCTTTATTTTAGTATTCTCTTCTAATAAGACCAGGTCTCACTTTGAAATTCTAAAGCCACTTATCAGAAAAAAAGAAAACACGTGACTCAGTAAGCCCTTTGGCTCATAAAATATTTTACATTTTGTCTGGTATTTGATCACAGACAGGGGCTTCCTCTGTGGTCTTCATTAAGAGTCAGTCATCTAAAACAATCCAGGTGCCGCACGTGAAACACACATATGGTGTTGAGGTGTGCAACAATTTTAGTTAAATTTATGTAAAAAAAAAACCCTAATCCTAAATATCTGCCCCTTAACATATATAGAAAATAAGTAGACCATTTGATCATCAACACACTGATGACATTGTCTTTTTCAACTAGTATGAAAGCATCCACTTGAAATGTAGTTTGTGTTTCCTCAAAGCAAGTTTAAAATCCCCTTAAGAGGGCAAGGTACCCCAAGCTGGTGGCAGAAATAAGTACTGAGGATGATTCTGCCAGCCAAGTCAATTATCTGCTTGCCAGTTTCCTCATCTGTAATATGAAGATAATAACAGCAAACTACAACCTAGGTTGTGGTGAAGATTAAATGAGATAAATTTGTAAAGGGCTTTGCAAACATTATAGCACTATATACGTAAGTGCTAGTTAGAGGCTGGCTGAGAATGTTCTTTGATTCTTCTTGCTGCACTGAGTCTAACTTTGAACTCAGAAGATTTGGATTTGAATAGAAATCCAATCAACTAAATTCCCACCTTCGTAATTACCGGAAGCATTCTCAACTACTCTTAATTCCATTGCCTGCCCTCTGCTAATTATTTCCTATTTATTCTATATATAGCTTGCTTTGTATATCACTAGTTTCCTGCAGTCTCTCCTCTATTAGCTTCTTGAGGGAACTGTCTTTTGCCTCTTTTTTTATCCCCAGCATTCATCTCAGTGGCTGGCACATGGCAGACACTTAATATTGATTTCCCTCTTAATTATTTCCTATTTTTCCTGTATATAGCTTGCTTTGCCCACATTTGTATGTTGTGTCCTCCATCAGATTGTAAATTCTTTATATAGATCCATTGCTTACATTCTTTTAATTAAGCTCTCAAAGGGCTTAAGATCGCAAGCTTCTCGAAGGCAGGGACTGTCTTTTGGCCCCCCCCCCCTTTTTTTTCTCTCCAACGCTTCTAGTAGGTGCTTAATAAATGTTTATTGAATTGATTTTTATCGAACATACAAGCAGACTCCCTCTGTGACTTCAGGTTGTCACCTAACCTCTCCCGGAGGATTGTTTCCTTAATGAGGTCGGGACCGCCCCCTAGTCGTGCCACTTCTACACGAGCCCCTCACGGCCCGCCCACTCTTGGGCAGCCCTTTCTCTTCTCTTCTCCTCACGCCCCCAGGCTGCTGTCCTAGCTTTGCCTGACTCCTCTCTGGGTTCCCTCTCCCGCGCTTCTCCGCTTTCACGCCGGGCGGCCGCGCCTTTTATGAGCATCCGCAGCCAATGAGCGCTCTTCTTTCCTTATGGTCGGTGGAGGGACCAATCGTGGCGCGGCTGGTGTAATCTTCGTCCGCTCGGCTCTCCTCGGCTCTTTTCGCTGTTGCTGCCTTCCCGGGGGCGGTCGCTTCGCTGCCAGAGACGCTTTCTTTTTTTTTCCGGGTTCGGAGCCGTTCCGGATGCTTTAGGTTGCCGGATGTCTGATTTTCGGATAACTGAGGCGTTACTGTACATGGATTATCTGGTAAGGTCCTCGGCGTCCGTGGTGGGGGAGCGGCGGGGTCCCCCTCGCCTTCACACCCCACGCCTCGCCTCCGCCTCTCCCGTCCCTCCCCTCTTTTGGGGCGGGCGGGGAAGCGGAGGGGAACTGCCTCCTCCTCTTGTCTTCTCTCGCTCCCTCTTTCCCCTCTGTCCCATTTCTCTTGTCCCCCTTCCCGTCTCTCAGCCCCGTGCTTGGTCCTGGGCTCGGAGCTGGGCTGCTGTGCTGCCCCGCTCTGGGGGCGGGGGTGGGGACGGTGAGGGGGGGGGAGGGGGGGGGAGGAGGAGGAGGAGGAGGAG
>CM053580.1:309108406-309138611 GCA_028627135.1 Pseudochirops cupreus
GTTCCAGATTGCTCTCCAGAATGGTTGTATCAATTCACAACTCCACCAACAATGCATTAGTGTTCCAATTTTTCCACATCCTCTCCAGCATTTGTCATTTTCCTGTTTTGTCATCTTAGCCAATCTGACTGGTGAGATGTGGTACCTCAAAGTTGTTTTGATTTGCATTTCTCGAATCAGTAGTGATTTAGAGCATTTTCCCATATGTTTAAAGATATCTTTAATTTCTGCCTCTGAAAATTGCCGGTTCATATCCTTTGACCATTTATCAATTGGGGAATGACTTGTATTCTTATAAATTTTACATAATTCCCTGTAAATTCTGGAAACGAGGCCTTTATCAGAGACATTGGTCGTAAATATCCTTTCCCAATTTCCCACTTCCCTCTTAATCTTGGTTACATTGGCTTTGTTTGTACAGAAACTTTTCAATTTAATGTACTCAAGATTATCCATTTTGCATTTTATAATACTCTCCAATTCTTCTTTGGTCATAAAGTCCTTCCTATTCCATAAATCTGACAAGTAAACTATTCCTTGCTTCCCCAGATTATTTACAGTATCAGCCTTTATATCTAGATCATGCACCCATTTAGACTTGACCTTGGTGTATGGCATTAGTTGATGGTCTATCTGAGTATATATATTTTAAAGGGTCCTTTCTCTATAAACCAAATGACTTGGGGTTTTTTTTCAATATTTTTTGTTCCTCTTATTGAGAAGATGAAATAAATGTTTTGTTTTGATCATCTGAGATGATCTGTAATCTGTGAAACTTAAAATAAAACATGACCATGCTCAGAGCCATCACTAGGAATTCTTGACCTGGAGCTAAATCCAGTTGGAGTGGTGAACGTATGTGGTGGTGCCATCGAGAACAATAGAATTGTGAGTGCAGTTGTGCTGGAAGGGGAGGACAGCCCATCCCCTCCAGTCTAGCCTACATTGGGGGATTAGGAAGAGGCCAGACACAGGGGAAGGCTGTCGTGGTGACAAGATATTGGGAATGAACCCAGTGGTTGTGATACCACACTAAAGCCCATGTTGGTGGAGAACTACAACATGCAGTGTGGAGATGATGATCTCCAAGGGAAGAAACTGTGCCCACAGTCCTCCCCCCAGGGAGGAAGCATGGCACCCTTCCATTTCAGTACCCTGGAACAAAACCTCAGTTACCCTGAGCTACTTACAGCACTGAGTAGGTTATGCTGGATTTTAAGAATTGCCTTCACTTTTTCTGATGCTTTGATATAGCTTGCAGACAATTCTGGCTTCAGAACATAAGCTTTGGCAGGGCCTGCCTAGCTGGAAAGGTTTATGATGTCCACTAAAGGGCAGTTGGGACAATCTTAAGTTGGGAGAGGTTCATCACTAGAAATCTGGCTACCACAGGATAAATTTTGACAGAGCAACTCAAATAACCAGGCCTAGGGTATGAAATAGTTGCAACCTGCATCAATGGAGGGAATGTCCACACTGAAGACTTGAATCTTGAAATATTTGAGAATTAAATTTGTAGACATGCTATATTGATTACTGTTAATCCTTTTGAGATATTCACTTTATTTTTTCCCTTTTTAACATTTTTTATTTCATTAAATATTTCTCAATCACATTAAAAAAATTTTAACATTCATTTTGTAAAATTTTGAGTTCCAAACTCTCTCCTTCCTTCCCACTTCTCCCCCCTCCTTGAAAAGGCAAGCAATTTTGTATTAGTTATACTTGTGAAGTCATTCCAAATATATTTCTGTGCTAGTCATGTTGCAAAATAAAACATAAAAAAACAAAAGTTTTAAAAAGCATTTAAAAAAAGTATGCTTCAATCTGCATTCAAAATTCATTAATTCTTTCTCTGGTGGTGGATAGCATTTGTCATCATGGCCCCTTTGTTTGTCTTGGATTAGTGTCTTGATCAGAGTAGCTAAGTCTTTAAGAAGATCATCCTTATAATATTGATATTATTGTGTACAATGGTTTCCTGGCTCTATTCACTCAACTCTGCATCAATTCAGATGTCTTCACAGATTTTTCCGAAAGCATCCTACTCATTGTGTCTTATAGCACAATAGCATCTCATCACAATCACATACCACAACTTGTTCAGCCATTCCTCAATTGATGATGGGCATCCCCTTGACTTCCAATTCTTTGCTACCACAAAAAGAGTCGCTGTAAATATTTTTGTACATATATGTCCTTTTTCTTTTTCTTTGAAGTTTTGGCAATATAGACCTAGTAGTGGCATTGCTGGGTCGAAGGGTATGCACAATTTTAGAGCCCTTTGATCACAGTTCCAAATTGTTCTTCAGAATGGTTGGATTAGTTCACAACTTCACCAACAATGCATTAGTGTCTTTTCCACATCCCCTTCAACATTTGTCATTCTCTTTTTCTGTCATGTTAGCCAATTTGTTAGGTGGGAGGTGATACCTCAAAGTTGTTTTAGTGTGCATTTCTTTCATCGGTAGTGATTTAAAGCATTTTTATATGATAAATTTATTTTTAGTTTTCAACACTCACTTCCATAAGATTTTGAGTTTTTAATTTTCTCTTGCTTTCTCTTTTCCTCCCTCAAGATGGTGTGCAATATTATATAGACTCTACTTATGTATTCATATTAAACATATTTTCACATTAGTCATGATATAAAGAAGAATTAGAACTAATGGGAGGAACCATCAGAAAGAAGAAACAAAACAGCAAAAGAAAAGGAGAATAAATAGTATACTTACATCTGCATTCAAACTCCAGGGTTCTTCATCTGGATGTGGACGACATTTTCCGTCATGAGTCTTTTGGAGTTGTGTTAGAGCCTTGCATTGCTGAGAAGAGCTAAGCTAGAGCATTTTTCATAGCTTTGATTTCTTTATCTGAAAATAGCCTGTTCATATCCTTTGACCAGTATCAACTGAGGAACAGCTCTTGTTTTTTATAGATTTGGCTCAATTCTCTATATATTTAAGAAATGAAGTCTTTATTAGAGAAAATTGCTGTTAAATTTTCCCTCCATTTCCTATTTTCCTTCTAATTTTGACTGCATTAATTTTGTTTCCAGGCTTTTCTTTAAAAAGAAAATAGGAGTCCCAAACTTGTACCTTTGTACTATTGTTATTAATTGCCCCCTACCTCCCCTTACTCATCTTTTCCCTCTCTCCCGAAACATACCAACATAGCTTCTTACAAACACTTTTTAGAATTCTGGCAGGCTTCTCTTACTTCTTCAGAAATTGCTCCAGATTTTTGCTCAATATGGGGGCCAAATATTTTTGAAAAAAAAAATGACACTTCTATAAAGAATTTTGCTTTTTACAATTATACCTTGGAATCTACATGTTCACCAATTTCAGAAGCAAAAGATAATTTTATCTAAAAGGAGATTAATTTAAGGCATTCCCCAAGATTGTGGGTAGAGGGAAGAAGGAGAATGGAAAGCTTTGCTTTTGAAGTGTATTTTCATGTAATTGAGAGTCATTTTGTATTGTCCTTTAAAATGTCTCTTGAATGGTTTTATTGAAAAAAGTTTAAAAAAACACTTAAATTTAGAAGCAGCAATTGACCTTTAGGAGGAGAGTGTAGTATACACACATATACATATAGACATATGTATATGCATGCAGATACCTATACATATACATATACTTATTAAATTGTATTACTAGGCCTTTTCAAAGTTGGGTTGTTTTTGCACAACTCACCTTTAGATGTAGGATATTATAATTCAATGTATAATGATGAAAGGTGAACTAACATGACCTCATTGAGTGCACAGACTTAGCCAGATTTTCCATTTCAGGGTTTCTCTAGATCCATGATGTTTATTGATCTCTATCTTCTTTGGACCCAACTATGGCTTAACTTCAGCTGAGATATTTGTTTGCAGCAAGGATTGGCTCTGCAGCACAGGCTGAATTCCAGTCTGGGAAGTCATAGCTTCTCCCCAACTCTTCATACACGCACACCCCCATCACTACTTATCCAAAAATATCATACCAGTGTTCCTTTGCTTAAGAAGCAGCTGCCAGGCAAATACCACAAC
This sequence comes from Pseudochirops cupreus, assembly GCA_028627135.1. NCBI lineage: Eukaryota > Metazoa > Chordata > Mammalia > Diprotodontia > Pseudocheiridae > Pseudochirops > Pseudochirops cupreus. The sequence continues at coordinate 309,112,446 of CM053580.1, forward strand.
CATGCCATCAAAAGCTTTGCTTTTCAAAAGGATGGACAGAGCTCCCTAAGGTTTATCCTTTATCTTTCCAAATCCAAATCATATTATCTTCTAGATTCCCCCAAACAACATTCAAATCCTTTGAAATTTAAATATGGCTTTAATTCTTCTTCTTCGTTGTTGTTGTTTTTAAATGAGATGGAAAAAAAGTATAACACAACCTCTAACCCATTTTGGTCTTTCAATTTGACAGTAATTTCTAAATAGTTATGCTTATTCTTGGTTCCTTTGTTTGGAAAATAGGAGGTAGACTTTGTTTCTGATCTTATTTCCTAGCACCAGAATGATTTGGTTCTTTTAACTTTCAGGGAGTGTAACCTCATTTATTAAATTATAAATGGTTTTAAAAGGTAATCACTTTTGAAAGACTTAAAAACTGATCAACATACTGACCAATCACAATTCCTGCTGACTGAGGAGGAAATGCAGCATCCACCTAGAGGTGATGAATTCAGAATACAAATTGAGATATAATTTTTTTCACATAGCCAATGAAGGAATTGTTTGGCTTAACTATACAGGTTGTTTTTTGTTGTTGTTGAGTTTTGGGGTTTTTGGGGTTTTTTTTTTGCATTTTTGGAAGGGGGAAGGCAGGGCAATTGGGGTTAAGTAACTTGCTCAAGGTCACATGGCTAGTAAGTGTTAAGTGTCTGCGGTCACATTTGAACTCAGGTCCTCCTGGTGCTGGTGCTCTATTCACCGTGCCACCTAGCTGCCTGAGGGTTGTTTTTTTTTTTAACAGGTTTTATTTTTCTTGCTTTCTCAGTGGGGAAGGGAAGTAGGAATGAGCAAAAGAAGGATCTTCATTTGAAAAATATTATTTAAAAGATTATTTTGGAATAGTTATTTACGGTTATCTTTTCACATAACTTAATGTCAGTAACCATACACATCTTGGTCACCAGGGATGTTAAGATCTTTCTTATATAGGTCTTCTATGCGTTCTTTCTTCTTAAGCTCTTCTGCTTCTGTTAAATCCCTACCATTTTTGTCTTTTTTTTTTAGAGGGGGGAAGGCAGGGCAATTGGGGTTAAGTGACTTGCCCAAGGTCACACAGCTAGTAAATGTTAAGAGTTTGAGGCCGGATTTGAACTCAGGTCTTACTGACTCCAGAGCTGGTGCTCTATTCACTGTGCCACTCAGTTGCCCCATTTTTTGTCTTTTATCATGCCTATTTTTGCATGAAATGTTCCCTTGATAACTCTAATTTTCTTTAAGAGGTTTCTTATCTTTCCTATTTTATTTTCTTCTATTTCTTTGCTTTGCACTTTTAAGAAAACCTTATCTCTCCTTGCTGTTCTCTGGAATTCTGCATTCAATTGTTATTTTGAAGAAAATCTCTCCTCTGTGTCCCAATTTCTATCAATTGTTGAGCTAGTAAAGTCCACTCATATCTCTAGTCTTTAATGTGCTCAGAAAGGGAAGCCAAAAAGTATAAGGAGTCAGTAACTTGAAGTCCAATAACTCCCTCTCTAGCCACCTGGGAAAGCACATGAAACTTGTTATATACCATCCTAAGAGATGGCATTATTTGTTTCTAGGAGGAAGAAACTATTCAAGAATACAGGGCTCCTTTCAGAACAAACGTAAGTAAATCTTACCTTAGGTCTACCATGGTCTTCTGCCACAAATTACCATCAGTTTCTAACGGGAGAAAACAGCAAATGAGAACAGGTTTCCCTTGCCCTCCTACCCCTCATCCAGAATGCAACTCTGCTCTGCTACCTCTGGTCTATATTCTCAAAACTCAAGAAAGAGAAAGAGACAGAGACAGAAAGGGGGCAAAAACATAGATAAAGACAGAGACACAGAGAAATATACAGTGACAGACAGAGATAGAAACAAAGAAAGATAGATGGAGAGGGACAGAGACAGAGAAAGACAGAAACAGACAGAGGTAGAGACAGAACAGAGAGAATAAAAAAGGACTGAATTGGTCTTAATGAAGAGTTTACCCATAAAGAGAGTTAGGGTTAGCTCTGGAGATCCCAAAATACCAACACGCCAGGTCCTGCTGAAAGAATTTGACTCAAGTCTTCAAAGCCAAAGAAAAGTAAAGTTTACCGAAAGTTCACCATATGGGGTAGACTCTTAAGGAGCCTAGGTATCTGTGAGGCTTGCATTGGGCAAGCAGGACAGAATAAGTATGTGCTAAGTCATTCTAAAAGATGATGCTGTTAAAGTGCTGTACCCAATATGCCAGGAAATCTGGAAAACTCAACCATGGCCACTGGACTGGTGAAAGACCAGTTTTATGTCCCAATCCAAAAGAAGGGTAATTCAAATTACCAGACAATTGCCTTCATTTCACCTGCCAGCAAGATTATGCTCAAGATTCTGCAAGCAGGGCTTCAGCAAGTATGTGAACAGAGAATTACCAGAAGAGAAGCCTAGTTTTCAAGATGCAGAGGAACTAGAAATTAAATTGTCAACATTGGTTAGGGTATCCAGTTGAATCCTGAACTCATCAAAACCAGATCGGAAAGCTTTCCCTTTTCTAGCTATTCCTTGGGTTCCTGCTCCTACCAAATAAAATTGTCCTTGGGTTGGAGGAGGAGATAGGAGACAGAGACACAGAGAAAGACAGAAAAACAGAGATAGAGAGAGCCAGATAAAGACAGAGATAGGAAGGCTGAATCTGCAAAAGCCAGATAACAAGGGATAGGCAACAGACACAGAGAGAGGCAGAAAAACAGAGATAGAGAGAGTGAGATAAAGACAGAAACAGAAAGGCCAAATCTGCAAAGGCCAGGTAACAAAATAAATCCTCATATTACTAAAAAAAAAAATCTTTTGTAGAGCATATAATATAACTTCTCTCTTTGAAAGACTGTTGTGTTGTGTTTTTTTTTAAGAGGGCAAAATGTTATTCATGGTAATTATTGGTTCTGAGCTGGAGGCTTTTTAGTTAATGAAATTAACCAGCTGATTTATTCTTGGACTGAAGTACTAATGAAAAAAAAAGAAAAAAAGAAATGTATCATAACAGCAGGTTCAACTGGGGAACAGCAGCTGCTCCAGGCTCCCAAGAGCAAGAGAAGCAATTCAAAACCTTATTCCTGCCAAGAGACTTTTATTGCTTAGTGGGGTCTGGTCTCTGACTCAGTAGAAATGAGACGTAAGAGAGAAGCACGGGATAATAGGAAGGGTTGGTAATATCTATGCAGGTTTGGGGCCTTTTCAACTCAAATGATTTTACATTTTGTAGATTTAGGAAGCTAATTGGTAGACAGATATTTTTGCAGAATGGAGATGATTTTTCCTTCAAATTTGTATAGAAATCTGCTTTCATTAAAATATAACATATAATCTGCTCTACCCCTCCACCCTGTCCGCCATCTGAAGGTTAGGAACTGGTTTGCTTTGTCTTAGAAGTAGGAAAACTGAGATCTGTATGTATCTAGTAGTGTTCTCAGTGCTAATTTGACATAAAAATCAGTGTAAGAATGCTGACTTCAGTAGAAATAATTCTGATGCTTCTTCATGCGGTTTGTATATACAGAATGCAAGGAGACAGTGTGAGACATTAGGCTCTAATCATCTCTCGTCTGCACTATCACTGTTGAAATAACCAACTAATTGCTTGTGCCTTCTTCAAATCCCTCTTCTCAGCATTGGAGCTGCCTCATCCCCCAGGCCTTTCCTGATTCTTTCCCCTGCTCATCCCCCAGCCCTCCATCTCAGGTAGTTGCTACACTCTGCTTCTTTAAATAATTTTATACTGCCTGGAACACACACACACACACACACACACACACACACTCACTTCTGTGTGCGTGTATATGTATGTATGTATGTATATATATGTGTGTATGTAAATATACACATACACACATATGTGTGTATATATGTACATACACACACAGACATATACATGTGTGTATATTTACTTACTTGTGACATAACCCTTTCCCCAGTAGACTATAAGCTTCATGAGGGCAGGAACCACTTTGTTTTTATCTCTGTAACCCTTAGCACCTATTATTACAGAACCTTGGATATAGTAGATGCTTAATAAATATTTGTTGAATTACATTGAACAAAAAAGACTTAAGATTGGATTACAATATCCATGTGGAACTTCGGGTCCTTAGTACACAATAGTCACTGATATGCATTAACTAAGATTTGACCAAAGTGGCATGTCTCATTAGTTTCCAACTTTTTCTGACCAAACCCCAAAAGCCAGTGTGTGGTGCTGTGACCAGCACAGTTGGGTGGCCTAGCAACCAGTTGAGTAAAGAGACGGGGATGTATTCAACGGTCTGTTTATTCCAGAACCATTTCATACAGAGCCGAAGATACAAGGAGCTTACAGGGTTTATAAGGCCCTAGCAGAAGTTCTTAGTAACCAGAAAAAAATACAAGTAATCAGAAAAAAATACCCTACTTTGGTCTTGACCACTCCCTACCCCAGCCTAAGGCTAGTTATTTATTAAGACTTCATCCTAGGATCGTGTCCAGAGGCACAAACAAGACTTGCTAATTAACTACCCAGAATTTTCCTTAGTTATTCATAGGTCCATGGAGGCATCAACAAACAAGGATTATACTCCTCCTGCATATCTGCCTACTGACTTCATAGAAGTTTGTAAAGGAGAGGGGAACATTCCATTAGTGGGGTTGGGGGACCCCTGAAAGTCTACTATAGTGTAGTAACAAGTTAATGACAACTACTGCCAAAAACATATAGTAGGAAATCAAGACTATCACTACACTACCTGAAAATCCTGCAGATAAACATAGTCCCTTTCCCAGAGATGCACCCCTCCATCTTGACCACCCAACGCAAGGTTTCAAAAGGTTTTAACTCCTTAATTAAGGCCTGGCAACTGTCAAGTCATCCAATGGTATCCTTTGGCCAGATGAATGGATTATTGGATTAACAAATTTTTGAGCAGATAACAAAGATTTGGGTTTTATTACAAATAGATTAGTGAAATAAAACTCAAGACAATCACAGAATTTGAGTTTGTGAGATCTACTTAATGCTTCCTGAGAGAAATGAGTTTTCTGCCAAAAGACATCTGGATCTGTAAATTTTATGATCAAATATAGGCTGAACAAAAAACAAACAACACAAACAATTTAGACATGCTGAAATTTGGAGCAGAAAGCTTTAACTATCATGGTGGATGTTTTGGTTTATTTAATCTAGATTTGATTGCATTTTTAGTTAGCACTGTGCCTTTTTTACTTTCCTACACTCACATTTTAGTGTTATGCTATCTTTTCTACCTAATGGAAAAGTTTCTGTTGGTGTTTTTGACATCATAGGGTTCTTCAGAAGAGTATGGCATCATTAGACATTTGCCTCCCCCTCTCCAGGGCTGCCTTCTCCCCCATTCCCATCCCTTGCCCCCACATCTTCTCCTCTCAGGATCCTTAGCTTCCCTCAAGAATCAGTTCAAGTGCCTCCATTTGGTGGCCTTTCATTGAGCCCTGCCCCCACTCCCTCTATGAAATTACTTCATATTTATTTTTTGACCTATTCTCAGCATTGTCCAAAGGGATGACAAATTCTGGAGGGGATGTGGAAACATAGGGACACTAATATATTGTTGATGAAGTTCGTGGTAGCAGAGAATTGGAAATTGAGGGGATGCCCACCAAGTGGGGATTGGCTGAACAAGCTGTGATATATTATAATACTGTTTTGCTATATGAAATGATGAAGTGTATGGTTTCAGAAAAACCTGTACAGGCTTGTATGAACTGATGCGAAGTGAAGTGAGCAGAACCGGAAGAACATTGCACACAGCAACAGTAATACTGTCAACTGTGAAAGATTTAGCCATTCTAATCAAGACAATGGCAATTCCAATGGACCCATGATACTGGTCAAAGGATATGAACAGGCTGTTTTCGGATAAAGAAATCAAAGCTACCAATAGTCACATTAAAAAATGCTCTAATTTAGCTCTTCTCAGTAATGCAAGAGACCTTATAAACTCTGACTGCAGATTAATGTATATTTTTAAAACTTGATTTTTCTTGGTTTGTGTGTGTGTTTTCTTTCACAGCATAGCTAATAGGAAAATATGCTTTATGTGATTTCACATATGTAATTGATATCATATTGCTTGCCTTCTTAATGAGGGAAGGAAGAGCAGGAGGGGGAGAGAAAATTTGGAATTCAAAATTTAAAAAAAGTTTAAAAAATTTTACATGCAATTGGAAAATAATTAATGAGACAAATTTTTTTTTAATGAGACTTGCCCAAGAATTACACACTAAGTAATTGGCACAATCATGACTGGAGTTTGGGAATGGGAAACTGGAGAATTCCCTCTCACCTTTCCCACCATTGAAATATTTCATTAGTATTTTTGTTATACTAAAAGGAAACGCTAGATTAAAAAAAAAACTTATTCTTAATCATGTAAGCAATCAAAGAGGTTTCTTAGTCAAGGTTCCTCAGGTCTGTTTAGAGTACCAGCTGTGGCAATTCTAGCATAGGACATTGTAATGGTCATGGGATTTGAAGATCTTCCATGTCCCTTGTATTGGCAAACAAACAGGTACTTAGCACTTAGTTTCAAGTTCAGAATTGGGTCAAGTATTAATGATCCAGAATTGTGCATCCCACAGTGGGATGAACTCGCTAACATAACAGGAAGGGGTGGGGCAGGGAGGAGCTAATACCATATATAAGGAGAGGCCCAGGCTAGAGAGAAGAGAGATTTGGAGAACAGAATTTGTGGTGGCAGAACTTCTGAGAGACAGCCAGAACTTCTGCTGAGAACTTCCAAGAGCCAGCCCTGTGAGTAAGGAGAGGAGGATCCTTGTTTGAGGGAGTGAGTGAGGAGAAGAGGATCCTTGCTTGAGGGAACCTATTTTGTTGTGAAGGGTTGGGAATGTGGGAGTTCACTACATTAGCTATGTGTACCAACTTTGTGGTTACTCTAATGACTTTGACTTTCTGGTTCTGGGACTCGGTTTTCCGGTATTTGAATAAATGCTTTGGTTCTACCCTCCATGTGGAGAGCCTGTTACATTTTGTGATTCACTACACCAACATATTTATAGTCACCATAGGCACTGTAAATATCACTTTGGTATTACAGACATCCCAGGACATCCCAGATCTCTTTTCCCTTTGCCATTTTTCTTTGATTATTCCATGTGATACTCTATGATCTCTTCCTCCTCCAGATTTGCTTCACTTATTGGTCTCATAATTATTACCCTATAGGACAGTATTGGAATGATCTCTAAAGTCCCTTTTGGCTTGAACATTCTACTCCAGGGCTTAGCACAATGCCTGGTGCATAGTAGGAGCTTAGTAAATATTCATTGACCAATTGACATTTTAACAAATCTAAGATGAAACCCAAGAGTATATAGAAGAAAATTAAACCCAACTCTTTTCATGCCTATCCTCCATTTTACAAATCAGGAAACTGAGGTCCAGAATGATTGATTTATTCAAGGTCAGACTCAATTGACATTAGAACTTGAAGATGATTCCAACTGACTCCAAACACTTCAGATTCCATGTATTGACTTTAATGTAAATAAACAAAACAAATCAGCAAAAAATGTGTTTTGCATCAAATAACAGAACAAAATTGAGGATACTTGACTCAAAGATATATACCCAAAGGTATATACTCTATATACCCTTTGTCTGTCACTGCTATTAAAGTGGCTCTTTCACTTGGGATCTATCTGCCAATGATCTGTTTGTCCTGTTCATAACATGCTTCGAGACAAAACCTTAGCAAAAATGGTCAAAGTTTCTAAAAATTAGACAAATGCAAACTAAAGGAACTCTGAGGTTCTAAATCATAACCAACACATTGACAAATATAATAAAAAAAACAATGCTGGGAAAAGTATAACAAAAATAAGCTCACTAATTATAATGAACTGGTGATAGATCTAGTGATTGGACTAAGCTTTTGGAAAGCAATATGCAATTAAACAACGAGACCTACAAAAATGTACCTGCTCCTTGACCAATGGTCCCACCACTCATATTATACCCTGAAGAAATTATTGGCGATGGGGCAAAAAAGACCTATTGGTACAAAAATATTCCTAAGATGATTGCAGAATCTGGAAAAAAGATCACCTGTCCGGTGATTGAGAAATGGTCAAAGAGAATATACATAGCCTGTCAATGTAACTCGTTTTATAGTATCATAGGAAACAAATAATTCAAAGAAATTTGGAAGACATATTAAATAACACAGAATAAAAAAGCATCACTTATGGAACAAAATATATACTGACCACATCATAAATAACAACGATAAGTCCATGTTCGATACATAAAAAATGATTGTAAAATGGTTCACAGAAATAATCACGATGATTTGGTTACTGTAGCATTAGAGCCAATAGTCACACTTTTTGTTTAGAGTTTAACAAAGTAAATAAGTGAAATTTGCGGGAATGCAGAGAATCATTTGTCATCTTTTTGTTACGTTTATTCATTTGCTTCCTTCCTTTCTTATGTTCCTGCTTACATACTGAAAACATGTTTATCAATAAAAGTTAAAATAAAATTTATATTAAAATAATTACCCAACTGACTAGATAGACTACGGCGGCGGCAGCAGCAACAACAAAGAAGCACGCTGTCCGCATTCTGACATGAAACTGGAAGCGAAGTCCATTGAACTAATTCGTCCATCTGGACGCGTCTCGGACAGGAAATGCAGATGCATAGAATTCAGTAGGAAGAGGAGAGAGGGCCAGATTACACTAAGGACACTGTTCAGGACTTAACATGTTCCTCAAATGCAGGAGGCCATCTTTGTAACCGCGGTCTTCTCCTGAGGATTCTCTCTAGCTGCGAACCACGAGACACCACGTGCAATCTCTAATCAAGGTAAGATTGTGCTTGATTTGAAAATTATTGCTACACGAGATGACTACTGAAATAAACTTGACAAAATGTAATAATGCTACTTAAAACCTCTCAAATATTTCTGTATCAAATGATTGAATTTTTTTCCACTTTTCCGAGGGTTTGCATTTATAAAACTGTATCGTGACCTCTAGTGGTGGACTGCTTTAAGTACACTAGGAGACAGTGGCTGAGGGACTGAGCTGTGCGCAATCGATAATCAATTCGGTGTTTACTATATACCCAAGAACAAATACTGCAGTGTATGTATGGAATTTAAGCACACACACTCCCTCTCAACACGTAGATATCACATAGAAAGACCAAGACGTCTCCATTTTACAGAATTACTAATCACGAGGACCTGAGCTCATTTTGCATTTGATGCTTATTATCTGTCTGACAAATCACTCAGTCTCACTAAATCTAAATGCTCCCGTCTTTAAAATAAGGGCATTAGATTAAATGGCCTTTAGGGTCTTTTCCAGCTGCAGCTCTATGACCTCTAGGATTAAATGCAACCCCAGCAAATTAATTGAAACCAAGATTTATGAAAGTAAATGTAAGAAATTTTTATTCATTTGTGTGCTCTTTTCTCTTGTTCTGTTTATTCATTTGATTTCATTTGGGCTGTCCTCCAGTTATTCTGCTTATTTAATTCCTATACTATCCTTTAAGACCCAGTACAAGGGACAGCAAATTGGCACAGGGATAGAGAACTAGCCCTGGAGTCAGGAGGACCTGAGTTCAAATGCTGCCTCAGACACTTACTAGCTATGTGATCCTGGGCAAGTCACTTAACCCTGATTGCCTACAAAAAAGGAAAAAAAGATCCAGTACAAATATCATTGTCATGAAGGCTTCTCTGAGTCTGACCTCTTCATTCCCACAATTTCTTCTCCCTAATTTACATAATCTCTCCCTTCTTTGAACCAATATCACATTTTATACCTCTTGTTAGATTTTTCATGATCTGCCTTCTATTATATTCATTTTGGTGCCCATCTTATCTCTCTTCCTGGACTTCATATTCCATAAGGACAAGATTTTCATCTCATTCATCTTTGTAGGTCTCCCCAACTCAGAGACTCAAATATAGTAAGTTCTCAACGAATCTTCATCAAGGTAAACCAAGGTTCTTCCTTTTTCTCTCTGTCTTCCTCTCTGGCATGCATCATCACTGATTTCCTTCCTTCTTTCTTTCTCCAAATAAAGTATGATGGGATAGCCAATGAACCGTGAGTGCTTCTTTCCAGCCTCCTTGACCCACTTCTCTTCTCAATGCTCCATCTGGTCTTCTTTTAGATGTAAGAATAGCTTGGGGCCCATGCCAATAGGTTCACCAAGGTCAGCTCAGACTGTGAAGGAGCCACCAGCAGAAGATTCCCAGGAACACTGTTAATAATCATTGTGCTGGGTGATGACAATTACCCTCCTTGTCATCAGGTAAATGGAGTAGAAACTCACACCAAACTGACCAAGCATAAAGATGTCTGCTCCATCTCACAAAGTCTCCGTAAAAGCCTTGGTGACAGATTTGCCAGTGGTCTCCAAGTTATTGACTAAGTCAACCTTTGTCACACCAATGCCACTGTCCACCAAAGTCTGGGTATACTCCTGAGGGTTGGGGATGGTGTCAATTTTCAGATTCTTGCTGCCATCCAATTTGGAAGACTCTATTAAATTCTCCTAAGGGATCTTGTCCAGAGCATCAGAGGCATTAGAAATTATTTCCTTAATGAAATAAAAGGTATTTATTATCAAGATCATAAGCTGGTCAATCTGCCCGGAAAGCACTTTCTTCTTTCCACGGTGTATTTTTTTTCCAGGCATCTTGAGTGGCTTTGGTTGATGAGGCCAGTACAGGGTACAAGTACTGAGTCTAAAAAGTGATCACTGAGAAACCTGGCCCAAGAGAAGCTCCTGTCTCTACCTTAACAAGACTCTCTCCCATAACTGAAATACTCTGCCCCCACACTTCCACTTTTTAGTTTCTCTGGCTTCTTTCAAGGTTTAGTTCAAAACTTGCTTTCTGAAGAAGGCCTTTCCTGGTCTTCCCCCACCCCCAACTGCTAGTACTTTCCCTTTTCAGATTATTTTCAGATATACTGCATATATTTTGCTTGTAATTAGGTTTTTACATGTCTTCACCATCAGTATTCCCTTTGAGAGTAGGGACAATTTTTTGTCTTTCTTTGTATCCCCAGTATTAGCACACTATCTGGTCTAGAGTAAGTGCTTAATAAATATATGTTGGTGGTCTAAAAGTGACACACACAAATCGTGATTTCTAGAGCTTGACAAAGCCATAGTAAGTAGATACCACCTCCAACTACTCCCTGTAAACTGCCTAGCCCTTCAGGCACTGTATGTAAATAGCTCCTAACCTTGGATTTAATTCAAACAAACTGTCAAGCATCTGCTGTATGCCACAGCACTGTGCTCAGTACTGGGGGAAATACAAAGGTTAGATGAAACAGTCTCTGCCTTTATGTGGTTTACAGTGATAGATATTCCACGCCCCCACCATGTGACACGAACAAATAATTCTAATACAAAACAACACTGATAAGTCTGTTTAAAACGTACAATGTGAGGGCCAAGGCCAAAAGGACATTCTAGGAAATTAGGCAGAGAGATAATTAGAGGGCATTCCAGTATAGGAAGCATCAGGTATCAGGCATCCCAGTGGGAAAACATGGGGCATGTACTGTGGACGCTGTACAATTTCCAGTTTTGATGGAGAACAGAGTATATGGTTTTTTTTTTTTTTTGCTTTCTGGAGGGCAATTGGGGTTAAGTGACTTGCCCAAGTCACATGGTTAGTTTTTGTGTTAAGTGTCTGAAGCTGGATTTGAACTCAGGTCCTCCTGGACTCCAGGGCCAGTGCTCTGTTCACTGAGCCACCTAGCTGCCCCAGAGAACAGAGCATATGGAAGGCAGTACAATGGTATTAGATAAACCTTGAAGAATAAAGTGATACTAGATTTTGGAAGGAATTCTAGGCTTTCCTCCTTGAACTACTTGAAAAAGCCCAGAGGAAGGGTTTGGAGCAGAGGAATGACCTGCATAAAGAAGATCGGTCTGGCAGTGATTTGAAGGATGAATTGGAAAGGTGATACAGTAGATAGAGCTGTGGGCCTGGAGTCAGGAAGGCCCGAGTTAAAAATCCAACCTCAGACGTTTTCTAGCTGCGGGACCCTAAATAAGCCATTTAACCTCTGTTTGCTTCCATTTTCTCATTTGTAAAATTAGGATAATAATACCGCTTACCTCCCAGAGTTACTGTGAGGGTCAAATAAGATAATTATAAAGTGCTTGGTATATAGTGCCTGGCATAAAACAGGCACTGCATAAATGGTAGTTGCAATGATGATCTTACTCTGTGCCAGACACGGGCATACAGCAGACAAAATGAAAAACAGTCCCTGCCCTTGGGAATGAGGCATTTATAATCTAGTCACAGAGCAGGCAACATTTCCATATATAAGTGTACACAAAATAGATAGAACTTTAATACGGTATAATTAGGGCAGAAGATCTTGGCAATTGGTCCCATCACTTCCTGGCAACCAGAATGAGAAGGGACACAAACAGTGTCAGGTTTTATATTCTTGGGCTCAAAGGTCATTGCAAACAGTGACTGCAGCCATGAAATTAAAAGATGCTTGATCCTTGGAAGGAAAGCTAGGGCAAATTCAGACAATATACTAAGAAACAGAGACATCACCTTGCTAACAAAGGTCCCTATAGTCAAAGCTATGGTCTCTCCAATAGTAATGTTTGGTTGTAGGAGTTGGACTATAAGGAAAGCTGAGGGCTGTAGAATCGATGCTTTCAAACTGTGGTGGAGGAGAAGAGTTTTGAGAGTCCCTTGGACAGCAAGGACATCAAATCAGTCAATACTGAAAGAAATTAATTTAGACGCTTCACTGGAAGGTCAAATATTGAACGTGAAATTTAAGTACTTTGGCCACATAATGAGAAGATGGAACTCATTGGAAAAGACCCTAATGTTGGGAAAGATTGAAGATGAAAGGAAAAGAACAGAAGAGGATCAGATGGATAGACGGCATCGTGGAAACAGTGAATATGCACTTGTATAGACTTTGAGAGATGGTAGAGGATAGTGGCATGCTGTGGACCATGGGGTCAAGAAGAGTCAGACACGACTGAACAATAACAACACTATAATTTGAGGAGGTCACTAGTAAACTGGAGATGGAAGGTGGGGATAAGTAAAAGTTTAATGTAAAAAGTGTTATTTGAGGGGCAGTTAGATGACACAGTGAATAAAACATTGGCCCTGGAGTCAGGAGGACCTGAGTTCAAATCCGGGCTCAGACACTTAACACTTTAGCCCTGTGACCTTGGGCAAGTCACTTAACCCCAATTGCCCTGCCTTTCCCCTCCAAAAAAAGTAAAAAAAATTTTTTAAAAGATGTTATTTGATCTGAGTCTTTAAGGAAAGGAGACTAGGGGTCCTAAGAAGTAGAAGTGCAGGAAAAAGAAAATTCCAGTTATGAGGGACAGCCTGTGGAAAGGCATGGAGTCTAAAGGTGGAGTGTATGAGGAAGAGTAAGAAGGCCAATGTAGCTGTACCATAGAGGGCATGTAGGGAAATAATATATAAGACTAGAAAGGTAGGAGGGACCCTACCTTTATATGGCTTTTAATGGCATTAATTCAGGTTGGTATTGGTGATAATGAGTGCCTGTACTAGAGCAGAGGCTGTGGAAATAGAAAAGAGGAATGAATAAATGAATGAATGAAAAAGCATTTAATAATTACTTGCTATATGTCAAGCACTGTGTTTAGTACACATTTACAAATACAAAGCAAAGATAATTAATGCCCTGAAGGAATTTTTAATCTAATAGGGAGAGAGAGAACATATACAAGGTAGTGGTGACCATGGAGATGAGTGGGACCATAGATGAATAGATGAACACTTCTTCCAGGAACAATGTCAGGGTTAACATGAACTGGGGGAAGGAGAGGGAGTGGATATGTTCAGCAGTAAGGCTGCTGTTGAAGCTTGTAAGGAAATGTTTAGGCATTAGGAAGTCAAGTGAATTAGGATCTAGGGCTGGGGGGGGAGGTTGAAAGGGGATGGGATAAAGTAGAAATTCTGAAGATGAGAGGATAAAAATCTCTAGGAACAGTTTCTGGTCTGAGCAACAAGGCTCCTGGTGAGCTGTTGAGATGATTGTCTGGGAACAGGAGGTATAGGTGTGAGATCTTTTAAAGGGAGTCTCCAATAACTGCGTTGACTGTTAGGATAGGAAGAAAAGGAAAAAGAGTCAAAGGTTTCAAACATGCACAACTGTTGATGATGTCATTAACAGAAAGAATAAATTAAAATTTTGAGGGGAAACTAGGTAGCACAATGGATTGAGTACCAGGCCTGGAGTCAGCAAGACATATCTTCCTGAGTTCAAATCTGACCTCAGACACACATTAGTTGTGTGATCCTGGGCAAGTCATTCAACCCTGATTGTCTCAGTTTCCTCATCTGTTAAAATGAGCTGGAGGAGGAAATGGCAAATCACTCCAATATCTTTGCCAAGAAAACCCCAAATGGAGTCAACTTCAGAAAGGTCAAGGAGAACTAGGATTAGAAGACAGATTTGACCAGGATGAGGTTTTTGGTAACGTTGGGAACTGGAGTGTCAGGAAAGTGGAGAAAGCCAAAGCCAAATTGCCTGAGTTTTTCAAAGAGAGTGAGTAGTATAGAATTAGAATTTTCTTAAGAACCAAGACAAGTCACACTCCTGTGACAGTTCTGTAGAGGGTCCCTGTTAGTACACTAGCCTAAACCAGTGAAGTGTCTATAAACTGAATAATTAAAAGAAAGCTAAGGTGTGCCTCCATCTGTCCCTGAAACTCTAGCGCTGAAAGAGGGCAAGGATAAAATGCCCTAAATGCAAACCCCCATTTATTTCTGTCTGACTTAAGAAATCTAACATTAATAATGTCATTGTGTCACTCAAATTTCTATTCTTTTCACTTGGAAAAGCTCATGATTGAAGATGTGTGCTCCAAAAATTGATCAATCAACTCTAACTCTGGGCTGAGGAGGTGTAGTGGCACCCACACTGGCATGCCCAGGATGGCTGCTGGCAAAAGTTCTCAGATCAGCTTTACTAGGACAGATAGCTGTTTAAGGGGTCAACAATCTTTAATTACATTCACTAGTTCAGGGGAAAAGTCAGCACCCTGAACTTCAGAGAAAATACAAGCAGAGAAGTAAAGACCAACAGACAGGGCTCTGCCTGAATCAAAGCAATATTGCTATATACTTTACAAAAATCCCTGGATCAAGAGAGCCTTTATGTCTGAGCAGTCGAGGGATGGGAGGTTCTGACCATATGGCCACTCAGAATCTCAACCAGGGAATCACAAGATCCTTCTCATAAGTGAGCCCCCCCAAAGCAAAATACCAACTCAGAGGGTATATATACACACTTTTCAGAGCCAGAAGGCATCACAACCCTCCTGACTCAGTACCTAATTAGAAATTAGCAAAAGGTATGAAAACCTTTGTACAAGCAAGCCTCCCCCAAGTAAGCTTCCTTTAATGGGCTCCACATGAGGCCTATTAATGGGGTGGGAAGATCTTAAATCCCATTAACATTATAGGAGGCTTCATTGATTGCCTGGTGCAGTCACCTAGGTGGCTTAAGAGAGCACTGGATTTACTGGGAGTCAGGAAGGCCTGAGTTTGAAGCCTACCTCAGGTACTACTTGATACTAGCTTATCCATTTGTTAGCCAGGAAACTCACTTCAATAAGCCTCAGTTTCCTTTTCAGTAAAATAGAGATGATGATAATAATAATGCATACCTTACAGAGGTATGTGAATGCTAACTGGTATTATTGTTGTCATTGTATTATGATATCGCCTTCAAATCTCAATCCATCTAGAAAATTTAGTCATATCTCAACTACACCAGATTATCTAATGAGGGAAAGATCACATGTAAGAGATGAGGTGAGATTTCCATATGGAGTGAGAGGTTGGGCTGTGATCCTTGAAGTCCCCTGCCACATATAAGAGGAGACAGTAAAGGACAAAGTGAAGGGATTTGGGCAAAGATGTTTATTTGATTTTACAAAGGGCTTAAGGGTGAGATAGAGAGACATCAACAAAGACATTATTTGACTAAGATGACAGAAAAGGAAAATGACAAATGCTGGAGGGATGTGGGGAAACTGGGACACTTACGCGCTGTTAGTGGATCTGTGAACTGGTCCAACCATTCTGGAGAATAATTTGGAGCTAGGTCTGTATAGTCTAAGGTATGGTCTTTCCAATAGCAATGTATGGCTGGGAGAGTTGGACTATAAGGAAAGCTGAATGCTCTAGAATCGACATTTATGAATTGTGGTGCTGGAAAAGATTTTTGAGTGCCTTGTACAGCAAGAAGACCAAATTAGTCAATACTTAAAGAAATTAGTTCAAACTATTCATTGTAAAATCAAATACTGAAACTGAAATTTAAATACTTTGGCCACCTAATAAGAAGATGGGACTCATTGGAAAAGACCCTGATATTGGGAAAGATTGAAGGCAATAGGAAAAGGGGACAGCAGAGGGTGAGATGGATAAAGAGTGTCGGGGAAACAACTAGCATGAACTTGGACAGACTTACAGAGATAGAGGAGGATGGAAGGGTGTGGTGGTGTGCTATGGTCTATGCAGTCACAAAGAATCAGATATGTCTGAACAACTGAACAGCAGCAACCAAAGTGCTATAAAACTGTGCATACCTTTTAACCCAGCAATACCTAGACTAGGTCTGTATCCCAAAGAGATCAATGGAAAAGGAAAAGAACCCTTATGTACAGAAATATTTATAAAAATTCTTTTTGTGGTTGCAAAGAATTGGAAATTGAGGGGATGCCCACCAACTGGGGAATGACTGAACAAGTTGTAGTATTTGATTTCAATGGAATACTATTGTGCTATAAGAAATGATGAGCAGTGTGCTCTCAGAAAAACCTGACAAGACTTACATGAACTGATGCAAAGTGAAATGAGCAGAACTAGGACAACATTGTACATAGTAACAACAATATTATAATGGTAATCAACTTTGAAAGCTAAAGACTTAGCTCTTCTGATTAATAGAATGATCCATGACAATTCCAAAGGACCTAATGATAAAAAAAAAAATGCTATCCACCTCCAGAGACAGAACTGATGAACTCTGAGTGTAGATTGAAGTATATTTCTTTTTCACTTTCTTCATTTTTTCTTTTTCCCCACAAGTGAGCTAGCTAATATTAGCTAGCTAATTTAATGAGGAAATATGTTTTTCATGACTTCATATATAATGGGCATCATATTTCTTGCCTTCTTGGTTGTCAGGGCAGTTGGAACAACAACAACAACAACAAACAACCAGACTAAACACTAAATAAACTAGATACAGAGTAAAATATATCAATGTAGTATAGTGGATGTAGCATCTGGAGTCAGGCAGTACTGAGTTCTAATTTCATATCAGACATTTTACTATGTGACCCTCAGAAAAATCACTTAACGCCCCCGCCCCCCCCGGCTCAGTTTCCTCAGCTATAAAATGATGGGGTAGGATTCAGAGGCTTTTCAGTTACTACTAGTTCTAAATCTATGATCCTAAGCTGAACAAATAATTAACAAACAAATAAATGTTTGTCCCATATCCCTTTCCAAGTCCATTGGAAGTTCAGCCATCTTTACTTCAGTTTCTTTTTCCTTTCCTTCACTAATGTAGTCAATACACACCAAAATCTGGTTCTGTGCTTCTAACCACTTTGGCCTTTTCCCTCCTCTTCTCTCTTCTTTCTCTGCCGCTCAGACTTCAGAAACCTAGTCACATTTTGCCTCTTCACTGTTTCAGCATCTTATTTTCATATTCCTCTTAGATGAAAAAAACTGATTTGATGTCATCTTGTCCAATCTCATTTTGCAGTCAAGGAAACTCAAACCAGAGGGGTGAGTGATTTGCTTGAGGTCTGTGTCAACAATGAAGTATTCACAATGCCTAAAGTAACTATAAATATGCTGATATGGTTATTAATCACAAAATGTAACAGGCTCTCTACATGGGAAATATAGCTATAACATTTATTCAAATGCCAGAAAACTGAGTCCCAAAGCCAGAAAGTCAAAGCCATCACAGTAGTTATGAAGATGGCATATGCAGTTAATGTAGTAAATACCCACATTCTCAAGCCTTCAAAACCGGACAGACTGCCTCAGGCAAAGATTTGTCTCTCCTCACTCACGGCAACTGCTCAGTATCCACACAACTTGCTCCCAGCAGCTCCAGCCCTCCCCCCAGTTCCCGTCCCTGGTAGTCCTCGTCAGGAGTCCTTAGCAGAAATTCTGGCTGGCTCAAAAGAAGGAATTTGTGCCACAGCCGCTGCTTCTGCTTCCCCTTCCAGTCACCACACTAACTCTAGCGTGGCTCTGGCTTACTCTTGCCCCACCCCTTCCTGCTACATCAGCAAGTTCAAGGGGCATAGAAGAACTTCAAATCCCATAGCCATTACAAGGTCATACAGATATAGGTTCATAAGTTCACTTAGATCTAGAGCTGGAAGGAACCTCAAGAGGCCAAGTAGTCCAACTTCCTTATTTTATAGATGAGGAAATTGAGGCGAGCGTGGTTAAGTGACTGGCCTGTTCATTGAGGTTTTTGTTGTTCAATCATTTTCAGTCACGTCCAACTCCTTGTGACCCTATTTGGTGTTTTCTTGGCAAAGATACTGGAATGGTTTGTCATTTCCTTCTCCATGTCATTTTGCAGATGAGGAAACTGAGGCAAGCAGGGTTAAGTGACTTGGCCAGGGTCACACAACCAGTAAGTGTCTGAGGATAGATTTGAATTTAGGAAGATGAGTCTTCCTGACTCCAGGCCTGGCACTCTATCCACCGCGCCATCTAGTTGCTGTATGGTCATTCAAGTATTGAGGCAAAGCTAACATTTGAACATAGGTCTTCTGAACCTAAACCCAAATCTCTTTCCCTGTAGCACAATGCCTCTTCTTACATTCTGATTTCTACAATTGACCTTGTAGCTTACTGTTAAGTGAGGACCACCAGGGATCTCTAGCCAGTAAGAGAACCTTGGAAGATCTTGTTGTCAAATAATACAAACCCTTAAGCTTAGTCCAACTGCAAAAGTTCCTAATACAAAAGCCAACATTGGGAAATGGTTGTATTCTGACCTTTGTATCTCTGAAAACTTCAAATCATCTGGATAAATCCAAAGCATCTAGTGTTTCCAGGTTATTCCAGCAAACAGCCTGAGAGGTCCTAACCACACGGCTGTATTCCAAATGTCTGGTGTGAGCAGCTGTTTTCATGTAAGACTAAATGCTGACAAGTGAGAATACAGACACAGGAATAAAGATAAAATACTGTTTTCCTGCTTACACAGAATACAGGATTTTCTTTAAAGTTAATCCAAAAAAAATCCTTTTTACCAAAAAAAAAAAAAACCACAAACCTTTTGAAACTCATATCTTCCTTTTTTTTTTGATATTCTGCTGCAACATTAAGAGTGGGCCTCATGGGACCCTTGTGTTAATGCCTGATTGTCTTACAAGTCATAATCTTTTATGCTGTGTAACTTGGCACTGTGTATGGGCATTCTTAGCCAATGACAGCAATCCTTTTCTTCTGGTCAGCAAATTGACCAATCATGTGGTATTGGGTATAATATTCAAGTCTCTGGCTCATCTCATGTATTTTCATTATTCATTTTAATTCAACAAATCTCTCTTAAACAGAGACTTATTGAGGAACTTTAAAACCTTGAATGAGCACCATAAAGTTCACTCTGATGAAGTCTTCATTAAAGGCATCCTCATTTGGTGGCAGGAGTGAATACCACCCAGTGGAGGTGAGAGGATCTGGGACACCCAGAGGCTGTTAATGGTGAGGCTGTTCTCTCCCTACCCCCTCACTCGCTCCCAGAGGAAGGGGACCATTTGGTAATGTTCTATTTTAATTCATTTTTTCCTAACAAATATTAAAGTTAATTGTTTCTATGCACTTTTATTTCTATGACACCTGACTATTAGAAGGTGGATGAAATCTCTTGATTAGTAAATCCAAATTCACCTAGATATCCCTCTCCCTCTCTCTCCTTCCCTCCTTCTACTCATTCTTCTGTTTCTGTTTTTGTCGCTCTTTGCCCTCTGTCTCTGTCCTTTCTGCCTCTGTCTCTCCTAGGTGTTGAAGTAGGTAGAATATTGACTTTGGCTAAGAAAGACCCAAGTTTGAATCCTGCCTCAGGCATTCTGTGACCAGGGACAAGTCATTTAACTTCCTCAGTTTCTATTTCCTCTTCTGTAAAATGGGGATAATAACAGCTCCTACTTCACAGGATTACTCCGAAGCTGAGACAAGAAAACATACTTATTTTGCAGATCTTAAATAACTGTATAAATACTAGCTGTGTATTATAATTGCTGTTGTTTTTTATTGTTATTATTATTAATTTTCTGGCCTCAGGCCATACCATGCTTCACATCTCATCCAGCCATCTACTATGGCCATCTTGCTATTCATTTTACTATGCTTCCCTCCTCTCTTTTCAGTCCGAGTGTAGAAATCTATCCAATATTATCACTGCTTCCGTAAAGGGCATATCAATCAACTGTCCATGAGTTCCATTGACTCTCTGCCCCAAAACTCCTTTCTTTGGCTACCATTCCCCTAAGCAAAATACAAGTTTCTCAAAGGACCAGAGTGTTTCACTTTTATATTGTATCCCTACATTGTATCAGAGTTCCTGGGTACATAGTAAGTGCTTGATAACTTTTTTTTCATTCATTTATTCGAGGAACATATATTCTACTGGGTTAGGGCACGGGTTATAGAGATAAGCAAATGGAAGATAATGTGAAGAGGGAAAGGGCACCAGCAGTTCTTCAGAGTTGAGGCTCCACAAGGCCCCAGATTAGAATGACTTGTTTTTTTTTTACACTCTAGGAAGAAAATCAAAACCGTTACTTGAAATAATAATGAACTTCCCTCACGTATTTGGATTGGTTAAAATCCAGCTGTTTGGCCTACACTTTTGCTTTTGCTAAGTCAACTTTGTACATGGTGGCACAAAATTTAGTTTATACTATTGTCTGACCAGATTTTCAGAGGTAAAGGTGAAGAGGGAATGAATTCAAGGAGAGTAGGAAAATTAAGAAGGCTGGAGGTAGAAAGTTGCCCTCCGTGAGCAGGAGGCCATGTGGGCTGGAGCACAGAGGGTGGGAGGGGAAGTCAGGTGAAGTGAAGCTTACCTTTGTTGCTTGTCCCTTACAAGTTTGTTAACTTTTGCATGTTTAACTTTTTACTTTGTGTCTAAAGCTGGAAGTCTTGATAAAAGCTGTTAAACACCAGCACGGCTAAGCTAGGAGTTGGAATTGCATTGAGAAGTGGTAATTCTGAAGCATCCCAGGAAGAAAGAAACAGTTTTTAAAACTTCTATGTAGTGTCAGAGCATCTCTGACTGGAAGAAGAAGGGGATTAATTCAGTTTTGCATCTTTCCTGGACAAAAAGTCAGTTAATCATTAAACATTTAGTAGATATACTATGTGCCAGGCCCAGTGCTAAGCACTAGGGACACAAAGGTGAAAGACAGTTACTAATCTACAGGAGGTTACCATCTTTTCTAGAGCAGGTGTTCTTAACCTAAGGGCTCTGTGGGTAGATTTCAAGTGGTCTGTGAACTTGGATGGGGGAAAGAAAATTTATGTCTTTATTTTCACTAATCTCAAACTAAAATTTACATTTCCTTTCTTTCTTTCTTTTTGAGGCAATGGGGATTAAGTGACTTGCCTAGGGTCACACAGATAGTGTCTGAAGCTGGATTTGAAGTCAGGTCCTCCTGACTCCAGGGCAGATGCTCTAATCTACTGTCCCACCTAGCTGCGTTTCCTTTCATTATGAATGTTGGCAATAAACATTCTGGAAAGGGGTCCAGAGGCTTCATCAGAGCTCCAAAGAATGTCCATGATGCTCAAAAAAAGTTTAAGAAGTCCTGCTCTAGAATCTAGACCAGTGGTTCTCAACCTTCCTAATGCCGTGACCCTTTAACACTCATGTGGGCCTACCTGCCTGGAGATGGATAGAGGAGCAGTGTCTCGGTTCCTAAGACCATAGGAAATGTATTTTCCCATGGTCCTGGGTGACCCGTGACCCCTGTGAAAGGGTCATTTGACCCCCAAAGGGGTCACAACCCACAGGTTGAGAACCACTGCTTTAAGGTTTATAAAGTATTTTCCTCATAATCATTCTAGAAGGTCGGTAGTGCAAGAATTATTATCCCCATTTTACAGAGGTAAATGATGTGCCAGATCCCATCAGTTTGCTTAGCTGATGCAACTTCTCCTACTGTGAAGCTGGGAAACCTGCCTCAGGGAGAATGGTGACAATTGCCTTGGAAGGTCTGTGGGGTATGCTTGGACATACTGTAACTGGTTCATGGCTGCTAATCTGGAATGGTGAGTAGGCAGCCTTTTGATTCTTTAGGGAGGCATTCAAAAGGCCTTAGTGATCTCTCAGGTCTCACTGGTCTCAGCCTTTCTGGCCAGTGTGGTTGTCTGGCATCTGGTAGGAGATAATGTTGTCAAGAGAAAGGTTGTGGGGCCTCCTCATGGAATGGCTCTGGACTTGAGAAGGGCCCTGGCCCTTGGTCTCTGCATTTGTTCTTTTCCCTTCTAGGTGAAGGACTTGCTGATCCTGCAAGTCTCAGAAGAACAGGAAAGTAAACCACAGGAATCTGGGAGTCAGAGTCCAGGATGAGTTTTTCAACCAGCCCAGCTTTGATGCCTTGAGGAGCAATGAATAACTTTCAGAAGTGAACTTCTGGACTCTGACCAGTGGCAGCTGAAATGAGGACTAATTTGGAAGTCATAGTACATCTGGACATGGACCTGGTGAAACCAACACAACACAAGAACTGAAGTATAAGACTTCTTCCTCCAGATACCAAGCCAGTAGAGGGAAGTGTATGGTCCCAGGCGCCGTGCAGGGGAGGGGAGCAAATTTGTAAATTTGCTCTTGTTATAGTTCCAAAGTAAATATGCCTTTATAAAAGCTCATGGATGTTAGATGGTTTAGGGGTGGGGCTAATCCCTGGTATCTAACAATGAGGGGGGAGGACACAGATGTTGGATAGCTGTGGCTGGTTGCAATGGAAGAGAAATACCCCCCCACACCTCTCAGAGTACCCAAGAACTCCTGGAAAGCAGAAGAGCCTAGCTGACCCTGGAATAATGGGCCAGAGCATATACTTACTACATAGAAACTAAGACTCAGAAAACTGAAGTGACTCGCCCAAGGTCACACAATAAGATGGGTCAACTTGAACCTGTGCATTCTAACTTCATAATTCTTCAGTTTGTAGTGACAGGCCCTACCTATATGGGTAGGGGAAAAAAAATGTTCCATTGTAGGGCTGGGTTGTTTTTTCAAAATTTGTTTTAGCTCCTAGGCCTACATGTTAGCCAAAGACTCTCCATGGGAGGCAGATGCTTGAAGCTTCAGCAGGGGACATAAGGTGACAAACTGAAGAAAGAAAAGTCTCTCATCTGATATCAGAGAGTACAGTGAGGGGGAAGAAGGGAGTTTAGACCCAAGGGTGAGTGAAGCATAATACCAATGAAAATTTGTGACTTTCTCCTTTAAAATCTCTCTCTCTCTCTTTCTCCCTTGACTTTATCTGAATATGAAAAAGCCAGGGATGAAGTAAGGCTGGTAGAAGACACAAAGAAAGGCCTTGTCCCCAGGCTTACTGGGTCTTGTGACTTTTCCCCCTACTTATTCATCTAAAAAAGGAGAGTAGAGGAGACCTAGATTTTGAAAACTAGGTAACCCTGAATCACAGAGTTGTTTATTAGGCAAATTACCATTACCTAGTTTATTGTTTAGCCTTCAGAGACATAATTATGGGAAGTATATGGAATGCGCATCATGAGCTCAAGGGAGGTCTAGGACAGAGACTGAACCAGAAAGTCTCTGAACCAGAAAGAAGAGCCCAAAGGAAAAATTAGTCTTCAGGACATTAGCAAGCTGGGAGGATCCTGCTTTTTGTTCTAAAGAGCTTGAGACCTAGAGCCAAAAATCTTGAGCTGGGAAGAGGAGAGGCTTCAGGAGCCAAGATTTTGGAAGAATAAGACCAGAGAATCTGGGTGGAGGCTTTTTTTTTTTTAATGATTATGCCAAGGTTTCTGCTTTTTAAAAAAAGGAGTTTGGGGGGGTGGGGGGACAGGCAGGAAGGGAAAGCATGGCAACACCCATTCTCCCCAGAGGAAATATAGCCAAGGATTCTAGCTAAGCCAGAATCTGGAATTGCAGGCAAAAGTAGAGCAACATCTGGTGAAGACTTTGTCTGCTTGAGCAGGGTCCAAAGGAGAAAACAAGTCCAGCAGAATAGCTTCTGGAGGAGATGAGAGCAAAGCAGTGAATGGCAGACTCTACGTGTCCTGCAGCATCAGTGTCGACCAGGCCAACAAAGATGATAAGAGCATGACATCAACTGGAGCGGGCCCCTTCATTGCATGTGCTCTGGGCATGTGAATCTCTTCCTGTGTTTCCTGGCCAGAGGAGTTCACTCCATGTATATCCATTCATGTGTGCACATTAGCCTCCCTATGCGTGTGACCTTCCTGGTGCATTACCTGGCTACAGACACATGTCTCTCCACGTATGTCCTTACATATACCAAACTCTTCTCACTGACGCAATGTGCATTTGGGGGATAGCATGCCTTGGGTGTACATTTCTGTTTCATATTACTCCATTTCCTTAACAACTAGCTATGTTCTCTGGTTGTTATTAATGGCAAAAACAGTAGTGAATGCTTATGAGCTATGGTTTTAAAAATTTTTTAATTTTTTTTTAGCAGATTTCGATACTCAGTACATTGGACTTGGGGTAGCTATCTGCTGGGGGGATTGCCTTGCTAACTGAGAATTGTCACAAGCTGGTCTTCTTAAAACACGATTTTCCTAAAGTGTAAGCCTGATCATCCTGGGTTTATTGACATGATCATGCCTGTGCTTTACAAATATTATCTGATCTGATCCTCACAATGACCCTTTGAGGTAGGTGCTGATATCATCTTCATTTTGCAGTTGAGGAAACCAAGGCGAAGAGAGATTAAGTGTCCTTGGCAAGGAATTTTAAAATGCTAGTCTTTGTATCCCCAGAGCCTGGCACATATTAGATGCTTAATAAACACTTGTTGATTGACTCATTGATTAACTATCAGGGAGCAGAGAAAACTGTGGAAAAAGGAAAATGCTGCATTTTTTATCATAGCTTATGTTTGTTGTCAAGGGAACTCAGGAAACAGGGGAGATTGTAACCATAAGAAGAAGATATAAGAGCATGCCACTGTGCTAAATCCTTGGATTTGATGGTAGAAAAAAAGAGTAGGAATCCAGAGCATAATTAAGAACCAGCAAGAGATTCACTCATCTTCTGATTCCCTTATAATCAGGTTCCATTATCCCTCTCTTTCCCCTTTCTAAAGACAGGAAGGAGGAAGAAGCATATAGCAGATATAAAGTAGTTTTCAACTTTATTATTCTTTACTATGAGGAATCCCAGCACACTGTTGTGATGAGTAGAAATTCCATACAATTCAAGCCAGAACTTGAGGCACACCCTTTGATAACTACTGGTTTAGTGAAATGACTGTAGGTGGAATATTATAATTTAAATGTTTTAAACTCTTAACAGGGCAATGGAACATTCTCTCAAAAATGCTAAAAGCAGTAAGAAGACAGATTTTCCCTAAAAAGTAATGCCTTTCTGAAAAGTTGTCTGTAACACAATTATATAATTGGTTTTCTTTATTGGATTCAATTATAAATGATGTGGTTTCTTTCAAAGAAAGACCTTTTCTCCAACCTGGTCTTCCTTGACCTCTCTGTAGCCTTTGACACTGCTTATCACCTTCTTCTGGACATTCTTTCCTTTCTAGGTTTTTGTGACACTACTCTCTATTGACTCTCCTCCTCTCTGACTGACCAATCCTCAGTTTCCTTTGTTGGATCCTAAGCCACATCTGTTATGGGAATCTGAAGATCTTCCCTGCCCCTAGGCCCTTTGTTAAAGTGGCTACGTGACCCTGAGGACCCTTGGATATTTGAAAGTATACTCTGTTCCCTAATAGGCTGAATGTGGTCATGTGGAGCCTGTGGCGCCAGGCTTGTTTTCCAGGAATGCCCGTGCCTTGTAGCTTTGTGATTGGGCAGTGGGTCT
>CM053580.1:309139111-309167915 GCA_028627135.1 Pseudochirops cupreus
AACTTCTGTTTGTATTCTCTGAAGTTCAGGGTGCCGACTTTTCCCCCTGAACTAGGTAAATGGTATTTGATTGATTAAAGTAAGATTGTTAACCCACTTTGAGTTGCTTTCCTTTAGAAAAGCAGATCTAAGAACCTGTGTTAGCAGCCCCCCCTGGGTGTGCTGGGGTGCTTGCCGATACAACATCCTGCCCCCTAACAGAGGATACCCACTAGTGGTCTATCCTGAGTGCCCTTCTCTATTTGCCCTGTACCATCTCACTTGGCAACCTCATCAATTTCCATGGATTCAATTATCGTCTCTACATAGATGATTCTCGGGTCTATATATTCATCTCTAGAGCCTTTTCTCTTGGACGTTTTAAATTCAATATCTCCAAGCATCTTCTTCCTGTTTCCCCCTCCCAAAAGAGCTCCCTCCCCTTTCTGAACTTGCCTTGGCTGTCACTATCCTGCCAGTTATACAGATTCACAATCACCGAGTTATTCTCCACTTCTTCTATCTTCACATTCCTTATGTATGTTCCCTTCCCTCTACTCACATACCCACAATCCTAATTCAGGTTCTCATCATCTCTTGCATGGACTACCAAATACCAACTAAAATTCCACCTTCTACAGAAGGGCCCTCTTAATTCCAATACTCTTCCTTTTTAAATTATTTCCTACTAATCCTGTATATAGCTTGCTTTGTAAATATTTGTTTGATGTTTTGCCTCATTAGACTGTAAACTACCTGAGGGCTGGGACTGTCTTTTTTGTCTTTTTTATCCCCATCACTTAGCATAGCATGGCACACAGTAAGTGCTTAATAAACATCTATTAGATGAATGAATGAATACTTGGTATCTCTGCCTTAAGTCTCTTCCCACTTGTAGCGGCAACCACACTGGCATACCCAGGATGGGCTCTGGCGAAGGTTCTTAGATCTGCTTTACTAGGAAAGATAGCTGTTTAAGGGGTCAACCATCTTTTTTTAATTGCATTCACTAGATCAGGGGAAAAGTCAGCACCCTGAAATTAAGAGAAAATATAAACAGAGAAAATACAAGCAGAGAAATAAAGACCAACAGACAGGGCTGTGACTGCCTGAATCAATTATAGACTTTACATACACCCCTGAATGGAAAGAGCCTTTACATCTGAGCAGGCTGGGAGCTGTAAACATATGACCACTCAGAATCTTGACCAGGAAATCACAAGATCTTTCTCATAAGTGAGCCCCCAAAGCAAAAAGCCAACTCAGAGTATATAAACACTTCTCAAAGCCAGAAAGCATCACAACCCTCCTGACTCAGTGCCTAATTAGAAATTAGCAAAAGGTGTAAAAGCCTTTTTACAAGCAAGCCTCCCCAATGGACTCCATGTGAGACCTATTAATAGGTGGGGAAGATCTTATACCCCATTAACATTACACCTCTGTAATATTCTGCTTAGCTGCCAAGATGATTTTTCTAAAGTGTAAGTTTGACTATGTCAGAGCCCTATCCAGTGAGATACAGTGGCTCCCTATTACTTCCAAAATCAAATATAAAAGTCTTCCATTTGGCAGTTAGAGCTTTTTGTAACCTAGCCCCTTCCTCTCTTAGAAGTCTTTTTACATCTTCCTCCCCTGAACTCCACAATACAGCAGACACTGGCTTACCTGCAAACTTCAAACATGCTGCTCCATCTCTCATTTCTTTACCTTTTTATTGACTTGTCCATGCCTAGAATGTTCTGACCCCTCTAGCTGCCTTTTAGCAAAGAAAATTTTTTTATTAATTAATTTATTTTTAGTTTTCAACATTCATTTCCTTAAGATTTTGAGTTCTAAATTTTCTCCCCTTCTCTCCCCACCCTCCTCCACAAGATGGCATACAATATGATATAGGCTCTATATATACATTCATATTAAACATATTTTCACATTAGTCATGTTGTAAAGAAAGAAGATACAAAACAAAGAAAAAAAAAGAGCAAATAGTATGTTTCGATCTGAATTCAGACTCCATAGTTCTTTTTCTGGATATGGATAGCATTTTCCATCATGAGTGTAAAGACAATTTTCAACATTCATTTTTTGAAAGATTTTGAGTTCCAAATTTCACCCCCCCTCCTTCTCCTCTCCCCTCCCCAAGACAGCAGGCAATCTGATATAGGTTATATATGAGTAATAATATAAAATATACATTCACATTAGTTATATTGTGAAAGAAGAAATAGAACTAAAGGGAAAAAAAATGAAAAAAAGTGAAAATAGTATGTTTATGCAGATATGCAGCATTTGAGTTCTAAGCCCATGTTTTTTGCTTTTCTTTGCATTTAGTGTTCAACACGGTGCCTGGAACATAGGAGACTCTTACTATTTGCTGACTGACTGATATTAAAGAATGCACTGAGATCTCATAGATTTAAAAGGAAATTTGATGTTATTTGCTAAAATAAAACTCAAAATTAAAGTAACAAAATAGCAATGTATGTAGGACTATTTTTATGCATAGTACGAGAACTTAGAAGTAGGGGAGGAAAAACCTATGAAAGCCTAACCGAGCAGAACATGCTAGAATAAAAATTCACTCTGCTCAAACTTCATCCCAAATATTTTACAGCAGGATAATATATAATTCTCTTTGGCTGCTCAGGGCTTTTGTGGAAGCTACTGATTTTGTGGAAATGGCTAGGTTCATCTGGGCCAATGCAAAGAGATACAGAAATTCAGCAAAAGCTGTGATTCAAAATGAAGCAGTTACTGAACAATTGGGGAAATGTTTATTAGAACTTAGAACAGAGAATGTAGGAGTAAATTCACTGAAGCACCTGTCTAAAGGTACATGAGAATTCTGCAAAATCCCTATCCCCAAATTTTACTAGTATACAGCTATTAACTGCTTTGGAGGCAATATTAAAAATTAGTAGTACTAATCAAAGGAGAGTTTTGTTTTCACTTTTTGAATTTTGATTTTTGAATCATACTTTGGTGTAATATGAATCTAATATTCTCTGGTTAACAAGAGTTGGCCTATTTTCAGTAAAGCTCCCAGAATATTGCCAATATTATCATCTATTAGCTCTTCTAATAACAATATAAAGAGTTCCTTATTATTGCAATTTTTTGAAATACCCTATTTATAAAGAAATAATCTATCTAGAAATCTGACTTCCAGCAATCTCAGTCACCCTGGGCACAATCCCAAATTTGGAAATAATTACAAAAGCATTTCCTGGAAAATAATCCTCATTAGAACTATTTACTTTGTATTATGGATGAAATAAAGCTTTTCTATTTCTCCTTCTTGGTTGCCTGGTTGTTCCTGACTTTAAGGTCTCCTGAGGTCATTGCCGAGAGCAATAAAGGGGAGAATGGGGTAGTGGTGAAACAGTAAAACTAAGCAAAGAAACAGATATTGTGACAAAAGCTAGGAAATGAAAACTATGATTGAAAGGCTCTCACGTGGAAAAGATATCTGACTTCTGTGCAGGCCCAGAAGGCAGAACCAGGAGCAAAGGGTAAATGTCGCAAAGAAGCAAATGTTAAATCAGGGGAATATGCCCAACAATTATAACTATCCAGAAATGGGCTGGGCTGCCATGTGAGGTAATGGGGGAGCTCCCTCCCCCACCAGGGTCCTTTAAGCAAATGTTGGATGACCACTGGTCGGGGATGCTGTTGAGGGGATTCTTACATAGGAGCTGGTTGTACTAGATGGCCTCTTAGGTCTTTTCCAATTCTGAGACTAATTCTACAAGGAATAGACAACCAGAAAAGTAAATCCGTCTAGAATCATTTTGTGTAGCACTGTGCTTGGTATATAGTTTGCTGTTGAGTCGTTTCAGTTGTGTATGTCCCTCCATGACCTCATTTGGAGTTTTCTTGGCAAAGATATTGTAGTGCTTTGATATTTCCTTCTCCAACTCATTTTTACAGATGAGGAACTGTGGCAAACAGAGGATAAGTGATTTACCCAAGGTCACACAGCTAGTGTGTCTGAGGTTGGGTTTGACCTCATGTCCTCCTGACACCAGGGTTGGTACGCTATCCACTGCACCATGTAGCTGCCCTTGGGTGCAGTAGGCACTTAAAAAGTCAGCTTTTTATATGTTGTTTTTCCCCATTATATTGTGAGTTCCTTGGGGGCAGGGGCTGTGTTTTGCTTCAATAATAGTCAGTAATCATATCATGTGCCTACTATGTGGCCAGGCACATTGCTAAATGCTGGGGATACAAAAAGAGGCAAAAGGCAGCCCTCCTGCCCTCAAGGGGATACAATCTAATGGGTAAAGACAACATATAAAAAGCTGAGAAAGGGAATGGAAGAATGAAAGTTTTCAGGGAGGAGGGAATGACAAAATTCAGAGGAGTTCAGAAATACTTGTTGGTTGATTAAATGAATACGTGACAGATTAACATAAAAAGTAACCCCAATGTAACTATTGTAGTGATCCAAATACAATACATATTTCTCACTCCCAATATCTGATATATAAAGATTGAGTAAAACCTGTGTGGATGATATTCTTCAGTAAACCCTTTTTTTTCTTTTCCTTTCAAGTTCTCTAATTTTAGGGAAGTTGTTCATATTCACATTTGGAAACATGATAGGTGACCAAATTAACATTTTAAAAGACCTAGCAGAAGTGTGATAAAAATGGCCATTTGTAGCTATTTTCATTAAATTTTGAGAAGTCAAACTAAAATAGAATAATTCTAAAATATCACAGTTGTAAGTGACCTGAGAGATCACTTGGTCCAATCCCCTGTCTCATGAATGAATTCTTTCTGTAACATTTCCCACAGGTATTCATCATTCTTCTGTTTGAACAACCCTAGGGGGAAGGAATTAATGAACTCACAAGGCAGCCTATTCCATTTTCAAACCATTCTAATTGTAAGAAAATCTGTCTTTGTATTGTGACAAAATCTGCCTCCTTGCATTGACCAATGATTATGCTTAGTTTCTCCCTCTTGACCTATACAAAACATTCTCATCCCTCTTCTATATGTTGAAAATGGAGGGTCAGTTGAATGAATTAACCACTCCTACCCTATTTAAAGTAACTAACAAGATACTCTAAGCCCTGATTTCTTTTATTAACTGAGAATACCATTAGGTTGGGCAGTCAAGGAATATAGGATTCCAAATTTGCTCGAGGTTTTTATCCACAGAGCTGACTCTTCAATCAGTCCTGATACTGTAGCATCATCTCATTTCATTCAATGGTTCACTCCTTGCAAAACTGATAGATGATTTGATTCAATTAATTCCTATCTTTCGTTTGGAAGAGGGAGCAGACTTGCTTTATTTAAAATTTCCTGTTTCCTGAGCCTATAAAATCCCACCATTGATCCACTAGTTTAATAGTTTATTTTTTCCAATTTATTTCTTTTTAGTTTCCAACATTCATTTCCAAAAGATTTTGAGTTACAAATTTTCTCCCCGTCTTTCCCCTACCTCCCCACCCCAAGATATCGAGCCTACTGAATACCCCTTCAGTTTAATAGTTTAAAGAAGGAAAAGGGTTTGCTCTGGGATGACTCATTCTCAGGGAATCGGATCACCAGAAACCAGCTGGATTCATTAAGCACTCAAATGTAATAGATCTGATTGGTTAATTTTTCACTGGACCTTAGTGCTGACTACTTGAAATACCGACTTAGAATTCAATGATTAATTAGCAGAAGTTATAAAATCAGGATCACAGGATTTAGAGGTGGGAAAATACCAAATTTTAAAGATCATGTATTCCAACCTTCACATTTTAGACAGGGAAATTGAAGGCCAGAGGACAAAAAGGGATTTGTTCGATGACACTCCAGCTGCTAGTGCTTTCCTCTCTAAGGTTACCTTGTATCTGCTCTGTATGTGTGTATGCATTGATCTATGCGCATGCTATCTCTCTCATTGTAAAATAAACTCCATGAGGCAGGGACTATTTTCTCTCTGTGTGTGTGTGTGTGTGTGAGTGAGCGAGCGCGCACAGCACTTAACACAGTGCCTGGTATCTAGTAAACATTTAATAATGCTTGTTGATTTTACTCATTGATAATAACTAGCAGAGCTGCTATGTAAAACCCTGGTCTTCTCATTACAAATTCAATTCCCTTTCCACCCCTGGGTCTTCAGCTTCATTAGTACACCTTTGTAGCAGATACACACACACACACACACACACACACACACACGTATGTATACATCTTCCTTTCTTTCTCCTCCCCTCCTTCCTCTTTCCCTTTCTTCCTTCCCTCTCTCCCTCCCTCCCTTCCTCTCTCTCTCTTCCTTCCTTCCTTTCTTCCTTCTCCAAACAAGTAAGATCCCTCTATCAAATAGCTTACATTCGAATGTGGAAAGACAACATATCTGTGAGCAAAAGTTAGGACTGGGAGCATTGCACCAGGTAAAATGAAAGCTCACCATCAGATCCCGAGCTTCAGTGGTGGTGAAGTGGTTAGGTTAGGAGTGCTCCAGACCCCAAAATACCAACACGACAGGTCCTGCCGAATGAATTCGAGTCATGTCTTCTCTCAGCCAAAGAAAAGCAAAGTTTATTAAAAGTTCGTTTGTGTTGGACACAGAACAAGTCTGTACTAGAAAATTCTATGGAGCTCTCACGCACATGAGGGCAAGAAGGGGTCTTATATACAGAAAGGAGGAATCTAGGGGTGGTCTGGAGGAGGAGTTAATGAGGTCAATGAGTGATTAAGGGTGGGAAGTTGCTGGAGGCTATCTGGAGCCAACAGACAATGGTGGGCTAGGCCAGTTCAGGGGTGGATTGATATTTTGATAGGCTCAAGGGTGAGAAATAGATGGACAATGAAGGGCTAGGCTAATAACAGAGGTCTGGGCAGACCCACAATGAAAAGCTTATGGCCTCATGCAAATGCATTAGTGAGAAGTTCAATCAGAGTTCAAGGGGTTTCCCAGAGCCTGTATCTCAAAGATTCAAGGAGAGCTCAAGGGGGTTCCCAGAGCCTGCACCTCATTAGTGGCAGTTCAGTTCCAGTAGAAGGAAGATGAGAGGCCAGAGTGCAGTTGAAAATGGTTGGAGATGGGCTGGAAGTCAAAAATATATTTTACAACACCATACTTATTAAACACATACTGTGTGCTAGGCATTGTGGGGCATAGGGTGTATGGGGGTAATAAAGTCTAGTTGAGACATAATTCCTCTGTCTTCGTTGAAAGTATAATCTAAGAAGAGGTGTACACATAGGAAAGGAAGGGAAAGAGGCAGTAATAGAGGCTCATATTATTCATGGAAAAGGAAGGCTCTTTCTGGTTCTGCCCACACCTATGGTAGGTCATTTTCTGTTGGGTTGAGTTAGGTGTGTGCACATTTTTAATGAGTACCACACATATCGTATCTTCACTACTTTTGTGAAACATAGCTTTCCTGTCACTGGGCTATATAATTGTCAATGGCCAGATTTGCTCGATCTAGCCAAAAGCAACGCTGTGGCAGTCCAGCTCACAAAGAAACAGATTGTTGTGTGTAAGTAGGTTGTGAAAGGAAGCTGACCTATTTGGGCAGCACTAGCCAGCACCAGAAGTCATCCATCATTATTCACAGAATTGTAGATCAAGAGCTGAAAGGGACCTCAGAGGCCATCTAGTCTAAACTTTCATTTACACAGGTGAGGAAACAGGCCCCAGGGGGAAGGAGGTGACATTAAGTGACTGGTGGAACTTAGCACTAAAAGGTACCTTATAATTATATGGTTCCATTTTCTCATTTTAAGGATGAGGAAACTGAGGCCCATTCATCAGTATTCACTTCTCTAGAATACAGGCAGTATAATCTTATATATGTTTGTGTAAATATATATGTACATATACATATAAATATATAGCACATATAAAGTACATGTGTAAATACCTATAAATATAAATTATATATAATGTATATAGTACTTTGCAAAGGATTAGAAAGATGTAAGCTATCAATTTACTAATATTGACTTTGTCCATTGTCTGATCTCAGTCTCCCCTCCCCCTTTCTTTTCAGATCACAGTTCTTAACCTAGTTTGTGTCATAGACCCCCTGGACAATCTGGATCTAAGAAAAATGTTTTTTAAATAATTGAAGGAGTCTCTAAATTTCAGTGAGAGGTTTAATGAATACATATACATACATGTGTACATATATTTTCCATTCAAGCTCATGACCTCCTGAAATCAACTAAAGGACAGTTGGTAGGTCCCAGGTTAAGAATCCAGGATAAATGATAATTTAATCTTGACAACTACAATCTCAATCACTTACTAAATCACCATATTTCAGAATGTTGGTTAATCAATATGAATAGGAGTGAGTGCTTGGTACTTGCATTCCTTGTTTAAAAATGTTTACATGTAAATTAAATGATAAGCTAATTAACTTTACATTTAAGGGCTTTGTTTGTTTGTTTGTTTTGTTAAACATATTTTAACCGGGCAGTTAAAAGCACTTTGGCACTCAGTAAGGACTCATACGTAAGAAACCTCCCGGCTTCCTGACCCGGTGTCCTGCTGCAGGACTTGGACAGCAGGGGGCAGCAGTGGCTTGGGAACCGTGCCGCCGCCGCGGAGCAAGCCGAGCGGACGCAGCAAGGGAGCGACTCTGCGATCGCTTGCTCTCCCCTGGCCCAGCTCCTCTCGGCCGTGGATTAGCAAAGCTGAGGACGTGGGAGGCTGTGGCGCCCCCGCCCCCAAAGCCCGCGGCGGCGGCAGAGAAGCAGGGACTGAGCGCTGTTGCTGTTGCTGCTGCTGCTGCCGCCGCCGCTGCGAGGGGAGCCGGAGGGGAGCGGGCGCAGCGACCCGAGCGCAGCCGAGCCCCGGGACGAGACGGGACGGGCGGCGCAGAGCGGAGCCTGCCTCTCACGCGCCGGGAGTAGCCCGGGGCCGGGCGGAGGACCCCGGACGGGCGGGCGGGTCGAGGGCGCCGGGGCCATGGCGCTGCGCGCCCGGGCGCTGTACGACTTCAGGTCGGAGAACCCGGGCGAGATCTCCCTGCGCGAGCACGAGGTGCTGAGCCTGTGCAGCGAGCAGGACATCGAGGGTTGGCTGGAGGGGGTCAACAGCCGCGGCGACCGCGGGCTCTTCCCAGCCTCCTACGTGCAGGTGATCCGCCCTCCGGAGCCCCCGAGTGCGCCCAGCGGCGACAGCCACGGCCCGGCGGCCCGCTACGCCAACGTGCCGCCGGGCGGCTTCGAGCCGCTGCCGCCGCCCGCCGCCACCGCGTCCTCTGTCGCGCCTCTGGGGCTGTCGCTGTCGAGCTCCTTCAAGCCGCTGCCCTCCGACAGCTTCCAGCCCGTGCAGCAGCCGCCCCCAGCCGCCGCGGGTTACCCGTACGGCGCGGCCAGCGGGGCCCTGCAGCCCTCGCCGGCGCAGCCGCTCTACGGCGGCGGCTACCAGCCCAGCCAGGGCAGCGACGACGACTGGGACGACGAGTGGGACGACAGCTCGACCGTGGCCGACGAGCCCGGGGCGCTGGGCAGCGGCTCCTACCCGGACTACGACGGCTCCTCATCTGGCGGCGGCTGTGCGCCAGGGCGCTACCGCCTGTCCACACGCTCCGACCTGTCCCTGGGTTCCCGGGGCGGCGCGGCCCACACGCACCCCCAGCACCCGCCCCAGCCGTCGGGGGCCAAGAGCTCGGCCACCGTGAGCCGCAACCTGAACCGCTTCTCCACCTTCGTAAAGTCCGGCGGCGAGGCCTTCGTGCTGGGGGAGGCCTCGGGCTTCGTGAAGGACGGGGACAAGCTGTGCGTGGTGCTGGGGCCTTATGGCCCCGAGTGGCAGGAGAATCCCTACCCCTTCCAGTGCACCATCGACGACCCCACGAAGCAGACCAAGTTCAAAGGCATGAAAAGCTACATCTCGTACAAGCTGGTGCCCACCCACACCCAGGTGCCGGTGCACCGGCGCTACAAGCACTTCGACTGGCTCTACGCGCGCCTGGCCGAGAAATTCCCGGTCATCTCGGTGCCCCACCTGCCCGAGAAACAGGCCACGGGGCGCTTCGAGGAGGACTTTATTTCCAAGCGCAGGAAAGGACTCATCTGGTGGATGAACCACATGGCTAGTCACCCGGTGCTGGCCCAGTGCGACGTCTTCCAGCACTTCTTGACCTGCAGCAGCAGCACGGACGAGAAGGCCTGGAAACAGGGCAAGAGGAAAGCGGAGAAGGACGAGATGGTGGGAGCCAACTTCTTTCTGACGCTGAGCACCCCTTCGGCCGCGGCCCTGGACCTGCAGGAGGTGGAGAGTAAGATCGACGGCTTCAAGAGCTTCACCAAGAAAATGGATGACAGCGCCCTGCAGCTCAACCACACGGCCAACGAATTTGCTAGGAAGCAAGTGACTGGCTTCAAGAAGGAATATCAGAAGGTGGGACAGTCCTTCCGAGGGCTTAGCCAAGCTTTTGAACTGGACCAACAGGCCTTTTCCGTAGGCCTGAACCAGGCCATTGCCTTCACCGGAGATGCCTATGATGCCATCGGGGAGCTCTTTGCGGAGCAGCCACGGCAGGATCTGGACCCAGTGATGGATTTGTTAGCGCTCTATCAGGGACATCTGGCCAATTTTCCTGACATCATTCACGTTCAGAAAGGTAGGGTACTATTCTTTTGCCACAGAATGTCTGTGTTTTCCAGATTGAATGCTTGCTGAGTGATTCCTTTAGTGATTTTGGAGGAATTGCTTGGAAATGGAACTCTCACAGGTCAGGAAACAGATAGGAATTTGCTCTCTTCAGTGTCTAGTAAATAATTGGTCAGACTTTAGGGTGGCCCCTTTTGTTGTTGCTGTTAGGCAGTGCCCATTATGCAGAGGCATCACGACATGGACTGGGAACCAAAAAGACCTGAGTGTTAGAGTGCTGCCTCTGACAGAGACTGACTGTGACTGTTGGCAAGTCAGGTCGTTAAACCCTCAGCACTTTAGGCTAATCTCTGGAGTCCCTGACTCTTAAGTTGCAGAAACTTTAAGGAACTATTCTCAGCCCTTCCTTCCTTAGTAGATAATTTAGGTAGATTCAGAAAAGTAACTTAATGCCTTGTTGCCAGAAAACTGAAAATTCAGCTCATCATTTATTAAGAAGTATAATGGAAAGAGCGTTTTTGAAATCACAGGTCCTGGGTTCAAGTTCTGCTCCACTACTTAACCTGTGTGGCCTTGGGCAAGTCAACTTAACATCACTGGGCCTTAGTTTCCTCATCTATAAAGTGAGAGGATTAGACTGGTTGGAGGATTGGGGAGTACAAAGAAGGAAAAATAACACAGTCCCTTCCCTCAAGGAGCTTATAGTTTAATGGAAAAGTTAAAGGCAACAGAGGGATCCAACCTTCCCCTCCATAGAAGTACAAAACTGAGGAGGAGACAGAGATCAGCATTAGCTAGAGGGATGAGGGAGGGCTTCCTGGAGCAGATAGTGGTACATGATAGAAGTTTGGGGGCAGCTAGGTGGCCTAGTGATAAAGCACTAGGCTTGGAATTAGAAAGACTCATCTTCCTGAGTTCAAATATGGCTTCAGATGCTTACTAGCTGTGTGACCCTGGGCAAGTCACTTAACCCTGTTTGCTTTAGTTCTCCATCTGTAAAATGAGCTAGAGAAGGTAATGGCAAACCACTCTAATATCTTTGCCAAGAAAACCACTCAATAGTAACAAAAAAGAACTGAAGGCTTTGTGTATAAACAGGTGAAGATTTCTTTTTTAAATTCAAATTTATTATTTTTAACATTTTTTAAAAATTTTGAGTTCTAAATTCTCTCCCTGGCACACCTCACATACCCATTGAGAAAAATGGGATAAGTTATACCTGCAAAATCATGGATAACATTTCCATATTAGCCATGTTGCAAATGAGAAAGCAATAAAATGAAAGAAAATGAAAAAATTATGCTTCAACCCACACTCAGACTCCATCAGTTCTTTCTCTGGAGGTGGACAGCGATTTTCATCATGAGTCTTTCAGAATTGTCTTGGATCTGTGTATTGCTGAGAATAGCTAAGTCATTCATTAACAGTTGATCATCTACAATATTGCTATTACTGTGTACAGTGTTCTCCTGGTTCTGCTCACTTTGATCAGTTCGTATGTATGTCTTCCCAGGTTTTTCTAAATCCATCTCCCTCATTCATTAAAGCACAATAGTATTCTATCATAGTCATAATGTAACAACTTATTCAACCATTTCCCAGTTGATGGGCATCCAGAGGGGAAGATACAGTGAGGGAGTGCATCTAGCCTTGGAGACAAAGGGCAGAATAATTGGAATGAGTAGAATTCAGAACAAGATGTTGAACAGCTAGTAGTCTATTTTGGGTCGGAGTAGATTAAAGATAGACTGGAACCAGATTGAGAAGTGCTTTGAAGTGCAGGTCATGGGGTGATCAGTTTATAGCTGTAGAACTTTGGTGGTCACTCTCTCATTTTACAGGTAACCCAATAAACATTAAATCAGTAAACATATACTAAGCATCTACCTTTGTGCCAGGCAAAGTGCTAAGCACCGAGGATACAAAAGGAGAGAGAAGACAGTCACTCCACTCAAGGAGTTCACAATCTACGTGAACACATAGATTAAACTGTATTCAGGAAAATGAGGTACATAATAAAGTGTGAACTAATGCATTATGGAAAGAACCTGAAGTCCAGTCTCCCACCTAAAGCAGAAATTGTCTACATTTCTGACAGATCTAGCTTCTGCTTGAATGTCATTCAATGACAGGGAGCTCACTTGATTAGCTGATTGAATTTTTGGACCAGTTTAATTGTGAATATTGTTTATTTTGAGTCTCACACCTAAGTCTTTTACTTATATCCACTGGCTCCAGTTCTGCCAGAATAAGTCTTTTCTACCAGTCAGACTCTTGGCTATTTGAAGACAGCATGGCACAGTGGACAGGGCATTGGATTTGCATATAGGCTCTGATACTTCCTATCTTCGTGAACTTAGGCAAATCACTTAATTTCTTTGCATCTTCCATTTCATCATCTGTAGAATGAGAGGGTTGAAATAGATGAGTGACAGAAAAGGAATTTGTTGTTTACACTGTACAAAGCACTTTTCTAAGTGCTGGGGATACAAAAAGGAAAAACGCAGTTTCTGCTGTCGAGGAGCTCAGTCTAATAAGGGAAGACAACAGAGCTTTCCACTGCAAGTCAGATGGAAAAGCCTGGTGGTCCTTAGAGTGCAGCAGCAAAGCATATGGTAATGCATCATCTGTCATCTTAGTGTCATTTTCATTAATAAAACCTTATGTTGAGCCATTTGACAGTGCCAAGGACTTTTGTTACTGAGAACTTTTTTTTTCTGTGTCTTAAGTAGCTGTGGTTGCCTAAGATGGGGGCTAGAATACCTTCTGAGGCATTTGCCAATCACACCTCCAGCAAGATTTGCTTGCTTGATGATTTCAGAGGTTAGACTTCAGAAGTGGATCTGCTGTTATGGTGGGGGAGGATCGATGCTGAGATAGTGGCAAGCTTTTGTTCCCTGGGATCTTAGATTTATCTGCCCATTGTTGGCAATTGGTCAGCACTTGGTATTGGTTGTGGCAGAGGATGGCTGGTTTCTTCCTCACAGAAATTGATTTCCTCCTTGGATGATGATGGGGGGGGGTGGGGGGGGTGGAGCAGAGCCAATGGTTTGTGGGACACTGGTGTTTCAGGACTCTTGGACTTAGCTGATGACCATAGATGACAGCTAAGGGCCCTTCCAGCTTTAAATATATGATACTGTGCTCTCTCTGTATTCTTATTCTTCAGGCTAACCATTCCCTTTCACATAACATTGTCTCTAGATTCTGTAAAACTTCTGGATTCACTCCAGTCTTCTATTACCCCTCTTTAACATATGGTACCTAGATTTAAAAACTGTACTTCAGATGTGGCCTGATCAGTGGGACCAAATTGGAATTGGATATTGAATCAGGAGACTGAGAACCTTCAGTTCAAAGTCACAGATTGGATGTATATAGTATTATCTCTCTTGCTCTGGTCACTATATTTCCTGTTAATATAGTTCAAGATAGTGTCAGCTTTTTTTACAAGTTAGTAAGTATTGAATTTAAGATAAGCTAAAACCCTCAGGACTTTTTAATATTAATTCCTTTTAAACCTTCTCTCTGATCCTGTATTTGTATAAATTATTGGATGGGCTTTTTAAAACTTATTTGAGACTTTACGTTTATCCTACTTTAAAGTATTATTTTGTTAGCTTTAGGTTTTGTCTTAGTCTGTTGGTCTCTTTAGATCCTGATTTTTTTATCTGTTGTGTTGCTCTTACTCCCAACTTTCTGTCTCCAACCAAAGGCAGAGAGAGGACAGAGGCAGATGGAGTCCTGTGTCGGCAGTGGAAAGCCACAGGCTTCAAGTCAGGAGGGCTCTAGTAATCAGCACTGCCCCTTAACCAGCTGTGTCTTAGGCACATCAGTTCACCTTTATTAGCTTCAGACTTCCTTCTTTGTAAAATAAGGGGATTGGATATCCAAAGTCTTTTCTGACTTTGTTCTGTTTTTAAGACCTGTATTCCTGTATTGCTAGAACCTCCTCATTAACATTGAGGAAATTATCAGTGCATCCTCTTTTCTTCCTTTTTTTCCTCCAGGTATGTCTTTGGAGACTTTCAGTATTGACATTGAAATAATATTGTCATCCTCAGTAGTGTCAAACTCAGAAGTGGATCCTTGCTGGCTACGTATTGACTTAGTAGAAAACCACAGATTAACATTAACAGTATTTTTGTTCATTTTGTCAAGCATTTCCCAGTTGACATTTTAAGCCGGTTCTGCCCAGCGGAGGGGAGGGCTGCAGATGTGACAGCTCTCCTCCACGTGGTTGGCTAGGGGTTATCTAAAAGCTAACAAACATTTTGTGTAGTACCTGTGTAAGCCCTGTTATTATCCTCATGTTTAGCTGAGGAATTTGAGACAAGTAGATTTAAATGACATTC
This sequence comes from Pseudochirops cupreus, assembly GCA_028627135.1. NCBI lineage: Eukaryota > Metazoa > Chordata > Mammalia > Diprotodontia > Pseudocheiridae > Pseudochirops > Pseudochirops cupreus. The sequence continues at coordinate 309,154,025 of CM053580.1, forward strand.
CTAAGAGCATACAGCTAGGAAGTGTCTGAGGTTGGCTTCACTATTTAAAACAGCACAGTTCTAATTGTCCCAGCACTAATGGAGATCTGGAATATTATGTTTATTAAGAACAGTATATTTATGAGAGACAGCAAGGTGGTATGGAAAGAGCCCTGGAGGTGGCCTTAAAAATGTGATTTCAAGGTCAGGCCTGCCACCAGCCAGCCACATGTTGGGAAGCAGAAACTCATTGGGCTCAGTGTCCTTAGCTGTAGTTGAAAGGATAATACAGTATGGCATAAGGTATTGATTATTGCTGTCAAGCAGAGCCAGTGGTACAGAATCTCTACAAGCTCTCGGTGAATGTTTATTAAGTGCTTACAATGTGCCAGATGCATGCTGAGTACTGGGGACTTAGAGAAAGGCAAAAAAGACAGCCCCTTTCTGAAGGTCTTCACTGTTTTATAGGGGAGACAGCATGCAAATAACTATTACAGAATAGGGACGAGGTGTAAGTTAAGGTTCGAGGGTGGGGAGGACTGTGAGCCTTCTGTGGAAGGGGAGACTTGAGGTGAATCTAAAAGAAAGCCAGGGAAACAGTGTAATTTTTCCAAAGTGTAGCAGCTAAGGTCTCCAACTCTGTAAGGGCAGCATTTTCTGGTCCTTAGATTAAGTAGCTTTGGAATTTGCTACATAAAGCTATGCTTTTGGGACACAGGGCCATTTACTCCAGGAATTCTGATGGTCCACTTTTCTTATACTTAGATAAAACTTATTAGAAATATTTCAAATTGTGATTGTAAAAAGAAGCTCCATTTTTTTTTCCAAAAAGATTCAAGAGTTATTCCTGGAATGCATGTATACTCTTGAGACCTTTGAAGGAACCTCAGAGCCCTCCAAAGGCCTTAACTTTACTTTTGGTAGTGAGAAAAACCCAACAAACTTGATGCAATTTAAATAATTATGTTTAAAACTCTCTGTTGGAATGATTATTTTATCTAGTAACCTCACAAGGTTTGAAAGGGGGAGGGGAAGATTAGCTACTTCTCTCTAATTGGATTACCAGAGACCTTGATTCCTTTAAGGTCTATCATTGATGTGGGCATTTAAAAAAAAAAAGTTCCTGCTTAATTTTTTGGAAAGGAGTTCTTAACCTGGGGTCTTTGAACTTAAAAAAAATTTTTTAAATAACTGTTTAAACATAATTGATTTTTTTTTGCACTGAATATGGTGGCTTTATTGATGGTACACAATACAGGACTCTAGGCTTCTCCCCCTACTACAGGGGTGCATTGGAACAGTGATGTGGATGGGACATGGGATCCCTAGTATAGGAACATATATTAGGAATGTGGGCTCCCCAGTGGTGGAACTCCTCTTTTTGGCTGGGGAGGAAGATCCATGGCTTTCCACTTTACTCCTTGGAGGCCATGTAGACCATGAGGTCTACTACACGGTTGCTATAACCATACTCATTGTCATACCAGGAGATGAGCTTGACAAAGTGGTCATTGAGGGCAATACCAGCACCAGCATCAAAGGTAGAAGAGTGAGTGTTGCTGTTGAAGTCACAAGATACAACCTAGTCCTCTGTGTAGCCCAGGATGCCCTTCAAGGGTCCCTCTGATGCTTGCTTCACCACTTTCTTGATATCATCATATTTGGCAGGTTTCTCCAGGCATCAGGTCAGATCCACAACAGATACACTGGGAGTAGGAACACGGAAGGCCATGCCTGTGAGCTTCCCATTCAGCTCAGGTATGACTTTGCCTACAGCCTCAGCAGCACCAGTGGAAGCAGGGATGATGTTTTGGGCAGCACCATGCCCATCACACCACAGCTTATCAGAGGGGCCTTCTACTGTCTTCTGGGTAGCAGTAATGGCATGGACTGTAGTCATGAGTCCTTCCACAATGCCAAAGTTGTCATGAATGACATTGGCCAAGGGGGCCAAGCAGTTGGTAGTTCAGGAAGCATTACTGACAATCGTAAGGGAATTATCATATTTCTCATGGTTCATTCCCATCATGAACATTGGGGCCATTAGCAGAAGGGGCAGAGATGATGACCTTCTTGGCTCTACCCTTCAAGTGAGTCCCAGCCTTTTCCATGGTGGTCAAGACTCCAGTGGACTCTGCAACATACTTGGCTCCAGCATCTCCCCATTTAGTATTGGTGGGATCCCATTCCTGGAAGATAGTAATGGCTTTTCCATTGATCACCAGCTTCCCATTCTCAGCCTTGACAGTGCCCTTGAATTTGCCATGAGTGGAATTATATTGAAACATATAAACCATGTAGTTGAAGTCAATGAAGGAGTCATTGATGGCCACAAGTGTCTACTCCACCTGAGGTGAATGCAGCCCTGGTTACCAGGCGTCCAATATGGCCAAATCCGTTGACTCCAACCTTCACCATCTTGTTTCAGGGATGCAACTGAAGCAGCAGAACCTGGCACAGAGCTTGGGAGAAAAGCCCATGTAATTGATTTATTTTGTAATTTTATGCTTTTTATTTTATAAATTTAAAAATATTCTTAGAAGAGGTTTGTAGGCTTCTCCAGTCTGACAGAGGGATCTACAAACAAAAGGTTATGAAAACCCCTGTCTTCAGGGGAGGGAAAGCACCCCTAAATCTTTGACCTTGAACTTTTATGCCAAAGACCAGGAGAGGAAGCTTCCTTTGGTGTTACAGGAAGTAACTTTAGAAGTCATTCAACTCCAACATTTTACATATGAGGAAACTGAGGCTTAGTGAGAAGAAATGATTTGCCAAGAGTCCTTTCCACCGCTTTCACATTCTTTTTCAGCAAATCTGTTCTTTCTTAACCTACTCTCCAATATAGTTTTCTGATTACATAAGAAACCCAAGTACTCTTTCCCCATACTCTTTAGATAAAACATTGGGGAAATTAAGGCACTTGTCTAGTGGAGAATTTTATGAAGCTGCCCTCAAATCAGCATTCAGACAATATAAACCAGCTCTTAAGAATTTATGGCTAGTGATAGACCTGTTAAAGTTTGAAGATAAAAATGGCAAATAAATATTATTTTGCCTGGTAGACTCATACTTGACATTTTACTTATGTTAAGTTGTTGCATATATTTAGTTTTCCTTTTTGGTGTTGGAAATGGGAAATCATGGTTTCCCAAGCCAAACCAGAGGTTTCAAAATTTTTTCATAAGTTAATATTTCTTTCCCATTCAAGCCTATCTGGAGGAAAGTAGTTTGCCCTAGTTTTTAGGACATCAGAGTGGGACTCAGCTTTTCATTCTATCTTTCATATACTTAGTTATTTACATGTTGTCTTCCCCTTTGGAATGTGAACATTTTGAAAGCAAAGAGTACTTTTTGTCTTTCTTTGTATTCCCAGAACTTAGTACAGTTCCTGGCCGTGCTTAAGACATGTTTGTTGACCACTTTTACTTTGAATAAACAAGGAATCTCTTAAATTGTTAGTGCCTTAATATTAGAGTGTTAACTGGCCCTGACCTTGTCATTATTACCCAAAGTACTGACTTGACCTTGGTCTTCATAGTTTTTTCTTTTGTAAATTGTTATTTCATATTTTACACTCCTGCATTGATTAACTTTTACAATGGAGGTACAGGACTAACAGTGAACTCACTAAAATATTATGTCAGGTATTTATTACATGTGGTTTTTGGTGTATCCAAACCTGGTTAATTATTAAAGCTGTTTTATAACAGGTCTTCAGAGTTTTATGTTTACTTTTGGGGAATTGTTGAAGAAGGGGTAATCTCTAAGAATATGAAAATGTCATTTGTGGTCTTGTGAATATATAATAGGTTGCTGTGGAAAACTTATGTTAAGTAACTGAATGCAAATATCAGCCTTCTCAGGGAAGAGTGTTAAAAGTAAAGTTATATTAAATCTTGGTAATATCAAGGTTTGGACCGTGCACAGAATTAAACTATTATTAGTCTGTAATCTCCATCAGAGCAAGACTTGCTACTGCTTCTCTGTATTTCTTGCTTCTTCATTTTGCATGTTCATGGTACCCTCACAGGGCACTTTAATATTTGTTTCATAAATCAAACTTCCTTAGCTTTTCAAACAGGAGTAAAGAAATTCCTTTACTACATTTACAGAGAAGTCACTTCTTTCTAAGCAAATTTTCAGCTTCTTCAAGATCTTGCTCTGTCTTTCTTATGAAAATGCTCCAACTAAAAATGACCATACCTTAGAAATGGTCATACTTAGAATGTTATCAGATTTTTTTTGGATCATAATTCACCCATTTCTACCCCTCCCCCCCTTAGCTATTTGTGATTGAAAGACCTTGTGATTGAATATAGTTAAAGAAAAGAAGCTGGAGCCAGTCAATCAATAAGCATTTATTAAGTGTCTACTATATTCCTGGAATTGTGCTAAGCACTGGGAATACAAAAAAAGGCAAAAGACAGTTTCTGCCCTCAAGGAACTCACAATCTAATGGAGGAGACAGAATGTGAACAAATATATACAAAGCAAGCAATGTTCAGGATAGATAGGAAATGATAACCGAGGGAAGGCAGTGGAATGCAGAGGGGTTGGGAGGGTTTCCTAGAGAAAGGAAGGTGTTAGTGGGAACTTAAAGGAAGCCAGGGAGCTCAGTAATTGAAACAAAGACATCATTACGAGCGTGGGGGTGGCCAGAAAAAGCAGCCGGAGTGAGAGATGGGGTGTCTCATTCAGGACACGGTCTCTGATCTGCTGCCACCGGCCTCCTGGCTGTGCGTTGGGGAGTGAAGCGTGAGAAGACTGGAGATGTAGGGTGGCCCTTGGTTATGAATGCCAAACAGAGCATTTTGTATTTGTTCGTAGAGGCAATAGGGAGCCAGTGAAGTTTATTGAGTAGGGGTGTGATACGCCCTAAACTGTGCTTTAGGAAAATCACTTTAGTGGCTGAATGGAGGTAGGATTGGAGTGGGCAGAAAATTGAAGAGGGCAGACCCCCCAGAAGGCTCTCGACTAGGGTGGTGGCAATGTCATGGGAGAGAAGGGGATGTGTTTGAGAAATGCTGCAAAGATGAAATCAGCAGGCCTTGGCAGCAGCTTGGATGTGGGAAGTGAGGGATCGTGAGAAATCCAGGATGATTCCTTGGTTGTGAGCCTGAGGTACTGGGAGGATGCCCGCTACAGCCCTAGGGAAGGTGGGCGCTGAAGGAGATTGGGGGGAAGATCATGAGTTGTGTTTTTGACATGTTGAGTTTAAGAGGCTCTCTGGACTTCAGTTGGGGATGTCTGAAAAATAGTCAGAGATTCGAGATAGTAGAGAGATTGGGAGTAGAGAGGTAAATTTGAGAATCATCAGTGTAAAGATATTAATTAAATTGAACTAACGTGGGAGCAGATGAGATCACCAAGTAAAGTAGTATAGAGGGATAAGAGAAGACAGCCCTGGACAAAACTCTGAGGGCCACCTATGATGAGAGAGGAAAGGATAGGGAGGAAGAAAACCAGAGGAGAGTGGTGCCCCAAAACCCGAAGAGAAGAAAATATCAAGGAGAGAGTGATCAGCACTGTCAAAGGTTGCAGAGAGTTCAAGGATAATGAAGATCGAGAAAAGGCCATTCCCGTGGATTTGGCAACCAAGACCATTGCTAACTTTGGAGAGGAATGATAAGGCCAGAAACTAGATTGTTAAGGGGTTAAGAAGAGAATAAAAAAGAAAGTGGAGACAACTATTGTAGGTGGCTTTTTCAAGGAGGCAGAAGGGATTTAAGATGATAGTAGGATGGAGGCAGGGCTCAAGTGAATGTTGTTTTTAGGATAAGGGAGAGATGGGCATGTTTTGTAGCCAGTAGGGAAGAGCAAGTAGACAGGAAGAGAGTGAAAATAAGTGAAAGAGTAGGGATGACAGAAGGGGTAGTCTGAAGGAGAAGAGGTAGAATGAGACCCCTTCAACAAGTAGAGGGGTTAGCCTTGGTAATAATGAGGCCACTTCATGTGAAACTCATTTCCCCATAGCCAGTTTGGGGGAGATTGTGAAGATTTTTAAGTTGACTCTTTTTTAATACTCATCTTAAGGGGGAAATGACCTGGAAGCCATAAGAATGAAACATACAGCGTAACAGTACATCTTTTTTACTCCATTGATTTCCAAGGTTCCCTTCAGTTTTCAAATTCTGTGACTCTCTATGATGTGTTATACTTTGCTACTGCTGTCTTAGAAGAAGGTTAAGTTTCATTATTCTACAGTTGTGTTAATAAGGGTTTATTCAACTTGGTATTTTATGTTTTATATCATTGAGCTTAGAATGTTGACAAGGCCAACCAAAAGAACTCTTAGAATTATCCAGTTTCTTCGGTTTTTTTTTTTAGTTTATAATAGTTGTTTCAACCTATATGATATCCCTAATATCAGTTTCACAGGCCAAAAAATAATTCAAGCAGTTTTAATTAATCTCATCAGTCCTGGAATGGATCTCTTTGTCTGAGTACTCTGGTGTTTGCTTATGCTCTATTTTTTGGAATATAATTATTTTATCTAGGAAAGCCTCATTTTCTGAAAAGGGGGAGGGAGAAAGATTAATTCTATCTCTAGTTAGATAAGGATGTAGATTCTGTCTTTGATGCCTGAGTACATAATGAATATGTACTCCTGGACCATGCGTTACTCATTTGGTCCTATAACCATCTTCTCTGATGCTGTGTGCTCTTTGGTAGTTTTTCCAGGCTCCCTTCTGCTCTCTTTAAAAAAGCTCATTTCTTATTCCTTAATTATATCAACTTAATTATATCAATTGATAATTATATCAATTATATCAATCTTATTCCTTAATTAATTATTCCTTAATTATATCAACACTGAAAGGATTTGTGATTGTTATGTGGAGAAACTCTAGGAGTTCCACAGATCACACCCTGTTCGTGACTTCCTAGGTAGGCCCTTGGGAGATCCCTGAAGACTGTAGCCATTCAGTGACTTGTTCAGGATCTGTCCCGGATCAGATTTGAACCCAGATCCTAATTCCATGATACCAGCAAGTACTCTATCCCACTCTGTTCTGCTGCCTCTGCTTTTCCCTTATTCCCATAGATCAGTAACCACAATCATCTTGCTATTAGAGATGGGGGATACCGTTTGGATTTTTCTTCAAATATGTCTCATCTTTAGTAGCACTAGCAGTCTAACAAATTAGCTCCACTCATCGTTCATTTATGCAAAAATGTTCTCAACCATGAAAATTGGCTTTCTCATGGTCTTAATTATTGTCAACTGCAACACTAAAAACTAAGTAAATGGAAAAAATTTAAGTTAGAAAATAATTTTAATTAACTTTCAAATTCTAGGATGGACCATAGGATTTTGATTTAAAAATTATCTTAGTCCTCTAGATAATGACTCAGATTTTACAGGTGAGGAAACTAAGGCTCAGAAAGATGAAGTCACCTGCCAAGTTTGTGCTGTAAGGAACAGAACGTGGATTCAGACCTAGGTCCTAGGTGCTAATACCCTTTCTACTCTGTGATGTTGGGTACTTTACCAGGATCCTCAAGGTAGATAAAAATCAGTTATATTTTTAAAATTCTACTTTAGATAAAGGATAAATTATTTGTAAGAAGCTAAAGGTAATTTTTGGCAAGTGAACTGCCCATGTCACTTCTGTTCAAAAGCCTCCAATTGTTCTCAGTTTCTAGTGGGACAGTGTTGAAGAGGTTTTCTTATTCTGCTATTTAAAGCCCTCTGTGGTCTGGCACCAGCCTACTTTTCTAGTCTTTCCCATCGTTCCTCTTTGTGCAGTCTAAAGATCATCTAAATTTTACTAGTAGCTATTCCTCAAACTCAACATTACATCATCTTTCGTGTTCAGTGTAGGTGAGTGCCACTTCCACTTATGGTTTCCTCAGTTTCTATTCCTCAGTAGTAAATCTCTCTCTTTGTTTCCCACCCATCTGTACTCCTTTGGCTATCTCCCTCATAACAATATTGATAGCTAGCATTTATGTACTTCCTACTATATAACAGGAACTGTGTGTTAAGTGTTTGGCAAGTATCTCATTGGGTCATGTCCCCAAGAGCCTCCTCATTCTCCAAGATCACATTAGCACCAGCACAGATACCTCATCAGTACCCGCTAGAGATTGGGATTTGGGAACAGTGGCTTGACCTCTTCACTTGCAAATCAGCCATAAGGCAAAGAAGCAGTTCTGGAGATTCTTGGAGCCAGTGCTTGCTAGCTGCACTTCTATAGACCACTGATTGAATAATCTGAGTTTCAGTCTTTGGGGATCAGAGGATGCATGTCTCCTCCCAACAAGGTGGTTCTTTATATGTCCAGCACCATAGCTGACCAGCAGCCATTAGACAAAAGTCAGTACCTGGTGGCACAGTGGATCGTGTGCTGAGCCTGGAGCAAGAAGATCTAAGTTCAGATGTGGCCAAAGACACTTCTTAGCTGGGCAAGACGATGGGCAAGTCACTTCACCTTTGTTTGCTTCAGTTTCCTCATCTGTAAAATGGATGTAATAATAGCACCTACCTCCTAGAGTTGTGAGGATTAAATGAGGCAATAATTGTAAAGTGCTTAGCGCAGTGTCTGGCGCATCCTAAGCTTTATGTAATGTTAGCTATTATTATTATCAAGTTGATTGAAAAATCTATCATTGATTAGAATCTCACCTAAGTGTCAACCCCCTCTCCTGTATATAATTCTCTGCTGTTATCCTCCATAAGGCTTTACAAATTACATTTAGAGATTATTTTTTATATGATCTGTGTGATTCCTAGTGCTGTGCACCTGTTGTCTTGATTCTGCCACCATCACTACACCAACAGAAGGGAGCTGCACAGGATTGAGGACTATTTTGTATTTTTTCTTTGTTTCATGGGTTACTGTGGCCAAAGAATTCATCACCAAGTAACCAGGGTACTGCTGATGAGCCTGTCCATTCTTAGTTGGGCTGCTCCTCAGTAAGCGATCAGTCTATTGCTAGGACTATTTTTGAAGCCTTTTCCACGTGATACAACAAGCCTGAGTATATTATGCTTAATCCACAGTCTTTGAAAGCTCAAGATCACATTGATGCCCAGATGAAACGTTGGAGTAGGACATGGTGAATGATAAACTTCTTTTATATGTAATTCACAAACTCACTGATGGTCTGTCCAGGCAGTTTATTATTTTTCATTGTGAGAGATTAACTGTCATCTTACATACAGCCACTTTAGCAATCAGACAAGAAGTTTGCTTGTTTAGGAAAATAATTATTTTGCTTCAGTATTTCAAGGATTTGTCATTCATTGGTGTCATTTCCTCTCCTGAGGCAGATTACACGTTTCTGTTGAAAAATTCATCACCCTGTGGCCAGAGTCTCTAAACTTAGGCTGGTCCTTAGACAAAGGACATACAATACATCACCAGGGCTGTGCTTGAACTTTCCAGCTTGATAGAGACTGCCAAGCTTGTGCTTCATTGGCATGGCCTTTAAGAACTCAGTTACCTCCACATCTCAGTGACCTGTTGCAGTAGAAATATATTGAAAATTGTGTGGAGAGAGAACATGGTATAGCGCAATGGTGTCATTTTTCAAGTACAATAGATCCCTGCAGACCTCACCTTGACTTAGAAAACATCAAATTAGCATATCTATGTTACGCCATCCTTTTAAATTAAAAAAAAAATTTTGTTAAACATTTCTCAATTATGTTTTAATCTGGTTCTTGCTGGGAAATTGTGCAGGCAGTCTGCAGCTTAGGAATTAAAAGTGTGACACCTGGTATAGAGCAAAGAATGCTTAATTTTGAATCAGGACAACCTAGACTTGCATCTCCACTTGGACACTTACTAACTTTGTATGATTCTTGGTCAAGTCACTTAACATCATCGAGCCTGAGGCAACTCTTTAAGACATTAATTTATAGAAAGATCTCATTTTGTGTCATGGAGGGAATAACCACATTGAAATCATAGGTCCCTGATGGTATTGAACAAAAAGAACTTTAATGCTTCAAATTAATATTTTGAAACTGTGCTAAAATTTAAGAATATTTAATAGGGAATGTATATATGCATATCTTCAGAGTCGTGTTAAATATGTTAAAAATTATATCAAAGAGTATATAGAATATAACAACTTATAGCAGAAGGCATGAATATGGTTAATCAGCTTATTCATAGTCTTGTAGTAAACTAATATAGTCTTTAATTTGTAAATATAATACATGGTAAAAATGTTTTTGGAAAGTAGAAAGTATAGTTTGCTCATTTGATAGTAAAAATGGATTTTTTTTAACAAGAATTAGTTATAATCTGGACATTTTGATATCTACTTCAACTGATTTAATCACTTACTAAGTCCTAGTTGCTTGGAATATATAGATGAACAATAACCTAGTCCCTAATCTCAGGGAAAGCTAATAGTCTACCATCAGGGATATAACATGTCCACAAATAAATATAGTACAAGTTAGGGACTTACTTGGAGAGGAAGAGAACACTTCCATGTGGTAGAGATAGGTAAGGCTTTTATGGAAGAGGTGACACATAAGCTGAGCCTTGGAGGAAGGAAATAAGGAAGGAATACATTTCATGAGTTAGATGTGGAAATACTCTGAAGTGGGAGGATAAGTATTAGTCTGGTTTGATCCCAATGCTCTTTTTAGATTTTTTTCTAGATCACTGTCATCTTCTGAAGTTCTTTGAGCAGAGGAGTTGACACAGACCTGCTGGAGTGAGGACAGGCTAGTGAAGAGACTGTTATTCTCTGGCAAGAGGTGATACAGAGTTGGTTCTTGTGTTAATGCTCCCTGTCTTAGGTTGTTTCCCACTCTAAACCATGCTCCACACAGCATAGTCAAAGTGATTTTCCTGAAGTCTGACTGTGTGGCCACTCTTCAGTCCCCTCTCTCACCTTAATAAATGAGAGAGCTTTCTAAAAATTAGAGCCTTCCATCAGTGGAACAGGCCACCTCATTAGGTTCCCTATTATTGGAGTTATTTAGTCAGCAACTGTGACTGTCTCCCTCATCCAGTAAGAAAGTGAGCTCACATGACTGATACTGCTTCTGCCAACTCTAAAATTCTATGAAATGCTGGCCATCAAGACTATCAAGACTATACAGCTGCCCTGCCCCTTTGCCGGTACTCCCTCTCCACTTCTTTTTTAGGGATTGATAAATCAATGTTACCTTTCCTTCTATGAAGTGTGGCTCTGTTGCCATATAATTCTTCTAAGAACCCCAATATAGGCTGCCCCAAACTTCCCTGATCCCTCATCCCCATTCTTGCCAGTGTTCCTGACCCATCTTTTCTAGCCCTCCTCCTATAAATTACTCTCTCTCTGTTCTGTGTTTATATGTGTGCATGCTGCCACCCCCTCCCTCAGGAGAGTGTCAGCTTCTTGAGGCAGGGGCTGCTTTGTGTATGTCCAGCACTTCCTGTACAGTGTCTCACTGCACTACTCAAAAAATGCTTGTTGAACTGAATGTTACCTGTAATCTAAACCTTGCTTCGAACTTTTAAAGTCATTTTCCGTTTTTTTTTTCTGTCATGAAGAATGAAAAATACTAACTAGGATTGTATTTTTACATATCATATTACCATATGAAAGGAAGAAGCTGGGTTAAATACGTAAGCCCTACTGTCTGGGAGTTTTTAATTTTAAAAGGCAGAATTGTAGTTGTACACACATGAAGTAAGGATATTTTTTTTAATGGAGAAGTTTTTTCTGATTATGTGTAAAAATTTTTAACATTCTTTTATTAAAAGATTTTGAGTTGCAAATTCTCTTGCCCTCTCCCCTCCCCACTCCCTGAGAAGACAAGTAGTTTGATATAGGTTATATATGTGTAGTTACAGCAATAATTTAAGAGCTTCCTAAATTGCTGTAGTCTTTTTCTAAACATTGGTTTTCTTTGAAAATTTGGACTAAGGAAAATGAGGAAGATAGAAAGTGATGAGGAGAGTAGAAAAACAGAGTTCAGCAAACATTTTTTTAAGGACTTGCTGTGCTCAAAGAATCTTGCACATTGAAAACAAATGGGCATGGAAAATATGAACAACACCTACCCTCTTACAGTTTAGATTCAGGGAGAGACATGTACATTAGCATAAAATAAAGAAAATTGAGGAGTGGGGAGAACCCTAACTGGAAGAATCAAGAAGCTCAATTCAGGAAAGGTTATATGGTTACTTTGTGCGGGCTCTGTGCTGGATGCTGAGGGTGCAAAGACCAAAGGGAGCACCAGACTTGGCACCGAAGGAGAGCTTAGCTTAGTAGGTTGTATGGGAAGGACGCAGCAGTGTGTACACAAGATAGACGTGCAAAGTCAATACAAGGGGAGAAGCACCACCAAGGGAAACATCAAATTATGAAAAACACATAGATGTATGAGGGGGTCATGGGGTCCAGGGAGAAAAAGGAATAGGTTTTTGCAGATAAGAAGGGAAAAATGAGTTCTCTAACCCTTTACAATAGGTCTGGGGGCCTAACAGTGCTGGGAGGGAGTCAGGAGAGGCCTCATGGTCGAGGAGACACTGGAATGGATCCTTTAATGGAAGCAGGGAATACATTGTTCCAGATAGGAGGGTTGGGAGATAGAAGGTTATGTATTTGAGAATAACATATGGATTTTTTTTGACCAGAACATAGAATTTGAGGGGTAGTGATAGAGATGTACTCTGGAAAGATAGGTTGGGGTCAGATTTGTCATTTAAATGACGAACAGAAAAGTTTTTATTACCTTCTGGAGGCAGTAGGGAGACACTGAAGCTTTTTTGGCCAGGGAGCTGACATTGTCAGACCTTTCTTTAGCAGATATCACTTGTGGTAGATATGTGGAGAATGAACTGGAGAAGGGGGAGGCTGGAGAGCAGCACAGTAGGGAAGCCATGACTACCTTAGTCCCTATGAGAAGTGATTAGGACCTGAAGTAGGGTGGTGAGCTGTGAGTGATATGGAGGTGTCATTGAGAAAACTTGACAACTGGTTGAATGTGGGTGTTTAGGGGAAAGGATTCAGAGGTGACTTGTAAGGTTGCAAACCTGAATGACTGCAAGGATGGTGTCCTCACAGGAGGCGGCAGCACCTGGACGGACCCTCAGAGGCAAACAAGGTTTCAGATCAGCAGATTTGAGTAGGTAGTAGCCATTCCATCTTGTGTGTGTGTGTGTGTGTGTGTGTGTGTGTGTGTGTGTGTGTGTGTGTGTGTGTGTGTCCGTGTCCCCCTCTTCTTCTCTCCACCTCTTATAATTTCTAACTTCTTTCAGAGTTTCACTCAAGTGCTGCCACTTCCTGATGCCTTTCCCAATCCCCTCATCTGCAAGTTGCCCTGGAAATTATCTTGTATTTTCATTGTGTAAATATTGTATTTATGTTGTATCTACTTGTTGAATCTACTTTGCATATATTTTGAATTTTCTTAATACTCACATGTGTTGTTTTGTGCTCTCCCCTGCACTTCCCCAACTTTCCCCCATGCAACCTCATTGAGGTCAAGGATGTTCCCTTGTATAGTGGAGAGAGCATCGGATCTGAGTCAGGTTAGACCTACATTCAAAACTTAACCTGTATGAACCTACAAAAAGTCTTAGCCTTACTCTACTTCAGTTTCCTTATCTTTAAAATGAAAGGATTGGATTTGATTTCTAAGGTTCCTTTCAGCTTTAAATATATGATCCCAACAACACATCGCCTTGTACATTGTAGGTGCTTAATAAATGTTTACTGATTGACCCAGTGTTTAAGTTCAAGAAATGACTCCTGGACAGAGAGAGTCAGAATGGGGTTGAGCATGGAAGAGGCAAGAGAGAATTGTTACAATAGAGGGGGAAAAGAGGAAGGCAAAAGGTAAAGAGTCAACCTTACTCTCACAGAATTTGGCTTAGGGAAGGAATGACATAAACTCTAAACTGGGCATCTTACCACACAGAAGAGTAGGGGGATGGGGGATGAGAGGTGGGGT
>CM053580.1:309168415-309193569 GCA_028627135.1 Pseudochirops cupreus
AAAAAAAAAAGAAATGACTCCTAGTCCAGTTTGGCTGGAATATAAGAATTTGTGAAGGTGGTAATAGGAAATCTGGCAAGGTAGATAGAAATTATACTCATGGAGGCCTTTAAATATCAGACTAATTTGTATTTTATTCCAGAGGCAGTGGCTAATCATTAGAATGTTTTTTTGATCAGGAGAAAAGGCTTGTCATATAAAAAGATTAATTATTGTCAGGATGAATTGAACAGAGACAGAAAATAGGTAGATCAAATTTAGGAGAGGCTATTAAGTCTAGTCAGGTAATAGGGACCAAGAATCTGAACAGGGAGGGTGATGGCTTTGAATGTAGAGAAAGTGGAAGGACAAGTATAGCTACAAATGACAAGATTGGCCACTGAGAGGAAAGAGTCAGGTGCAACTTCCAGGTTAATGAACCCAGGTGTCTGGAAGGGTAGTGGGGCCCTTCATAGATAGAGGGAAGTTTGGAGGGAGGGGACAGCTAATGAACTCTGGGAATCTGAGAAGTGCCTGTGGGGTGATCAGACAGGTATGAGGAAAACCGAGAGACAGCAGGGTCATGAAATTCAAGGGAAGAAAGAGTATCCAAGAGGAGCCAGTAGTCAGCAATTTCAGAAGCTGCAGAGCAGCCTAGATTAATGAAGATTTAGAAAATGCTGTCTGCCAGATTTGTTATGTAAAAGATTGTTCACCTCAGTCCATCAGTTAGAAACCAGATTACCAAGGACTGAGGTGCGAATGGGTGATGAGGAGATGAGAGGCAGAGGCTGTTGGTGAGCTCTGCCTCTCATCCCTTCTAGGAACTTGGCTGGGAAAGGGAGGGGATCTTAAAAGACAATAGATAGTTTAAGGGTTTGGCCAGATCTGGGAAGGGTTGGGGTTGTTTTTTCCAAGATGGTATAGACCTGAGGGTTTGTTTTGGTTGTAGTATAAGATTGCACACTAGGAAAGTCTGAAAATGAGAGTGAGAGAGGAAATGATTTCTGAGGCTAGTTTCTGGAAGATGACACCGAACTGGAGAGATCTAGGGCACTGGTAGAGAGGGGTTTGCCTTAGCTGGAACCAAGGCTGTTTTGTCTTTTCTTCCCAGAGACAGGAATTAAGGGTGGGAGGGGGAAAGAGAAGGGTAAGAACACCTAGGGCTTTGGGATATGGAGTAGGAAAGAAGTCTAGGATGAATGACTTCCAGCTGTCTCTTACAGGAGATCAAACTATCTGCTAAAAGAAAGGAGAATAGAAAAAAATTTTGAGAACTTGGAGTAAAAGTTTTTTCTGCACATAGCATAGGCTAGGTTGAAATTAGATATATGAATAAATGAAAATGCATTTATTAAGCTCTTACTGTATGTAACGTGCTTATAGGTGTAAGGATAAAAATAGAAAACTAAGAGTTTTTGTCTTCAAGGAGCCCACATTCTAATGGGGGGAGACAGCACACATCTGAGTTTCTGCTGAAAGTCAGAAAAGTCCTGTGAGCTTTTAGCAGTGGCGAAGCAGATGGTAATGTCTATTTTAATGTCATTTACATTGATAAAATCATGTAAGTTTCTGGTGTTGACCCATTTGAAAGTGGCAAGGAATTGGCAGGGTATGTAGTTTTAAGGAGTCAAGGGCAAAGGACAGTGGCCTATAATTGAATTAGGCTCTGTACGTTCAAGGTTGTATAAAGATGAAAGTGAGGTCAGAGTAGGACTAGTCGTGGCAATGAGGACTTTGAATTGATTTAGGAGGGAGGCAAATGAAGAGATGCTAAGGCAGAAAACTCCTAAGAAGAAATGAGTATTTGTGGATGGAATACTGTAGAAGGGAAGGGTGTGGAGAGAAGTAATGAGATGAAGAAATGAGTAAGGGCAACCAAATTAGATTTTATCTCAGTATTTCATTGCATAATGGAATGAGGAAAAACAAGCTTTCTCTCCTCTCTTATCTCTTTCCTCCCTAATTTGTTTCTTGTGTAATGACTCCTCTTGTGCTGCCTTCTCTACCCTTCGGACAATGGTTGCCATTTTTAAGTGGAATGGAAGATAACTTGTAAGAGAAAGACTCAAGCAAAGAACCAAATTCAGTTTTGTATAAAAGTTAGTAATTTTCTGTCAAATAGATTGATATATTTTTAAAAATTAATTAAAAACCTGTGATTCTTCTTGAACAGTTAGCATAGTATTAAACAGATCATAGTATTTTAGACAGTCATTCAGTACTGAAGAATTTTGAAATGGGAAACAGCCAGTTTTCAGCATAAAACTTAATTGTTGCTGACTTAACATTCAGAAATTAAGAAAGAATATTAATTTAATTTTAAGAAGAGTAAAAATGAATTTTGCCATTAAGATCTAAATTAAAAACATAAAATAATCTTTTCCGTAAAGAATAAGTGAATATTTTTGCAGAGGCTTCAACTAGTGCTTATGTAAACATTGATTTAAGTTTTTCATCTCTAACATAATTATTTAAATACGTTTTCTTGTGGAAACAAACTCTGGTATACCTACTATGGATACAAAACTTACTAATGGCTGTGGTGTTGGAAAATAAGCAGCACATGTCTTAAAGACTAGTTGCACTGATTTAATGCTGTAATTGTTATGTTTGAAAGGATGTTTCTGAACCAATGTGTGTCAGGATCTATGTACTAATAAATTATGTTGTCATTGGATTGTGCTTAAATAAGCTTCAGAGGTCTTTCTGATAGTATATGATATATCATTACCAATATATCATTACCAATATTTCCTATTCTTGGATTTAGATAAATATGTTTGATCACATTAAGCAGGAAGTATTTCTTTCAAATAAGCCATGCAACAAGTACAGCCTTTGAAAGCATTGGGTCATTTTTTGTGATGACGGCAGTGATGAAAATGTGGGGCGCTTTTGTTCTCTAAGCTGTATTTCCAGAATTTATGCTTTATGAAAAGTTCAGTAAAATGAAGAGAATTCTTGAAAGATGTTGTAATGTTATGGAACATTGCTGAAAGTGGTTATGCTCTGAATGTTACTGTTCCTTATAAACAGATACAAATGATTTTATTTTTTAAAAAGAAACCTCACTTTTTTTTAGAATGAACTAATAATTTATCCTTCTCCAGCTGTCCATTATTTAGATGCCAACACTATTAGAAAATTTTATGTATCTACTTTTATTGTGACATTTGAAAAGCCTAGAGACACGTACAGGTGGGCCTCAGTTTACACATGGATCGTGTCCTAAAAGTTAATTTCTGAGTTGGTATCTACAGCTTATTTTCTTAGACCATTGCCACAAAGCCTATTTGGCCATCAGGTATCCCTGAAGTAAATTATTCTGGCTTTACCTGACTAATAATTCTTTACAACATTTCTGTAGGAGCAAGTGCATTCTGAGTTCTTGTAGGAGACCAGGAGCATGTCAGCTGCTGAGTGTGTGTGTGTGTGTCTGTGTTTGTGTATCTGTCTCTGGGGAGGATGGGGATAGGGAGGAGGAGAGGGGGAAGGAGAAACAGATTGTTTCAAGCAAGCATATTTCTTCATTGTGTGACTCAGGATGTTGTAGTGGCTTAGAGGCATCCTTCTCAACATTAATACCATCTCCTGTTACTCTTATAGAAATGTAGGCCCTTGATTGAATTTTCTACTAAATTCAGGGTGTATATCATAAAAGTTGAATGGTGATTCCTTTTTTTCTCTTTTTTTTGGAGGGGGCAGGGTAGGGCAATTGGGATAAAGTGACTTGCCCAAGGTCACACGGTTAGTAAGTGTTACGTGTCAGAGGCCAGATTTGAACTCAGGTCTTCCTGACTCTAGGGCCACTACTCTATTCACTGCATTTCCCAGCCACCCTCTGAATGGGGATTCTTTTTAAAAAGACCCAAGTCCCCAAACACTTAAAATTGAGGTTTCTTTAGAGGCAACCCCTTATACCACCAATGTGGTAATCATAGCAGCTACTATGAATATGCATGCATATTTCCAGGGTACATTCGCTAAGGCAAAACCAGAATATTTATTTGGAACATCATTAGGATACCAGGAGGTGAGATTTAACAGGATACTTATCATTAATCCAGGAAGCTCTGACATTTTAAACTTTCTTTTAGGCCTCCTCACAAACAAGTTCCCCTAGGGCAGTGTTTCTCAACCTTCCTAATGCCTCCACCCTTTACTACTCGTATGTGGGCATATCTGCATGTGGGCAGACCTGCCTGGAGACGGATAGAGGAGCGGTGTCTCACTTCCTAAGACCATCGGAAATATGTGTTTTCCAGTGGTCTGAGGTGATCCCTGTGAAAGGGTTGTTCGACCCCCCCAAAGGGGTCTCCACCCACAGATTGAGAACAGCTGCCCTAGGGAAATCCCTCTGCCTACTCAAGCTGTGCCGACTCCTCCCCCACTGTGCTCCACGTGACTCAGGCTCTATGTGTTAGGCCTATTAGTGGGCGAGGAAGATCTTCCTATCCCATTAACATTACACCCCTAAAACTATCTAGAAGGCCTGATTGCAGAACTCTTGGATTTGGGTCTGCTAGAAAGCAGATCCTTAGGAAATTATTCCACCATTAGGCCACCTGTTGGGGAGGTTCCAGCACTGCCTTTTTAAGACTGGGCCTGGGCCTTGGCCTGGACAGTTTCCTGGGACTTAGCTATTTGGCATTTGAGTACATTTTCCTGTGCCAGGTGGCTTTTCTAGAGTTCTTGATACCCCGTGCCTACAACTAGCATTTATTGACTGCTCACTGTGAGCTAGGCACCATCACATATTACTTAATGATTGCCTTTTCGTTCATCCACTTTATTCCATCTGGTATGATATCTTTGGATGAAAAGCTGCCACTTTTGGGTTGAGGAAAAGACAGTGGATTCATCTCTGGGGTCCAGGAACTCTTTCTCTTATTGGACCATATAGGTTAGAGTATAGCAGAAAAGTGTAATTGGTTCAAAAAAAGATAGAGGGACTCTAGAAAGCTAATAAACTGCTTTAAAAGGCACTGATAACTCGCTGTGAAGTCCTGGTGAACAGTCATTGGTTTGGGGGTTTGGGTATGTTTCTAGCAGTTTTCTTCTCCAAATAATATTTGTTAGATCCTTCTGAGATTCTCAGTCCCTTTCACTTCCTTGCTTGGTCTCTTGAAGACCACTTGGGATATCCTTTATGGTCATCACTGTGTAACACTTAAGAGGTATGCACTCAAATACTAATTGATTATTCCTGTTGCTTTGCTCCCATATTCACAAATAACAAAATAAATTAGGATTTAAAAAAGGAAATTTATTAGTCTAAATTATGATGTGAATGTTCATGGCTTTCATTTTGTTTTTAGAATATTTTAAATTTAGCTGGATTAAAAAATTCATTTCTAAATCTTTTAAATTCAAATTGAAAATATTTATCTGAAAATACAAGCTTTAATTGCTTTAAAAAGTACGCTGGCAACATTGTAGTAGTATTGCCAGTTTTTATTTATTACAAGTCTTGCTTATTCTTAGTCTGATTAATGTTAGACTTCCAAAACAGCAACTTTTAATACTTATATCTGCCAAGCAAATCTCTATTTGGAAGAAATTAGTCCTAAAATCTTCCTTTGTGTTCAAGATAATCTTTCGCTGTTCATTGAAAACAGTAAAAGTTTTCTTAGAACAGTTGTACAGAAGTTGGGTAGAATTTTAGTCCAGCCTCTATTCTCTTGCTGTATTCAAAGAGTTTTAAAAAATCTACCCAGCTTTTTCTGTTCTCAGATAAGCTATAGCAAGTGTTCTTAACTGGTCTATGGACTTAAAAAAAAACTCCAAAAACCGACAACGTTTTGAAGATAAAATTTATTTCCTTTGTAATCATAGGTGTTTTTTAAGGTGTTGTTCTGAGATGGTGTTCGTGATGCTATTACTTAGAAATCTTCAGTCAGTTGTCTGTGCCATCTTTGGGCTTGACTATCCTTAACCCCAGATATAATATCAAGTGCCAAACATACTCCCTATTGTACCAGGTGTTTCAAAGGGTATTTTTAAAAATAGATAAAAATATTAGCTACATTGACCAAAAAGGGTCATTACTGAGTTGAGGTTCTCAGAGGACTTCAGCCCACAGTGATTTGTTTTATGCCTAGCAGAATGTTTTAATTGAGACAGGCCCCTACCTCTTTCCCCGTAAGAGAAGGAATGGTGTTTCAAGAGAAAAGATCTGCATTCCGCTGAAATTTTAAGTTGTCTTTTTTCCTTATTTATCAACAGCAGATGATGTGTGATTATTTGAGGGCTATGTGGTTATGTCGGTTTTTGTGGGCCAAAAGTTGGTTCTCCGCCATATCTTAGGGGTTTTTTGGTAGGCTCCAGGTTTTCCAGATAGTCACCGTCTTCTTTCTCCTTGGCTCTCCCCTTGCTTCGCTCGTGCTGTATTTCACCATTCTGTGCTGTCGTTTTCCTTCTTATTTTTTACTTTTCATTCTGAATTAATGCTACTCTCAGCTTCAGCATCTGAATGGGAAATGTAAATTCTTAAGTTGTTAAGTAAGTAAGCAATATAGGGTTTAAAAATGCAGCTTAAAGGTCTGCTCTAGTATAACCATGACAGTAAATCTGCTGTTAAGGAAATTGTGAAATCCTCTCTTAGTTTTTGAAAGTATCAACACTGAGCAAGCAATTTAGTGTGATATATTACGGTTGGCCAATATTCTAGCTGTGTTCTTTTGTGCCTATGATGTAATTGGAAAGAGAACCAGAATCCAGGAATCATGAGACCTGAGTTATAGGTTGGATTTTCTTCTAACTAGCTGTGTTATTTGGGACAAGTCATTTAACCTCATTTGGTCCTCAGTTTCATCAAATCCAAAATGAAGTATTGGAACTAACCAACCTCTTAAGGTTCCTTTCAACTCTAAAGTTCCATTACTATAAAAACCTAAGGTTTCTTTAACAAGTGTCTTAATTCACATCTTCCTCACCATTTCTATTGCCACCACTCGTCATTCTGTCATTTTCATCTTGTCACAGCTGGATTACAGTCATAGATGATATTCTGATATAGCAACCTTGAGGTGTATAAGGGCCTTTCTAGAAGAATTCGCCGTTCTATGCTGAAAGCAGTTGGCATTTAACTAACACAGGGGAAGGCACCCAAGATACCCCACAGTATTTGGATGAGTTGGGGCAAGAAGAAATACATTGGATTCATAGCCACGTGAGAAGTGGGGTGGGAAGGGAATAAGCATTTGTAGAGTGCCTGCTATGTACAGAAGCTGTGCTAAGCTATTCCACAAATATCCTCTCAGCTCATTCTCACAGACTGTGTGAGGGGAGGTGCTGTTGTTATCTCCATATGTAAGAAGGTAAAGGATAAGGCTAGTGTCTACAGTAGAATTTGAATAGAGTTATTCATGACTCAAAATTCAGTGCTTTTTTCATGATATGTTTAGGACTTAAACTCATTGGGTAAGGAGATAATGGAAAGACAGTCAAAGCTAGTTTGGGGGTTGCATGTCTGCGTGTCTGGAAGCATGGTTGAAGAGAAGCATGGGTTTTACTGGAAAGATGAGTTCTGTTTGGGACGTAATGAGTTCAAGATCTCTGCTAGGCAGTTGGTGATGTGGGATTAAAACTCAGGAGAGACTTGGGATAGGGATCCATCTACACGGAGAGGAGAATAGAACCCATGTTTGTTGGTAAGTAAGAGGCTATGGAGGGAAGACCCAGTACAGCCCTTCGGGCCTAGTTCTTCCCCACCTCCACATCATTGATTATAATATTCCCTATGATTGGAATGATTTCCCCCGCTGAAAACTTAGTCTGCTCATTTACCACCTCCTTCAGGAAGCCTTCCCTGATATACTTTCTCCTCAAAAATCACTGTTTATATCTGATTCATCATTTTGTATTTTAGTTCATATTCCTCTTCTGTGAGGGCAGGGACCAGTTCTTATATAATCTATAATCTCTGAGTGATCATCATGGCACCCTGCATAATTACATTAACAAAACACTGTTTATTGGGAAAGAATGTATCATAGTGGATAGAAGGCCAGCTTTGGCATCAGAAGACCTGGTTTTGAGGTCCAGTCTGTGACATACGGCATGGCCTCAGGCAACAAAGACATGGAGTGCTATATGACTGCTTTGCGATGGAGAAACTTTACACACACCAGTAATTTCTTGTACCTGTGAAATCAGAGATCCAAAGGTGGGGGGGAAGGTGGTATGTCTGTGTCTGTGTGTGATTTCATCAATGTAGAGAGCTCCTAGTGAAGAACTTGATCAGTTCATATTTGCTCCTTTTTGCAACTTACCATCTTAGAGAATGTATACATGTGTTGCCTCTGTGTGTGTGTGTGTGTGTGTGTGTGTGTGTGTGTGTATTTGAAATACTATGTGATAAATATGAAGACTACAGAGAAATGTGAAGAGACTTAGGAAGTGATGTAAAGCAAGTTAAGCATGCCTCTTAATTATTAAGAAGCCATATTTTTAAAAAGTGACAGCAAGACAAGTCAGTTACTATAAGTTCATATATGGAAAGAGGCAGAATAAGTATTGTTAGCAGTCTTTATATTTTGATGGAAATATTTTAGTCCGTTTTTGTACAATAAATTTACAGCAGAAAATTTTTCATTGTTGTTGTTTATAATGCTAAGTTCGTTTATTAAGGTCCAAATTCTGCCTTATTTTGAAAACCTTCAGTGATCTGATGCTTGCCTACCTATCTTTATAGCCTTATTTATTCATCTTCCCTGATATATACCCTTCTTAGGTTATCTAGTTGGTGTCCACATCTCACCTGTATGTGTCATGCTCATTGGGCTGTCAGAATCTTAAAAGTATTATTCAGTAAGGTTTCCTAAATTATGTCATGATAACATAGGATGATTAGATTGAGGTTATATTATTATAAAAATGCTTCCTTCTTTAACATTCCTTTTCTCTTTGTGACAGGAGCTCTTACCAAAGTAAAGGAGAGTAAGCGGCATGTGGAAGAAGGGAAAATGGAGGTCCAAAAGGCAGATGGCATTCAAGATCGCTGTAATACAATTTCTTTTGCTACTTTGGCTGAAATTCACCACTTCCATCAAATTCGAGTGAGAGACTTCAAATCACAGATGCAGCATTTCTTACAGCAGCAAATAATATTTTTCCAAAAAGTGACACAAAAGTTGGAAGAAGCTCTTCACAAGTATGATAGTGTTTAATATCTGAACTTTGAATTCTAACTTCCCTCAGTTTTGAGGGTGATTTAAACAGAGTAAAATAACTGCTGTCAAAGAACTCTTGCCAACTGTCAGTGGTGGTACAAGGATGGTTTTGTGTTCAACTGGAACCCAGCTGAATATATAATTATGTAGGAAAGAAACAGTTAATATGGTTATGTAATAGAAACAGTACCACCCATTGTAGCTAAATTATACTATGTATGCCTACACTACCATTGTAACTTTTGGAATAATGATTATACTATTTGCCTTATTGCTTTTTGAAGTATGGGTATTTTAGTGCATACTTTGTAGACCTCAAAACCCAGTAAGGGTCTCAAAGAAGCTGGCTAGTTAAAAGCCTACTTTGGATGCCTTTTTATTCTTGTAGATTTGGATTATCTAAATTCAACCAATTCTCTGTTTACAAACTCCTCCTAGAGCAGCTATGCGACTTTGTGCCTTTAGACTCTTGGTTTTTCTTTTTTTTTTGTTGGTTTTGTTTTGTTTTGTTTTTTTTAGTAAGCCACATTTTTATGATTGAAAGAATGAAGGGTCAGTGCATATAAATGACAGATTGATAACCTCATTGACTGGAACAGTGTTATCATCTGTCATCGTCTTGCACAGCAAGTATTATCTCCTGACAAAATGCTGTCTGAAAATGCAGGATCTGGAACCAATGCTCGTCTCTGGATGTGAAGACTATTTATTATGTGTACCAGGAAGCAAGAACATTGTGCCACTGCAATCCCGTACATGACATGGTAGCATAGAAGCCTCTTCACTAAATTATAACTCAAAACTATGAGTGAGGATTTAGGGAACTGTCTTACAAATGAAGAAGAGAATTCAAATCAGGGGATACAAAAACAGATTCGGTGACCACTTACTTGGTTTTTTTCTTTTTTGAGTTTAAAAGTATTTTTCTCATTGTTTGGATATTCACTATAATTTTGAAATGGGGCTACACTGTTAAATAATAGACCTGAGACTCCACTGTGATTCACTGGCTTACTCAATCAAAAACTTTCAGGGATGTCTTATAAAGTATAGTACTATAATTATTTAAAAGTAGCTTTGGTTGAATTAGGAGGGACCAGACATGATTTCTACTATTCCAGATACTGAAGAGATACAAATTTATTTCTACTGCATGTAAAGAAATCATTAGTGTTATAAGGTACGCCCCCCCCCCCAAAAAAAATTTGGCTTTAAATCTTTTTAGTTTTTTTTCTTTTGCCATTATTACAAGGGAAATTTATATGAGTTTTGAATACCAAAAAAGATTCAAAAGAAGTTTAATTTTCAAAAGCACAAAAAAAGAGTCTGGCCTAAGCAAAAGTGGTGATGCACTTGATGAGTGGGAATGACGTGACTCAGAATAAGTTTACAAATATACTGTCTTGGTGAAAGATCTAGTATCTGCTATTTTGTGAAGTCAAGGAAAGGTTGTATCAGAAACCCTCTGGTATTGTATTGCTAACGTGGAAGTTTAAAAAAAAAAGCCAGTTTGATCCTCTTAGTTCATTGAGTGAGAAGGAATATTAAAGTCTTGGCAATCTAAATATAGAAGGAAATTTTGTGAAATAAATACTTTATCATTTCATTAAGAAGTGTCTGAAAAGTAGACTAATGTGAGTTGAATTCTAAGATCAAATAATCAATTATTTTGACCTTTGGTTTGAATTTCATGCCATAGGTTGCTTAGAGCCAGACTTTTAACTATGTATGGCTATGTATTTACCGTGGAATTGTAACCAAATTCATTGTTCTCCAAATAAGTGATATGATCTTATTGATTGTAAAATAACATTCTTGAACTGAAACAGTTCAGTTTATAAATTCCCAGTTCATTTTAGCTTGGGAATTACAGCATTAATTTTTTAAGTCTAGCTCTATACTGGATAAATAAGCAATATACGTTCAGTGTGTTTTCCAAGTGGTTTAAAAATGACATTTATTTGCCTCCTTTATTTTGATGATGCCTTGGGATTGAAAAAAAAAATCTGCGGGTCGGCAGCACTATCTGAATCTCATGATTGTGTTTTGGCCAGTGTAGACTTAGCTTAAATACAGAGAAACTGAAAACTAGGGTGTACCAGGGTCATGAATGTGTAGATCCTGAACTGAAGACTAGAGTATGCATTTGTTGGGCTGCACAAGAAAGTATAAATTCACACTGCCTTGTTACAAGGAAGCTTTTGTTTTTAACAAGCACATTATATTATGGTATCAGTGGCTCATAAGAAATTAAACTAATTTAATATTGTGGCATAGAAGACCAGAATTATTATTCTTCATTTCCATTTGAAAAGAGAAGATCTTTATTTCTTTAACGATCTTGGGCCTATTAAACTATTTCAGCACACAAATATTACTGGAATGGTAATGCCTAAGAGAAAAGCCATGGTAAGATGTGTACTGGTCACCGTAATCATTCCGTAATAATTCCCTCCAATAAACTCTCATGCCCTTCATTACATTACCTGGTCTTCTTTATTTCTAGAATTGGTAAATAAGAAGGAAGTGAACCGACTACAAAGTGTACTTATGTGAGGCAGTCCACTGTGAAAACTTGTTTTTCTATTTAAAGTAAAACTACAGCTGTACCTGCAGTTTGACTTAAGACCAAGGTAACGAGACTGATCTAGAAACCACACAAATACCAGTCTCACTGCTTTGTAGTCACATCTGTTATTTTATTTTTTTTAGTTGAGATTATTTGGACACAGACAGACCTAAAGAACCTGTTTGAAGGATGAATCTACAAAGATAAGACAGCGTGATATGTAGGGGAAGGAAAGACCAGTGGACTTGGGGTCGAGAGACTGGGATGCTGGTCCTGTCTTTCACACTTCGTAGCTGCACGACCTTTGTCAAGTCATGTAATATTCTGAGCCTCATTTTCCTCATCTCTAAAATGGAAATAATAATATTGTCCTGACCTACCTCACAGGATTGTTGTGAGGAAAGTGCTTTGTAAACTTGAAAGCACCCAATCAGTGTGAGCTATTATTTATTAATAAACTCATTTTATGTTAGTTTTAGTTTGAATAAAATGGTTGCTGGCATTTCTTTGGACCTCACCAATCAGTTAAAAACTTCTGTTGCTAATCACTGTAAACAGCACTTCAGATGTTCAGATCTCTCAGTTTTCTCTGATCTACTTGTTCCAGAACAAAATACATTCATCTTTAAATATTTCTGTTGCATCTCTTCTTGACTACATCTTTCCAATGCCACCACCATTTTCCTGTGTTTATCCCTTCATAACTCCTGGCATCTGTCATCATTTCTGCTCTATTTTTCAGGTGGTCAGCTGAATTTGTTCTTGTCTTGTTCTTTGCCCCATTTGCTTACTAAAGTGTTACTTATGAGTGGTCTCATAATGTGTTTTATCTTAGCGGTATTTTCTTCTGTCAGTTCTTGTCATAAACTAGAACTATGACTACCCATTTAAGAAGGGTTTGTTAAAATTTCTTAACAAAAGTGAATATTAAACTTTTTTTCTACATTTATCAAGAAAGCATTCATTAATAAGTATGAAAGACTAGAGAAGGAAATGTTAAGACAATGAACAAAACATTTTCTGTACTGAGCAAATTATATGCTAACTGCAGATGGAAGCCTACTAAGCCCAATAGCTAATTATAACTGATAGTTATAATGATAAATATATCATAAATATATAGTAATATAATATTACTTATGATATATAAGAATATATATTCTAATAGAATATAATGTTGAATATTGTTATAACTAATGATAACTAAAAGTATTACTTGTATGATTCAGTGGAAAAAAACTCCAAACTTAGAGCCCTGAAGCTTGAGTTCAAATCCCACCTCTGCCATTTAATGCCTGTATGACCTTGACCAAGTCACTTAACCTCAGTAGACGTCATTTTCCTCAAATGTAAAATGAGAAGGTTGCACAAGAAGACTTCCAAGGTTTCTTCCAACTTCAGATCTATAATCTTAGAAACTATAATCCTATGTTGTACTTTCTGCTGAGTATATATTTACCTATGCAAGTAGCCCAAGCATAAGCAAATATTTATCATCAGTACTTATGGTAGACATAGTCAATGGAAATAGAACATAGGAAGTATGTGTAAAATTATTTTATATGCATATATATGTATTTGTCTAATGGTAGCCATTTCTACAGGGTGAGAAAAAAAGAAATTTACGTGATAATTTTATTTTATATTTAAAAGGAATAGCAAGTTGTACATAATTTGCAGTTTCATGTGCAATCATCTTTTAAAATTATGTTATGGAAATGGTTGTTTTTATTTCGTAAATTAAAAGTAAATAAGAGTTTTTAAAATACAGCATAGGATCGTAGATTGGAAGGTGGGATGCTTCCCTCACCTAGTTTAGGGCTGCCTAAAGCCATCCTGGAAGGCCTGCCAGCCACTCGGGTCATTTTCTCTTTAGTTTAAAGCAGTAAAACAGAAATTTTCATATTTAAAGAACATTTTTTTTCTTTTGGGTGTACCAGTGTCGGCCAGGTGCTTTACCTAGAATTACTGCTTTTATTACCAGTGACTGGTTTATTCTATGAGGATGAAAAGAAGTTGGTATAACTTTATCCCAGGGATTGTGTGGCAGGATAGGTTTTGTTTACCAGGTTAATTTAGCAAGATTCAGATTTTTAGCAAATTAATGCAGTTCATAGGCTTGTAGGGCTAGCCAATGCTAGAAGGGACCTCAAGAGGCCTTCTGAAAGTCCAAACCTCTTATTTTGCAGATTATTCATTTAAGGTTGAAGATTCAGTGTAAATCACTGTACCACCTAGCAAAGTGGATAGAGCACTGAGCTTGGAATCAGTTTCTATAAGTTCAAATCTGGCCTCAGACACTAGTTCTGTGACCCTGGGCAAGTCACTTAATCCTGTTTGCCTCAGTTTCCTCATCTGTTAAATGAGCTTGAGAAGGAAATGGTAAACCAGTATCTTTGCCAAGAAAACCCCCCAGATGGGGTCACAGAGTCAGACACTACTGAAAACTGACGGAAATGTTACGAAAGTGAAATGAGCTCTTAGGTCCCCAGATAGATTGTATAAAACCTATTCTATGTTAGTGAATTACCTGTCAAATCAAGTAGGGTAAGACTGTCGATGACCTATTTTAGTACAATGCCTCAAATGTAGGTTGTTTTCATTACATGTGAGGCAGCATGTTTACATGAAATGAAAGTAGGATCATTGTAATTCTAAGATAAATCTAGGACTGGAAGAGACCTTCGGAGTCATGTAACCTGCTTTTATAGGTTAGGAAGCTTGGGTCCAGAGAGTGACTTGTCCAAGCCATATAGGTGGTAAGCATCAAAGCTGGGATTTGAACCCAGCTCCTCTGATTGTAAATACAGCAATCTTTCCTCTGTACCACAAGTACCTTTGTGGGAAGTGATACCTGTTATTCCCTTGAAAAGTAGTCCGTCTCTCATGCTTTTAATATGGGTTTTAACTACTTTGCATTTAAAAATTAATGCAGTGAAAATTTGACTTTTAGCAGATGTGATAGAGACCATCTAGACATGTTTCACTGTAGTTGATTCATTAAACTAGGTATTTTAAAAATTTGGAAAGTTGCTTATGTCTTCATTCCTCTCTTAAGTGATGAAACACAGATCCATGGCAGATTACTTGACATCTGAATATAGAATATATCAAGCACAAGAGAGGAATCCTGTGCTAAGAAGGGAATTGCTGTGAACACCTAATCAGTCATTGCTTCTTTGACTTTATGCTGGTTCTTGGCATTAAGGATGTTACTAAAGAGATGCTTGTGGAATCTCTCGCCATGGAGTAACAGGCGGCACACACTGTGTAACCCTAGGTGCTTTGTTGAAGAACTTCCTTGTTCATTTCTGCCTCACCCTAACCTATTCAGATCAACTCAGATTTCTCCCTTTTCTTCAAAGTTCAGCCCAGGTCCCACTCTCGTAGTGATCACACCTTTCTCTGAACTCTGGTGCATTTATGGTATGTAGCATACCATAGACACCGTAGCCCTTTATTATACTATCTTACATTTTCTAGTTGTGTCTTATGGATAGAGTACAGGACTTAGAGTCAAGAAGACCTGAATTTGAATCCAGCCTTAAAACATTTACCAGCAGTGTTTCTCTGGGCAAGTCATTTAACGTTTGTTGGTCTTGGTTTCCTCATCTGGAAAATAGGAAGAACCTACCTCCCAGGGTTGTGAAGATCAAATAATATTTTAAAGCACTGTGTAAATGCCAGCCGTCATCATCATTAGTATCTCTTCAGCAAGACTGAGTACAGGCGCTATAGCTTGCATTTCTCTTGTGTTCCTTCATTGTAGTATGCATATTACAAGTTCAAGAAAGACTGATGAATTCTTTATGAACACAGCAGAGCTCCTGGGACTTGCGTTATCCTTTGCTAGTCATTTGACTGTTGTGATTTGTTAGCCAATGATGTAGCCTCTGGATTAGATGGTGTCTAACGTCTCTTCCAGCTCCTGTTCTATGGCCCTAGTCCTTTACTCAGTTACCACCTTAACGGTGCTAATCCCAGAAGGGGAGAAGATACAGGACTCAGCAGGCTGACTTTTCATCGACCCTTAATTCTCTCTTACCTGCCTGGCCATTCACCTTGCTTGCTGTCATTCCTGCTCTTAATACATTAGGAAATACACCTGTGATTCTAAACCTTGGCAAAGTACATGCCATCTTGTTGGAATTTCTCCCACACCCTAATGTGCAAACATTTGATTTATTGCTATATATTGTTCTGATTGCCTCTCTCAAGTCCTACTTAGTACAAAAGGGTTTCCTCTGATTTAGTAAGCAATTTATTCTTTTCATGTATTTGAACCCATTTTTTTTCCCGTTCCCTCCTGTCCACCATTTGATCTTTGGTATTACTTTTATATAGTTGAAACTCAGTTGCAAATAGAAAACACCCTGTAAAGCTCGTCAGGGTCAGTTCCCTTGTTTTCCAGTTGAAGGTTGCAGGCCAGGTGACTGAAGTGACTTTCTTCAAGGTCCCTTAGCAAGTAAGGGGCAGAGCCTGTATTCAGGTGACTCCCAGTACTGTAGTACAACATCATGCCAAATGATTCCTTTCTCAGTTTCTGATAACTTGATTTTTATGTTAATTAATGTTATGTTAATAGTTCACTTTCAAGTTCATATAAAAAGTAGGAAACTTTTTTTTTAGAAAAGAGAAACTTCAAGTGTAACAATTCCATATCTATTTGCAAGCTATAATTTTCTTCTAATTCTTAACTCTGCTAAATTCTCATATCTATAAACCTTAGCACATTGATGAACTATTTATTCCCTTATTGAGAAAATTAATTTTCAGTATACTATATTTAACTCTAACCTTTCTAGGGGACTTCTATGGCTTTGCCAGTTGCCATTTTGTGTCCTAGCATATCCATAGATTCTACCATTCTCTGTATTCTGGCATGCATGATACTGCTCCTTTCCATCCTTAAAAACTCTTAGTAATAAGAGTTTGTATTTCTGTAACTCTTCAAAGTTTACAAACTTCCGTTGTGCAACATCTCACTACATTTCCTTTCCGCAGATGAGGCAATAGGCTCAGAGTGGTTAAGTGATTCACACACCTTAAGTGATGGGGCAAAGACTTGAACTCAGGTCTTCTGTCGTACCTGGAAGGGGCCTTTGGATTTCATCTACACCAACTCCAACATTTCAGAGATGAGGGAACTGAAACCCAGAGATGGATATTATGCAAGTGTGGTTTATGACAAAAAAAATCTTTTGCTTCATCTAAGGTTTTTCTTGGTTCTTAATGATTCATCAAGTTAATGCTTTGATGGCTGTGCACATTACAATAATATCTAAATGCCATCACTGGTGGAACAGTACAGCCCATGATGAGCTAACTAATTGAATAGTAGAATTAGACTTTTTGTGAAAGTGTTTATTTAGAGGGGTTTGCGCGCCGGTCTGTGAGTTAGTGGCCAAGGCAGCCGGCCCACCCTCACTTCCGCTGACATGAGCCCTTTCTGACTTCAGATATGAAGTCATTTCCTATTTGACCTTAAAAAAAGTTTGTATCCTTATCTGTAATGCCTCCCTTCGTTAGTGGGTCTAGCTTCCTTTATTTTTATTTCCACATAGAAGTAAAAGAGTCTCCCACCCACAATCTTGGACTTCTAAAGTATTTTAAAGTTAATATGTTTTTACGCTTCTCTTTCCCCCCAAATCTCAAGGATTGTTCTAGATTGGTCTGTTTACCATGATATATTCAGTGCCTCAGTTGAATGGTGGTTTAAGATCCTTGACATTTATAACCTATTGAAGGCCTGTGTGTTTTCTTTCTACCCCTCTCCCACTAATGATATACTGAAAATCTAGCAAAACGTTACCCTGAAGAACTAATGAATGAGAAAGCGTTCAGTAAGTACTTTGTGCCAGGCACTATGCTAAACACTGGGCTTGCAGTCTGGTGAGGGACCTAACAAGGCAATATACACAAGAGTTAACTGTTTCTCTATAGCACCAATAATGCAAGGGCAGATGAAAGAGTGGAAACAGTACTGGACGAGGAGTCAGAAGATGGGAATTTTCATTCTAGCTCTGACCCTACCGTTTTTCTTTTATCTAAGGGAAGGAACTTGGAATTTCTGAGCCTACTTTCTAATTGGTAAGATATGAATTGTTGAGTTCCAATAAGAATAAATAAAAGCACTTTGGATATTATGAGGTGCTATGTTATGGCAGGGATTATCCTGCGTCTTCAGCTCTTTAGGGGAGTTGGGAACCAAGGGAGAAATGTGTAGCAACTCACTGTTGCATAGGTGAGCAGCAGACTAGAGACAGAGCTGCCAGTGTGTTGGCTACCTAGATCTATCTGACTTAGACCCTTTGAGATGGATTTTATTACTCAGGTTTCTTTAATTTAATTTTCCATATTTAGTTGCCTTGGTGACCTCATGCTTTGTTGATACTGTTCCAAACTAAGCCAAAGTTCATTAAAGGTTTTTTCCCTTCACGTTTGAATCAAATGTAGAATGAACTTTACTTATAGGAATATCATGCCAGGACTTTATCAAATGATATTAATTTACTAACTTTGTTGGTATCCTACTTTACCAATGACCTGATACTGAACTATGATGTTGGCTTCAACAATTTGGAGGGTGAGACTAACCATCTTGGAATTTGTGACCCTAAGAATGAAATATTAATTTCTTTAATAACTACATAATTTCTAAATAGAGATTGCAAGGGTTTTCTTTTTTCAAATACCTCTTATCAGCAGGAAACACATGCAGCTGACAGGTTCTGATTCAAGGCAACCAGATAGCCACCTAAAGAATAATTTTTTTTTCCCATTGGCTTTTGGCTGGCATTTAGCCTCTTACTTTTTACATTTTAATTTTACTGATTCCTTTTTATTGTTATCGTTATTTACAAATGCCTCTCTCCTCTCTTTCCTACTCTGGGAGCCACCCCTTATGACAAGACTACAAAATTGGGGGTGGGGGAAGACAATGCAGTAAAATCAGTCAAGTACATTGATTTACGTGTGACAGAATATGCAATATTTCACACACATTTTCCCCACCCCTGCAGTTAAGGAATGGCCCTAACTCTACTTGGAGGCTAGGCTTGGTCATTATTTAGCATTCAGCTTGATTTTATTGTGTTTTCTGATTACATTTTGATCATTGTGTCTATTGGGTTGGGGGGGGAGTTGTTTTGATTTCAGGTCAGCTGTGTTTTTCCTGTGTTTCTTCATATTCAGCCCTTAGTATAATGTAGTTATATTCCACTACATTAGTAGTTTATCTATTCATCCCTCAATTAATGAACAACTTTGTTGCCATTTCTTTGCTACTCAAAAAAGTGCTTTGGCATCAGTATTAAAGTTGAATCAGTGTGGGTCAATTAATTTTCTACCTATAAAGGGGTTGTTCTCTAGATTACAGTAGATCTGCTTTTCTTAGATAAAATCCAATTCATCTTGGTTTTTCTCTGTTATTTTGTGAATGACAGACTTCTTAAAGTTATGTTGGTGTTTTCAAAAACCTGGAAAAATTAGCACTCATCATTTATTCCTGTCTTCTGTCTCCAAGAATGTTAGTGGTGTCAGTCTAACCTCAGGGGATGTGGAAATCTTAAAGCCAAGTTTGTGCCAAGAAAATGGATGATAGTAGGCAATAAAAACAATAAGCATCTACTATGGGCCAGGCACCGCTAAGCATTGGGGTATGCAGATAAAAAAACAAAGGTAGTCGCTGCCTTTTAGGAGCTTACAGTCTGATGGGGGAATATTTTCTGTGATGAGAAAAAAGCTGCTGCTTCCAGCTTAAACTGATTCATTATTCTGGGCTAATAAATGATAATGGCTACTCTGAATTTATGTTGTCAAAAAGAATTGTGGAATTTTTTACATCTAAATAATATTTCCCCTAAATATTTGTAATTTTTTTTTTTTGCAGGGGAGGCATCTGGATCTATTATTTTCATTAGTATAGGGAATTTCCAGTGAGGAAATTCATTCTACAAGTTCAGATTTGTTACTTATACAATTTATAATCTAAATTTCCCAGCTAAATTAGCTGCCAGGGCAATAAATTTAGTATGTGTTAGAGGCAGGATTTGAACCTGGGTTTTCCTGACCTAAGCTGATTATCCCCTATGTCAGGCTACCTGCCAAGCAGCTAATTTAGTCTACTGTAATAACCAATCCCAACTAAAGTATCTTTAAACTGCTTCATTAATTTCTGCCCTTCCAACCCACTACCATCACCCAAGTTCAGGCTGGCATTAACTTTCCTGTGATACCGTAATGGTTTCCTAACCCTTTATTTGTATCCAATCTAGCTTTCATTTGCTCCTCAAATTTCTCAGCACTTTATCTGGATTTCTGTTTTGTCCTTGTCTTTGTAGTTTATTCATTTGTCTACTTGTCATTTCAACATTTGATTGTAAATACCTTCAAAGCAGACCCTGTACTCTATTTTTAAAAAATTTTCCAGCACTTAGCATGATGCCTTTCATATATCAGGTTTTTAATAAATGTTTCTTGAATGAATGGAAGAAGCCAAGCCTCAGAATTCCTGAAGGACTTCTCTCATCTTTTTTGCTTAAAGCTAGGGATTGTCTTGTGTTAGGTATGGGAGAGAGCCTATAGATAGGGATGAAGTAGACATACCTGCTAGAATGAGAAGGCCCAGTATGCCTTCCAGGTGCCACCTGCTTTTACTCTCCTTTCATTTTGTGCCCAAGTTTTAACACTAGGCTTGAACTGTTGAGTTACCATCCTTCTGGTTTGCCCTCCTTCCACTCTCCAGTCAAGAATTTAGCTACTCCCCAATTCTCCAGACTGTTGTAGGAGAAGAAATATTCTTCCTTGTAACATGATTATCTCCTCTTGTAACCTGTGACATACAAAAATAATGGCATCTTCTAAGAGGACGTCCATGGATTAAAGCCGATTGTATCTCCCCTTTTCTGTCCTATTCTCTACCAATATGTCATAGAATATTAGAATAGGAAGGAGCCACCAAGGTCGTTCACTCTATCTCATCCTTGAGGGACATTCTCCCTTTCCCTCTACTATATCCCTGACAGGTGGTCAATGTTCAATAGAAGACCTCCCTTCAGCAACCAGGGGACTGACCACTTCTTGAGATAGCTCATTCCACTTGGACGGCTCCAAATAACAGAAAGTTTGTCCTCACACCAAACATAAGTGGGCCTCTCTGCAATTGCCTTCTGGGCTCAGGTAGAACAGAGTTTAATGCTACTTCAATATATGATGTCCTTTCAGATGCTTGACAACTTCTGTTAAGTCTTTCTCCCCTCCTTGCTCACTCCCCAAAATCTTCCATAGTCTTTCCCTTATAATAGACTCTCTTTGATTCTCTGCCCCTTTTGTTTCTGAATCTCAGCATTCATGTTGTCATTCTTGCCCCCCTCCATCTCTCACTGATCCTTTGTCTGAGATTATCAAGAGGCATATTCAGTTGCATTCAACAGATATTCATTGAACACTGGCATAAGTTTTCCAGAATTTGAGTTGCAATATCAAATACCATGTGTGATAGTTTGCCTGTGTTCACAATTTTCTATCCACAAGGTTTCAATCCCAGTTCTACTGCTTATTATCTATGTGATACTAGACAAGGAACTTTCTAAACCTTAGTTTCATCTTTAAAATTGGAATATTAATGCTTGCACTATGTAACTCACAGGGTCGTTGAGAGAAAAGCATTTGATAAATTATAAAACCCTACAGCAGTGGGAGGAGCACTAGGCTTGGAATCAGGAAGATTCATATTCATGAGTTCAAATCTGGCCTCTGATACTTACTATCTGTGTGGCCTTGGGCAAGTCACTTAACCCTGTTTGCCTCAGTTTCCTCATCTGTAAAATGAGCTGGAGAAGGAAATGGCAAAACTACTCCAGGATCTTTGCCAAGAAAACCCCAAATGGAGTCATGAAGAGTCAGACACAAATGAAAAACACTGAACAACAAAAGCACTATATGTGAATTGTTATAATTTCTACCTGGAAAACACTTACATTTGCTCTTTTGGCACTTCCTATAACTTTCATACCCTTATGTCTTCCTTTGAAATCTCTCAAAAGGAGGAGCAGGTTTTTCTGTTTCTGATCTTTCCCTCCTCCATCTTTCATGTAGTTGCCAGACTAATCTTCCTGATACATAAATCTCCCGTGTTACTCTTCTCGAAATTCTTCCAAGGTCCCCTATTACCCAACAAGTAAAGTCTGAACTGCTTTGCCTGACATGCAAGACCTTACATGGTCCCTGCCACAAGGCCTGGCCACACTCTGGCACCACCTTCTCTTTCTAGTCTTAACTACTCTCCTTCAAGTGCTCTAGCTACCTGCTAAATATGACTGCTTGCTGTCCTTCATAATTGGATGGCCTTGCTCATGCTGTGCTCTGTATATGGAATGCTCTCTCCTCCTTCCACCAATCCTAGTCTTTTGAAATCCTTTGTTGTTGTTGTTGTTAAGTTGTGTAGTCATGTCTGACTCTCTGTGACCTCCTTAGGGGTTTGCTTGGCAGAGATACTGGAGTGCTGTGCCATTTCCTTACCAGCTCATTTTACAGATGAGGAAACTGAGGCAAACAGGGTGACATGACTTGCCCAGGGTCACACAGCTCATAAGTGTCTGAGACCAGATTTGAACTCACAAAGAAGTCTTTCTAACTCCAGGTCTGGCACTCTATCCACTTAGCTACCTGGTTACCCCTTTGACATCCTAATCAACAGTAAATGTCAAGTCTTCCATGAAGTGCTTCCCTGATTCCCTTGGCCAATAATGACCTTTCCCCAGCTTGCAGTCAGCTTTCTGCTTCTGGACCTCACCTAGCCTTTTGTTTAGACTTCACTTATCACATCAGAGTCAAAGATTTATTCAGTATGGCGAATTCCTCCTCCCTTGAAGATAGAATCTGATCTGAGGTTCAAAGAGGTTAAGTGACTTGTCTGGAGTCACACAGTTAAGTATCAGGGGTGGAATTTGGATCTAAGTCTCCCTGACCTCAAGCCTGATACTCCCTTCGCTGCATCATACAGCCTAGCTGCTCTCATAGTTATCCTAGAGCTCTGGTAGACTTCTTCAGTGTGTTCCCTGTTAATGATGCCAACACTTAAAGCGCTACAAGTAGTGCTTTAAGATTTTCAAAAGGCTTTATGTGTTTTCTTATTTGGACCTCACAACAGTCCTATGAGGTAGTTAATTTAGGTATTATCCTGCCTTTCTAAATAAGGAAACTGCAGTCGGTCGAGGGACTTGCCTATGATTAATACATATTACACAATTAGGGCAGTTAGATAACATAGTGAACAGAGTGCTGGGCCTGGAGTCAGGAAGACTCACTTCACTGAGTTCAAATCTGGCCTGAGACACTTACTAGCTGTGTGACCCTGGGTAAGTCACTTAACCCTGTCTGCCTCAGGTTCCTCATCTGTAAAATGAACTGGAGAAGAAAATGGCAAATCACTCCAGTATTTTTGCCAGGAAAACCCCAAATGGGAAATGACTAAAGAGTCAGACATGACTGAAAATGACTTGAACAATAGTGATTACACAGCTGGCAAATGCTGAAAGTAAAGAAATACTTGAAAATATACCTTTCTGACCCTTTAGGCTTATTTGCTATGCAATAATCCACATGATGTCATCATGATTAATATGTTTGTTTGAATTTATTTGCCTTGAATCAAAATCTATGAATAAACACATTTCAAATATTAGGTGCCTAGAACTGAGTTCTGCATAGATGATGAAAACAGCAGAAATGAATGTGCTTTAAATGCTTGTTGACTGTTGTCACCCCTTTCTAGTGGCCCCCCCATCTTTGGCTTTTCAGTGCATGTCTATTAACCTCTTTTTGGTGAGCCCTTATTATTGTCTTAATAAGTTAGATTGTCCATGAAAGATGAGCCACACAGATTTGGAGATTGAAAGAATCGTTAAGATTACCTAGTTCTACCCGTCTCATTTTACAAAGGACGAAACTGACTCAGAGAAATGAAATGACTTAGCCAAAGTAATATGTCCAGTAATGACAATTTCAATTTTTCTTTTTTGAGTCAATCAGGTTTAAGTGACTTGTGCAGCTGCCACAGTTAGTAAGTGTCTAAAGGCACATTTGAACTCAGGCCCTCCTGACTCCAGGACTGGTGCTCTATCCACTGGGCCACCTGTCTGCTCCATGACAGTCTTAATTCAAACTCAGTTCCTCTGACTCCAAATCCAGCATTCTTTCAGCTACTTTGGTTTGAAGTAGATCTGTGGTCTGATGGATATGAATACTGTATTGCAGCATTGGAAATTGCAGCCTGTCCTTGACTTCTCATCCTGTAACTATTCTCCACATTCTCCAACAAGTCTTCAAGGGACTTCCTCCTGACAGGGGTGGGGAACCTGCAGCCACAGGTGGCCTTCTAGGTACTTGGTTTTGGTCTTTTCATTGAGTCCAAGTTTTACAGAATAAATCCTTTTATTAAGGGGATTTGTTCTTTGAAGTTTGTATTCTGCCAAAGGGCCGCACTTGAGGGCCTAGAGGGCCACATATAGCCTTGAGAACACAAGTTCACCAGGTCTCCTAGATCTTTTGATATTCACGTGTTGTCCATCTGTTGTCTACCACCCTTATTTTGTGACTGGTCCAGTTCTTATGGTTGTACATCTTTTTAATGACATCTTTTGTTGGTAATGTATTTTTGCCTCTTCATACCAGTTATAGAACTTTCCATTGCCATTTGGGTGACCCCAAACTTAGTTCTTTTTTTTTTTTTGCTTTTTGGAGGGGGGAATGCAGGGCAATTGGGGTTAAGTGACTTGCCCAAGGTCACACGGCTTGTGTGTGTGTGTGTGTGTGTGTGTGTGTGTGTGTGTTAAGTGTCTGAGGTTGGATTTGAACTCAGGTCCTCCTGACTCCAAGGCTGCTCTATTCACTGTGCCACCTAGCCGCCCACCCCCGCAACTTTAGTTCTTAAGAGACTTTGACTCTTTAACTTGCAGCCATACAGTTATCACCCAAAGCATTTAAAAGATGGGCTTTTGTTTCAGGGGAAAAGCTTGGGGTCAGTAAGGAGCACTGTCCAACTTAGTCTCAGCCTGTTCAGTTCTGAGCTTAGTTCCTGCTCTACCTGTACTGTCTTTCTAAGATATATGTACTCAATGTGCCATCTTTTATTTCCTGCTCAAATAAGTACATATAATGATTTGGTCAATAGCCATCCTTAATCCACTTGTTTTTTCCTTTGTGAATAATGAGGGGGAAATGTAGATATCATTTAAGAGACTCTATAAAATACCAGGACTTGATGTAGTCAACCCAGGGTTATCCCCAAATGGGAACATCTGGAAGACTTCAAAATCTATAGGGAATTTCTCATTTATTTACGTTCTGTCCCAGACATTCACCATGACTGGCAAACATGTCTCTCTTGATTGTGCCTTACCTAATATCAAAAAATCAGTTGGGGGGGG
>CM053580.1:309194069-309225440 GCA_028627135.1 Pseudochirops cupreus
AAAAAAATCAGTTATCGAACAAAGGTGGCTCTGTCATGCCTTTCAAAGAATCTTGCACGGCTTTAATATGCATGGAAAATACTTTATGGTAGAATCTTTAACATGACATTTGCTGTACCTGTTAAAATACTTTTTAATAGTCAACAAATAGTAAATACAATAGGAGGTTGTATTTTCTGGATCCGTCAACTGATTGTGTCACTGAAAAGTTTACTAAAAATAATGTAGAAGTTCCTTCTTATACTTTCATCAAGGATACCTTTAATACATATGGAAAGTATTCTCACAAAGACTTTTTAAAGCTAAGGATGTTGGCATATAGCTTGATATTGATTTTTCTTCATTGTCTTTTGTCAGTCGTAATAACATCCTCCATTATCATGATGGACACTTCTAGTGACCGTACATCTCCCTGTTTTATTGATGTTAATTAGAAGGACTTCAAACAGGATCATTTCTATTATCTTTCAAAGAATCCTGAACGATTTCACCATAGAAAGGAAAGATGCATTATTGGGAGAGAGCATTTAAGGGAGTGTTTTGATTTATAAAATAAAATGCTTTTTCCTTTCTTCACAGTCAAGAAGCACTGTGGGAGCTTCAATCCCCTGCATTGTCATTTGGTCATCTGTGAGATGGCAGGAAGAGAGTACCACAGTGCATGATATTGCTTGAGAAAGACTTCCTGTTTCCTTCTGTTACTTTTATTGAGGATACCCTTTGCATGTAGATGGGGCTTGTAAAGACTTTATATAGATGGGAAAGCAGGCATGTAGAATGGAATTTGTTGATATTCTCTGTCTCTTTCTTTGGTATTTATCAAGTTCAAGATTTTGTTCTATGACTTAGTATCTTCCTGCCCTTTGGATTCCTTGTAAATCAGTCCCTCCGTGCTCTCACCTCCAGAAGAGATTGCCTCTATGTTTGCACTTAGCACAGGGCCCGGCAAAGTGCTTAATAAATATTTCTTGACAGAATGATTTGATTGACTTGCTTAAATCTGGCAAAGGACTATCACCAGTGTGAGCAACAGAGAAGCATATGGTGGTGTGGGCAAGCTGCAAAATATAACCAATGAGCATATTCAAGGAAGACTAGGAATACAAAAATGTCATCAGGGAAATGCATGGAAGGAAGAGAAGATAGGCTGGTCAAGGTGAAAGAGGACAGGGAGTCAGCTTGAGGACTCCTCTAGTATCCCCCTTCTCCCTTCCCATTCACTTTTCAGCCCCTTGCAGTCTGGTTTCTGAACTTGCCACTCAATTGCAGCTGTTTTCTCCAAGGTTACCACAATTTCCCAGTTACAAATCCAATGACTTCTTCCTGGTCTCCATCTTTCTTGGCTGCCCTGTGGCGTTTGATACTGATGATTGCCTTGTCCTCCTAAAGCCTCCTCCCTGGGTTTTCATGACTCTGTGGTCACTCACCCACTTGGCTGTCTTGACTATTCCTTCTCAGTCTGTCTCTCACCATCAACCGGGTCCCACTTCTCCTGTCCTCAGTCCTTTTCCTTCTCTACATTTTCTCTCTTGGAGCCAGCGGCTCCCATGGGCCCAATTATCATCTCAGTACAGATGAGCCCCCAATTATATATCCAATCATTGTCTGTTTTCTGAGGTGCAAGACCCCATTATCTGCTCACCATCTTAGGCATATCAAAATAAGCAAATCAAACCATGTTCAAAATAATTCACCATCTCCTCCCAAGAAACCCATCCCTCTTCCTAACTTCCCTATTCTTGCCTATTTATTCTCCTTTCCCCTTCTTCTCCAACCAGTGGCCAAATTCTGTCAATTCTACCTCTACAATATCTCACATTTGTCCCCTTCTTGCTACTACACAGACTTGACCAAAGTTCAAGTCCACGTAACCTCTCTCCGAGATTATTACTTGTTGTTGGTCACTCATTTTAGTTGTGTCCAACTCTTTATAACCCCAATTGGAGGTTCCTCAGCAAAGATACTGGAGTGGTTTGCTATTTCCTTGTTTAGTTCATTTTACAGATGAGAAAACTGAGGCAAACAGGGTCAAGTGACTTGTCTAAGGTCACATAGCTAGTAAGTATCTGAGATCAGATTTGAATTCAGGTCCTCCTGACTCCAAGCTCAGAGCTCTAGCCACTGTGTCACCTAGCTGCCCTCCTGGATTATTGATTGCATTTGCCTTTTATTTGGTCTTTGTGTCTGTCATCTCTTTTCAATCCATCTTCTATACAACTATCATATTGAGATTCTTAAAAAATAGAACTATGTCCCTTCCCCTTTAAAGATAAATGAACGATTATTTCCTAGTAGTTATTGTGAGCTAAGCATTGGAGATACAAATAGCAAAGCAGAATAGTCTCTACCTTCAAGGAGCTCACGTTCCTGCAGGATGGGGGAAGATGCAGCCACAGGGTGGATGGCAAAGCCTGATGTTCCTTAGGGTTCCAGGGTGAATAGCAAGCAAGGTCCAAAGGACTGGAGAACACCGTGAAAGGGCAGATGGCAATACCTGGAACTCTGAAAGGTAAAGTGGCAGGGCATGTGGCCAGACTTGGAGCTCTTCCCTTTGTCCACCAGAGAGTGGACATCACTTGGGACCTGAAGAGGAGAAAGG
The DNA here is from genome assembly GCA_028627135.1 of Pseudochirops cupreus. Lineage (NCBI taxonomy): Eukaryota > Metazoa > Chordata > Mammalia > Diprotodontia > Pseudocheiridae > Pseudochirops > Pseudochirops cupreus. The sequence continues at coordinate 309,196,669 of CM053580.1, forward strand.
GCTCCTTTCCTGGTGGCTTTGTTCCAGCAAGTTATAGCCCAGAGCCTAATGAAGCCCCAGCCCCACTGTTCCTCTGCCCCATCATAGCTCTTTTGTCAGATTTTTAAGTTTTCTCTTTTCTTTGAGTTTCTTTAAACTCTTTTCTTTCTCTCAGTGGAAAAAAAAATTTAGAAAATGAAGTTAATGTAGCAAGAAGCAAAAGGCTACAAGGGAGAAAAAAACAAATGGGGGGATTTCCAAGGCCTGCTCTGCTAGCTGCCAGAATTGAATGTTGGTATTTTGGGCAAAGCTAGTTTTAAAATTATGAATACAGTCACATGTCTGCAAAGGAAGAGGAGGTGTTTCAACACCAGACTTCATTGTCAGGTACTTAGCAGGGAATAAAAATAACAAGGGAAGAAATGAATTGTAAATCCTTGGTTCCTTCTCTGCTTTGCTTCAGCTAAAATAATCTGTCCTCTTACTCTTTAGGAGAGGTGGATTGTAGCTCCCCAGCTCTTACTCATGTCTCTTGCTCTTTGGCTTTGCCCCCTTGTGAAACCTCATGCATATTGGCAGCCTGGCTGGTACTTCCCAATACTCAGGTGACTGAGGAGTCCTGAGAATGGTGCTTCCTCCCAGCAGGGCTTGGTTTAGCTATAAGAAGGCTGTATCTGAAGCTTTTTTTCTCAGAGGATTTGGTAATTGACATAGCAATAGACCATAATCAAGATCAATAATCATTTTCTGGGGCTAGAATCCCACTGAAGTATATTTAAAGAAAGCTAATTCAGGATGGAGGGAAGTGCTTTGTCCTATGAAGGTAAAAGGAGGTTATCAGGATTTGTGTCAACATGTGTTCATTCTTCCCTTCTCTCCCAGGGCCTAGTACAGCGCTGGTAGGGAGTAAACACCTAAGGAAGCCAAAGTATTTCCCTTTAATTGCAGCATTTTCTGAATTTGTTGTGTTGATAACAACTTCTTTCAAACACGACTTAAGAGGATTATCAGAGTTTAGGTTTTAAGGATTTTAAAGAAGAAACCTGCCTAGAATTTTTATTGAAATACCTCCTGATTTTTATCTTGAAGTCTTTCTCGTTTTCCAAATCTGTCAGTGGAGGGTTTTGTTGTTACTACTGGCCTTATGAAAGTGAATGTGGTTGAGAATCACCAAAAGGGCAACTGAGAGGTATCTGCTGGGTCTGAGTAGACTGCAACACATTAGAAATGAGGGACTACACAAAATTGGAGTAAAAGACTCCTACAGAAGGATGTAGGAACAGATAACAAGATGGCTGGTCAACATGGGAAGAGTAACAGATAACCTAATGGACTTCCCATGTGCAGCACTGGTGCCATCCTGGTAGATCTATAGAATACCATGGCCAGAAGCAGCATAGGGTGGACAAGCCGGGATGAATTCTGAGCTGATTACACCATTGAAAGGAGTATCTTGGGGCAGCTAGGTGGCACAGTGAATAGAGTACCGGCCCTGGAGTCAGGAGGACCTGAGTTTAGATCCAGAGTCAGACACTTAACACTTACTAGCCATGTGACATTGGGCAAGTCAATCCCAATTGCCCTGCCTTCCCCCCTCAAAAAAAAAAAGGAGTATCTTACATCTGTGAAATCACAGACTGGCTGTAGGATTGTGCAGAAAGGTTAAAATTCTTTACCTCTTAAAGAGAGATAATAGCACCACCAGTTTCCCATCCAGGAAAGGTGCTCATAGCATCTAAATCCCATCACTAAGAGTTGAACATTTCAGAAATATGAAAGCCTAATAGCTGTTAAAAAAAACGAAACAAAACAAAACTTATCCCACTCTTATGTTCTTAGAGCAGCACTGTTCCTCTCTTCAGTTCCTTAACAAATTCTAGTCCATCGTGTTCTTGATTTTAAACTGTAACAATTAAATAGTTTCTGGGTTAATAAGGCTAGCAGGTTATTAATAAAAGGATGGTCATTTGGCTGTCTTTCTTAGATTAAAGACCCCTAATAGTGGTGGGGTCATAGTTTATATGCCCTTCAAAGAGTAGGTGTTCCTAAGGGATGGCTAATCACCTCTGATTAGTTAACACAGTGGGAGATGGGCTATCTTGGGGTACTTGACTTAGATCATTTGGTCAAATCTTGGTCAAAGAGATATCAATTTCCCTATCACCTAAAGTGATAATAGAGAGAATGAACATTTTCCCAGACCTGAGAACAATGAGCAGGAATATACCCATTACCCAAATTTAGAATTTCTTTTACTGTCTGATTAGATCTTGGCTTGGGTAAATCTTCGAAATTCTTTGACATCACACTGGTTGATTTCTGGATGAGGATGTAGAAAGGGGGGAAAAGCTTTGGTCCTAATACAATAATTAGTTATTAAATATAAGAGAAACATTCATTTCTCACACACCCTTACGCTCAGTTCCCCATTTCAGCTCTTCAGCCCTTTTTGTGATTCCCTTCTCCATGTAGAAGGATACTTCTCTAGGACACATGGAGAAAAAAAATTCAGATGGATGACTCCTGAGTTAAGCAAATCTGATTTCCTTTCTCTTTTTCTTCCTGTGTGAAGTAAGTCAGAATGGATTTATTAAGGATTTATTAAACCTTACTCAATCGCTGAATGGGCATTGCCTCAGTCAAAGTGAGACTTATTAAAGTATCTAAGTAGACACATAGTTCATTTGCCCTGCAGATATACCCGGAAATATACTCTGCCCTTATCATTAAGAACCTAAATGTGTAAAGAAGTAATATATAAAGGAAGGCAGAGGTTCTCCAGTGAGTCACTCATCAGAACTTTAAATTTCTTCTTTACTCTACATCTTTTCCTCACTCAGAATCCATAGGGAAGTTACTGTGTGCTCTTCCACCCCCCACTCAATGACTTTAACATTATTTCTATTTCTCCACAAAGCAGGCAGTGAGGCGCCTTGGTTCAGAATTTAATGAGTAATCAAAAGATACAGATGAACAGGATTTTAAAAACTAAATGAATACAATAGACAGTATTTTTTTTTAAGTGGCAAGATCTTAAAAGAATAGTTCCAGGAGCACCGAAGCTCAAAATTGCTAAGGCTGGTCATGATAGGTGCTAAATAAAACAAAAGGGGGCATTTTTAGTTATTTGGGAGGAAAGACTAACACCACTGCTGAGGCTTGATGGTAACAGACTACAGAGAGAAGATGGAGCTACTCAACTCTGATTTCTCTAAGATCTTCAGATTAGGAAGGTGTAATGGGAATGAGAATTTGAAGATCTTCCCTGACCCTTAATAGATCTAGGGGGGAGTTTGAAGACCTCCTCTGCTTTGAAAGTAAACTCTGCCCCCTCATAGGCTGAATGTAATCACATGGAGCCTGTGGTGGGAGGAGTTTGCTGAAGGGAAGCAGAAGGGAAGTTGGTAGGGAGAGCTAGCCAGACTATGGAGAGAGAGGAGCTCAGGCAAGGAGATAGAGAGGGTTGTGAGTAAATATTGATCTTGTATTGGTTTGTGGAAATGGCTGAAGGATGCTGTGGCTCTCAGTATTATTATGACTTCTGAATATCTTTGGTACTATGATGGAATTGGCTTACTGGTTTGGGGATTCAGTTTTCTGGTATCTAAATAAATGTTTTAGTTCTATCCTCTACCTGGAGAATCTGGTATATTTTGCAATTGAACGTCACATGATACTTATAGTCACAGTCTTTATCGTGATCGTGGGTGCTGTAAATATTGCATTGGTGCTACAGAAGGACAAAACATGAAATTGTTAACAGGGAATTGAAACCCAAGATATAAAGAGAGCACTGAGTTCCTGTCATTGAATTTGTTACCAGATCTGATTGAACTTTGGCTCTGCCAATGTTAGAGGACCTGGGTTCAAATCCTGCCTCTGACACTTATATTATCCATGTGACTTAGCTTCCTTGGGTCTCAGTTTTCTCACCAGTGGTACAAAAAGGTCGTACTAGATGGAATGACTTCTGAGCTCCTTTCAGCTCTAGGTCTTTGTTTCTATTGGGAGGAAAGAAACATAAGGCAACTAAACAAAATAGCACTACTTCAAAGGAAGTCATCCCAAGATAGAATCTCATATAGAGAAAGAGAATCGCAGTATTTGATCTTGTCCTGAGATAGAATCATGGAATGTTGGAGCTGCAAGGGACTTCAAAAATCCATCTCCTCCATTTTACATATGAGGAAAATGGACCCCAAGAGATAAATTGACTTGCCTAAGGTCACACAGCTGCCACACAGAGGCAGACAAAAATGCCAAGTTTGGTTCCTGGCTTCCATCTATGCACCATGACACACATACTTTCTTTTATCTAAATGTACTTTTTTTTTTACCCTTGAAGAAAATGCAGATTCTGAATATGTGCCAAGTAAGAAAGTGCGTTGTTTTTTGTCCACTTTAGAGACATCTAACAATTTGTCAGGGAATACTTATTGCTTTCACATTGTTGTTCAACAGGCTTGGGTGAACCTAAACAGTCTAGTTTGAGTCCCATTGGCAAGTGACATATTAGAATTTCCCCTGGGAGGTTTTCTGTGGGAAGGGACCAGTGGGAAATTTTTCTGATAGGAACTGTAAGAAAGAGTTAATAAAATAGAGAACGATTTTGTACATGCTAACCTCATACAATGCCATTTCTTCTCATGCCACCTGTTTATAATCATAGGGAGGTATATCCTGGGGGGCCTTTAAAAATACAAATAGATAGTTGGTGCATTTATTTTCTATTAAGTGGAACTCTTCCCATTCCTTTTTGTTATTAAATTTATTCTTCAGTTTTGATGGATAACTTTGTAGTTCTTTAGCCTCTAGGATACAAGTAGTCTGAGTCAAAATCTATCTTCTCCATTTAACATTTATAAAATTACTTTTTTTTTCCCCACTTGTACTCAAAAGGTTAAGCACATTTTAAAGGAAAATATATCCAGAAAGATACCAAAGTAGTTCTTTTGTGTCTGCTGGGGACTATTTGGAAGCAACTACATCAGCCCCCAAGTTACAAGGGGAAAACTGGCTTTCCTTTATTCTTGGAAATGGTACACTAAATATCATGAACAAATCAGTTCCTCGTGTCTGTCTTGGGATCTTTGTTGGAGAAGAGGGTTTCTTTTTTACTATGACCTATAGAATTTTGATCTTTATTGGGGAAAACTCTAAGGTCAATCTGCTAATCAGCAAACCAGGACCTTTGACTCCAAGAGCCTTAGAAATAGTATCAACCAAACCACCAGACCTGCTCTCGACTTAGTTCTGGAAGCCATCGTTGAAGGAGAAATCTTGTGGAGAAAGGACCTAACTTCCTCGTAACTGCCAAGTCCTAGAAGCCCTGGGAGCAGCCACACCTCCCTCACCCAGTCTGCTTCCAGCCCAACTCTCACAGCTACCATCTGTGAGCCAACCCCTACAGAGCCCCAAACTAAAATAATTATCTTTCCCCCTAAACCCTCCCAAGCTCCAAAGTTCCATGTAATTGTCAAGAGAAATACTATCTTCCTAGTCCCTCAGGCTCAGACAACCTAAGTGTAATCTTTGACTCCTCACTAGCTCTCGCTCACACATATCCAATGTCTTGCCAAGATCTGTTGAATTCACCTTTGAAACATCTCTCTAATGCTCCCCCTCTTCTCTCTGCTCTTGCTACCACCCTGGGGCAGGCCCTTATCACCGCACACCTGAATTATTGCTGTAGCCTGCCAGTGGGTCTGACTGCCTCAACTCTCTCCCCGCTCCAATCCGTTGTCCATTCAGCCATCAAAATGATTTTCCTAAAGCAGAGATCTGACTCTCTTCTCTCCTCTTTCTCTCTCTCCTCTCTCTTTCCTCTCTCTTCCCCTCTCTCTTCTCTTCTCTTCTCTCTCCCTCCCTCCTTCTCTCTCTCTCTCTCTCTCTCTCTTTCTGTCTCTCTCTCACACATAGACACACACACACAGACACACACACTTCAGTAGCTCCCTATCACCTCTAGTATCAAATACAAAATACTCTGTTCCAGTATTCAAAGCCTTTCATAACCTAGCTCCTCCTACCTTTCCAGTCTTCTTAAGTCTTGCTCCCTTTCTCACACGGTTTGATTTAGTGACACCTGCCTCCTTGCTGATCTTCCCAAATAAGACCGTGCAGCCATCTGATCCAAGCACTTTCTCTGGCTGTCCCCCCATGCTTGGAATCTTCTCCCTCTGCATCTCCCCTGCCAGCTTCTTTGACTTCCTTCAAGTTCCAACTAAAATCCCATCTTCTACAGGAAGCCTTTTCCAATCTCTTGTTTCTAGTGTCTTCCCTCTGTTAATTATTGCCTATTTATCCTATATATAAAACTTCTTTGTATATATTTGTTTGCTTGTCATCTCCCCAATTAGATTGTGTGCTCTTTGAGGGCAGGGATTATCATTTGTCTCTTTGTATCTCCAGTGCTTAGCAAGTTTCTGGCCCATAGTAGATACTTAATAAATGTTTTTTGACTTACTGACTGCAAAGAGGAGAGCCATCCCCACCAACTGATTCCTACAGAACAGGTAAAACAATCTAACTGAGGCTGCAAGGTACCCTGAGGGAGACACAGGAAGCAGGAGGTGGCAAATAAGCTGTCTCCTTAACCACTATTCCCCCTCAGAACCCATGGAGACAACCCAGGACCTTGACTCCAAGAGCCTTGGGCATAGCAATGCTTCCAGTCCAGGGGCCTCAGGAATGATCCTGGGAAGCAGCCCCCAAGGACATGCAGCCTCACAACTACTCCTACACCCACAGCCACTGAAAACCCAGAAAAGAAAGGAAGGCAGCACCTAAATCCTTGGCACTTTCAAAAAGCATCAGAAAGTGATATGATTTTATCAGTGGAAATGACATTAATGAAGAAACATTAGCATCCGCTTTGCTGTTGCACTCTAGGGGCCATGGCACCTTTCCATCTGACTTGAAGCTAAAACCTGCCACATGTATTGTCTTTCCATCCAAACCTGAGCTCCTTGAGAACAGGAACCATCTTACTTTTCTGTCTTCATCTTCAGTGCTTAGCACAGTGCTCTGCAAACAGTAAGCACTTACTTTTTTTTTTTTTTTGCTTTTTGGAGGGGGGAAGGTAGGCCAGTTGGGGTTAAGTGACTTGCCCAAGGTCACAGGGCTAGTTTTTGTGTGTGTGTGTGTGTGTGTGTGTGTGTGTGTGTGTGTGTGTGTGTGTGTGTTAAGTGTCTGAGGCTGGATTTTTAACTCAGGTCCTCCTGACTCCAGGGCTGTTGCTCTATTCACTGCACCACCTAGCCACCCCAATTTAAGTACTTCCTAAAAATTCATTCATTCAAGTACTTTGATAGCATGTCTTGCATATAACCACTGTTTTGTGTGCTTGAGAGATACAAAATTAGTTGTTACCCTCAAGGAATCTACCATATATTTTCATAGACTAAGAGGACATTAGAGGTGAAAGAGATCCTACAGATCAACTAGTCCAATTCATTCATTTTACAGATGAGAAAACTGAGGCCCAGAGAGGTTCAGTGACTGCCCAAAGTAGCCCAGCCAATTGTCCGGTGGCCAAGCCAGGACTTGGATCCAGGTCTCTTGGCTCCTAGGAGTCAACAAGTGGAGACAGGCCAGGACTCTAATCCCAGGAAGCTTGAGAACAGTATCCCTCCGACCACTGGACCTGCTTCCCTCTCTACCTTTGAAGCCATCAATGAAGGAGAAGTCATTGGGAAGAAGGGACCCACCTTCGTCACAATCACCAGCAACAACTGTAGACCAACAGTCCCCAGAAAGCTGATAAGCATAGGATCCCTGGAGTGGAAGCACCTCCCTCACCTAGCTTGCTTCCAGCCCAGCCTTCCCAGATATCAGCTGTGGAGCAACTCCTGTGGGGTTATACTTCCAAAACTGAACTGTTGGGTTTTTTTTTTCATACTTAGGATCAGGACTATGCTGGAGCCAGCTCATACCAATTTAGAACTGATTGTGAAATTTTCAGTGTGAGCTTTATACCTTGGAAATGGGCAAACACTATAAATCAGGACATGATTTAGTGTGTTGATTTCTAGACTTAAATTGATGTCAAAAATGTTAATAATCCACATGAAACTTAAAAGTGTATCTTATGTTAAAAAAATGTTCAAGAGGCAGTTGTTAAGCATTTGTCCACCCTGCTTAGGATCGTAATATTTAGATTTAGAAGGAAGGGATCTTTGAGTTTATTTAATCTTATCTCTTCATTTTATATTAAAGGGAATTAAGGCCAGAGTGGAGAAAGCTTTGCCCAAGGTCAAATAGGAAATAAGGAGCAGAACTGGAATTTTAACTCTGCTCCTGAAGGCCAGCACACTTTCCTTTGCACCATGATGTTTCTTTTTGCTATGAGAAGATAAAAGGTACTGCTTTGTTCAAGGTACCACTTGGTAAGTTCCAAATTAATGGAACAGATAAGTTCAGAGATCACTATGACTTTGGGAGATTTAGGAAACTATTTCTTTTGGTCTAGAATGTGAATTTCATCCGTGTAGTAGAATTCCTGATAAGGAGACTCCTGTCCAATGACGTTAATCAGCAACTTTTCTGCTACTTATAGCCAGAGCCTCAGAGAGTTGCCTAGCGTAGTAAGAGGGTAAATGACTTCCCTAGCATCACACAGTCAGTATATTTCATGAGTAGAAAATCCAGGTCTTTCTGACTCAGAGGCTGACACTTATTCACTACTCCATGCTGCCTTTCTTATAGAGGATGATAAGAGGAGGAGGAGGAAGAGGAAGGCTCAACTTTACAGAGCATGATTCTCAAACCCCCTTGTGAGGTAATTACTGGTATTAGGACCCCTACTTTACAAATGAGGAAGCTAAAGTACAGAGACATTAGATGATTTGTGGTTAGAGCATCAGTTCTCAACCTGTGGGTTGCAAGCCCTTTGGGGGTCGAATGACCCTTTCACAGGTGTTACAGGGGTCGCCCAAGACCATTGGAAAACACATATTTCCGATGGTCTTAGGAACCAAGACACTGCTCCTCTATCCGTCTCCAGGAGGGTCTGCCCACATGCAGATACACCCACATACGAGTATTAAAGGGTCCAGGCATTAGGAAGGTTGAGAACCACTGGGTTAGAGGCTTTTGTTGTTGTTAAGTCATTTCAGTTGTGTGCTACTTTTGATGACTTCATTTGGAATTTTCTTGGCAGAGAAATTTTCTTGGCATGGTTTCCTTCTCCAGCTCATTTGACAGATGAGGAAACTCAGGCAAACAGGGTTAAGTTACTTGGCCAGGGTCACACAGCTAGTAAGTATCTGAGGCCAAATTTGAACTCAGGTCTTCCTGAGTCGAGGCCTGACTCTCTCTCTACTGCACCACCTCTCTTGGTTAGAGCTAAGGATTCAAACCTAGGTTTTTCCTAATTTCAAGTTGCCCCTTCTTTTGCGCTACACCACACTGCAGAGAAAACACAGCACAACAAACCAGAACTTAGACAAATGGAGAGGTGAGGGGAAAGCATCCCAGACACTAGTGTGAACAAAATTGAGGAGGTGGCAACGAATACAGCACATTTAGGGAACAGATTGTGGACCAGCTTGGTGGTAGAGGAAGGTTGGTTTGTGGGAATGCTGGGGAAATAATCCTGAAGAGGCTGGGGCAAATGAAGAAATCTGGATTCTTTTCTTGAGGACTTGGAACATTGAAATGATATGTTAAAAGAAACTTTTAAGGGGGTTACTCTGGCAGAATTATGTAGAACAGTTTGGAGGGGGAAAGCACTTGAGGCAGAGGTCAGTTAGTAGGCTACTCCAGTAAGAGGAGGAGGGGAGAAAAGTTCCTGTTACAGTATTAGCTGGGAATGCTGCTGTCCCAGGGAACCGATCCCAGAAAAACATGAAGTTTGAAGGAAGGCTCACACCCAGGTTCATCTTGGGGTGAATCAGGGACCTGATTTATCCCGGTGCCATTGTCCCACTGTCCTCTTAGGATGCTCCCTCCTCCCCTCTCATGGAGGGGGTGCTTTGAGGGGCTGCCGTTCATTGCTCTATCAAGAACTTTTTTTTTGGTCTATTCTAGCAAGTCTAGCAAAGTCTAGCATGTCTTGTTGGCAGCTGGCTGATCATTTCCTGCATCTGTTGACTGGCTGTTGTCCAAACAGAGCCTTTCCCCGCATCAAAGCTATGTGAATTGTTGTTTTTCTCTAAGCCAGTCCCAGGCCATTGCCATTCAAAGGTAGCGAGAAGTCCATTGGAACCAATGTAACCAAGATTTGAAGGAAAGCAGAAAACTGAGAAACAATTTTTTTTTACAGCCAGTGTTTCTGACAAAGGTCTCATTTCTCAATTATATAGAGAACTGAGTCAAATTTATAAGAGCACAAGACATTCTTCAATTGATAAATGGCCAAAGGATATGAACAGGCAGTTTTCAGATGAAAAAAGTTAAAGCTATCTATAGTCATATAAAAAAAAAGCTCTAAATCACTATTGATTAGAGAAATGCGAATTAAAATAACTCTGAGGTACCACTGCACACCTATCAGATTGGCTAATATAACAAAAAAGGAAAATGTTGGGTGTTGGAGGGGATGTGGTAAAACTGAGATACTCATGTACACTCATGTGGAGTTGTGAACTGATCCAACTATTCTGGAAAAAATTTGGAACTATGCCCAAAGGGCTATGAAACTGTGCATATCCTTTGGTCCAAAAATACCATTACTAAGTCTGTATCCCAAAGAGATCGTAAAAAAGGGGAAAGGACATGCACAAAAATATTTATAGCAGCTCTTTTTGTGGTGGAAAAGAATTGGAAATTGAGGAGATACCCATAAATTGGGGGATGGTTGAACAAGTTGTAGTATATGAATGTAATGGAATACACACATACATTTTATATAAGAAATGATGAGCAGGTGGATTTCAGAAGAACCTGGAAAGACTTACATGAACTGATGCTGAGTGAAATGAGCAGAACCAGGAGAACATTGCACATAGTAACAGCAACATTGTATGATGATCAACACTGATAGACTTACCTTTTCTCAACAATACAACGATCCAAGACAATTCCAAAAGACTCATAATGGAAAATGCTATCCACATCCAGAGAAAGAATATGGAGTTGGAATGCAGATTGAAGCACACTATTTTCACTTTTTTTTTGTTTTTTCTTTCTTGTGGTTTTTCCCTATTGTTCTGATTCTCTTTTCACAACTTGACTAATGTGAAAATATGTTTAACAGGTTTATATAGGCATAACCTATATCAGATTGCTTGCTATCTTGGAAAAGGGAAGGAGGGAAGAAGGGAGAAAAATTTGGACCTCAAAATCTTATAAAAATGAATGTTGAAAACAGAAGAGGAAGATGAAGATGAAGGAGGAGGAGGAGGAGGAGAAGGAGGAGGAGAAGGAGAAGGAGTAGGAGAAGGAGGAAGAGGAAGAGGAGAAGAATGAGGAGGAGAAGGAGGAGGAGGAGGAGAAGGGGGAGAAGAAGGAGGAGAAGGAAGAGGTTCTTGGGATGCTTAAGGACTGTGCTCTGCATCCTTCCATAGTCTAGGGAATAAGACCCAGATTTAAAAATGAAAAACTTGGGGGAAGTAGGTGAAGGGTCTTTCAGGGGTGGGGGTTGGTGTGTGATGGTAGATCAGCATAATGGACAGGCACCATAAGGATGTAACTGGTGCGAAATGTATGGCCAAATCTCACATCTTCCTGAATGTTTTCCCTTAGAGATTTCTTGTGGGACACTGACATTCATTCATTAAGAAGGATCTGTGGGAACTAGTATAAATTTTTGAGGTACGTTTTTTTTAAATTTCTCAACTCATAATATCATTGATTTTTTAATTGGAAGGGACTTAGCTGTCATGTAATCCAATCACCTCATAGTTCCTCAGTCATACAATGAGGTCAACACAATGACTCTCTAGACCAGTGATTCTCAACCTTCCTAATGCCGTGACCCTTTAATACTCGAATGTGGGCGTATCTGTATGTGGGTGGACCTGCCTGGAGACTGATAGAGGAGCAGTGTCTTGGTTCCTAAGACCATTGGAAATATATGTTTTCTGATGGTCTTAGGCGACCCCATTCGACCCCCAAAGGTGTCACAATGCACAGGTTGAGAACCGCTTCTCTAGACCTTCAGTTTAGTAGTCAGTCTAATACCTCTTCTTTACCATACTTTCCTTCAGAGCCTCCCAAACACTGAGTTAGCTCTGGCAATGTGTGTGTCAACCTCATTATCAATGTGTACATCCCTGGGAAGTACCCTACCAAGGTAAGTGAACTTATCCACAGCATTCGAACTTCTCCATTTGCTGTAACCAGTGGTTCCATATATGGATGGTGTGGTGGTAGCTGATGAAGTACATGTGTTTTCTTGGTGTTATTAGTCCAAAATTAGCACAAGCAGAGAATTGATCCATACTTTATTGCATCTCAGCTTGAAAGGCTGCACTGAGTGTACAATCATCTGCAAACGGAAAATCAACATTCCTTCCACTTTGATCTTGGCTTGTAGCCTTTTCAAATTGAAGAATTTACCATCAGTGTGGTAGCTGATCTTGATGCCATGCTCATCCTCATTGAAAGCCTTTGACAACATCACAGGAAACATCATGCTAAAAAAACATGGGAGCAAGCACATAGCCTTGTTTCACTCCATTGGTGACTGAGAAGGCAAGAGAGCATTGTCCATTATCTAGAACCCAGGAAAGCAAACCGTTATGAAATTGACATACAATGCTGATTAATTTCTCTGGGCAACCAAATTTTGACATAATTTTCCATAAGCTCACATGACTGACAGCATCAAAGGCCTTGGGCAGATCTACAAATGTTGTGCACATACCTCTCTTCTGCTCCTGACATTTGTCCTGGAGTTGTTGGGCAGCAAACACCATATTGACTGTTCCTTGGCCCTTTCTGAAGCCACACTGGATCTCAGGTAGATGACCATCTTCCAGGTGAAGGATCAGCCTACTAAGGAAGCCTCTGGCAATAATCTTGTCAGCAAGGACTAAGAGAGAGACCCCCATGTGAGCCATTGTGCAGACATCATTGTTGTATGCCCGTGAAACCTGAACTGTCTACCAGCACTATGCCAGGAAACTGAATTGCTTCTATTTGGATTGTCTTAGGAAGATTCTGAAGATCACCTGGCAGGGTAAGGTACCAGACACTGAGGTCCTTACTTGAACTAAACTGCCAAGCATTCAAACTCTCCTTCAGAAAGCACAACTCCAATGGGCTGGCCATGGTGTTGGAATGCAAAATATATACTTGCCAAAAAGACTGTTTTATGGAGAACTCACACACGACAAGTGTTCACATGGTGGTCAGAAGAAGTGATAGGTCTCTCTCAAGAACTTTGGAATAGATTGTGTGACATGGGAGATACCAACACAGGACCACCCAGCATGGTGTGCCCTCATCAGAGAAGATGTTGTACTCTATGAGCAAAGCAAAACTGAAGCAGCTCAAAAGAAATGTGAGATGCAAAAATTTAGAGAATCCACCCCAAATGTTCACATGGATTATTCATGCCTGACTTGCGGTAGAGCATTCTGAGCTCATATTGCTCTGAGCAGCCACAGTTGGACACACTGAAATTTAACTTTAGCATAGTGATGTCATTTTGGTCCTCTTCAGGAATAAAGGACAACAATCAACCCACCAATTCCCCAAGTCCTAATGGAGGAAACTGAGACTCAAATTGATTAAGTCACTGGACCAGGACAAACAGGGCTAGTAATTGAGAGATAGGATTTGAACCTAGTTCTTCCTGAGACCAGTCAGTAGGCCTTGCTTTCCATTCCACAATTTAGCATTAATTATAGTATCTTGTATTATTTACCACTTTTTCAATAAATGATTCAATTTGTTAGACTCTTCTCATCAGTGACTAGATTGTAAACTCCTTGAAGGTGGGTATCATGCCATAATTTAATGTATCCTCCACAGCACCTAGCTTAATGCTGAGATATTCAATAAGCATTGACTGATTGATTGTATGAATTATGTAATGGGCTTGCCTCTGTTTCCTTTCATCTGCCATTAGGGAGGCTCTGCACCTTTCTTTTAAAAGCATGATGACTTCAAGTTTTTTCCATCTCAGTTGCATTGATGTCAGTTGTATGTTAAGAAAGTATAGCCCAAGGATGCCACACCATGGCAATTCAGCTTTTGAAGAACATCAGTATATAGGGGGAGAGAAGGGGAAAGAGAGAGAGAGAAAGAGAGAAAGAGAGAGAGAGAGGAGAAAGGAAGGAAGGGAAGGAAGAAAGGAAGGAAGGAAGGAAAGAAAGAAGGAAGGAGGGAAGGAAGGAAGAAAGGAAGGGAGGAAAAGAAAAACTTCAAAGACAGAAACAAGCCTATGTGGAAGTAGCAGTGGTAATCATGCTTACTCTCAGTAGCAGGGCCAAACCCTAGGAAAATGGTGAAAGTCAGCAGAGGGTTGGTATTTGAAGTCTCCCAGGCTTGAAACTTGGAGCCATCTTTATTCTTCCTTCCCCCTCCAACTCTCCCCTTCCTTTTACCCACACAATCAGATGCTGCACCTGAGGATTCTCCCTCTTCTATTTTCTTCCCTTCCACCCTGGGATTTGCATTGCCATGGACATCACTCTTGGTTTAGAACCTAATTGCCTATCAACTGCACATCATATCCGCTTTCTTTGCCTCCCCTCTCAATGGATTCCAAGCCACACTTGCTACACACTTGCCAGAATAACCTCCCTAAGGCACAGGACTATTTATATCAGAACTCAACAGCCTTTCAGGGTTCCTTAATAGCAATAGGATAACATACAAAGTCTTTAGTTTCCCATCCAAAGCCTTCTACAATCTAGCTGCCACCTATGTTTCAAGCTTTATTTCCCATTACTCTTCTTCATACATTCAGACTGCATTAATAGTTGTTCCCTGACTTGCCCTGTTCTCTCTTCTGCCTCATTGCATTTGTATCTCCATGCCAAGATCAGATTTAATCAATCAACAAGCACTTATTAAGTCCCTACTATTTGCTAGGTGCTATTGGAGGTGCTGGAGAAACAGAGGGAAGAGACATGCAAGTCTGTTCCCAAGGAACTTAGACTCAGTCAGCAAGCCTGTATTAAGCCCCTACCATGTGCCAGGCACTATATTGGGAGCCGAGGTTACAAATAAAAAGAAGGAAATCATCCTAACTTGTAAGGACTTTGTATGGGGATGTAAGAACTTAATCTCCTCCCATATCTCTGCCTTTTGAAATTTTTCCTCTTCTCCTAGCCTGGAGGGTTGTTGTTGCTCAGTCATTTTAGTTCTGTCTGATTTGCAACCCTATTTGGGGGTTTCTTGACAAGAGTGGTTTGCTTTTTCCTTCTCCAGCTCATTTTACAGATGAGGAAACTGAGGCAGGAAGACATCTTCCTGAGTTCAAATATGGCCTCAGATACTTACTAGCTGTGTGATCCTGGCCAAGCAACTTAACCCTAGTTGCCTCAGTTTCCTCATCTGTAAAATGAACTGAAGAAGGAAATGGCAAACCACTCCAGTTTCTTCGCCAAGAAAATCCTAAATAGGGTCACGAAGAGTTGAACACAACTGAAAATGCCTGAACAGCAACAACGAAAGTTTGTTAAATTGAAGTCTTTTCCCTCCCCTCCCCGCTCCTCCCCTATCCCTCCAAACTCTCCAACTCTTGATCCTGCCACAGGCTGTCCAAGGGAACCTCACAAAGAGAATCCCTTCTTCTCTATTTTTCCCTTCTGTTTGCAGGTATCTCACTAGAAACTAGTTCCCTGGGCCTGCTGCCCTCAGAATGTGCCCCTTACCACTCCTGGCTGCTCTGCTCACCCTCTCCTGACATCCTCTCTCACTCTTGCCCTGCTCTTTCAGGGCCCTTTCCATAGTTACTGTGTCTGTTCCAATGGTTTTGTGGTAATACCTCAAATGTAGGAGCTGAACTTTTTTTTTTTTGGAGGGGCGGAGTGGAGAGAAATTCTACTATTTCCTTCCAATGGCCACTAATAAAGGATTTAAAAGACTGGGATAGGAGTGGCTTTCTGTTTTCAGTGCTTATGTTTCAGGATGACTGTTATTTACAAGCCACTTGAAGTTATTACTGTACTTATGTGGGTCCAGAGATCCTCATGCCAGCCAACGTGTTATGTTTCAAGAGGTTTGTAAGTTCCAAATGAATCCAGGAAACCGGGCATATTCACCAACTTCTGAGTTTTGTGGGAGAAATCAGGTTACATTCCAGGGAGGATTGCGCCCCCTCAACAATGGGAGCCACTGCCCTTCAGACCTGCCATACACATGAATAAAACACTGGA
Organism: Pseudochirops cupreus; assembly: GCA_028627135.1. Lineage (NCBI taxonomy): Eukaryota > Metazoa > Chordata > Mammalia > Diprotodontia > Pseudocheiridae > Pseudochirops > Pseudochirops cupreus. Next base: position 309,212,922 of record CM053580.1, read on the forward strand.
CCAAAGAGGAAGCAAAGGCCTCCCTTTAAAATGAAGCAGAGTGGTTTCCTGTCTAGTTCTTGTGGTAGGGACAATGAGTGGATCCTTACACATCCCAGGAAGCAGCATCTTGGTGAGGTCTGAAGCCGTGAATTACTTAGATCCCTTCTTCCATTTCTATTCATGTACAGAGATGCAAATGAATAGTAATTGGTTTCCTTAAATATTTTTGTTTGATACAATTTCTGGGGGGGTGGGGGGGGGTTTGCCATCACCTTTGTCTCATTGCTCTTGGAGACTGATCAGTACTATGAAGATCACAAGCTTGAATTTGTTTCTCAATTTCTTCTTAAGACTTCAGCCTGGCTTTTCATTGATGCACAAGCCAGATTCAGTGGCTTCTTTCACAGTGAAGTCTCACAACAGGTCACATTAAGAGTTAATTATCCTGCACATTTAAAGTGGCACTCTACAGTATATAAAATTGCCTTCACTTTTACTTGGTAGTGTAGGCTTGCCAGTGTTATCATTCCCATTACAAATTACAGATAATGATGACTGATAATGATAACATTAAAAGTTTGCAAAGCACATTGCATACATTCTCTTGTCTGATCCTTACAGAACCCTGTGAGGTATCTCCTACGGATGCTTGTACCCATTTTAGTGATGAGAAAACAGAGCCTAAATAACTTGTTCACTGTCACACAGCTAGCAAGAAGCTAGATTTGAACCCAGGTTTTCCTGACCCTGTCACCATCATTCTATATACTACACTGTACCAGCAAAAATGGTCTAATTTGAACCTCAGAACAACCCTGTAAGGTTAGACAGGTGACTGAGGTTCAGAGCGGTTAGGTGACGTATCCATGGTCCCATACCAAGTAAATTAAGAGCCAGGATTTGCAGGAATTCCAGACTCCAGGTCCAACACCCTATTCGCTACACCAAATTCTCTCTACAGATGCAGAAATTGGCTTAGGGAGGTAAGTGATTTACCCACGGTTCCATAGCTGTTCCATAGCTATTTGTCAGATCTAGGGCTTGAATTCAGAGCTTCTGATTCTTAATTGGCTGATCTTTCCACCAAACCATGATGTCTTTCATGAAATGTGTCCTTCTAGCTGGACAGATGCAGCCAGGTACTGATGGAAGGGCCCCTTATAGACTTTTCAGGACAGACTTGTCACTTCCAGACCAGCTTCTCCCTGATACCCTATCTGCTCCTGGGTCACTTGGCCTTCCATTACTGCTCTGTATTGGGAAATGCAAACCCCTTTAAAAAATATTGGACAAGTCGAAGCATTGCTGGAAAGGTAAATCTGTAATATTAATCTGATCCATTTCTAAACCAAACATATTTTTTCCAGGCAATTTATGAATGTGGGTTATCTTCTCCTCTGCTGTCTTTCACTGGCATGTGTTACTAAAGTCTGTGAAGTTCATTGTTACCTTCCCCTCCCTTTGGCCCCCCACCTTATTTCTCCTCATGTTGCTTTCTGTCTATCCAGGTCCCCACCAAAACTTGCCCTCCACAGTAAGTTTTTCCAGGCTTCAAGATTACCTCTTCCTCTCTCACTTTTTAAATCAAATCTTAATTTTTAGAAGAAAATTATTATAACATCATTGAATCTAGAGCTAGAAGATACTGTAGAGGTCATTTAGTCCAATCACCTTATTTTATAGATGAGGAAACTGGGCCTATTAGTTTGTTCAAGGTCTAACAGGTAGGAAATAGCAAAAATGGGATTTGACTCTAGGACCTTTGACTAGAGCACATTGTCTCCCTATTTAAATTAACTCACACTAACTAGAATTCTTAGCAGACCTTAAATCACATCAACCATCTTCCCCTACCTATGGGAAGGCTGACTCTGAATGCGAGTTATTTAAGTTTAAATGAAAATTATTCAAGTTTAGATTAAAATTAATTTACTAAATGCCTATTATATATGATGTCTTGGTGCTAAGAGCATAAAATATGGAATACAAAATATATATAGTTTCTGCTCTCAAGGAGCTTATCAATGAAAAGGTGATATAAAAGGTACAGTAGAAAAGGTACTGGCTCTGGAGATTCTGTGTTCAAATCTTACCCCCAAAGCTTGTGTCACCTTGGCAAGTCACTTAAAGGTACAGTAAGTGGCATTTCTTCCAGTATCTCCTTGCTGTCCACCAGCTCTCCCTCGCATGGAGGCCATTACAATGGAGACAGAAGCATGGCAATGTGGTAGTCAATATTTAACGACCCACTCAAAAAAAAAAGCATACTCAGGACTTACTTTTAAGTTTAATTGGCATTACTAACATATTCTCCATCACTTTTAAATTTAGGTAATTAATATAACAATAAATCAAGCCGTGATTTGTAGCTTTGCTGATTTCTGAGGGTAAAATGCTCACACTGAACATTAACAAGATCTATTGTACCCCTGTGAGACTTTAATGACCATCCAATGGCAACATGTACCTTTAGTCAAGGTAATATCAAACAAATTATCCCCAGTAGCCACAAAACCAGTCCCAAGGGCAGTAGAGCCATCTTCTCCCAGCAAGGTCAGGTCTGGCAGAGGTTTGCCTTTGCGGACTCTTTGTTGGAGGGGGGGTGGGTGGTGAAGCTTGGGAGGAGCATTTAGGTGAGAATATCGGATTTCATTGACAGTTCTTTCTCCCCTGCCTGCCCACAGACTTTTAACCCTCAGAAATTACTTAAGCTTTTAAAATAGGCTGAGACTTTGTGCTGACTCCCCAAGACCAATTCTTCAGTGTTTCTGAGGTGGTTGGAGAAAAATATGCACTTGTACACTGAAAGAATATATTTTTTGGTCCACATCTGTGATTTTGCTGAGGTAAGGGATACCTGGCAAAGAAACTGTCAACCCAGATAAACCACTATTTCCGTTTAGTCTTAGAGAGTTTCCTGGAGGAAGAGAGAGATTAAGTAACTTGCCCAAAGGTAAGAATGTCAGAGGAGACTAGTGAACCTAAGGCTGACTCTGAGGCTAAATCTCTATTCACTGTGTTGTACTGCTTCTAGAAAGAAATGCTATTTCAATATTTGGATGAATTCATGATTTCATTGATGTAGGTTCTTCTCCTTCCCAACCCAGAGAATGCCTTTTCATTCTGTGTAAATCTTGGCCATGTCCTTAGTAACCCACTCACTGTGTGTTCTGGAGTTCTTCCTCTAGGTCATTCTTCTAGGTCCAGCAAGGAAAATGGACTGACCATTGTTATGCCTCGTCATACTACATAACTGGGCCACTTCTTTTTCCCAACACATTTTTTCTCAATGATATATGTTCTGCTACTTGCAACAAAGACATCATTAGTAAAATGTTGGAAGCTACTAATATCCCCTTCCCACCTTGTGTCTGTTGCCGTTGAGGTCACCACAGTTTTGATTATTGAAGATTGTGGTATTCTATGGCTTTAACCAAGTAGCATCACTAAGAGAATATATAGGTAAAAAATTTGGGAGTTTTGACATGTGACTGTGTAATGCCAAGCACAAGTAACTTCCAAGTTCAGGTTACAAGCATAGCAAACTCTATTTATTCAGTGACAGATTAAGGTAAAACATTCACAGAAAATCAAAATACAGCATTCACCATGTGTAACTCAATAATTTAGTAAATCCTCAATTCAATCACAAAGTACTAAGGTCCAAGTACTCTACCCCTGGGCAGTACATACATTTAATCAATCACAAAGTCTTCTCTCTATTCAACTGGAGACTAGTTTCCAATCATAAACAAAGTACATTCATTTAGTCAGTCACAAAGTACAAAAGTCACAAGTTTTCCACCCCTGGATCACAACTGAATTACAATACCATCCATCACCACCAAGCATCCTCTCAAGAGGCAGTGGAAGGCCATTCATCCCTAGGTCACAACTAGGTTACAACATCATCATAACATTCAATACCCAAGGAGAGGTCTTTTCTTCATCTTGACCGAGGCAAGATCTCAGCAGTTTCTATTCCTGGGAAGACACAGCTTAACAAAGACACAATAACAAATCAATTCACTATCTGCCTGTGAAATCAACTTAGACCCAACAACAAGGTCCGAGGAGCCAACACAAATCATCAGTACAGTTCCAGGACCCCTGAAAACATCAGCAAGACCTTCCTTCAGGATTTCTGTAAACATACAAGAAAATCCTCTTTTAGGGCTTCTGAACCAACAACAGTCCCAGGACTTCTGCAACAACAGCAGTGTCCTCCATCAGCAGATGAATCTGCCAAAGTAACATCAAAACAGACAGAACAAATACCAGCACCACAGTCATGCTTCTTCCCAGTTCAGTCCTCAGTTCTCATTTCTCTCTCTCCAGCAGTAGCAGCAGCCTCCAGATGCTGGCTCCCAGAAGTTCTTCTGGCCTCTCTCTAAATCAGTTCTCAACCTGTGGGTCATGACCCCTTTGGGGGTCAAACAACCCTTTCACAGGTCACAGGGGTCGCCTAAGACCATTGGAAAATACATATTTCTGATGATCTTAGGAACCGAGACACCTCTCCTCTATCCGTCTCCAGGCGGGTCTGCCCACATGCAGACACGCCCACAAACAAGTATTAAAGGGTCATGGCATTAGGAAGATTGAGAACCACTGCTCTAAATCCACATCACCAGCTTCTCCCAATTTAGCCCCCTCTCTTCAAGTCAACAAGTCCATCCCACAAGTGGGATTCACAAGCGGGATTCACAAGCTCTGGGTTTTAACACTTAACCTGAAAACCAAGCCAATACAAGGGGATCTTTAAATTCCATTACCATTACAGACAGGAAATTAGAGATGCTATGTAATTTCCCAAATTTATCCCAGCCCAATCTCTTCCTCTGTCCAACTCTGGGTGCAACTCATCAGCAACATCAGACATCAGTGATGTCTAGCCAAGATTTAATTTTTTAAAATTTTATTTATTATTTACAAAAGAATTAAATTAGGTCTAGGAAATGGGACTTGCCCAAGGTCACACAGCTAGTAATTGTCTGAGGTCAGATTTGAACTCAGGAAGATGAGTCTTCGTGACTCCAGACCTGGCGGTCTATCCATTAAGGTACCAAGCTGCCCCTCCTTCAAAGCATAGCTGAGGCATTACCTCCCATATGAGACCTTCCCTGACTCCTTCTGTTATTAGCACTCTCTTCCTCTTGAAACTTCTCCCTATATACTTTGCATCTGCGTCCTGTCCCATCAGTAGAATGTAAGCTTCTTGAGGTCAGGGATGATTTAGTTTTGTCTTTGAACCCCAATCACTGACATGAACTAATGCAATGACTTACATCGATAACATCTTCAATATGTGTTGAATTGAATTTTCATCATTAACCTTCTAATTTGGTTTCAGTCTTTACACTATCTAGTCAATTGTCTCACTGCACATAAGACAGCTAATTCTAACATTATACCCATGTCACCAGACCTGCCCTTGTCTGTGAAATACAGTCACTTTCCTTTTTTTTTTTTGAGTTGTTGTTAAGTGGTCCCTCTTTGTGAGGAAATTATAATATACAGACATGGAACTTCTGAATAGACTACAGATCTTTCATTTCTTAATCCCCAAATATTTTCCAACATATTTTAACATCCCCCCCCCCATCCCTTGTGCTTACCTTTGCAGTAAAGTCACTGAGTTTCCAAATAATTGACTTAGCAGACAGTTTCAAGTTCTTTGTTCAATATCCGTTTCTCATTATTTGCCAGTGTTAAATACATTGTTGTTATTCAATCATTTCAGTCCTGCCTGACTCTTCATGACCCCATTTGGAATCTTCTTGGCGAGGATACTGGAGTGATTTGCCATTTTCTTGTCCAGCTCATTTTACAGATGAGGAAACTGAGGCAAACAGGGTTAAGTGACTTGCCCAGGTTCACATAACTGATAAGCATCTGAAGCCAGATTTGAACTCAGGAAGATGAGTCTTCCTGACTCTGGGGTACTATCTACTGGACCACCTAGCTGCCCATTGTTAGTCTACACCCTACAGTTAGCTTTGTAGTAATCTCTCCTGATGAAAGTGGTCATAAAGCATTTGAGCTAGGAAAGACCTCAGAGGACATCTTGAGTCTCCTGAGCAGTGTTTTCTGCACATAGTGGGCACTTGGGATTGAATCTAGTCCTGTCTATTTAATGTTGCAGGCAAGGAAACAGAGGCCCAGAGAGGCTGTGACTTGTCTAGGTTCACACAACAGACTGAGGATCTGACTAATGTCCTTGTTTCACCACATTAGAATGCTTCGAAGCTTAATCACTGACATGTTTGTTTCCTTTGAATGTTGCCACCCTTTACAAAAATTTATTTCAGGACTCAAGATAGCTTATCTGACGTTCTTGGATTATTTTCATGTTTTCCCTAGGACTAGTGTCTGGAGTGGGGAGATTAAGTGAGTTTCTGGGTCCTCAGAATTGATGAAGTGACAGCTGGAACACCTCCCCTCACCCCAATCTAACCCCACCCACCGTGCCTCGGCCCTCCCACCCACTTACTTATTCTGGACTTTAGAAGATTTTTGCTTTCCTAGCAAACCTAGGGACACACATTTGCACACCGTCCTGTATAAATGTGTGTGGTTATTTACATAAATTTGCACATCCCTGACAAAGAGCCTGTTCTCTGAGAATTTAAAATAAAAGATGAGCAGCATTGCAAAAGGGGTGCACTTGCCCTGCAAGCCTGGCATCTCCCTGGCCTGCTTTCCTGGGTCTGGACCTTGAAGCCCAGCTCAGCTCTAGGAATGGGGCATTTGTGAATGTGGGAGCTGGGGAAACCCCTCTAAGAGTGTCTGTGATTTGTAGATAAGTTCGTGGTGTGAGCTGGGGAAACCCCATCAGACTATGTATGTATCTGGTAGGTCTAATGCCAATCCTTAATGGGTGGAGAGGAGGGGGAAGGGAGGAAAGAGTCAAAGGCCTCCACTTTTCAGGGTGGCAACTGAGCTGGGTCTGGGGCCAAGCTGTCTGAATAAAGCCTCCAGTCTGAATTCAGTGGAGCAGGCTGTGTTTTCCCCCCAAACACTGTGCCAGTGAAAACATCTGGGCTTGTTTCATATTTGCTGGAGCACGGGGTAATCAAAACCATAGACCTTTCAAATAGGGACGATCCAGAGGATTGGAAAGGGGAGGAAGGGGCAGAAGCAGCCCTAGACTGGCTGGCAGTCTGTCTACCCCCACCCCAGGGATGACCTTTCCCATTTAGCTCTTACACGGCCCTTTTGAGGTTTGGAGATGTGAGGTGCAACCAGAAGATATCAACAGTGGCCTTTGGAGGAAAGTGAGGGGGGAGACAGAAGTCAAGTGTTAGAGGTAAATAGATGATTAATAAGGGTCTTGGGAACTGCTCCGGATAGATAGTGCGGTGTTAATCATTGTAACGTTAATGGAATAGGAAGATCTCTCCTTGTCCATTGATCAGCCCATGTGACCACATGTGTGCCCTGTTCCAAGGTCTAAAGGTACACAGGTATTTCAGTAACAACTGTGATACATCCTGAGTCACATAAAGCCCATTGCAAGAGGAACTTACCTAAGGAGGAACTTGCTTAGAGGGAGGCTTGCTTACAGGGAGGCTTGCTTGTAGGAAGGCTTTCACATGTTTTGGCACTAAACTAATTAGGCCCTGAGTCACGGGGGTTGTGGTGCCTTCTGGCTCTATTAGTTGAAAACTATATTTACTGGGAGGTTGGTATTTTACTTTGGGGGTTTGCTCATGAGAAGGACCTTTTGATTCTCTGGATGAGACTCCAAGTAGCTGTTTGTTAAAAGTCTCCCCTTCCCCTCCCCCCCATTCCCCACTACTCAGATGTTGGTGCTCTCCTGGTCTGGTGGTATATGTAGGTAGTTGTATTACTCTGTTTAGACAGTTGGAGCCCTGTCTATTGGATTCTTTCTTGGATACTCACTTCTTTCTACTTATCTGTACATGTTTGTTAACTAAAGTAAGATCATTAACCCCTTTAAAGCTGTCTTTCCTTTAGAAAAGCAGATCAAAGAACCTATGCTAGCAGCCTATCCTGTGTGCTAGTGTGGTTGCTAATACAATCATAGGACCTGAGATTTAAAGCTGGAAGTGACTCTAGGGCAGCGGTTTTCAACCCTCCTAATGCCATGACCCTTTAATACAGTTCCTCACATTGTGGTGACCCCCAACTATAAAATTATTTTCGTTGCTACTTCGTGACTGTAATTTTGCTGCTGTTATGAATTGTAATGTAAATATCTGATATGCAGGATGTTTTTCATTATTACAAATTGAACATAACCCATAGATTGAGAACTGCTGCTCTAGAGGCTGTGGAATCCAACCCTTTCATTTCACAGATGAGGAATCCAAGGCTCAGAGTGGAGTTGATTTACCCAGGGTGATACAGCTAGTAAGTATCTAAGGTAGGAGTTAAACCCAAGTCTTCCTTATTCCAAGTCCAGTGCCCTAACCACCACTTCTCAGCGCTATTTTCTTTTATCAGCATTATGGAGACCTGTTGATTTTATGACACATGATAGATCACCCAACTCGACCTTAACTGGTTTTATCTATTTTGCATCATTCAATGTCTGGAGTCAAGATATTAAATTCAGAAGGAGAAATCAAAGCATGAGGCCATACTTTCTGCCATATGCCCCCTTGAAAGCGGGAAGTATCTACCCAGGAGTGGGATCTGGGAATAGTACAGGGACTTCTCTAACATAGGTCCAAGCTTTTGATTGGTCTCAGAATGGTCTCATCCATTCATAGCTCCACTAACCATCCAAGTTACCTTCTTATACTTATTTTCCACTGCTCCACTCTTCATTACAATTTTGATTTAATTCAATAATTTTTATTAAATGCCTACTTTGTGCAGAGAGGGGAAGGATGTGAAATGACAGCCTTCAAATAACTTATAATAAGGGGATATGACATATCCAGAAATAAGTGTGATGAAAGGTAGAATATGAAAGTGTTCTAGGAAAATGAGGAAGGAAAAAACATTTTTAGCTGGAGGAATCAAAGGAAACTTTGTGGACAAAACACTTGAAATGAGGAGTGAAGGAAGAGAGGGATTTTAACAGGTGGAGGTGCAGAGAGAGGAGTTCAAACATGGGCCACAGACTAGATCAGTGCATGGAGGCTCGAGAATACAGAACAAGATCAGGGAACATCCAGTTGCTCAGCTTGGCTGGGAACAGAGAATGCTTGAAGACAGGTAGTGTGACAAAAGGCTCCTTATCCTTCAGCTAAATTGTACCACTCACTGTCCCCTAAACACGACCTGTGCTATCACCCCTCTATGCCTTAGCTCACGCTAGTTCTTTCACTTAGAAAGCCCTTGAGCCCCTCTCCCCTGGCCAATCCCTTCCTACCCATCCTTCAAGGCCAACTCAATTGTCATCTCTACTATGAAGTTCTTCGGGACCACCTCAGTACCTTCTGACCTAAAATAAGTCTTTTCTTATTCTCTCATCTTTTGTCTTGTGCTAGGTTATTTCTGTAGGGATCCTGGGCTCTAAACAGATTGTAAACTCCACAAGTGTAGGAAGCTCATTTGCTCTCTTTGATTATCTTTATATAGTGCTTGGTGGTTCGTAGGTGCCCACTTAATAATCTGGGAGAGTAAAAGAATAGTTAGTACTAATGAAGCCCCTTCTGGGCAACTGATAAATAAGAAGGAGGTTTCAGGCTAAAGGGGCAACAGACTGAAGAACTAACTCTGCTTATCAACCAATGAATCAATCAACAAGCATTTATTAAACGCCTACTGCTAGGGTTCTTAACCTCTTTTGTGTCCTGGATACCCACGACAATCTAGTGAAGCCTGTCTACCCCTTCTGGAAACCATGTTTTTAAATGCATAAAATAAAGTAAATTGGAATTACAAAGGAAACCAATTATGTTGAAACACAGTTACCAAATTAAAAAAACAAAATAAAACAAAGTCAGGGACGCCAGATAAAGAACATTAAGCTACCGTGTGCTAGGCAGTGGGGATTCAAAGACAAAGTGAACTAAACCCTGTCTTCACAGAGATGACATTGGGGCCTGGTGTTGGGAGGATGAATGTTGAGCTGGCGGATCAGAGGGGAAGCTGATGAGCACATTGTTATTCCAGTGACAGCGGCTGCGGGTCGTGGTCTTTGGAAGTTGGTAGTGAGACTGTTAGTGCATTATTTCATGTGACCTTTGCCCCAAATGACTGCCTAGACTCTTAAGTTTCAAAGTCCTGTTGACTGAAGTCAAATGGGATTCCTGTAGTGTAGGCGGCTGGTAGGATTTAAGGGAACAGCCCAAGTAAAAGGTCATAGGTGCCAGATGGGCAGCCTTCAGCAGCTCTACTTAGCAACTCTACCTCGCCCTGCCCCCCTACCCCAAACATTCTTTAAACAGTATTATCAGGATCCAAGTTGTTTATGTGGTATTATAAAGAGGAATTTTGAAAATTCAGGAAATGCTATACATACACCCAAGCCAGCACTTTCAAGGCTAGAAGCTTTACTGGTCTCTGGGCCTCATATTCAGACAATGATTACTATGCAGAGGCTGTGGAGACTGGCTCTGCCCGAGGACTTTGGTGCTCTGAGCCGGGTGATGCCACCTGAGATAGTTCTCAGCTGTGACTTGGCTCAGTTCTAGAGCTGTGGTTTCAGTACCAAGCTGCAGAGATAAGGAGGGAAGGCCAAAAGGGAAGAGAGGCAAGAATCAGCCTTGAATGAGGGCAAAGAGGCCAGCTTCTTGGCCAGGATCATTTCCTGGTTTGTCATTTTATGGGAAAACAGGGAAATAATCAGGCTCACTATTAAGTGGGCCTATGCTTTAGTTAGGAACTAGGGTTATTAGTGCTGATTACTTTCTTTTTTTCTAAATCTCATTTTTACTGGTACTTTTTGTTTTTACCTTTACTTCTGAATATGTCTGTCCCCACTCCTACCCAGTGAGCCATTCTTTTAATTTAAAAAAAAAAAGAGGAAAAAAAAGCAGTTCACCCAAACCAACCACCACATCAAGCTAATCAGTGTGTGAGTCCATGCTGCTAGGTCCCCACCTCTGCAAAGAAAGATGGTAGGTTTATTTTCTCAGCTCTTCTTGGAGGCCAAATTTGATATATAATTACACTGGCTATGCTCATTTGACAAAACAGGGATTATAGTAAACATTGCAAGGTCTCTTTTTCTAAATAAAATTTGGGCTTAATTTGGGTTGTCAAATAAAACATATGTTATACCTGAACATGACATTTCTTATTGAAATCCATTTTTGATGTATTGAATTTTTTTTAACAATCATCATAGTGCTTAGAATAAATCATATCTTAGTTGTTATGTATAGTTATGTGTAATTACAGTTTTCTGTGTGTTTATTCCCCTTCAAAGTTATAAGGTTGTATGGGACATGCATCTTATCTTACACTGGCCAAAGTGCAGGATTGGAAGTCAAAAGGACTGCCTTTGTGATCTTAGCTAAGTCACTTATCCCGCCTGGGCCTCAATTTCTTCATTTGAAAAATGAATAGGATGGATTGTTGTTGTGTCTTTTTCAGTCATGTCTGACTCTTTGTGATCCCATTTGGAGTTTTCTTGGCAAAGATATCAGAGCTGTTTGCCATTTCCTTCTCCAGCTCATTTTATATAGGGGGGAACTGAGGCAAACAGGGTTAAGTGACTTGCCCAAGGTCATACACCTCCTTGATGTCACGGTCTTCTCTGAGAACGAAGGACAAACAACAACAGCATATATGTATGTATGTATTTATATACATGTATACGTGTCTGTATTAAGTGTCTGAGGCCAGACTTGAACTCAGGAAGAGGAGTCTTCCCACTCAGCTGCCTGTAGGCATAGGATAGATTAGACAATCCAATAGGATAGAATAGATGATTTTTAGTCGTCCCTTCAGCTCTACAATTATCATTTTTTTCAACCTTCTGTATAAAGTGAGAAGGGTGGGCTGGTGGGCTCTGAGTTCTTTTTCAGTTCTAAGTCTGACCTTATGACTTCATTTATGCCCTGCCTCCAACCCTCAGGTCCTTCCATCCAGAAGCTATCGACCCAAGGCATAGGGAACCAGACTGAGTCACAGACCCAGCTCAGCTGGTGATCTGTTGATGGTAATCATAGTGACCCATAGATGGGCCAGGCATTGGGTTTATTGAGCAAACAACTTGTGATAGCTTACCCAGGGAGGTAAACATGCTCATTTCCCTTTGTTGGGTGGTCTCATCTAATTCCACTGAAGTTAGGACTCCCCCTCCCTTATCTCCCTTACTTCTCAGTCTATGTATTCCATTGGTAGTCAACAGGAAAGGAGCTTAGAATTCATTCAGTCCAACTCCCTTACTTTACAGGTGGGAAAACTGAGGCACAGAGAGGTTATGTGAATTTCCCAAGATCACACAAATGGTCCATGACATAAGAAGCATTTGAACCAGGCCCTCCAACTCTAAATCTAACACCCTTCAAGCACTCGTTGGAAAGCAGGGATTTTCTAAAGCATGCTGAGTTACTTCCAGGAAAATATCTGGTTAGCTGAGATAGACATCTTTTTTTTTTTAATTTTTTT
>CM053580.1:309225940-309292698 GCA_028627135.1 Pseudochirops cupreus
CCCCCCGAGATAGACATCTTTTAAATCAATCCATTCCTACATGTCTTTAATCATTCTTGTTGCACTTTGAACTCCTTGCAGCCTGTCAAAATCTTTCCCATAATGAATGTAATTCTCCAAGGGTGGCCTTCCTCAGACTCCTGGGGAGAGCACTTGCTGTTTCATGACCCCAGACATAAACCTGTTGTGTCCCTCCCACCCATGTTAAGCTACTGTATCGTATTGCAGACAAATGTGTGATTTGCTGACCATTATCACTCCCAGCTCCATCTGGCATCCCCGCTCTCTGGGATGTTGGCCTCCAAACGCGTGTTAATGTCTTGGGTGCTTTTCCCTCAAATTCTTTGCCTTTTCCTTTTGGTAAGAAAATCTCACTTCAGAGTTTTACCTGCCACCCCAGCTGGCTTCTTCTGAAGAGTTATTTCCTTAGGCTTTGGCAGCCATGTACATGTGTATGCATGTCACATATACATATGTACACATACCTTCCACTTATATATATAGATACAGTAATCATTAAAAAAAAAAAACCCCAAGCATTAAATGTTTATTATGTGCCAGGCACTGTATAAGCACTGGGAATATAAAGAGCAAAGATACAAAAAAAATCATTTCTACCTTCAAGCAGCACACACATTAATATATATATATGTATATGTATATATACACACACACATATATGTAAATAGACACACAAACACATGTATATCTGTTACAGCTCATATTCATGTGCACAAATGTAGATATTATAGTCCCTCTCTATTTTATGTATTATGTATATGTGTGTGTATATATTAGCTATTTATTATTATTATTTACATATACCTATGTGTATGTCTGAATATATGTATATACACACATGCATAATATATACATGCACATACATTCACACATGAATATACATACCCATATCCACAAGCATAATGTACATGTACACACATATACACATACAGTATACCTACACCTATATCTACACCTACGCCTATACTGTACACATACACATACAGTACGCCTACACCTAACCTATACCTACATCTACACCCATATACATACACATCCAGTACACCTATACCTACACCCATACACATACAGTACACCTGCACCTATACACATACATGCATAACACACCTATACCTATATCTATACCTACACCTATACTGTACACATACATGTATAGTATACCTACACCTGTACACATATAGTACACCTATACCTATATCTATACCTACACCTATACTGTACACATATGCATATAGTACACCTATACCTAATCTATACCTACATCTACACTCATATACATACACATCCAGTACACCTACACCTATACCTCATCTATACCTATACCTATACACCTATAGATATCTATACATATACACATATAGTACACCTATACCTATACCTACACCTATAGATACATACACCTATACCTATACCTATACTATACACATATAGTACACCTACACCTATATCTATACACATACACATACAGTATACCTACACTTATACCTATACATATACATATACAATACACCTATACATATACATATATGTATACACATACACATTCAGTACACCCACACTCACACCTACACCTATACCTATACCTCCACCTATACACATACACATACCGTATACCTACACTTATACCTATACATATGCACATACACATTCAGTGCACCCATACCTACACCTATACCTATATACAGTACACCTACACCTATACCTACACCTATACACATATACATGCAGTACACCTATACTTATACCTATACCTATATACATACACATACACATACAGTACACCCACACCCACATCTATACCTATATCTACACCTATACACATACAGTACACCTACGCCTATACCTATACCTATACACATACATATATAGTACACTTACACCTGTATCTATACACATACACATACAATACACCTATACTCATACCTATACCTATACATATACACATACACGTACAGTACATCTACACCTACACCTATACACATATTCATACACATACCCCTACAATAACCTACATTTGCACTTATGTCTATACCTACACTTATACTATACACATATATGTATAGTACACCTATACTTAAGCTATACCTACATCTACACCTATATCTATACACATATAGTACACCTACACCTATATCTATACACATAAGGTACACCTACACCTACACCTGTACCTATACCTATACCTATATCTGAACCTGTACATGTAGCTAAACCAGGGATCCTCAATCTTTTTTTTGTGCCATAGACTCCTCTGGCAGTTTGGTGCAGCCTATGGACTCCTCAGAATAATTTTTTTTAATGTGTAAATAAAATGCATAGGATTGCAAAAGAAACTAACCACATTGAAGTCTAGTTTTCAAAATATTTTAAAAACAAGTTCATGGACCCCAAATTAAGAGTTCCTGATAGATGTTACTGTAGCCCTGGCACATTTGCTTCAATTAACAAATATCCTTAGCACGTAGTGTATTGAGATAGAGCGAGTTGAAAAGAACATGAAAATCAGTGGGTCTGGGTGACACAGCCTGTGGTTATCTTGCTTCATGCCTGAATTCACTTGGACATACTTTCCTTGTTTGTGAGCCAGGGAGTAAGAGGTAAGTGTGTTCATTCTCTAACAGTGATTTGTAGGTTTTCCTCATACATTGGATTTTTTGCTACATTTAATGGATTTTTTAAAAATGGGAGCTGACAGCCTTCTGACAGCAGTTTTTACCTCTCCAGGCTTTGGTATCCCTTTGGCTGTTTGACTTTCTTGTCTGAATTTATATTCCAGGTTTTCTCTGAATGATTTCTGAATATGCTTCTTCAACTGATCAGCACAGGCCTGATCCCCACCCAAGGGGGCCCCATGACTGTGGGGAGGATGGGAAGGGAAGAATGGGAAAGCTGCCATCCCAGTGGGGAAGAATACAGCATCAAGGGTAAACAGGGCCTCTGAATGACATGTTTGACAAAGGTTTGCTCTATGCTCCTAATAATTATAGATAATTATCACCTTGTCAGCTATAGTAAACAGGAGCACTGCTTCCTTTACTATATTAACTCTTTTTTTTTTTGTCAGAAACAGAGCAAGTCTGGGAAGACTATTAGTTAGCATCATGGTCTTGGTGGAGAAGAGGAATTTAAAATGCAATTCATTTCCAAGTTTTGTTTTGTTTTGGGAAACAAAAGGAGATGTGGATTTTAGATGTAGACCATGTTTAAGTTTTTGCCATGGTTAAAGTTTTGGGTAGATTTTAATATCATAGATTTCCCTTCCCCACCTCCACCCCAATTTTATTTCATGGATTCAGAAAGAGCTCCAAGACTTCATTCTCCAGACTTTGCTACCATGCTTCAACTACTGTATCCTTTGTCCCCTTTATTCCTCCCATTGGTGAGTCCTTTCAGACCTTTCATTTGAAGGAATGGCCCAGACCAGTCACCTTTCATTCTCTCTACTTTGCCATCATGGCACTTTAAGGGCACCTTCCCCTCCCACTACCTCAAGCTCCATTTTATGTGCTTTCTTTTCTCCATTAGAATTTAAATTCCTTCAGGTCAAAGACTATATTGTTTTTTGCATGCCACATAGTAGGCACGTAATAAATTCTTATCAGCTTGTTGACTTGGAGCCTGACTAAATCATTCTGTTCCAGAATTTCCTGCTTTTTCATATTTTCTGTCTTTTCCACAGAATTCCAGAATCTCAGAGTCAAAAGTGACTCCAGAGATTATTGAGTCCAACCCACCTCATGTTTCTACGACATGGCTGATTTTTCTTTTCCAGACTAAATATCCGCCAGTCCTTCACTTGATCTCTGAATTGTCTGGTCTCTAGTCCTCTTCCCCCTTTCCTAAAACCTAGTGCCTAGAACTGAATGTAATACTCAATATGTGGTTTGAGAAGGATAGAATGCTTCCTAGATGCTTCCTCTAATGCAACAGTTTATTTCGTTACCATCTCATCCCATCCACTTGAATATTGAGCTCCTGTTCCATTAGAACCTCTTTATCTCTCTCATACTGACTGTTGTTCAGTCGCAGCTCACTTTCCTGTATTTGTACAGGATTGTACTTGTATACTAATTATTTGAACCCAAGTGTAGAACTTTACATTTATCCTTATTGAGTGTCATCATCATAGAAATCTAGTTCTACAGTTGAGAGAAACCTCAGAGGCCACCTAGTCCAACCTCCTCTTTTTACAGATGAGGAAACTGAGGTCCAGAAAACTTAATTGTTAAAGGTTAAGTCTAAAGGCATACAGGTATGTCAGAGGTGGGATTTGAACCTAAGTCCTCCTATTCCAGAGTATATGCTTTTCGAAGTATCATGTTGCTTCAACCTAATATTTCAGTCTGTCAAGATATTTTTGTGAATTATCTTGTTAGCCTTTTTTTCCCCCATTTTTGATGATAGTGGAGGTGTTCTGGAACCTATGATGTCATTGGTGTAAGAATCTCCTAGTGAAGAAACTTTGCAATTTACACTTTTAGAGAATTTAATAGTGATACCGAGAGGTTAAGTTACTTATTCTGGGTCACACAGCTAGTTTGAGTCAGAAGCAGGAATTGAATCTAGGTCTCTGACCCTGAGACTGGCTCTCAGTTCACCACACCAGACTGTATCCATCATGTTGTCCATTTCTGCTACTCTTGCCATCATGATTCAAGTTCTGTTTCCCCATGTAGGGTTGGTCCTAGGCTATGGAGCAGCCAAGAACTCGTAAACTATAATTCACTTTATAAATGTGATTTATTGATTGGTGTAGTCTGCCATTTTGTTTCCCTCTACCACCACTTGGTCACACCCTTCTACTTTTCAAGGACAAGTCACATCAGCAATCAGGTTCCCAATGACCCTCTTCAGACCAAGGTCTCACATTGAGATGCTGCTCCCAGGCCATCCTCTGGGCATCGTTTGACAATATAAACGGCATCTTTATCTCTCTTTTCTTCCTCATCAAAATTTAACTGCCCTACTTTCTGGATAATCTGACATATTAATTAATAGTAAGGTCTAATACAGTGGTTCTCAACCTGTGGGTCACGACCCCTTTGGGGGTCAAACGACCCTTTCACCGGGGCCCAGGGGTTGCCTAAGACCATCGGAAAATACATATTTCTGATGGTCTTAGGAACCTCCTCTATCCATCTCCAGGCAGGTCCACCCACATGCAGACACACACCCACCTATGACTATTAAAGGATCCCGGCATTAGGAAGGTTGAGAACCACTGGTCTAATAGGTTGATAATGGCTTAAATGTTCTGTAACTAATTTAAAATTGTTTTGTTATTTCAAAAATTTTTTTTGAAGAAGCGAAGGGCAAAACTCCCTTTGGAACCCAAGTTTGAAAGGAAAATTGCTCGCAGGTTTTCTACAAGAATGAGAACTCTTTTAAGGATAAGATCACAATGAGTCATTAAGTTAAAAGATGGAAGAGGAGAAGAGAATAGACTTTTATTTTTTGTTTAATTGTGTTCTTTTGGCAAAGATACCGGAGTACTTTGCCTTTTCCTTCTTCAGCTCATTTTACAGATGAGGAAACTGAGGGAAACAGAGTTAAGTGACTTACTCAGGGTCACAAAGCTAGTAAGTGCCTGAGGCTGGATTTGAAGTCAGTCTTCCTGACTCCAGGCCCAACACTCTATCCATTGTGCCACTAGCTGCCCTCAAGCATTTATGAAGTGCCTACTATGTTCCAGGCCCTGTGCTAAGTGCTTTACAAGTATGATCTAATCTGATCCTAGATTGTGAGTCCTAATTAAGAAGGGCACTTGAGGGTAAATGACTGACTGTGAGAAGACAGTCCCATAGACTATACCAGGTATACAACCATCATGTATGTTTTCTTGGATGAATGAATGAATAAAAGTGGAAGAATTTTTTAAAAGCCAAAGGAAAACAGGCAGCTGGGATTTTTGCTGTGCTTGCTGTTTGTTGATTGTAAAAAAAGCATTTGATTTGGCAAAGCAAAACATTGGCCTAAGGCTATATTTCAACAAAGCCTCTATCTTGCATACATCAAAATTAATCCAGATCCTTTGAAAGATATGTGACAGAACTAATCTTGTTTGACAACCTTTTGATCATATATATTAGGTGAGGCATCCAATAGAGAGACATCCATTTAGTAAAGGTGTTCACCAAAGTCATGGAGATCCGAGAGAATTCTTATGCATAGTGTGGTCCTCCAGATGTCTCTGTTAGTGGATAACATAATGTGGGTTACATCAGAATGCTACAGAGGAACCTAGAGGAGATCCAGCACCATAATGGGCCTGGAGTCAGGAAGATCTGAGTGCAAAGCTAGTCTTCTTTCCTTCTGTTCTTCCCTTTACTTTCCTTTCATTTATATGGTTTTAGGTCACCGAATTATTTTAAATGAGAAGTTTTATTTCTCTAACAAAACCATATAGCAAGTGCTAATTTCTCTGAAGCATCAGCTCTTGTATAGGAAGCTGAGTTATTTGGCCTATGGTGCCCTAATAGGTACTAAATTCCACTTGGTGGCAGCTTCATGGATTATAAGTATAGAGTCTAAAACAAAATGCTTGGTGTCTCAAGAGCATGCCCAGAATATTCAACCACATGACACCTTCACAAATAACACTGATATTTTGTCTTGGTCTTTAGTACTTTACCCCCAACAAAGTGAAAGTTTAATCAGGACATTTCTTGTAGTGAGATATTTTTTGGGCAAGACCAGTCCTGGTCTATAACTAAGGGTCCCACCTCAATGACCTTGGCCTCTCTTTGCTGAGCATTAACCTTGTCTTGCCCAGTCTCCAGCCTACCATACCATTTCTGAACCATTTCCATGCTATGTGACTTGAGATCCTGCTTCAACTTTGGTCTAGAAGTAAGTCCTACTTCCTGCCTGATGAGCATTTACCTTATCACGCCAGGTCTCAGGCTCTTCAAACCACTTCTCAGCTATTTCTATGCAAAGGTACCATATGTATACTCTATTCACCTTCCCCTTTTCATTTATTACACAAAGAACAGTTGTTAAATCAACACTATCGTTGGATTATTCCTTGAAAAGACCTGTCAATCAGTTATGATATAACCTTAATTTCCATTCTTTCTGACTTCTTTGTCCAAAATACTCCTCCCTGACCACCACTCATATATATATACATACATATATATATAAATAACACAAATAATATTTTAATACAATAGTTTATATTAAATAATATTATATATACTATATTATTATAACATAATTCATATATGTAATCATCTTCCTCTTTTGGAATAAAAGCTCCTTGAGAATAGAGACTATCTTGTATACTTGTATTTATTTCCCCAGAGCTTAACACATAGTGCCTGGTACTTATTAGTGAATGCTTATTAAATGCCATTTCATTCATTTACTACTACATTTTCTTATATGAATATTTTATTTGTTGAACAGAGTAAAAAAACAAATGGAAGAAAACAGCTTGAGACAATTCTAAGGTTTAGAGAAAACAATTCCTCAGATACATATACTAAGAAGACTTATTTAAAGAAGTTTAAAGGCAAAGTACTAAATGATTACAAGTATGGCTTCAGTGCATTGTTTACTAGCAGCTAATTTGAACTTGACCATTTTGAGTTGTTGCTGGAAATTGGGAACTATGGGACTTTTTGTATAACAATTATTTTTGTTATACCTGAAAAAATAGGAATTTGAGGTTTCCTATCATAAGATAGAGGTGAGAGACTTCATATCAGGAGGCACTGCTTTGAAGCAAGAGATTACATAGAAGTTGACTGAGAAGTGGTAGCAAACTGAGAGAAGATGGAAGAAAAAAGCATAGAAGCCAGAATGAAAGGAGGAGAGGCCAAAGCAGAGGAAGAGAAGAACAACTGAACTGAATACTGAGAGAAGAACTTAAAGCTTGCTGATCTGAGTGGTTGGGGTAGTGGTGGTGACTAGTTTTGCTGCTGGGAGCTGATTGGAGGAAAGTAGCGTCTTCTAGGGTTTTAAGACCCAGCTGGACACATCTTCTTTGCTCTTTAGTGCCATCTATAGCTCAAGAAAGGAGAAAGCATTGCCTTTTCCCAGTCTGTATGACTGGAGAAGGAGAAACTCCTCAAATCCCAGAGAGCCTACTTGCGCTGTACTGTACATTCTAGACTTAAGGGAACTGTTTGTCACTAAATGAATGCAATGCTGCTGTTTTACTAAAATAACTTATTACTGCTGCCACGGCCTGAGAGTAGCAGAGAAGCTGGCATGTCTAGCAGAGGAATAGAGAGGCCATGAAGAAGAGTGATGCCACTTAACAGATGGCTCATGGTGCAGACCATTCCCTAGAGAGACCAAGAACATCACAGTCTATTGTCTAGACTGTAGACAATCCCCTTAATGAAAGGATTTGTTCTGTAAAACTTGGATTCAGTCAAAAGACCACACTTAAGGACCTAGAAGGCCACATGTGACCTCGAGGACATAGGCTTCCCACCCCTACTCTAGAGTCATGAGTTGCCCCAGGCACATGGCTTTCCCAGATATGTATGTCAGGCTTCTATAAGTTTGTGCCTATTCTCCCTACCCTTCCCCCAAACACACTATGTACATTGGTAAAAGACTATAAGCTAGGTTTATTAGTGTACTTTCATGTTTTGATTATTCCTGCTTTTGTCTTCTGAGTAAAAATGTTATTATGATGATTCTTACTTTTGCTTTCTTAGCAGTAAGAATATAAGTCAAATATGTCATTGTGACTGATTTGTGTAAGTGGGAAGCACACCACTGAGAGTTTAGGAACTATAGACTGGAGTGCAGACATGTATTTCTCCCACATTAGGGTTATCCCTAGGAGCTTGAGCGTTGTAACCATGTGGCTTCCCATGATCAGTGCCCCTCTGGGAACTCACGCCATCATGGTTGGGGCAAATTAACTGGGAGAGAGAGACAGAGACAGAGAGACAGAGACAAAGAGACAGAGACAGAGACTGAGCAACAGAGACAAAGACAGAGACAGAGAGAAGAACCACTCATGCCAGGATGAAGGCCTGACCTAAATTCATTTATGCATGCCACTACATGTTTCCCTACTTATCCTGTTTCCCTAAGCCATCTGGCCTACCTTCATTTTCAGCTGTAGAAACTAAGGTACAGTGTGAGATTCCATAGCTTGCCTCAAGTCATTCAAGTTGGTGCCAGAGTAAGAGTAAGATTTAGAGTACCAGGGTTTCAAGAGCCACAAGGTCTCTTTTCACTATAGATTTTATTATGGAGCCATTTAAAAGATGGATTCCTAGTCTAAATCACACTTTTTGTTTAAAATTCATAAAATTCACAGCAGCACAGAACACTTAGTATAAATAAATCTATAGTTCACAGATTGTTATGGCCCCTCTTCAGTTTTACCAGGAAATAACAGAAATCATTTATTATTTTTACTATTTTCCTGAAAAAGAGGCATCTTTGAGATAATCAATAAAAAGTATTGAATATCTCTTAGGTGCAGAGAGTTATGCTTACTAGGAAATGGGGTGCAAAAGTAATTGAAAATTCAGGACTCAGAATCAGAAAGACCTGGGTTTAAATCCTGCTTCAGACCCTAATTAGTTGCGTGACCCTGGGTAAAACATTTAACCTCTCTCATTTTACAGATGAGGAGGCTAGGGCAAACAGAAGGTAAGTGACTTGCCCAGGGTCACCCAGCTAATTAGTGCCTGAAGCAGGATTTAAATCCAGGTCTTCCTGAATCACACCTAAATTGTCAATCTGGGGAACTGGGGGATTGTGCTATCCTCAACAATAATAAGGAAGTTAGGAGAGGTGAAAGATTTAGGGGGAAAGATAATGAGTTCAGTTTGGGACATTTTGAATTCCAGAAGTCTACTAGATATCCCATTTAAGACATCTAAAGGGCAGTTGTGGATGTAAGAATGAGGGTCAGTAGAGAAGTTAGGGAGGGATAGGTGGATTTGAGAATCATCAGTATAGAAATGATAATTATTTAATTATAAGCCCATGGTGGCTGATGAGATCACCAAGTAAACTAGTGAAGGGGAGAAGAGAAGAGGGCCCAGGACAGAAGCATGTGGGACACCTATGGTTAGTAGCTATGACTGGGATGAAGATCGACCAAAATTGACTGCGGAATGCTCTGATAGGTGAGAAGAGAACCAGGAAAGAGTGGTATCCTGAAAACCTAGAGAGAAGAGAGTATCAAGAAGAGGGTGATCAACAGTGTCAAAGGATGTAGAGAGGACGAAGAGAATGAGTACTGGGAAAAGGCCATTGGATCTGGCAATTAAGAGATCATTGGTTACTTTGGTGAGAACAGTTTCAGTGGGATGATGAGTTTGGGAGCCAGGTTGTAGGGCATTGAAAAGAAAAGGAGAGGAGAGGAGATGGAAGAAATATTGTAGATGTCTTATTCAAGGATGTTAGCCAAAGAAAGAAAAGCTATAGAATGCTAGTGGGGATGGAAGGATTGAGTTTTTTGAGGATAAGAGGGACATAGGCATACTTGTAGGCAATAGAGAAGGGCCCAGTAAATAGGGAGAGATTGAAGATAAGTGATAGAATGGGGGTAGCAGAGGGGACAGTCTATTTGAGGAGATGAGGTGGAATAGGATCACTTGTGCAGGTAGAAGGGTTAGCCTTGATTAGAGATAGGGCTACCTTATCATGGGAAACAAAGATGAAGGAGATAGTGGCAGAAGACATTTGAGTGAAATGAACTAGGGAAGAGGAAAGAAGAAAGAGTTCATGATGAATGCCTTGATTTTTTTCAGTAAAATATGAGGAAAAAAATCTCAGCTGAGAGGATGAGAGAGGAAGAGCCAAGAAAGGTTTGAAGAAAGTTGAAGAAGTTTGGAAGAGCCACTGTGGAGAGTGGCATAAGGATTTGATAAGGAAGGATTGCCTGACAGCGGTGAGAGCCCAGTTGAGGTTTTGTGACATAGATTTGTAGTGAACACAGCCAAAAGTTACGTGATTTTCTTCAACTTTGTTCAATAACATGTGTGTAGGAGCCAAAACTGAGGTTTGGTATGGTAGAATTAACAATATGATAAAGGGACAAAAGAAGGACAGTATAGAGTTGAACTGGCTCATCAAGGAGTCAAAATGGGGAAAAGTGAAGATAGTGGCTAGTTTAGAGGTAATGGCCTGGTAGAGAACTGAGGGGTTGAGGGATTGAAGGTCATAGTGTGGACAAGGAGTAAGAATTGGTAAGGGAAGGCAGAGGGAGAGGTGGAAAGTCAAAAGATTATAAGATGAGGGGATTTCGTAATTTTCTTGAACATACAGGTGATGCCTTTGTAGATGATGACAAGATCAAGGGTATAGCCATCTTTGTGTGTATCTGAGGTGGGATGGAGGAACAGCTCATGGGAAGTGATTAGGTTGAAGAACTGAACGGTTAAGGTGTTTGAGGGAGAACCAATATGTATGTGGAAATCTCCTAGTAAGAGGGCAGGAGTTGGGGCAGAGAGAAAAATTATAAACTAGGGACTAAACTCATGGAAGAAGGAAGGATTGTGATCTGGAAGTCTAGACAACAGCTACCAGGATTTTGATTAGGATTTTCCTCTGGGAATGCAACAGTATCTCCTTGTGGTAATCATTCACTGCATTAGGTCATTATTCTTCCCAGGATTCATCTTTAAGCCAGGGCTCAGTAATTTACTTTGGACCTAAGAGCCAGCACCTAAACTCAGGAAACAAATAGATCTTTTAGTTTTCGGGGAAGGAAGGGGGAGTGGGAAGCATATTGTCATAGGACATTGACTTTTCAAATAGGGCTCCCCATTGGCCTAGAAGGGTCTCAAAGGATCCTTTAGAAAAGTTCAAAGAGGAAGCTAAAGGCGTCTGACCAAGATTGGGCCTGACCTGTGTATGGAGCAGCTGGCTGCTCTAGGATCTAGTCTCTCACCCTCTGCAGCTTCTCTCTCACCATCCTCTCAGGAAACAGTGCCCAAACCTGAGCTTATATAACTGAGATAGAACATGAGACATCCCAGAAGTCCCAGCAGGTTCCCAATTTTGCCCACATTGAGTGGCCTATGGCTGGCCTAACAAGTAGGAAAAATTTATTTGATTGAATTCAATAAAACAAGCATTTGGGCTAGGCCCTGGGGGTGCAAAGGTAAAAAAAAAAAAATCATACTTGCCCTCAAGGACTTTCCCTACTGTTGGGAAGAGATTCCCTTTTTTTCTGATACTTTTGAAGTTTGGAATAGATTTTCCAAAGAGTGTGGCTGCCATAATGAAATTTCTAATCACTTCTGAGGGTAAGTTCCTTGAAGGCAGGCACATTTTTTTGCTATAGTTTGCATCCTCATTCCCAAAACAGTGCCTTGAAATTAGCAAGGGCTTGATAAATGCTTGAATTTTATTAGGATTGTTTTGGACCTGATAAGGATTCTTAGAGGTCTGCTTTAGGTTCAAGTACAGTATCAAGAGCATTCCTGTTTGGCAATTTTTGTTGTTCAGTCATTTTTCAGTCCTGTTTGAATTTTTTGTGACTCCATTTGAGGGTTTTTGGGCAAAGATACTGGAGTGGTTTGCCATTTCTTTCTCCAGCTCTTTTTACAGATGAGGAACTAAAGCAACAGGGGTAATTGACTTGCCCAGGGTCACACAGATAGTAAGTGTCTGAGATCAGATTTGAACTCAGGAAGATGAGTTTATCCATTGTGCCACCTAGCTGCTGCAAGAAGATGTAAATTTATAATATATTGGGGCCCTTCCACTCTCCCTCATTCTCCAACGTGTGAAGATATGCTCTGATTTCCTCTGATGAGTATTTGCTAATTGGCTGCTGAAGGGAAGAACTGACTGATTATGTGATATGCCACACCTACCAGAAGAAGAAAGTTTGGGCTGGCAGTTCTTGGGGATGCAGTTCCCCAGGTGACAAGATGCTATTTCATCAAAGGTTGGGGAAGTCCTTCTCTATCCTGACCATAAATACATTCAGTTAGCTGGATACCTTTATCTCTCTTGTGTGGTTCCTTCCTTTAGCACTGATCTGGTGAGCCTGGGCTTGGTTTCTTCTTCTCCAGGCCCACAGCAGCTGGGAGTAGAGGCTGCTGCAGAATGTACCTGACTAAGCAGTGCCAGGAGCGTCCTGGGTCCAGAGGAAGAGTCACCACCAGAGAAGCCACCTAAAAGCTCATGATGGTCTATGAGGTCAATTACAGTCAATGTTTTTGCAAAAACCTGTTTTATGTCCTAACAAGGCTTGAATATTAGACTTCCAGGTGATTGTACTAGTGCTAAATAATATATTAAGATACTGAATCCTGATTAAAAAATTTTATTCTGTGTGCTGTGATCTTCGTATGTTTACCATTGCTTTCTTTCCCCTATTCTAGACTCAATTTATATTGTACATAGGGTACTTCTTTTTGCATGCCCCTGGAGTAGCTGGTGCAGGGTAGAGAGGGTTTAGCAGTACGCCAATAAATTTGAAAACTGGGGAACCTACTTCCCCTTTTGAGACGTTAGGCTTTCCCACAACTGAACCTTTGCAAACTTCCGTGACCAGATATAGTCCAGGGATTGGCACAGGTTGCCAAGTCCGGGGCCACAGCTGAGCAGTTGCCTCTACCCCCACGCTGGAATAGGAACCCAAAAGCATAGAGAGAAGACTTAGGGCCAGACCCCAGACTTCCTGACATCCCTTTCAGTCTCAAGCAACAGGTAGCATTTACTGTTCCCACATGAGAAGATGATACAGAGATGAGCTGTGGTCATATTGCTCTAGAAAAAGTCTCTTTGGCCAGTCCTTACATTGCAAACTTATCGATGTGTTTTGCCTCAACAGAGAGCTACTCGGCTGAGTCATTCACCTTCAATTTTACTGTGTACCTTCCTTCCATATCAATTGCTTGGGATTTTTATAGAAGATCTGGCTGTGGGAATTTGACTACTCTAACTGCTTGGCAATAATCTGACCTGAATAGTAAGCACAGCATGGGTTGATTCAGGGACTGACTGGGCCTTCTAACAAAAGAAATCCCTGAGGAGTTTCAGCCCACCATGGAGAACAAAAAGGAATCTGTTGATACAAAATGGTCCTGTTTATCCATAGAACATTGGTCCTATTCCTTATGTAACAGGAAAAAAAGGAGAATTTTCAGTTTATATTTAGCTCTAAATTCAACATCTCAATCTACTGACTTTTCTATTGACTAAAAAAAAGTATGTGTTTTGAACATATATGTATATATATATATATGCACACACACACATCACCACTAGATAGTAATTATTGTAAATAGTATAATTTTAAGTATAAAGGGATAAATAGGTATACCCAAGGGCTCTAAAAGTCTAATGATATTTAATATCCTCAGCGTGAAATAGTAATAAATTAGTCAGAATTAATTATTGAGCTAGGGTCTTGTTTACTCTGCTATGATCAATACTGATTATGTCTTCTTTTAAATGAGATATCTTTCATCAAATTTATTAGCATCTATAAGGAGATGAGAATGTTTTTGAATCTTCCTATTTATTTTATAGTATTAGCCAGATTGCTTTTTAATATAGGAACATTTAATGAATTAACATCTGGCTATTTCAGTGTAAGTATTAAGGAAATGATACTCCAATTGTTTCAAATACTTTGGAGAAAAAAAAAATAAGCAAGGTTTCCATCTTAGAGCTCCCATTCTCCCCAAAGGAGGCAGTTTCCTGGAGATCTCCTAGTGTTGTTTGAGCCTTCAGTTCAAATCTGACATAATGCTTATTCATTCATTCATTCAAGTGCTTGAAGGCAGCTGTCACGTCTCCCTCCCTGAACCCTCTTTCCCCCAAAAAAACCCCAATTCCTAATCTTTTCTTCTCTAGACTAAATCTCCCCATGTCTTTTGACTCATCTTTGTATGGCATGATCTAAAAAAAACCCACTGCTATCTTGTCACCCTCTTTGGAATACTCTATGGCAGTGGTTCTCAACCTTCCTAATGCCATGACCCTTTAATACTCGTATCTGCATGTGGGCCTGGAGATGGATAGAGGAGTGGTGTCTCAGTTCGTAAGACCATCGGAAATACATGTTTTCCGATGGTCTTAGGCGACCCCTGTGACCCCTGTGAAAAGGTCATTTGACCCCCAAAGGGGTCGCGACCCACAGGTTGAGACCCACTGCTCTATGCTCTATGACTGTTCTTCCCAGAATGTGGTTCCAAGACCTGTACATAGTGCTCCAGATGTAATTTGAGCAGCATATTTCAATAGGAATAATAAATTCACTGAATGAAATATTTATTAACTCTGAACCAAGGAGTCTTCTTGTCCTCCTGAACTTCCCCATTCCTTTCCATACATTTTCAGTATCTGGAGTTCTTGTTAACTTCAGGATGGAGGAAAGGAACAAGATCTCAGCCACGAAGAACATTTGAGAAAAATCAGAACACAGAACAGAGCCAACGTGAGCATTTCCAAAGTAAGTAGTGAAAGTCTCATTGGTGGTTCTTAGGCTTCAGATTCTTCTTAGGCCTGGTTACCTTCCTTTATATTGGAAAAATCTGTCTCTGCCAAAGGAAAAAAGTACTTTTAGGACCTATAAGAGAATGGAAATCAAATTTTGCGAAGACTTGACTACAGTAAGAGAAAACAGTTTCCCTCCACCTTTGTTTCTGGCAGTTTCCATCTCATAGGGTTACTGCAGATGAAATAGCTGTCGACAATGTATTCATTGCCATCATATCCCATAATATGTAGCTTCCTAAATCCCTTGGCCAGCCCAATATAGACAAAACCACTCCTTGGCTTAGGTGCATAAAATTCTACTTTTTTTTTTTGTAAAAAATGCCTCTGTTTTATAGCTTCAAAATTATATTCCATCAAAAGATTACAAGCTAGTTACAGTAACTATTCGTATTCCTTGCAGATGAAAAGAATTAGCCTTCTAAGCAAAAAGGAGGGTGAGTATATGTGTGACAGATGAAGTCATTGCTCATACAGTTACATCCAAATCTCCCTCTATCTCCCATCCTTTCCTAGGGCTGGAATGATGTAAATGAGTCTCTCCCACCTCCCCTCTCTACTTCCCACTCCTCTCCTAAATCCACAGCTCCTATTTCTAAGTCTTCACCCCAGCACCACATAGCACATGCTCATTGCCATATTGCTGGATACTGATAGACATGAATTTTAAAGGAAGAGCTACTATAAATTTATCTCTGGGTAATTTAGAAAATTATGGGGTGAAGGAGTGGGAAGGGAGGAGAGAGTGACCAGACTGCATCCTCGCTGGCCATGCCATGTCAAGAGTGTGCCCCCTTGCCATTATCTGCTTTCTGTCTGCGCCTGCATTTCTAAAAGGGTATTAAGCCTTAATTTGCCAAGATTTGGAGTGCTAAGCAAGGTGAGATCCTAGCCAGTGATTCCTGTGGGACCTGATTTATCTCCATCCAGGATCATTCTGACTATCCTGGAGGCACAGCCTTTGTGTCTCTACCTTGTTTTTGAATCGGCAGACATTTTTCCCCCACATGGAAAAGTGGCCAAGTATTATTTTAATCCATGACTTCATGTTCTGAATAGAGAATCAGCCATAAAAACAGAACCTTTCCATTCCCATTGAACTGCCTCATATTTGGGGTTTGCGTGATTATACATTCGGCTTTCTTGTCTGTTTGTCCTGGCCAAGGGGTGGACAGGCTCCATTTTGGCATTCCAGCTGATCATGATACTCAACCATTCATTTTACTTATTCACAGTGCTAGGGAGGGGCTATGGTGGTTTTGAAGATAAGACACTGGACCAAGAAGTCTCAACTAATCTAAACATTTTGTCCTAAGAGTTTTCTGATCTCAGGATCTAGTGAGTGCTTTGCACAGAGTATGTACTCAAGTGTTGGACAAAGTGACTTCATTTGAATCATCACAGACCCACGTGGGTGACTGTAAATGCCTTTCTACCACTTCTAAGTAGACACTACTGACTACCAATCAGGTGTTGAATAGGTATCTCAGATTGATTCTTGAAGCTCTTTTTGGGGTGATAGTGTCATCACACATACCTATAGCTTAGAGCCATTGGCAGTGAAGTTATATCTGACTTCAGGCACTTACTAGTTGTGTGACCTTGGGCAAGTCACTTAACCCTGTTTGCCTCAGTTTCCTCATCTGTAAAATGAGCTGGAGGGAGAAATGTCAAAACCACTCCAGTATCTTCATCAAGAAAACCCCAAATGGAGACACAAAGAGTAAGGCATGACACAAACAACAACCTAGGCTGTTGTGAGGATCGAAAGAGATAACAATTGTAAAGTGCTCAGCACAGAGCCTGTCACAAAGTAAGCTATTGTTATTATCATTTCAGGAATCACTTAAGCAAACCTACTACCCAGACATGTGCATGTACTAAGGAGTCATTAGACACTGTCTCATCTACTCAAAGACAAATTGCAGATGTTGAGAAATTGAGGCATGTGTCTAGGCTTCCAGACCACCCACCCCTGATTTATAAGACGACGTATCTGTAACTGGTGTCTGTAATGTGACCACTCGCCAGACAAAGATAGTGTCAAGTGCCTGTCTCGGTAATTAGCCAGTGGTTGATCAGGCTCAACAGGAGGCAGTAGAAAGGAGGGAGCCACCAGAGATCAAAGATGAATTGGCCCTAAGTAAGTCAAATTGTGGGAAAAGGGTCCTGTGAGTAACTGATGGAACAAGTTAGGGAGGGAAGCTTTTGACAGCATAGTAATCATAGCTCACATCTGTATGGCCCTTTAAAGTTTGGAAAGAGCTTGACATGCCTTATCTCCTTTAAGCCTTACAACAGAAAGCTTGAGGGGCAGGTACTAGAGTTATTATTATCCCTATGTCACAGAGAATGTATGCTATAGGAATGATGCTCCTCACTTTACAGATGTGGCCACTAAGACTTGGAGAGGCTGAATGAAGGTTGCCCAGGGTCACAGAACTAGAAAGTGTCGGAGGAGCCATTTAAACCGAGTGCTTCCTGACATATTGCTTCTCATTCTGGATCAG
Organism: Pseudochirops cupreus; assembly: GCA_028627135.1. NCBI lineage: Eukaryota > Metazoa > Chordata > Mammalia > Diprotodontia > Pseudocheiridae > Pseudochirops > Pseudochirops cupreus. Next base: position 309,243,916 of record CM053580.1, read on the forward strand.
AGCAAAAGTACCCTGTACAAAAGTAGGTTCTTAATTAAATGTTTAATTAAACATTGAGTTTAACTGAATTGTTTGTAAGCCAATAACTATATTTGAAGCAACATCTCTCTCTTTCTCTTTCTCTCTCTCTCTCTCTTTCTCTCTGACTGTCTGTCTCTCTTTGTCTCTCTCTTTGTCTCTGTCTCTGTCTCTCTGTCTCTCTCTCACACACACAGACACAGACACAGACACAGACACAGACACACAGACACACACACACACACACACCACACATTAACACAGGAATGATAGATAGAGAACTGTCCTTAAAATCAGGGAGATCCGGGTTCTAGCGCCACTTCTGACATAGACTGTGTGGTCCTGGGCAAGAGACTTAACCTCTCATCCTTTAAGTGGATCAGTTGAAGAGAAAGTACCAACTTTATTGGTAAAGTTAGTTTCTTCGCCGGGAAGTTCCCTCTGCAATGAAGATATATGGATTTCTTGACTAGCTGTCTTATTTCGTAATGACTGAGTTTGCATTCTTGTGCCCACTGTGGTAAATTTACCCTTTTGAAATTATTCTCCCTGGTGAATTCTGCCAGGGACTTGGAATGCTCAAGGAAGACAATTCAGTTCATCATTGTGTTATCCTTAAGGACATCATGGCATTTCCAGAAACTGGGTGCCCTTAAGAACAACACAAAAATGGACAAGACTGGGAAAGCTGCTGAACATGCCAGTGCTGAGCATCCAGCAAATCAATAAGCATGTATTAAGCACCTCATATGTCCCAGATACAGTGCTAAGCACTAAGGGTTTTAAAGGAGGCAAAAGACAGTTCTTGCCTTTAAGGAGCAAACAGTTGGATGGTTCCAGTGTCCACTTCCTCTTTGGAATCAATCAATAGGCATTTAGTAAGTACCTGTTATAGGCACCCTGCCAAGCACTGGTCATGCCAAGATAAAGTAAAACAGTCCTTATCCACAAGAAGCTTACATTTTTAAGTGGGGGAGGGAAGACAATTTGTTGTTGTTATTGTTTAGTCATTTCAGTTATGTCTGAATCTTTGTGACCCTATTTGAAGTGGTTTGCCATTACGTTCTCCAGTGCCTTTTACTGATGAGGAAACTGAGGCAAACAGGGTTAAGTGACTTGCCCAGGGTCATACAATTGGTAAGTGTCTGAAGCTGTATTTGAACTCACTAAGATGAGTCTACCTGACTTCAGATTCAGCATTCTATCCACTGTGCCCCTTAACTGCCCCGGAGGAGAGACAATGTACACAGAAAAATGTTTAATATGCACAGGCAAATGATTGTGAATGAACTCTGGGGCAATTGTTACCAGTTGGGGGCCCTGCTGGTAAAAAAAAAACCATCATCAAAGACATGATGAAAATTCACAAGGTTACCTCTTCCCAGCCTTCTTGCTTGGGGGTCACATGGGATGAGGAAAGGGGTTGGTTTCTAGAGAAAAAAATGGAATGCAGTCCCTCCTTCCGTACCCATGGCAGGGAAACATCATCGGGTCCCTTCTTCAGACAGTTTTAGTTTTCACAAATTTGCCAGGCAGCCATGTTGGTCAGTGGAAATACTGAAATGCTCTGGAGTTGTGCCATGGGCTCCCTAAGAGCAAAGTTCTAACCTCTGACTAACCACTTATGAAACTCAAATGATAATATGAAAATAATGATGTGCCAACATCTGGACTTGGAAGCATGGTTCCAATAGAAAACACTCTGGTGAGCATTATTGCTCTCTCCTTCCAGGCTCCCAGAAAAAGCACACAGATCTGCAGCTGCTTCTTCATGTAAATTGGAGTCCCTTGGAAAATTCTCTTCCCTACAGGGGCAAAAATAAATTCTAGGAAGATATAAGAATTAAAAATAAAACATAAAGTCTTTTCTCAGAGCATTTGAATTGAATCTCCAAGGAAAATAGTACCTTTTTATGATATCATAAATCAATGCTTATCTAATCTCAACATCTCTGTTCAGAAACTTTCTCTACCCTTTTCCTAGGCCAAAACTAACAGGCTGACTTCTTTTGAAACATTAAAACAGTTCTTTATTTAATGGTAAGAAAACTGAAGGAAAATTTCTTTTCTCTGCTTTTATTATTTTGATCTTAATTTTTTTTTTCTCACAGAAAAGAAGTTATAGTAATGCAGCTAGGGTGGGGTTGAAGTCCTTATTGTTCCATTTTAACTGTGTTTAACTTGGGGTGTATCTGTAATCTTCTACCCAACATGCCCCACTGGGAAAGGGGGAAAAAGAGGAAATGAGCTCAGGGAATGAGCCCCTGGCTTGTGCCTTTAGTGGGCTCTGCCGAGACAATGCTGGAAAGCACCAGGGAGCAAGCACTTAGATTCAGCCCAGCAGGAAGAGATATAGGATGAGGAGTGAGGCTTTTCAAGAAAGGAAAAAAAAAACAAACCAAAATGTAGTACAGGTGCTCAGATCTACCTCCCAATACAAGTATTTGAGGAAAGGGAATGGGCTGGCCACTCACTCAGAGGCCTAAGTCAGAGATGTGGGGAGACCTACACCGAGATGGAATCCACTCCAAAAGTCTGGCATTTATTTAGCCTTTGGGATTGCATGAGTGGCTGGCCACTTTCCCTCCTTAAGCCTGAAGTGTTAGGTGATTTGAACATGAGCACCTGACCTGGGTGCTTGGAATATGCCTACCAACCGAAAGTGTTTAGTCCAAGAAAGGAACATAGGTATCTCCTCCGGTGCTAAATGTTTAATGCATTTGTTCTTATTCCTCTTTTTCCTGCTATGGTTATGATCAAAGGACTGAATATAGTTATATGAGCTGGGTGTGGTGTAGTGCTTAGAGAACCAGCCATGATGTCAGGAAGACCTTGGTCCAGTCCAATCTCTAAAATCAACTGACTGTGTTGCCCTAGGCAAGTTAATCACTCAGGGCGACAGTCAGTCAGTCAACCCTAAGCAACTCTAAGACTTCCATTGTGTAAGTTATCGATATGCATTGGTAAAGGGGATTTCCTCACAAGGAGCCCTCTACAGCTATGAAATCACAGTCCAGACCAAAAACAATGCTTTAATTTGCTGTATGATATAGAGCTATGTGTGAGCAAATGTTATTGAAATGCGACAGAGAAGAGGGTGAAGTTTTCCAGTGAGTGGGATCTAAGCCAAGCGTCTAATTGGATACATCCACACTTATCAAACCCTTTGAATAATGAAATGATGGCTGCTGACTGTGAAAGGGACAGAGCGAAGGGATTAAGGTAGCCAGCAATATGGAATTCCCCCTAAGTACCCTAGAGCTTTGGGTGGAGCATAGAACAGCTGGGGTGAACATGTGCCTGAGAGCACTTTGTCTTTTTGTTGTTGTTGTCTATGAATAGGATCAGAGATGTGTGATTCTATGAATTATTTCTAAAATGAGAAATTGGTTGAATTATGGGGCATAAAACATCTGCTTCAAAACCCAACTTAGGCCCTAAGGTGGGAGCTAGTCAAGGACCCAAGTTCTGAGTTGGCCTGTCTATCTATCCTTCTTCCTCTTCCAGGATAATTAGGATTCAGTCAGTGACTGAAGACTCACTGTGGTTTCTGAACCTGTCCTTTTCTCTTGAAACCATTTTCTTTCCTGGTTCTACTATCTACAGCCTAAATAGGCTCCCTGAGTGGCAGAGGTCCTAGATTCAGTGCAGCAGCAGGCTCTTCTCCTTTGAGGGCAGTTATAGTATGACTTTTACCTCTCACAGGTCTGTAGACTAGTGCCAAAGGATCCCTGTGGTAAAGATGCCAGGACTGGGCCTGCAGAGAACAAAGGAAGTCTAATGGCTAAGCCACTTCCTCAGAAGAAATCTGGATTGGCCATGATACTGCATTGAGCTCTTGGCACAGCTGAGGGATGGGAACCTAGTCTGTTGTTTGCTTCCTTGCCTTGAAGATAGAGCTTCTATTCACATAGTGCCCTAACTCAGTCAAACCTCCTTTATCCCCGATGTACCCTGCCCCCTCCTCATCCCTACCCGCTGTTGTCAGTAGGACACTGGAGGTAGAAGGCGGTTGAGTTGCGTTGCCAGCCCCCATTGCCAGGCCTCTGTCTGGAAACCTCCGGGCAGGGTTCCAGGTAGGATCCTGAGTTTGAGCAGTGCAGAAGAGGATATATTCGCTCCATCTGCTATTGCAGCCTGCTTCCTGATGGGGAGGGCAGCAAAGGGGCTTTTTGTGGGGGGGGGGTTGATTTTTTTCTATGTCCCATCTTTCTATTATCCATGGCAAAGGAGAAAGAACAGACTCTTTTGGCTTGGTTGGACCCAGAGAGAAGTAAAAGCAGTACAGGTAGAAGTTGTGGGGAGGCAAACTTAAGTTTGATGTTAAGAAGGGAAAAACCCAGAACAACAAAACAAAAACTTTCTCATAATTAGGATTATTCAAGACTGGAATTGACTGCCACAGGAAATAGTGACTTCCTTGTCTCTGGAGTCTCTGGTGGAGGGAAGATGGCCCCTTACTGAGGACGGTGTGCAGAGGATTTCTCTTCTGGTGTGGACTGGAGCAGATGGGGCAGGGGACCCTTGAGATCCCTTCCAATGTGAGATTCTGTGACTCTCTGATCCCAGCTGCACTCACCCTGATCAAACCACTGTGTGACAGAGGGCAAAGCCTATTTCTGCTTTCTTTTTCCAAGCTGAGGTCATCTCCAGTGAGCCTTCACAAGGGCATCTTCTGCCTGATTTAGGTATAATATCCACAGATCTCAGATATCTGTTATGGTCACAGGATTGCACAGAACAGTTGCTAATTATTCCAAATGATCAAGGTCCCTCTTCCTCCTTTAAATAACTGCCGCCCCCACCCTGGCTATCAAGTGTTCACCTCAGTGTGAAAGACCATAGCTGGGGGGTCCTGCTGCTCTCCGACCTAAACTTTAGTTCCATGTGCCATGCTTGGGAACACCAGAGAAGCAAGGTCACTGGGTACCAGAGAGGTAAGTGTCTATCTAACTATAATTCAAGAGCTAGTAACCCAGGAGGTCACTTGGAATTGTGTACTCCTTGGTGCTCCATACTCACTGTCATCTCCCTCACCATACTCCTTTCTAGTCATACTATTTAATGTAGCACGCCGTCCTGTAGAGGCAATAACACTGGCATACCCAGGATGGGTGCTGGCACAGGTTCTTAGATCTGCTTTACTAGGACAGATAACTGTTTAAGGGGTCAACAATCTTTTTTAATTACGTTCACTAGTTCAGGGGAAAAGTCAGCACCCTGAACTTCAGAGAAAATGAAAATAGACAAATAAAGACCAACAGACAGGGCTCTGACTGCCTGAGTCAACTATACACTTTACATACTTCCCTGGATTTGAGAGAGCCTTTACATCTGAGCAGTTGGGGAGCTCTGAACATATGACCACTCAGAATCTCAACCAGGGAATCAAAAGATCCTTCTCATAAGTGAGCCCCCAAAACAAAATACCAACTCAAAGTGTATGTATATACACTTCTTGGAGCCAGAAAGTATCACAACCCTGGTGACTCAGTGCCTAATTAGAAATGAGCAAAAGGTGTGAGAGCCTTCTTGCAAGCAAGCCTCCCTTGAGCAAGCTTCCCTTAATGAACTCCACGTGAGGCCTATTAATGGGCAGGGAAGATCTTATATTCTATTAACATTATATGCCCCTCCTTTCCTTAGATTATTTAGTTGATTTATTTCCTGGGGGCAGCTCCACTGGTTTGCCTTGACAGAGTGAAAGGAGGGGAATAGTCAAAGGATCATAGATTTAGAAACAGGAGGTACTAACATCCTCATTTGATAGATGAGGAGATAAAGAGCGTAAATGATTTTGCCCGGTGTCAGGTTGTTCATACCAGAAGTAGGCTTTGAATCCAGGTCCCATGACTTCAAAACCAGTGTTCTTTCTAGTGTCATCTAGAGGAGGGAAGATAGTCAACTTGTTGGTGATAATGTGCTTCCAAACCCAGGTCTGCTGACTCTAGAATCAGCATTTTCACTTTACCCTGAAAAGGGAAAAGTTTATGAAGCAGCTTCCGAAGTCTGTGTGTAAATAGAGAGAAGCAATTTCTTCTTTCCCAGAATCCACCGCCTGGCTTCAATTTGTTTTTTTTTTTAGCAGCCAAGTTGACAGGTGTAGCCTAGCTACCTGAGTCACTAGCCACTTGCTCCACTACTAGCTTCTCCACAGTTGGGATCCAGAGCAGTCCTCAACAATTCACTGCCTAGGCAAGTTTGAATGTCTGTCTCCTGTCTAGTTCTGACTCAATGAAGAAGGTATAGCTTTGTGTGGTCTAAAGGAGACTGGCCTGGGTGTTAAGGATCTTCTACCTTCAAGACCTTTGAGTGAGTACTTGATCTGCTGGAGTCTATAAAGAGACTCCACAGGCCTGAGGGCTAATAATGTGCTTCATAATTTATTTATTTTTTGCTTTTTGGAGGGGGGAGGGCAAGGCAATTGGAGTTAAGTGACTTGTCCAAGGTCACATGGCTAGTAAGTGTTAAGTGTCTGAGTCTGGATTTGAACTCAGGTTCTCCTGACTCCAGGGCCAGTGCTCTATTCACTGTGCCACTTAGCTGCCCCATATGCTTCACAATTTTGTTAAACATCTAAGATTATTATTATTTATAAAGTGTTGTTGTTCAGTCACTTCTGATTCTTCATGACCCCATTTGGGGTTTTCTGGCAAAGATACTAGAGTGGTTTGCCATTTCCTTTTCCAGTTCATTCTACAGATGAGGAAACTGAGACAAACAGGGATAAGTGACTTGCCTAGGGTCATATAACTAGGAAGTATGTGGGGCCAGATTTGAAGTCACAAAGAGGAGTCCTCCTGACTCCAAGTCTAGCATTCTATCCACTTTGCCACCTACCTCCCCATTTGTAAAGTACTGCTTAGCCATTGCTCTAGTTAAACATTTTTGCTAATACATACATGTGATTATATATGTAAAATCAATATAATATATGCAGCAGTAACAATTTCTTACAGTGGTTCTCAACCTGTGGGTCATGACCCCTTTGAGGGTCGAACGTGCCTTTCACAGGGATAACAGGGGTCACCTAAGACCATTGGAAAACACGTATCTTCAATGATCCTAGGAACTGAGATACTGCTCCTCTATCCGTCTCTAGGCAGGTCTGCCCACATGCAGATACACCCACATAGGAATATTAAAGGGTCGAGGCATTAGGAAGGTTGAGAACCACTGATTTATTATGGTGATGATGGATTGTTGTGGGAGGAAGGTATGCAAGCTTCCCTAAGGACCTTGAAGGACAAACTGCTGCAACATCTGGTCCTGACAACAGCCCCAAGCTGGGGTAGCAGACTGGAGCTGGTTCTATTCTTTTGCCACAGAGCAGAGTTGGCCAGAGGGAGGAAAGGAGGTGAGACCAATTAGCCTTTCCTGATACTTGCTTCCTCTAGGCCTCTCATAATAGAAAGGGGCCCAGAAGGCCAGTCTTCTCAACATTGCTCCTTCTCATTGGTTAAAACCATCCTCGAACACCCTCTTGTGTCCATAAAAGCCAGAAATATCAAATTTGTCAGGCAATTAATTAAAGAATAATTTATTAGGCTCTTACTGCATGCCAGGTACCATGCAAAACGGGTATAAAGAAAGACAAAAACAGTCTTTGTCTTCAAGGAGTGTACATTCTAACAGGGAAGACAACATGTGAATAATTATCTATGTACAAGATATTTTATACTCCTGGAGAGCAAAAGCAAAAATAACACCTTTGGATTGTAAGTTTGTTGAGGGCAGGGGCTCTTTTGCCTCTTTTTGTGTCCCCAGAGCTTGGCACAGGGCCTGGCATGTAGTAGGTTCTTCGTAGATATTGACTGATTAATTGATTAATGGGAGAAGTAGGAAGACTTTTTTTAAAAATTCAGAGTAAAAGGATATTTAAGGGAAGATTTGGCAAAGCGCTGACACATACCTCAAAACCATTCTTACTTTGCCACCTCTTGCAAATCCCAGTTCCACATTGTTGTCACTGTGCTGCTTCTTTTATGATCCAGTCAAATCCAGTCATTTTATATTATTGCTTTTAAATCTTAACTTTAAGCCATCTGTAGAAGGGTGAATTTGCCAACAACAGATTCTTCCTGTTTCTTAATTTAGTCTTTCACTTTACTTTGTTTTCAGAGCTAGGGCATAGAGGCCTAAAACAGGAAAGGGACCCAAGTCTCGTCTATGGCTGCCATTGCTTCTTCCTTGAGCAGATCCCATGACTTGTTATGTTTCTGACTTTTAAATAGGCTTTCTTATGGAATGGGACCGCTGGACATACAGTGGTGAGTTTTGTACTTCCTCTCCTTAAGAGCATTTTTGGTTATAGTGAACTTCCAGGAGAAATACCTTATTGTTCAAGGGCCATCTTAAAATGAAGGCATTGAGCATTTTTTTTTCATCTTTCATCATTGTCGTCATAGTGGATTCTAGGATGGTGCTGGGTCCAGACGTATCCCTAGCAAATAGGAAGAGGAAACATGCCAAATCAAATTTTAAGGCAGCATTTAAATATAAGTAAAACCTGTTTCTTTCATTATCATCCTCTTGTGTTGCCTCATTGGGAGTATAGAGGTGACTCTGGGTTCTAAAAGGCCACACCAGGGAAGTGCAAGCTCTGGCAGGAACTAATCCATCTGTAAAGGCTTCTAGTTTGTTCCCTGTGATGGGCTGCATGTCTGGTAGTCAACTAGCTAGCCCAAACCAAGTTGAGTGCTTTGTTATTAAGACAGGATGGCTGCAGGTTATGACTTTTTAAGCCACAGCAACTCTCAAAAATCATGTATGCTAAAGTTATAGACAGATTGTGATTTGTCCTAATGGAAGGAACTCCCACATGGACAGAATTGTACATTCTCGAAGTACTCGAGTAAGAAATCTTGTTAAAATGGGCCTCATGGGCATTCTCTGAAGCTTAGGATCCCAGATGTAATACTCCTAGTTCTACTCTTCACTCTCTGGAATTCTCCACCTCCTCATCAACAGCTTTCTCACCGCTGAGATGACTCTGCCTTGCATCCCTTTCCTTTGATTGGAGAGTCCTTGGCCTGGACTGCCCTTTTATGAGCTTCCCAGCTCCTTTTGACCTCAGCTCCACTCCTCACTCTTGGACCGTTTGATTTCACCATAGCCTTTCCCTTATGGGGGCATCTTCCTCCTTTCCCCTCTCTTTTCAGTTCCCATTTGTGTATGAGCTTCTCCACTAGAATGTTAGGTCCTAGTTGTTTGCTCTTCATTTTTGCTGAGGTTTTTGTATTTTATCGTAGAGACAACAGAGAGCCAGTGAAGATTTCTGAGGAGGATGGGAGGTAATAGGGTCTGAAATGTATTTTAGAAATATAAATTTCACAGCTTTGGCCGGGCTGGATTGGAGAAGAGGGAGCTGAAGAAGAAAGGACAAACAGTTAGCATATTGTTGTTTGTCCTTCGTTGTAAAGAGGAACGATGACTTTCCAATGAATTGAATTTTAGTGAGGCAGAGTTGCACAAAGTCATGAGCCTCCCTCTCTCATCCAGAGTCATCAAAGTCCAAGACAAATGTTGGGCCAACTGGTGATGATTCGGGATGCAGTGGATGACCTTGGTGGCTTTGGTATTTGACCCTAGCTCTAAGCACTCCACAGCGCCTGCTTCTGTGGTCTGCATGGCCTTTGGAATAAATTGTTCTCTTCAGCCCATTGTGCCAGGGAATTGGGGTAGACTAACTACCCCCTAACTTACCAACGGGTTTGAAACTTCTCTATTACCCTCAACTTAATTTAGCCCATCTGCCAAGATGGTTTTTCCAGGGTGTGGCCACTGGGCACACTACAGCTTCTTGGAGCCACAAGTAAGAGCTGGGTGAAGGTGGGCACCAAAGGCAGATGAATGGCCCTGAAAAGGGCTCAGCAGCCCTCACAGCAGAGGTGCTGGTCCCCCCTTAACTGGGATTTATATCTACAGTGCTAGAATATAGCAAGTATCATCTGTCAATCTACTATATATCAATTTATTTCTCTACTTACCTATCAACCTAGTGTCTATTAATCACTCTCTCTCTTTCTCTCTCTCTGTCTCTCTCTCTTTCTGTCTCTTTCTCTTTCTGTCTGTCTCTTTCTGTCTCTGTCTCTCTGTCTTTCTCTCTCTGTCTCTCTCTCTGTCTCTCTCTGTCTCTCTCTCTCTCTCTCTCTCACACACACACACACACACACACACACACACACACACACATACAATTAGAAGGGACTTCAGAGGTCATCTAGTCCAACTCCTGCTCCTTCATTTGTAAAATCAGGAAATGAAGTTCCGGGAATATTAAATGATTTGTGAAAGGTTATACAGGTAGTTAATGACAGAGGAGGGATTTGAACCCAGGTATTCTGACTGCCCCTAAAAGGGAAATTTTTATGAAGGGCAACAACTTCTGAAGTTTGTGTCTAAATGGGGCTGAGCAATCTCCTCTTCCTTAATGTCTTCTACCTGGTTTTGTCTTAGAAACTGAGGTCTTTTTTTTTTTCTTTTAAGCAGCCTGGTTGACAGGTGTAGCCTGGCTATTCGCCCTATCACTGCCTTCTTCATGGCAGGGATCCAGGGCAGTCCTCAGGGATGGAGTCATCCTCAATTAACACTCATAAAGGGTGCTTTTATATCTTTTTTAAAAAATTTTTTTTGCTTTTTGGAGGGCAGTTGGGGTTAAGTGACTTGCCCAAGGTCACGGCTAGTTTTTATGTTAAGTTTCTGATGCTGCATTTGAATTCAGGTCCTCCTGACTCCAAGGCTGGTGCTCTATTCACTGCACCACCTAGCTGCCCGATGTTTTTATATCTTCAGTGCTTCCTATAGCTGAGGATGTGCTTGTTCATCCAAGTTTAAGCATCGAAAAATGCACATTTTATTTTTACTTTATTCTATATCTTGGCAAAATCACCTAATTCCCTACTCCCCACCCCCACCCCAAACAAAACAAAACAAAAAACTTACAATGGAAACTCTTCCCTGCATTTGTGTTTAATCTTGGGTTTTGGCCAAGCAAAAAAATAAAAAATAAAATAAGGAAAACGCAGGTTAGTGGAATAAGAACAAACCTAAGGTTTTAGTGTTGGAGGCGTACTGAAATCTGGTTCTTCTTTGCTCCGTAACCTTATGATTCACAAAGGTGATGAAGGAAAAAAAACAACAAAAATATGCTTCTTTATTGAAAGGTAGGCACTTCAATTTGTCCTAATTTAGAATATTAAACTACAGTTTAGCTGCCTCCCTTCCTGTATCCCTCCCTCCCTCCCTCCCACCCCTTTTCTATGTGTGGGTGTCTCTTTGTCTCTGTCTCTCTTCCTCCCTACTCCACCATTCTCATCACCCTTTTCTGAAATTCAAAATCTTTTGACAGACATTTAAATAATTAAAAATAAATTACTCCCTCTTTTATGCTTTATGTTTGATAATTCTTTAGTGCATTATGTTATTGAAAATGAAATCACTTTTGGGGATGTTTGTGGTTTGGCTGACTGGGTGGGAAGCTGCTTTCTGGCCTTCAGGAGTGCTTTTCTTTCCATTTAAAGAACACTTACTGGATCTGGTACTTGAGGGGAAAAAATGCCAAAAGCAGAAAGAAGGGAAAGATTAATTTCTCTGCTGAGCCTCCAAGAAGATTTTTCTCCTCCTGGTTTTATGGATCTGAGGGTGGTGAGAATAGGGTAGAAAAATCTTTCCAAGAGAATCCAATATTTTATTTCTCATTTCAAGAGAGTTTATGGAGAGGGAGTTGTGACATGGGGGAGAACCTGGGAGTTGGGAGGCTTTGCTCTGCCACTTGTGAACTAGGTGATGGACAAATCAGCTCGTCTCCCTGACCTTCAGCTTCTGCATCTGTCATACTACCTATTCCACAAGGCTGTTATAGGGAAAACATTTTGCAAACTTTAAAAAACTCTCTGTGATTCTGTCAACTTGGGGAACTCCCTTCCCCAGAGTGGCTCCCACCCATCTGTTAGTAGCTGATTCCTAGGGGTTGCCTGTGATACAACAGAGATTAAATGATTTGTCCCGGGTCACATAAGTAGTATCAGAGGTGGAGCAGCACTTTAAACTGTTGGATAGTTGCTGATCTGCATTGGTAAAGGGAGTTTCCTCACCAGGAAGTCTCCTACACAGATGAAGTAACAGGTCAGGACCCCTCCTCCCCAAATAATTAAGAATATTCCCTCTCTTCGGGGGTGGCTAGGTGGCACCGTGAATAGAGCCCCCACTCTGGAGTCAGGAGGACCTGAGTTCAAATCCAACCTCAGACACTTGACACTTACTAGCTGTGTGACCTTGAGCAAGTCACTTAACCCCAATTGCCCCTCCAAAAATCAAAAATCAAAATTAAAATTAAAATTAAATTAAATTTAAAAAAAGAATATTATCTAACTTCATGCTGGAGGAAGCATGTGCAATGGCTAGGGCAGTAAACTCCTAATCAGGAAGATGTGGATTCAGATCTTCCCATAGATACTTGCTGCATGATTTTGGGAAAGTCATTCAACCACTCTGTGCCTCAATTTCCTCATCTGCAAATGAAGGTATAAGTGGCTTCTAAATGCTCTGAGTCCATGATCAAAATGGATTTGGTTTTTGTCATTGTTGTGCTAGGTTGATCTTTTGGGGTCTAATATTCTTCCTTTTTATTTTTAAATTTTATATTATTCATTTTAAAGTTAAATGCAAAGTAAGAGAAGAACATTTCCATGTATACAGCAGAATAAAAAGAAAGGATTCAACATAAAACCATAAATTTCTATTTTAGACTGTTTACTTTTTAAAATTTTACAATAAATACTACCCATTGTTTTCTTTTTTTAAATTCACTTTTTGGAGGGAGAAGGCAGGGCAATTGGGGTTAAGTGACTTGTCCAAGGTCACATGGCTAGTTAAGGGTCTGGGGCTGGATTTGAACTCAGGTCCTCCTGACTCCAGGACCAGTGCTCTATGCACTGCGCCACCTAGTCACCCCTACAGATTGTTTTCAAAGCTACTCAGTATTTCTGTGCTTCCTTCTAAGTTTTCTTTTGTTCTCTGTTGTACTTTTTATTTTTTTCTCACTCTCTCCCCACCCCACCCTAGAAAAGGCTACAATTAAATATGAATATACATATATATGCACATACATACATATACATCCATACACACATAAGCATATACGTAAGATCATACTATACGTATTTCTATTTGTCAGTTCTTTCTCTAGAGAGCCAGTGCATTTTTAAGAGGCAGTGTGATGTAGTATGGGGGGAGTCTTTTTTCTTCCTTTTTAAAAGAAACCAAATTAGCCTGTTAACGGATGTCATTATGGAAGTGAAACAAGCATGGGCAGAGTGTGGTATTGGCCAGACTGCACAGTTTCCCTTGATAGGTCTGGAGGCCTGAGCCTCAGTTCTGACTAGTGCTGACATCTATCTGCTATGAGAATATGAACAGAAACCTAATTATTCTTTCTGCTTATTCCATTCTCCCTAATTCCTACTGAGCACTCCCACCAGGGCACATCATAGCCCTCTAGGCACCACAGACTAGAGATATGGAACAATTACCCCCAAATCCCAGCCCTCCAAGAGCTGTAGTCCCAGCCCAAACCAATTCAGTCAGCTCTTCCAAAACTCCTGGTCGTCTGCCATCTGCATGTTCATTCCAAGGTACAGATGTCTTGCCAGCTCCCTGAAGCTGGCCCCTGGCTCATGTCTGGTATTTGGGTTTTTGTCTTTGCCACACAAGGACTGCAATCTTCTTCATGCAGAATGTGTTACTTGGCTCTTAGAGATCAGAATGGAAATATCCTTCCCTTAACAGACATCATAGCCTGGGACCAGCCTACAGCTTGCTTTCGCTAGACCTTCTATGGGATTAGACCAACTGCTATGATCTCCAGGGGTCTAGGATAGAGAAGGGTATTACCAGTCTGAGGGCTCCACACCTTTTGTCAGGGAAAGTATAAAAAAATACAAGCCTGAAAAATAATCCTGTGGCACACTGACCCACATTAATGATTACCAAGCAGAAGGTGCTCTAATCTGGTTTATGTGAGTCAAGAATTTGCTAAATCACATTACCATTTGGGCCTCTAGTATCCAAGATCAGATTTTTAATTAAGCCCAGTGAGTTTGTGCCTAGGGATTCCCAGAGTCCCCTGCTATCCTCCAAGTCCCCCCAGGTTAACTGAGACTTAAGCAATTAGCCTTCATCCCTTTGCTCTCAGGAAGAGAATTTAGAAGGCCCTTGGGGTGCTAGTTTTGGGAGATAGTGTAGAACAGAAGAAATAGGATTGAACATGGAGTCTCAGGTCCTGAGTTTGAAACCTGGCTCTGCTATTTACAGCCTCTATGGTCTTTGACAAATAACTTAACCTCTTTGGGCCTCACTTCCTCATCTGTAAAATGAAGAATTTGGACTAGATAACATCTAAGGTTAAAATTAATCATTTCAGGGTGGCTAGGTGGCTCAGTGACTAGAGCACTTGTCCTGGAGTCAGGAGGACCTGAGTTCAAATCCACAGTCAGACACTTAACACTAGCTGTGTGACCTTGGACAAGTCACTTAACCCTAATTGCCCTGCCTTCCCCCCTCCAAAAAGAAAAAAAAATAATCATTTCATTTATAAGATACTGGAAATCTTTTGCACAAACAAAATGAATGCAACTAGTGTAAGAAGGGAGGTAGTCAAATGATAAAAAAAAAAATCTTTGCATCAAATTTCGCTTGAGGGTCTGATAGCCAGTAAATAGGGGACTGATATAAATACATAGGTCCAAAAGCGATCCTCCAAGAAATGAGCAGTCAAAGGATATGAAGACACAGTTCTCAAATGAAAAAGTGCATGCTCACATTGTGTGATGACCAACTTTGATAGACTTAGCTTGTCTTAGCAATGCAATGATCTTAGACAATTACAAAAGACTCATGATGGTAAGAGATATCCACATCCAGAGAAAGAAGTATGGAGTCTGAATGCAGGTTGAAGCAGCCTATTTTCTCTCTCTTTTTTTCTTTCTCATGGTTTTTCCCTTTTGTTTTGATTCTTCTTTTACAATACGACTAATGTGGACGTATGTTTAATATGATTGAACATGGATAGCCTGCATCAGATTGCATGCTATCTTGGGGAAGGGGGAGAAAAAGGAGGGGAAAATTTTAGAACTCAAAATTTTATAAAAGTGAATATTGAAAACTAAAAATAAATTAATTTTTAGAAAAAAAGAAAATTTGCAGGCTACTTACAACTGTAGGGAAGATTATGCCAAATCACTAAAACAGCAGGAATATAAATCAAAACAACCCTGAGATTTTACCTCACACCCAGAAAAGTGGTAAAGATGACAGAAGATGGGAATAGGCAATGCTGGAACAATTGTGGAAAGACAGGCTCATTAACACAATATTGGTAGAGGAAAGCAATCTGGAATCTTGCTAAGAAAGTGGTTACCCTCTCACCTAGAGATCTGGCTACTAGGTACATGCCCCTAAGGAGGTCAAAGATTAAAAAGAAAGGCACTGTACATACCAGAATATTAATAGCAGCACCTTTTATAGTGGCAAAGACCTGGAAACAAAAGAGATACCCATCCAATGGGAAGAGGCTAAACAAATTGTGGCACAGGAATTTAGTGGAATGTTATTGTGCCGTAAAGAAAGAGTGAATACATACCAATGAAAAGACAATTCAACAGAACCAGAGAAACAAAAACAGGCCCTGACTGATGGGAGTTCCATCCTCAGAACACATGTAGTATTCTCTTCCCGCTGCCAGTCCGCATGGAAAAGGCTGGGGAGGCTGCTTCTGGAAAGGCATTGTGAAAGGCAATAGAAGGGTGCTCCTCTCCTCTTTGGAACATGCACATACATTCTGCAATGGATTTTGGTCTGCTGACCACTTTATGAAAAGGCACTCTGTTGATTGGCTGCTGACCCAGAATTGGGGTGGATTCAAAAGGCACTAACTGGCCAAATCCAGCAACATCATCCTCTTTCTTGCCTGGATGAATTAAAAGCCATAAGAGCGTGGATGGAGAGAGGCCAGATGTGACCCATGAAAACAGTTCTCTGTTCTTTAACTCTTTGAATGTGTTCTTTTCTGCTTTAGGTAAAGGGGCATTAGAGATGACCATAGTCTTTTGAGTTCTGAAAGGTTGGAAAATAGAGTATAAGAAATCAAGGGGTGAATAGAGCACTGGCCCTGGAGTCAGGAGCACCTGAGTTCAAATCCAGCCTCAAACACTAAACACTAGCCATGTGACCTTGAGTGAGTCACTTAACCCCAATTGCCCTACCTTCCCCCCTTCAAATAGAAAAAAAAGAAGAAATCAAGGGGCTAGAGTCCCTGTTAGCCTTCGCCAAATCCATTCAGGAAGAAGTGAAATATCTGATGTCCTGTTTGACCCAGCACAGACAAAAGGCAGCCAAGAGAGAGTTATAGCAAAACATCTATTGGCTCTGCTGAATCCAGAACTGAAGTTGTGTGGTGGAATACTATGTAGACACTGCTTTAACTTTGAACCTGCCCTCCCTAGGGACTTATGCAGCAAGGTGTGCCCCTAGAAATTGGGGGCCAGTTTTTTGAAACTTCTATTCTTGCTACATCTTGGAAGTAAACGCCCCTTTTTTAACAGTTAATTGATGTTAATTGGTTAAGAGAAACATTGAGGAGAACACACCAGTTGGGGGCTCAAGCTAATAGCATTAGAGAAGAGATACCCTCAGGGATACCCCTAGAATCTTGAGGAAGAGATGCAGTTTTGCTTTTGAGACCCAACTCATAGGTGATAGCGGAAGCTATATGAACATGGAAAGAACAGTTATAAAACAATTGAAACCGAATGTTGTGAAATTAATAATAATTATTACGGTTGTCTTCAATCATGTTCGATGCTTCGTAATCCTGAAACTGAAGTGGTTTACCATTTCCTTCTCCCCCTCATTTTACAGATGAGAAAACTGAGGCAAAAGTGACTTGCCCAGGGTCACACAGCTAGTGAGTGTCTGAGGCCAGATTTGAACTCAGGAAGATGAGTCTTCCTGACTCCAGGTCCAGGGCTCTGTGCAGTATGGCGCCACCTCGCTGCCCAAAATTAATAATAGCTAATGTTTATGTAGCTCTGAGTATCTTCCAGGCACTGCACTAAGCAGTTTACAATTATTTTCTCATCTGAGCTTCACAACAACCCTGGGAGGTAAGTGCTATGATTGTCTTCATTTTACAGATGAGGAAACTGAGGCAAAGAACTTGCCCAGAATCATGCAGCTAATAAATATCTGAGATTGGATTTGAACTCAGGTCTTCTTGACTTCAGGCCCAGTGTTCTATAAATTAAAAGGTTAAAGCTTGGCTTTAAAAAATAAAGATATGAGAACATACTTCTCTTCCTCCTTTGCAGAGATTGGGGACCATTGATGTACAAACCTACTATTTGCCTCAGTTCCTTTTCTGTAAAATGAAGACACACTGGAGCAGGAAATGGCTAACCACTCTAGCATCTTTGCCAAGAAAACTCCATGGTCATGAAGGGTCAGACGCGACTAAGCAGCAGCAACAACAACCTCATGGTCCATTGCTTTTTCCACTGCGTCAGATATCAAACGAATTCATGGACCTCAGATTAGGAGCCCTTGCTTTAGCAGGAAGTGGATAGGGCAGGTATCATTATCCTTATTTCCCAAAGAGAAAGCTGAAGCCAAAAGAGGTTAAGAGAATTGACCAAGGTCATGTATAAAGTAGGTGAGAGAGTCAAGAATCAAACCCAGGGTTCTTGCCTCTTGACTCAGTGCCCTTTCCATTACACCACACTGCTTCCGTCAGTCATCTCCAAGACACCAAAGTCAGGCAGCCCTATCATGTTCCTCCTCCCCTGCTGCTGAGCTGCGTGATCTTGGTCAACTCACGTAATTTCTCCTTCATCTCCATTACACGGTGAAAAAGGTGGGCTAGATGGACTCTTAAAGTCTTTTCCAACTTTAAGAGCCTCAGAGGTAACGTGTTGTTGTTAAATTGTATCTGACCCTTTGTGACCCTATTTGGATAACAGGAGTCTCCAGCAAGAAGCTCATCTTGAGCTATTTCTCCACTACTGAGTGTTATTCATCATTCTCTGAGCCAGTGTTTGAAAAGGTGATCTCAGAGGAGAGCCAGGAGCCCCAGGTAAATTCTCCATTTGTGTAACACTCAGAGGCTCCCCCACATTTGGTCCAGGTCCAGGGCTGAGAGAAGAAGCACAGTGCAGTAGATAAAGCTCTAGATTTGGAGTCTGCATGTGAGTTCAGGAGCCTGAAAGTGCTGAGTCTGGAGCCCTGTTCTTAGAATCCTGGGATCTGGGTTTAAATCTTGGCTTTGTCATTTACTCCCTGTGTGACCTTGAACATGTCACTTAAACCCCTTGAGACCCTCATCCCCTCATCCAAAAATGATGGTTTTAGACCAGATGACCTCTCATTTCCCTTCCTGCTCTAGATTCCTCACCTATGACCTGAGCTCAAATCCCAGCTTTGCCACTTAGTCCTTGTGTGACTATGGAAGGCCTCCTCTTCCTCATTGGTGCCAGGGGTCTTCTGATGCCAGCGGCAGTTTGTTTTTTAGACGTCATGTAATACAACCCTTGACCTCTGCAGGCAAAAATAGTGATCCTGATGGTCATCATAAAAATATACATTGTTAATTTTTTTACAAGTGTAGAAACTGAGGCTCAGAGACCTCAAGTAAGGCTCTGCCAGAAGGCACAGAGCAGAGCTGGGTCTGTCGTGGGCTCCTTTGACTCTCTTTTCAGTTCTTGCTCTACTCCATATGTGGCCTTTTTTCTTCCTCTGATGATTTCTCAGGTTAATCTATGAGGAGCCGAGGGATGGTGTTCATAAGCTAATCTTCACCTTTGTTATTGCTGATGTTCAGTCATTTTTCAGTCATATTTGACTCTTCATCACTCCACTGAGGGTTTTCTTGGCAAAGATACTGGAGTGGTTTGCCATTTCCTTCTCTAGCTCATTTTACAGAGGAGGAAACTGAGGCAAACAAGGTTAAGTGACTTGCCCAGGGTCACACAGCTAGTAAGTGTCTGAGGCCAGATTTGATCCCAGGAAGATGAGTCCTTCTGATTTCCAGTCCAATATTCTATCCACTGTGTCACCTAGCTACCTGCAATCTTCACGTTACCTTCTGAATTGTTTGCCAGTAGCTGAACTTCAGTCCAAACTAATAATTCTCATCTACATAGTACTTTACAAAGTGCTTTCCTCAAGTCAACAAGCATTTACTATGAGCCAAGACTTGTGCTAAGCTCTGCAGCTACAAAAAAAAGACAAAAACATGATTCCTGTCCTCTATGCATTCTGATGGAAAAGACAGCATGCACATAATTGTTCGTTGTTTGTCCTTCGTTTTTGAAGAGGACCAATGACATCGTGGGGTGATGTCTTGACTTTCAAGTGAATTGGATTTAAGAAAGGCAGAATTGCACAAGGTCAAGCCTCTCACTCTCTCTTCTACAGTCATCAAAGTACAGTGGCAGGACAAAAGTGAGGAGGACCAGTGATGCCCTAGATTGCAGTGGACAACCTTGGCGTCTTCCATGCCTGACCAAGCTCTCAGGGCTCCACAGCATGTGCTTCAGTTGCTTTCATAGGGGGATGTCTACTCCAAGCATATGAAGACTTTCCCTGGCACAATGGGTGGAGGAGAGTATGCAAGGTACATACAAGGAGTAGATGAAGTATTATAGAGGGAATGGCACAAACGGCTAGGGATATTTCTGCCTTCTTATAGAAAGTGGGATTTCAGTTGAGACTTGAAGGTTGAAATGTAAAGGTGGAGCAGTCCAGTAATGGACTACAGCCTAGAATACAAAGTTGTAAAGACACCAGATGAAGGATACTATTTGAGGAATGGCAAGTGGGTCAGTGTATTTGAATTGTAAAATGTGTGGAGGGGAGTCATGTATAAGAAGACTGGAAGGTTAGGCAGGAGGGAGATTATGATGAGGCATAACAATGACAATCAAAGGAGTTGATGTTTGACTTTGGAATAGGAGGAATCATTAAACAAGATGACATGGTCAGATCTTTGCTTTAGAAAAATCACCTTGGCAGAGGAATAGAGGATGAGTAAGAGTGAGGAGAGACTTGGCATAGAAAGATCAATTAGAAGGCTATTGTAATAGTCCTTGTAAGAGGTGATGAGGACCTGAAGTAGGGCAATGGCTTTATGAAAGGAAAGAAGGGGACATACAGGAGAGATGTTGTGAAGGTAGAAACAAGGAGGTTTGGCAATGAATTGAATGCATGGAGTGAATGAGAGCAAGGAGTCAATGATGGTGCTGCCTTCAACAAATAATAGGGAAATTTGGAAGAGAGAAGGATTTGGGCAAGAAAGATAATGAGCTCTATGTTGGTCATGTTGAGTTTAATATGCCTACGAGGCATCCATTTTGAGATGGCCAAAAGGCAAATAGGTGGCGATGTGTAACTGTAGTCAGGAGAGATTCTAGGTATGGAAATATAGACCTGAGAAGCATCTATATGGAGATAAAAGATAAATGAATCCATGGGAGTTAATGAGATCACCCAAATTGTAAAGTTTGCAGGGCTTCTTAAACTTTTTCCTCTTGTGACCCCCATCAGGGCTTCTTAAACTGTGAGTTGTGACTAGCTATGATTCACAGTTTAGGAAGCGCTGGACTAGAACAAAAGGAGAAGAGAACCCAAAACAGAGCTTTGGAAGACACGCACAGTTATGGGGCATGATACAGACAAAGAACTATCAAAAAAGAGTGAGGGGTGGGTAGACAAAGGGAAAACCAAGAGAGAACAGTGTTACAAACACCTAGAGAGCTGAAAATCTCCAAGAGGAGAAGGTAATAAACAGTGCAAAAGGCTGAAGAGTGGTCAAGGCTAAGTATTGAAAAAATGCCATTAGATTCAGCAGTGGAGAGCTTACAGTGAATTTGGAGAGGGCAGTTTTGATTAAATGATGAGGACAGAAACCAAAATCCTGAGAGTTTCGAAGAGAATAAGGGAAAGCAGTGGTGCTGAGTATCAATGAATCTCTCAAGGAATATTGTGATGAAAAGGAGGATATGGGATGATTGTGGGATGGGGATAAAGCAAGGGCTTTTTAAGGATGAGGGAAATATGAGCATGTTTGCAGCCATCAGAACGAGAGCTTCTTGAGAGAGGAACCATATCTTTGCCTTTCTTGTATCCCCAGTGCTTATTATAGTGACTGGCATGTAAGAAGAACTTTACAAATGCTTGTTGACTGACTGGCTGACTAATAGAGAAGACAATTTGCTACAAGAGTAAGGAGGGGATAGGCTCAAGGGTGAATGTAGAGGGGTTGGCCTAGGCAAGGGCAGTCCCAGTATTACTATTTTTTCAAGTGGGCAAACTTCATTCTTGCATTAATTTCAAAGGGTGACAAGCCACGTGGTATGGCTGAGGGCAGTCACCGAAATGTAGAAGCCCAGGAGCCAACAATTTCCTCATGAATGAATGACATTGCAAGGTGAGCACAGCAATGGTGTGTGTTTACTTAAATAGAGTCATCTACTTCCCAGTCATCTGCCTTTCACTGAATTTCATTGAATATTCAAAATATCACAGGTAGACCACATGTGAGGAAGACTCTGACTATGACAGGATCTCCTCTTCTCACCCAGGGAAATGCTGGCATCCTGAGGGCCACCCTTCCCCCAACAGGCCTAGGACAATGCTGTATTTGAAAATGTTTTGGCTAACCATTCACCACCTTTCTGAGGCAGAGAGCCAGGAATACATCCAAACTGGGCTTGGAAGCTGGCTCCAGGCCACAATGATGTCACTGTGGGCCATTAATAGAAGCTGAGAGCCTTTAGAGAAATGCTCTTAACTACCACCGACAGTCAGACTCCTAAAATTGTTTGTCTGGAGGCAAAAGTCACGTCAACTAAATTTCGAAGAGCTTCATTCTCCTTATTTGTTGCTAGTTTCAGAATTCATGTCCTTTTTCCCTTTTCTAGCCTCTTTATATTCCCTCATATTCCTGGTTCTGAGGACTATTGAAGTTAATGTTGAATAGAAATACTAGTTTCAATTATTTAAGTTATAACACATGCATTTCATTGGGAATTAGAGTTAGAAGAAAGCTTCCAATTCTATTCTTCCAACTCTAGGACCACCCAGTCCAATCTCCCACTTAATGCACGATATCTCTTTTACTATATCCCTAGTAAGTAGTCAACTAGTCTCTCCTTGAATATTTCTAATAACAGAGAATTCGCAGTTTCATAAGGTGGCTAATTCCAGACTGCTGGCTCTTTTTCCTGTGAACTGCTGCCCCAAGACGTCTTTTGTAGCCTCGAAGGAAGGGGCTGCTATTGCTTTCGAGTTGCATGCTCAGTGCTTAGCAGAGTACTTGGCACACAGTAATTACCTGCTGATTTATTGGCCGATTAAATTTTTGAGTGTAGAACTTTAAATTTCATATTGTTGATTTGAGCCTAGGGTCACAATTTGTTGAGGTCACTTTGGATTTGGATTCTGTCATCTCATTGAAATCAGCTTGTATCTAAAGTCATGAAATTGGATGATCTTAACTCACTCCTTTTTCAGAACTTCTTCATTTCAAGATGTCTACATTCAGAGAAAGATCTAGAAAGAATAGAGTTTAAATGGAGACTGAAGCAAACTACCTGCTTTCTTTCTTTTCCATGTTTGGTTTTGTTTCTTCTTTCCCACTGTTCACTCCATTGATTACAACCCTTCTAAACCACCAGACTCATGTCCAATGTGAAAGGATTTGCAGATTCTCTACTTGATTGCAAGCCACCATGGTGGGGGGGGGGGGGAGAGGGAGGGGAGGAAATTTGAAACTCAAGGTATTGTAGAACTGAATCTTGTAAACTAAAAGTAAATAAACAAATCAATTAAAAAAAAACTTCATTTCTCTTGAGGCCATCATCATCCTTCCAGCCATCCAACCATGGGACCACGCTCAACTCCTCCACCTCACTGGGTGAGTGATTACATACATGAAATCAGTTCTCAGATACTGGGTTGTACTTTCTACCTCCATACCAGCCCCTCTTGTATTTGCCCTCTCTTCTTCTCCCACACAGCTATTCCCCTAATTTACACCCTTAGAACCTCTCTCTTGCACTATTACACTAGGATTCTTGTTGGTTATCCCACCCCATGTATCTCCTTTGTCTATATATGACAAAGTGGTTATCCTATCAAAGTGATTTTCCTAAAGTGCACATCGGACTCCCCATTCACCCACTCCCCTGTCCTGCAACTCAGTAAAGATCAGTAACTCCCTGTTACCCTAGGAGAAAACATGAAGTCCTGTTTGGCATTTAAAAATCTGGACTTCTTAGACATTACTCTCCCTTATGCATACTACAATCCAGTCAAACTGGCCTTTTTACTGTTCCACAGCATCCCATCTCCCATCTCTGTGCCTTTGCTCTGGCTGTTACCCATATTGGAATGTATTTTCCCCTTACCTCTAACTCTTAGAATCCCTGGTTTCCTTTGAAGCTGAGTGTAAGTGTAACTTTCCACACACACACACACACACACACACACACACACATTATTTGTTGTACAGCTTTTTAGTAGTATCTGATTCTTCATGACCCTGTATGAGGTTTTCTTGGCAATGATGGTTAAGTGATTTGCCCAGGGTCACACAGTTAATAAATGTATGAGGCTGGACTTGAGCTCAGGTCTTCCTGACTCCAGGTCCAGCGTTCTTTCCACTGAGCCACCCACAGACGCATAGATAGATAGATAGAGAGTAGTCTGGCATATAGAAGGCTCTTAATAAACACTTGTTGATTGATTAATTGGTTCCATCAACAGAAATGTATAGCTTTGTCATTGATAAGAGATAAAGGAAAAATAAGTTTTGGGGGAATATAATGAGTTCCATTTTGGACATGTTGAGTTTTTGAAGCTTACTGGATATTTAAATAGAGCTAGTTAGTTTAGCCATTAGTTGCTAATACAAGATTAGAATTTCAGGAGGGAAATTAGGGATGGAGAAATAGATTTAGTAGTAATCTGCAGAGAGATGATAAGTGAACTCCTGGGAACTGATAAGATCTCTAAGAGAACTTGTGTAAAGAAGAGATCCCAGAACATATACACTTTAGTCAGAGGGAAGGGAACAGGTATTTATCAAGCCTACTGTGTGTCGGGCACTGACTATGCCAAGTGCTTTACAAATATTATCTCAGCACTGGAAGATGAGGAAAGTCCAGCAAACAAGACTGAGAAGGAGGCGTTCACCAGGAGGGTGGAAAACCAGAAGAGAGCTGGGTCACAGAAGCAAAGGGAAGAGAGAGAATGCAGGAGGACACAGCAGCCATTTTCTCTGGCCGTCCTTCATGCCTGGAGTGCTCTCCCTCCTCATCTCTACCTCTGGATATCCCTGGCTTCCTTCAAGCCCCAGTTAAAATCCCGTCTTCCATAGGAAGCCTTTCCCCATCCCCCTTAATTCTAGTGCTTTCCTCCCTCTGCTAGTCATTCCCAACTTACCTTGCATGTAGTTTGTTCGTACATAATTGCTTACATACTGTCTCCCTCCGTAGACTGGGAGCTCCTGGAGAGCAGCACTTCCCTTTGTCTTTCTTCGCAACCCCAGGGCTTAGCACAATGCCTGTGCCTAGTAAGCGCCTGATACATGTCTACTGACTGACTGACTGGTCACAGTGTCAAAGCTGCAGAGAGCACAAGAGAGATGGTACAACTTGTGTTGGTATTTTGTGTTTTCCATGGAAAAATAGAGGGAAAAAACTTTAAAAACAACAATACAATTTTGTCAACAGAATAAACTCAGAATAATTCACTTCGTGATATGAGAAGTATTTGATTATTCTGAAACCTAAGAAGAGTGAAAATGGAATTATTGTACTGGGTATCAGGAAATGAGGTCCAGTATGCTTCTAAATGAGAGTCCTCTTACTGAAAGGCGAGGCAGCACAAGGGATGTTCTCAGAGTCAGAAGATGTGTGTTTGAAAAGTGTCTTCTTGGGCAAGTCACCAAACTTCTCTGAGACTCAGTTTTCTCATCTGTAAAATGGATGTAAAAAAGCTAACATTTTAAAAAAGTGCTTTATAAACTTTAAAGCGCTACATAAAAGTGAGCTATAATTATCATTACTGCAAACTTCTCAGGGCAAAACTCTACCCTACAAGTTGCGGCAGTACGAAACTTGGTGCTACAAAAAGAAATAGCAAGAATTCAAAAAGAATGAAAACATCACCATGACGGCATAAGGAAAACCTCCTTTGGTCTCCACATATTAAACTATTTCATTATAAGAATGACATTAATGTTTATTTTTAAAATCATCCATTTTTAGTTAGGATTTCATGCTTCCAGAAGGACCGTTTACCA
Organism: Pseudochirops cupreus; assembly: GCA_028627135.1. Lineage (NCBI taxonomy): Eukaryota > Metazoa > Chordata > Mammalia > Diprotodontia > Pseudocheiridae > Pseudochirops > Pseudochirops cupreus. The sequence continues at coordinate 309,269,291 of CM053580.1, forward strand.
TGATTTCCATTTAGTGTGTTAGATATGACTGTCAGAATTTCAGAATGCTGATCTCAGAGGCAGCGTGCTGTAGGAGAAAGAGGGCTGTCCCTGGAGTCAGGAGAGACCAAGGTTTGAATCCTGACTCAGTCACTTGACAGCTGCATCAATCACTCTTGGGAAAGTCACGTAACTCTGAGACTCCATTTCAGAGGATGGGGGTAGGAGAGTGGTGACAGGATTCTGGGGGACAAGGTAACCGTACAAGACTACAATTTGCAAAGCAAGTAACCTTAGTTGGTGGACAGAATTTCTTCATATGGGAGTTCCCTATACCAATGTTCTGGTGCCCTCCTTACACTCTCTCCTGCCCCTTCCCCCCCAAATCTTACCTCTCAGGGTCCTCGGGAAGTTCAAATGAGATGAATATAAAACACTTTACCAAATATAAAGCTATTCTATAAAAGTTAGCAGTTCATTACCAAACATGACTTTTTCTTTGCCTTATCCTCTGAAATAGTGTCTACCTCCACACTGCTGAAGTTTCCCTTTTTAAGCGTCTAAGGAGCCTAGAAACAGGGTGAGATTTGATTTTCCAACTAAACCTACTCATTACTAAGTATGCAGATTCCTAGAAAATAGCCAGTCAGACAGGAAACTCTGGGTACTTCATGTACTAAATGGTGTAACTTTTCAGACAAAAACCCAGATATTGGAAACTTGTCATGCAGCTGGCATATGGATTTGGGGAAAGATAGTTGGTAAAAAGACAAGATGGATTAAATTGTCAAAGAAACCAGAAAGAAGTTCTGATTTTTTTTGTTTAGTCATTTTGGTGGTATCTGACTCTTCACGACTTTATTTGAGGTTTTCTTGGCAAAGATACTGGAGTGATTTGCTCTTTCCCTCTCCAGCTCATTTTACAGATGAGTAATTGAGGCAAACAGGACCAAGTGACTTGCCCAGGGTCACACAGCTACTAAGTGTCTGAGGCTGGATTAAACCAATGAAAATGAGTCTTCCTGACTCTAGGCCTAGCACTCTATCCACTGTGCCACCTAGCTGCCCATGTATATTGGAAATGCCCTTTTAAAAATATTTGTTAAGTTCAGAATACAAATAAATTAAAATTTAAATCAGAAAGTCTCCTCACAGAACTTAAGGGCACATTCTTTTACCCTGTGTGACTTAAATGGGAGAATCAGGATATTGGTTAGTTTTTAAAATATCATTTCCAGCCATGAGTAGGAGGAAAAGATCAGACTGGATAACATTTGGGAAATTGTGCAGTTGTTTTAAGTGATGGCATATGGCTATGCCCATCGTTTGCTGTTATTCTTATGGCAATGCTACATGGCATTGTACATCACACTCTTGACAGACTCAAAAGTTATAGCAAACCAAATAGGGAAGATGGGAAAATTCCGGAGTAGGTTGTAGCACATTGGTAAAAGAAAATTGCATGTGAGAAATGAAAGAAAGATATTACTGAGGAGAACCATAGAACCAAGAAAGGAAATGGATCAGTCATATAGAGAGAAGAAGGGACAACAGATGAATATGCCAAAACATTAAGAGAACGGCTGGGAGCCCCCATTCGATGAATCTTCCATGGAGTTTTATGAACAAGAAGACATGTATCAGATCCACCCCAGTGAATGATGCATCCATTAGAGTACCCAAGTAGTCATCACTTCTTAATGTTGTTTACTTATTTATTGTTTATTATATTATATTATTTATTGTCTTGAAGTCTTGCCTTTTATAGAAAATCGTTTTATGTTAGAGTCCGTTGGTTGTGGCAAAGAATAACAGTTTGGAATGAAGAATGCTAAGTATCTGTTGCTTGATCATTGGAAGCATTGAGGGGTCTGGTAGATTCATGCAATTTCTTTCTTTTGGTGTGTTTTGAAATGATTTTTGTTGTTGGTCAGTCATGAGTCAGTTCAGTTGTGTGTTGTTGTGTGGTGTGTTGTTTGTTAGTTGAGATGCTCTTGGCAAAGGTCAAAATGGATACATGACCTAGATATAGAGATAGTGCAGGAAAATTAGAAGAACATGAAACTTATTACTTATCAGACTCCTGGATAGGCAAACAATTTTTGAATAAATGAGATAGGGAGCAAAGTCAGGTATAAAATGGATAATTTTGATTACATTAAATTAGAAAGGTTTTGCACGAATAAAAGAAATGTAGTCAAGATCAGAAGGAAAGCAGAAAATTTTATAGACAGTTTCTCAGATAAAGGTCTCATATCTCAAACATATAAAGAACTGTGTCAAATCTATAAGAATATGAGTCATTCCCCAATTGATAAATGGTCAAAGGATATGAACAGTCAGTTTTCCAATGAAGAAATCAAAACAATTTATTATCATGTTGGAAAAATGCTCTAAATCAGTATTGATTAAAGAAATGCAAATTAAAACAACCTGGAGATATCATTTTACACCTCCTAGATAGGCTAAAATGATTAAAGGGGAAATTGATAAGTGTTGGAGAGGAGATGGAAATATTGGGACACTAATTTATTATTGGTGGAATTATGAACTGCTCCAATCATTTTGGAGAGCAATCTGGAATTATGCCCAAAGAGTTGTTAAACTGCCTATACTTTGATCCAGCCATACCACTATTATGTCTATTTCTAAAGATGATCAGAGGAAAAGGAAAAGAACCTATATGTTCTAAAATATTTATAGTGGCTTTCTTTGTAGTGGCAAAGAACTGGAAATTGAGGGACTGCCCATCAATTGGGGAATGACTGAACAAGCTGTGATATATGGTTGTGATAGAATACTACTGTGCTATAAGAAATGATTAACTCAATGATCTTGGAAAAGTATATAGAAAGGCTTGCATGAAATAATGAAGAATGAAATAAGCAGAACCAAGAGAACATTGTATACAGTAATAGCAATATTGTTTTAAGAATATCTTTGAGAGAATAAGTCATATTGGCAATTATAAATACCCAAATTAACTATAAAGAAGATATGAAGAAAGACACTATCTACATGTAGAGAAAGAACTGACAAATAGAAGTATATGCAAAATAATTTTACATATATATGTTTATATACATATGTGTGTATGTGTACACACACACATGCCTCTATTTGTGTCTAATAGCAACCATCCCTGGGGTGGCAGGGGGTAGAAAAAAAGAAATTTGCACGATAATTTGTTATATTGAAAAGAATAGCAAGTTGCACGTAGTAGATTTGCAGTTTCATGTGCAGACTTCTTTTTTATTATTCTATGTTATGGAAATGTTTGTTTTAGTCCATAAATTTAAAAAATAAAAATTAAATGAAAAAAAAATTATCCAGTATCTGATGCCATTTTTCTTCTACACATTAAAGCTAAAAGTCAAAACTCCGCATCTTGAATTCAGTATTGAGAGGAATATATGATCTCAGATGAAGGGAAAACAGGAATAAACATTTATTAAGTTTCTACTACCTTCCAGGCACTGTGCTAAGCGCCTTTTCCCAAATATCCTATTTAACGCTCACAACAACCCTGGGCAGTAGGTGCTATTATTATTCTCATTTTACAGTAGAAGGAATTGAGGTTAAACAAAGGTTAAATGATTTGCCCAGGTCTAACTACTAGTAAGTGTTCCTGGGTCTGGATTTCAACTCAGATCTTCCTGATTCTAGGTCCAGTGCTCTATTCCCTCTGCTACCAACTGCCTCTAAAGATGAAAATAAAGCTAAAGATAAAGCTTAAAGTAATTAAACTCGTTGTGATTTTTACTTTTTTTTTCTTATCAAACATGTTTCTTCATTGGTGTAGGGGACTACTGGTTAGAAAACTCCCTCTGCCAATGCATATCCTCAGATGCTCTGATATTTATAGGCTCGGAGACTTGTTTGGGGCCCTGTCAATCAGTCAGTAAACATTTTTAAAGCCCCAATAACATGCTGGGTGCTAGGTGCTGGGGATACAAATAGGGAAAAGACAGTTTCTGCTTTCAAGGAGGCTATTTTCTAATGGGGGAGGACAAAGGGATTGAGGTGAATTTTTTCCTCTCCAGAGACAAGGTTGATTATTATCATTGCTCACCATTGAGTTCAGATTGAGTTTTTGTTGTTCTTTCCATTCATGTCTTTGTAGTCAATGTGTTTCTTGATTACTGGTCCTGCTTGCTTCACTTTGTATCACGTCATTTAAGTCTTCCACGCTTCTCTGTGTTCTTCATGTTTATCACTTTTTTAAGGGGCAGTAATATGATAATAAATAATAACAATAGTTAATATTTATATAGAACTCTGTGGTTTGCAAAGTACTTTATAAATATCTCATTTTATCCTCACAGCAGCCCTGGGAGGTAGGTGCTGTTATCATCTTCATTTGATAAATGAGGAAACTGAGGTAGACCAAGAAGTGAAGTCCATAGGCAGTAAGTGTCGGAGGCAGGATTCTATATATTCACATGCCACAATTTATTTAGTCATCCCCCAATTGATGGGCATTTACTTTTTTTTTTCTAGTGAAGAATGATTTTAATGTGCACCCATTAAATATTGTGTTTGGATTTCAAAAAAGAGTGGAAATTTGTTATTTTTATATTTTATGCATTATGTATATGTAGTTATTAACTACTCTTGTAGTTAAATGGAAATAGCTTGGTTGTTCCTGTACTCTGACAGGAACCATAATGTCCTTAGAGTTCAAAAGACCCTCAAGCTTAACTAGTTCAACCTCCCACCAAGAATCCTCCCTGAACATTCCTTATAGTTAATCATCCAGTACCCATTTGAATACTTTCAGGGATGAGGACCTCTATATCACAAGGAAACTCACCATCTCCACCTCCAAAGGCATTTAGAATAGAAGCTATAATTAGTCATTTCAGACAAACACAGTACAAAGCAGCAGGGAAGCCGCTAGATCTTAACTTTTCTGAGCTATCCTTAATTTTTGTTTTTTTGGCTTGGCTACAAGAAACAAAATGTTGGAGTGCCTACCACAGTATTTAAGTTCACTGAAACTGAGAAAGCTCATAGACTGCAGAGATTTATGTTTTCAGGAAAGGAATATTCCAGTATACCATGACCATATGAGGCAAACAACCATCCATTTTCTTTGGAGTATTTAAGTTTTGCCTTTCTCCTGAACCAATCATTTTGCTGAGCAGAGTTCTGGACTGTTGTTAAAGCATGCTTTATATTAGACTCACAGAATGCACTTTCACTTATTTTACCTTACAAAATAAATCTGATGCTTCTAATAATAAATTGAATGTAACTGTGGTTTTAAAAAATCCATTTTCTTTAAGAATTTTTTTGCCTTCTATTAGATGACATTACATTCTTGATTATATGAATTCTTAAAACTGAAAATGGGAGGGCTTTTTTTAATCCAATGGTAGAGAATAAATGCCTGTGTATCTTTAGAAAATCATTGAGAACTAATTCCAACATCAAATCAATAGATTTACATTACTGAGCAATTGGTTTTCCAAAGGAGCTTAGTACAGTAGAAAGATTGCTATATTTGGAGTCAAAAAGACCTCAGTTTGAATTCTAGCTTTTTTCTGAGAGACCATGGGAGAACCAGTTAACCCCTCTGGACCCTTAGGTGATGAAAGAGTACTCAAGGGGAAGGAGTTTGGGGTCTCATTTTTATGAGGTTTTGGTGGAAGACAGATTAACTCTTAAGAAAACCACCTTTGGGTTAGTTCATTAACATATCCATAGCATCTCCAAGTTATTAGCAACATTTGGTGTTCTGGTCTCGCTGTGGATGTCTGGAGCCTATCTAACTTACAGAACATTGGGCAGTTAGCCCTACAAAATGTCCTAATGACAAGGTTTAGCTGGCTTCCCCTGATTTAGCACATAATCTCAGGGTGTGATTTTTAGTTAACGTATGATACAGTCTGGTAAGTAACCAGTGTGCTCCTTTGATATATGGGATGGTCTGTAAGTGAGATTTAGGTTCTACTTGGCAAAATTGCTTCCTGCTATTATTTTATACTAGTTACTTATAAACTTGCTATAAGCTTACTTATACTTATAATGGGGTGGGAGAGGTCATGGTAGCCAAGAGCAAGATACAATTTTAACACAGGTTCCCAGAGGTAAGCACAATTCTCCAAAGAGAATCTGACCTGGGTAGAATACAATGGCATCTATTCCTTTATAATTTGCCTTTCTTTTTCCTTGAAGCAAATTATACAAGGGAAAAAAAAATCACCTTTTTTTGGACATTTAGCTTTTTTTTTTTTTCAGTGAGAGGCAGTCTCTCTTGGTTCTCCTCCTCCCTGTCTGATTGCTCCTTCTTAGTCTCTTTTACAGTTTCATTGTCTTTATCATTGTCCTATAAATGTGGGTATACACAAGGGCTCTGCCCTTGACTCTCTTCTCTCTTTAGACTCTCTTACTTGGTGACTTCATCAGTACTGAGGAAAGGTCGTTGGACTTAGGAGTCAGGAATCCTGAGTTAAAATCTTTTGGGATTGACTCTGTCTAAATTTGTAACCCAATTTAGATCCTAGTTAGAATCATCTACCAAGTTCCCAAGCCATTTTCTTTCCCTTCTCAAGGAGTTGAGCAACTGGCCCATTATCTTCTACTGCATTTAAAACCCTTTCCAACCTACCCTTACCTTTGTAGTCTTCTTATACTTTATTCCCCACCACAGAATAGATCATCTAGTTACACTGTCTGTTCCTTCCATCTAACAGTTTACCTTCTATTTCTGTGCTTTTAAACCGACTGTATTCCATGCCTAGAATGCTCTCCGTCTTCACGTCTTGCTTCTTAGAATTCCTGGTCTTCTTGGTTCAACTCAAATACCACAATTTTCAGGAGACCTTTCAGGGTCCATTCCAGTTGCTAGATCCTCCTTCTCTAAAATGACCTTCCATCTTCCCTGTATGTGTCTATTTCTTTACATATTTTTCCAACACCCTCCCACCTTGCACCCCAAAGAAGCATGGGTAAGGCTTGTTTTTATCTTTGTCTTATTTTGTACTTATTCTACTTCCCTTACCCCTCTTCCAGTGTTTAGCCCAGTGCCTGGCACAAAGTAAATACTTAATAAATTTTTCTTGATTGACTGACTTATTCCACTGCAGTTCCTGCTCATATATTAAGGGACTTGTTGAGATTATTCCAAACATCTCAATTCCCAATTCCTCAGTTTCTCCAGCTCTCATGACTTATTCCTCTTCTCTACCTCAAAGATGCTTACCTTCAACCATAAGTGTTCTACTTCCATGGTTAAGAAAAAATTCTGATATTCCTTTATCTGATCATAACCTGCTATCATTCCATAGCTTCCTGTGCCTTATCACTCTTAAGTAGTTCTTTGCCCTCACTGGAACCTCCAGTCTCTCTACCCCCTTGGGACTTTCTCAAACGATTGTCCCCTCTATATTTTCATCCTATTTGGTTCTCTCTTGGCCCCTTTTTTTTGCCTGTCTGATCACTCCTTCTCAGTCTCCTTTGCTGTTTGTCTTTCTCATGTCTCACAAATGTGGATATACACTAAGGCTCTGCCCTTGACTCTTCTCTCCATATACCCTCTTAATTGGTGACTTCTTCAGCTCTCATAGAGTTAAGTATCATTTCTTTACAAATGATTCTCAGATCTATGTATTCAACTCCTCTCTCCTCTGAGTCACCCTTCATTACTAATTATCATTTAGACAGTTCAAAATGGACATCGTGGAAATGTCTCAAACTCAACAGACTCTAAACAGAACTCATTCTCTTTCCTATCAAATCCAATATTCTTCCAGTCTTCCTTATTACTGGTAGGGGCATCATCATCTTTCTAGTCAATCGCATTCACATCTTTGATGTTATCCTCAACTTCTCATGTTCCTTCACCTTATACATGCAATCATTTACCCAATTTTATTGTTTCTATCTACACTCCTCTCACATCTGTCTTTCTCTCTCCAGTTACATGGCCACCAACCAGGTTCAGGCCCTCATCATCTCTTCCCTAGATCACAATGGCCTCTTCATTGGTCTCTCTGCTTTAAGTCTCTCCTCTAAAGTGGTTTCCCTAAAGTGCAAGTCTGACTACATTACTCCCGTACTCAATAAACTCCAATGGCTTCCTGTTGCCTCCAAGATCAAATATAAACTTCTATGGTGTTTAAGGATCTTCACAATCTTGTCCCAAACTCCTTATTATATGTTACACTCCTTTCCACACTTCCCCAGTCAACTAAACGGGCCTTTTTAACGTTCCTCAAACATGGTGTCTCACCTCCCATCTCTGTGCCTTTATACTGTTTGTCCCCCCCATGTAGAATGCACTCCCTCCTTTCTTTGGCTCTAAGATGGCCTTGCTTCCTTCAAAACTCAGCTCAGACATGACCTTCTACATGAAACCTTTCCTGATCCTACTGCTAAACCTTCTGCTTCATCCTTTTAAATTGTCTATTCTTTCTCTGACAGGACGTAAGCTCTTTGAAGACAGGGACTATTTAAATTTTTAATTTAATTTAATTTATTTTTCCAGGCACAGTGCTTGGCATATAGGTGCCTAATAAATGGTTTTTGGTTCAAATCCTGGGTTTCCTTGATTTCTTGAAAGGAAAAATTCTTTATAAGCCTAAAAGTGCTATAGAAATGTGGGTGATTGTTATTTGTTAGTACCATTCCTTTGAATAACAACGATTTAAGCTCATTTCCCCAACATTTGGCAAGAGTAAGATACTTCTTTCCAATTGCTTTTTCCAAGGGCATAATGAAAGTTGCATAGCTCTTGGAGGCCCATCTTAAGAGCCAGCATTTGCCTACAGTTTTGCTTGCAGAAGTCAATGATTTTGAAATCAATCACTCAGGTTAAGATTTAGGTCTCTCTAATAAGTGCTACTTGGGCCCTGATGTTAATCCATATTTGGAACGTGAAGTACTTCGTGAACTTTAAAGAGCTCTATAAATGTCAGTTATTATTACAGGTTGTTTCCTTTTTATAGTCTTATGGAAGGGGGTTTGACTGGAAGTCAAAAGATCTGGCTTCTAGTCTTGGCCCTTCCACATACTCACTAGATGTCTTTGGGCAAGTCAACTCCTTAAGGAGAGATGGCCTGCATGATTTATTTCTAGGATTACCTCTAGTTCTTAGATTCTATGTGACTCTGAGTCAATGTCTAATGATAACTTTAGCCACAAACCACAAGGAAAAAAAGGGAGGACTACATATTTTAAGGCTAGATCAACTAATACTACCCTTACTTTTTAACAGATTAAGAAACAAGGAAAAAGTTAAGTGACTTACCCAAGATCACACAAGTACTACGTAGGTCCTTTCACTGATTTCAACATCACACCATAGTTTTCTCCCACAAAGGATTTACATATTACTTACCACAAATTGACTGAATGGCTAATAATAGTCCAGCCCAAGCCTCTATGGCTCATTGCTTAGATTTTGATGGCTTAGAACAGTGGTTCTCATCCTAATGCCATGACCCTTTAATACTCATATGTGGGCATAACTGCATGTGGGTGGACCTGCCTGGAGATGGATAGAGGAGCAGTGTTTCAGTTCCTAAGACCATTGGAAATATGTGTTTTCCGATAGTCTTAGGCGACCCCTGTGACCTCTGTGAAAGGGTCATTTGACCCCCAAAAGGGTCGCGACCCACAGGTTGAGAACCACTGGCTTAGAATGAGTGTAAATAGTAACTGTTTTTTGTTCTGGCAGGAAATTTTGAGGGTCTTCTCCTCCCAGATTGATATTTTGAGATGGTAAATCAAGTCATCTTCTGTGTCAATTCTTACCTAGCCCTTGGTCAGTAAATGGGTGTTGCCTCAGACAGACTGGAGCCTGGGAAATACTATTCAGAAGTGCCAAGATCAGCTGCTACATACAAGGGCATACCTAGTAATCTTGACTTTTGTCTTACCATTGTACTTTGATGGCTCTGGAGGAGAGAGGGAGGCTGATGACTTTGCATAGCTCTGCCTCACTTAAATCTAATTCATTCCCACATCAGGACATCATCCTCTTGATATCTTTGGTCTTCAAAAATGAAGGACAAACAACAATGGCAAAGAAGAAGAAGAACAACAAAAAACCCAGCTTGTGATAGAGAGAGACCATTTAGATGACTATTTTTTTTTCTGGAGCTATACAAATGAAGAGACTTAACTAATTTCAGAACGAAAAACCAAAAGCTAGAATAGTGATTTCACTGGTGTTGGGAGTTTCCTGTGAGGAAAATGAGCTACCCAGAGAAGTAGATAAAAGCGTCTTTGATTTATATTCTTATGGACTTGCCTGTGCATTGAGAGGTCAAGTGGCTTGCATAAGGGGACAGAGATGGCCCTTGAACCCATCATCCTGAGTCTTCAATGCACTTGTGTCATACTGTCTTTCACTTATTTTATGTTTTTTGCCTCAACCTTGAATAGATAAATGATGTACTTATTGTATCAATCACACTGGTCAGTTAGAAGTTGCACTAGTACCTTGAGTTGGAGGTCTTAAGACACCCTGCAAGCTGTAGACCTTGACATAAACAGAGGGTCTAGGAGGACATCATTTCAATATCAGTATATCAAATTTTGACTCTTTTTTGAGAAAAAAATTTCAAGGCTCAATGATTTCATTACTATGAGTATATCTTCTGCAATACATATTACAACACTCTGTGATTATTATACTCATTTTAGAATAAGAAAAATTAAGTTTAGAGAATTTAAGTTACTTGTCCAGGGTCACAGAGCCAGTGAGAATTTGAACTCAATTATTCCTGGCTCCTCTTCTAGTATACTTTCTACTATACCATGCTAACTAACTTTCTTTCTTTCTTTTTTTTTTTTTTTTTGCTTTTTTGGAGGGGGGAGGCAGGAAAATTGGGGTTAAGTGACTTTCCCAAAGTCACACGGCTAGTTTTGTGTTAAGTGTCTGAGGTCAGATTTGAACTCAGGTCCTCCTGACTCCAGGACCGGTCCTCTATTCACAGCACTATCTAGCCACCCCTCATGCTAACTTTCTAACCTGACTGGAAATTCAAGAGAAAGAAAACTTGTGTAAAGGTAGAGGGTTCCTAAGAAAAGACAGAAATGAATCATTTCTCCCACAGAACGGAGAGTTTCTTAGCAAGTTTCTGTCCCTTCTTGGCTCTAAGTCACTAATCAATTTCCACAGAGTTGAAGTCCCTGGGGCCCCTCAGCAGGATGCTAGGGTGACTAACTAGTCCTGTGCGGGCGTCTCTTCTGACAAAGGCCCACAACCTTTAATCTCATCACGTGGACTGGCGAGGTGGGAAGGAGAAGGCTCGCCAAACTGGACGGTTTCTTTTGTCCATTGCTGCTGTGTTTATCATCTCTATGACCTTGGGTGAGTCACTTAAATCTCCCCATATCTCACTTTCCCCATCTATAAAGTGAGGTTGTTGGACTAGATGACTTCTGAGGTCTCCTCCAGCTCCAGCTTTTTGATTCTATGATCAAATTATAGCAAAGGCAGAAAAAAAAGATCATTTCCAGTTACTCCCTGGACAATGTGGTTTAGAGGACACAATGCCCTTGGCTCAGGCCAAGGAGACCATAGTTCATTTTTTAGTTGTCTGACTCTTCATGACTCTATTTGGGGTTTTCTTGGCAAAGATACAGGAATGGTTGTCATTTCTTTCTCCAGCTCATTTGACAGATGAGGAAACTGAGGCAAACAGGGTTAAGTGACTTGCCCAGGGTCACCCAGCTAGTAAGTGTCTGAGGCTGGATTTGAACTCAGGTCTTCCTGACTCCAGGCCCAGCTCTCTATCTGCTGCTCCACCTAGCTGCCCAGCTTTACAGCTTCCTAGCAGTGTGATGTCAGGCCAGTCTCTCTGCCTCTGTAGGCCTATTTCATCATTGGCAAAATGAAGAGGTTGGATACTTGGTCTCTAAGGTCTCTTCTAACTCTAAGTCCACTGTCCCTATGACCAGCTCCCAAATATATGTAGGTGCAGATTTGGAGAAACAGAGACCCTCCTGACATCACCAAAGGTGTGGTGAGCAGCAGGAACGTTCTGCAAGACCCATCTCTGAACAGGTGTCATTGCAGCCTTTTAAAAAATTAATTTGTGAAACCAAATTTACAATGCCTTTTGGAGACAGCATTGTGCCTCCACCCAAAATATTCTTTTTTTATTGTGTTAAGAATCATACATGATTGGGGCAGCTAGGTGGTGCGGTGAATAGAGCACCAATCCTGGAGTCAGGCAGACCTGAGTTCAATTCTGGCCTCGGACACTTGACATACTTACTAGCCATGTGACCTTGGGCAAGTCACTTAACCGCAATTGCCCTGCCTTCCTCCCTCCAAAAAAGAAAAAAAAAAAGAATCATACATGATGTGCTCATTTTCCTTTGTCTACTTTTCTCCGTGATAAGAAAAATCAATCTATTTGGAAGAAACAGAGAAGTTTATCAGATCAGAATTACAGGAAAAAGACATGGTGACATTAACAAGAATGAGGATTCTGTTCATACATCCTAGGAGAAATAGAAGACACTCCTTCTTGGTGGTTTGATCTCCCAAAGAAATAGCTAGCCTTTTCTTGAAGATCTCCAGAAAAGGGAATTCCACAGCCTCCCTTGGGAAAGCACTTCAGAATTACACAGGCTTCTCACTGGAACATTCTCACAAGATCCAATGTAAAGTTCTTATTTTAGTTTCTGTCCATTTTCTTGCTCTCAGGGGAAAAGGGAAATAGATGCTTATCCCCACCCAAAAAAATATCCCTTTATAAAGCTCAGTACTGTCGTTCAATCTGCCTTTAACCTTTCCCTCTGTACAATATCATCTTTTTTTAAAAGGATGCTGACATCCAGAGTGACCTTCGAACTTTCAACTGTTTGGGCTTATTTCATAAACACTTACAAGTCCTTAATTTAAACTTGCAGGAAAATCCCTTGTGAGAAACGAGAAATGAGGGAAAATATTTAAGATGCTCATATACGTGAAGGACTGATTAAAAGCCACTGGTAATTTCCAACTAGTGACGTCTCAGGGAGGTCACTGGACTGAGTGTGTCAGCTCAGACATTGGGTTCTTCATCTGTAAAATGAGAGGCACGGACCAGATAATCTTTACCGTTTTTTAGCTCAGCTGCTTCCATGTGATTTTTAGGTACTTCCTGTGTGGGATTGGGTTATATTTTTTCTCTGTGATTCAGAGCCCTCTAACCCTAAAGAGACCTAGCCAGGATGGATTTAAATATTCAAAGGTGTCACCTATTGAGGGACGTAAGAGTCAACAAACTCCAGGGAATTTTTATTTTTTTCAAAGGCAGGGAGGAGTTTTTGTTGTTGTTGAGTCCTGTCTGACTCTTCATGACCCCATTTGGGGTTTTCTTGGCAAAGACGTCAAGGTGGTTTGCCATTTCCTTCCCCAGTTCATTTTATAGATGAGGAACCGAGGAAAACAGGGTTAAGGTGACTTGCCCAGGGTCACACAGTTAGGAAGTGTCTAAAGCCGATTTGCACATAGAAGATGAGTCTTCACTTGCTGCCCCATGAGGGAAGGAGAGGCAGGTAATTAGATTATTATTCCTAGATTCTACCACCAAGGGACAAGCTTGCATTTCTGATGACATAGTAAACAGTTTAGGCTTTCAGTCACCCCAGAAACAGGCAATAGGTCAGGAGCTATATGAAAATGTGCCTTTTCAGCAGGTCCCATGGACATGTCACTGCTGCCCCAAACTGGGGTATGAACTAGTCATGCAGGAGATGATTACTCAACATCCCCATGTCGTGTGACTTCCTTGTGAAATGAGTGGTAAAGATTCCTGCAGCATGTAGGCTCTTTGGTAAATATTTAATGAATGGATGGGCGAATTTGTTCTCATATTTCCCATATTTCTTGTTTTGCATGACTTTTCATAAATATCTTTTGTATTATAATGCTAAAAGAATATGTATATATATATATACATATATATTGCGGCATGTAGGTACTTTGGTAAATGTTTAATGAATGGATAGATGAATTTATTCTCATATTTCCCACATTTTTTATTTTGTATATATATATTTATACACATGCCAAATGAGATTACCACAATGTTTTTCAAAAATTATTAACTTGACAAATATCAACAAACATGAATATTTCCAAAATTGAAGAACAGAAAATGGGGGTGGGGAGGGAATTGCATCCTAAACTTGAATCTCTATTACTTACAGCTCGGCTTTTAAAAAATATATGAAACTTAATATGGCAGTATTAACACTATTCAGTTGGTTTGTGTCCCCTACTAAACTTTTTTTCTGATTTTTAAGAAATGTTTTACTGGTGTTCCTTTTAGATGCTTTCCAACCCTTCTCTCTCTCTCTCTCTCTCTCTCTCTCTCTCTCTCTCTCTCTCTCTCTCTCTCTCTCTCTTTTTGCATTTCCCTCCCTCCTGCCCACATCTCCATCTCCCCCCCAAATAAAAGCCCTCCCTTGTTAACAAATAATCAGTCCAGCAGAACAAACCCACAAGTTGATCGTGTCTGAAAATCAACCCCAATACTCTCAGATGAGATGCCTGCTGACTCAAAAGCATTAGACCACAGCCATACAAGTTCTCTTTTTGTTAGGGCTCCAGTAAGCAAGATTAAGTATGAGCATGCTTGCCTTTTCAGTTCATTTCCTCCGAGAAATGAGGCTTAGCTGGGCTGAGCTGGCCTGTCCTGTCCTAGAAGAGATGGGCGTATCCCTTCCTTGCGTCAGCATCGGCCTTTCTCCACATCCCCACGCCCAGGGCCAGGCACTCACACAGCAGGGGAAAGTCAGACCAGAGAGACATTGACCCTGCCCCCACCCCCAACCGCACCCCCACCCCCTTCCTTTTTTAATAGCCGAACATTCAGAGGATGAAGAGGGCCATGGAAGAAACATTTAAGCAAATTACTTTTGTCTGCAAATTCAAATGAAATACAACCTCTAGTCAAGGAGGAATTAGAAATAAAAGAAGTCAGGGCCCAGCTCCTCCCCAGCCCATCTGCCTACTGATGCTGTTCTTGGCAGGCCACAGATGCAGGCTTGTTACGGGTACCACGGCTGGGCCACGCTGTTTCTTGCACTGCCTCTCCAGAACGGAGATTCTAGAACCAGTTGCACCAATTCTCTGTGCCCTTGGGGAGATCCCATAAACTCTCCGAGTCTCATTTACCAAATCCATACTGATGGAGTCAGACTAGATTACTCAGGGCCCTTCTAGCCTAGGCACTGATTCTAATAATAGATTTCTTCATTTGGTCCCCCATAACTCTAATTACAGAGATAAGCCTAATTATATGCATTCAGGTTTATGGTTAGGCAGCGTCTGTTGTATCCTGCTCTTAGTGTCCCCATTTGGGGTTTGCTTGGCAAAGATACTGAAGTAGTTTGCCGTTTCCTTCTCTAGCTTACTTTACAGATAAGGAAATTGAGGTAAACAGGGTTATAAGTGACTTGCCCAGCTAGTAAATGTCTGGGGTTGGATTTGAACTCAGGTCCTCCTGACTCCAGGCCTGGTGCTCTATTCACTGTGCCACCTAGCTGCTCTAGGCAATGTCTACCAGGGCTGAAAGAGACATTGTAGGAAAAAAATTAAGATCAGTAAAATTCAAAGGGTTGTATTTCGTTCTCCAGTTCATTTTAATCAAGCTGGAAAATGAAAAAGATTGATGGTCCTTTACAGACAGCAATGGTTGGAAACGAACAACTTTTGTGTGATGTAGCTCTGCATTGTACTTAGCAAGATGGGCAGAGAGAAGGAAATAGTAAAATACACTCCATCATTCTCTCTGGCTGCCCCCATCCCTTCCTCTAATCCAGCCGTTCTCAACCTGTGGGTCGCGACCCCTTTGGGGGTCAAACGACCCTTTCACAGGGGTCACAGGGGTTGCCTAAGACCATTGGAAAACACATATTTCCAATGGTCTTAGGAACCGAGACACTGCTCCTCTATCCGTCTCCAGGCGGGTCCACCCACATATAAGTATTAAAGAGTGGTGGCATTAGGAAGGTTGAGAAACACTGCAATCCAACTACTGACCTCCCTGGCATCCCACCTTCTGCAGGAGGCCTTCCCCAACCCCTCCTAATCCCAGTGCCTTCCTGCTGTTAATATTTTTTATTTATCCTGTATATACATCGCTTTGCATATGCTTGTTTGCATGCTGTCTCTCCCCTTAGACTGTAAGCTCTTTGAGGACAGGGACTGTCTTTTGCCTCTTTTTGTACCCTCAGCACTCAGTATAGAGCTTGTCCCATAGTAGATAATTTATAATTGTTTATTGATTGATAGTAACCCTGGCCTCAGTTAGCAAAGCAGCTTACATTCTAGGTTGGAAGGTTGGAAGACAAGAACACTTGTCAGGAAATCAATACATCTGAGTTAACATAGTGCAGAATATGCGAGTCATTTACTGCTAACGGGATGGACTCTGAAGAATTTTCAATGTGCTTTGTCTGGCAAGATGGAATTGTAATTGCATCTCCAGAGTTTAGCACTGTGTCTGGAGACCAGTAAGACCTTACATGCTTTTTCATTCATTTTGACACTTGTCTGGTACTTTAATAAATGATCCCTATTGGGCTTCATTTCCTCTTTCCCATGCCCCCGCCCCATTGCTACCAGCATCCCCTTTCTGACCATGCCTCTCTCCTTCTCCCTGATTATAGGTTTAGGAAGAGTCCCCCTCAAGCCCACAGGTCCACTTTTTTCCTTCCACAAGATAAAAAAAAATGGACTTCTTCATATTCACTATTATTTCTTAGACAGCAATACTTTAATAATTCTTTATTTCATTGTTAATGGGACGACTAGGCATTGCAGTTGATAGAGGGCCAGGCCTGGAGTCAGGAAGACTGATCTTCCTGAATTCAAATTTGGCCTTAGACACTTACTGATTGTGTGACCCTGGGCAAGTCACTTAACCCTGTTTGTCTCAATTTCCTCATCTAAAAGGAATTGAAGAAGGAAATGGCAAACCACTCCAGTATCTCTGCCAAGAAAACCCCAAATGGGATCACCAAGAGTCAGACATGACTGAAACAACTGAACAACAAATTTCGTTGCTCTAAGTACTTCCTCCTCTGATGCGGATCGTGACCTGTCCCTGCCTTACTGGATGATTTAAAGAGTTTCTGTGGCCCAAGACATTATCATTTGATGGCCAGTCCTCTAGTGCTAAGCCTGTCTGAGATTACCTATCTTGGTCCTCAGAGAAAAGACCTAAGGCTGATTGGCTGATGATGGCGTGGTCTCCACCAAGGCCTTTCCAGCTTGTTATTACCTGCCAGCATCGGAAATCCCTTTCCATAGCCTTGGAAAGCCGAAGGTCACTTTCATGCCATGATGAGGCAATGGATTTTAACAATAATGATGATGATGATGATGATGATGATGATAAAAATCTATAAAATTATGGGGCAGTGATATGGTCTCTAAGGCCCCTTCCAGATATAATATTTTGTGGTCCATGAGATTACTATTATCATTCCTGCTACAGCAACTACCGCTCATACTAATGAAAACCTGCTGGTGTTTCAAGTCCAGTTAAGCCTGCGTAGTAAAAAAGAAAACTAACTCTTCCTCATATTTTCTCTCTGATTTTGGCTATTATTTCTCCAGGGAAGCATAATAAAAAGTACAGGCCTTTCCAACTAAGTGGGAGTTTATTTGGCCAAACTTAAAGCTACAGTGAAAGTATTCCTTGACTTTATTCAGGGGCCCGTAGAGAACCAAAAAACAAAAGAGTGAGAGCAGCCCCGCCACAGGACTCCCGTCTTGCCAGAACTACCCAGTGAAACCTTGGCATGCCAAGGTCTTGAGGTTGATTCTGTGAATGAACCTAACTTCAATGAAACAGGACTTCCTCTTCATAAGGGGAAAGTTGAGTTAGCCTTCTAATCTACTCTGAACTGTCTCTGTCATGATCCTGACACCATCCTGACACCAAATGACGTTCTGGACTGCTAGGCAGCTTGGTTTGACTAGGTTTGCATACAGTACTTCCAGACTGACCCAAGGGCAGCCCCTGGCGATCTGAGGGAAGCTCCTGTCGCCCTAGCAACCCAGTGGGACGGCAAAGCAGGTGTGGAACAGGGAGAGAATGAGCCTGATGGGGAACTTTGCACCTGACTGACTTTGATGGTGTGCGTACCTCACTCCATTTGAAACTGCTGAGCGTAACGTAATAACTGAAATCTTCTAATCTGCCACAAAATATTGTTTTATTTGTAATTTTATTCACCTTTGGGTCTTGCTTGCCATCTGTCTGAGGTCTTGAGAGTATTTCAAGCTGCTTCCCTGTTCCTTCCCCCCCCCCCCCATCTAACACTATTAGATGAAGGTCATGCCCATGGCTGATGACCAGTTTAGACTCTAGGCAGTCAGGATCCTTGCTGTGAGGGCAATGTAGAATGTAGAGTGTAGAATGTAAGAGCCTATGAAATGCTTCCTGGGATGGCCAATGGTCCGTAGAGCCCAGGGCTGTTCTCACAATAAAGGATGTGTATCTCCAGGACACTGACTTCAAAGATCAAAACCAAGTTGGGAGGCAGGGGAAGGGAAGGCCAAGGGAGGAAGCAGTAGCAGGAAATTTTGAAAGGAAGACTGAATTTGAAAGTAAAGAGAGAATTCGAGGGACGTTGGCACTTGGACCAGGGTAGCTAGAACACCCCTTCTCACAGATACTTGGCAGGACAGAGATAGACAGGAAGGATACCCATGGGATGTAGCTTCCCAGGTTTCCTTGGTATGAAAAGGACAGAAACTCAGCTGAAAGCCCAGACTTGATAGCAAAAGGGAAAGAGAGCAGGAGATCTTGACATCTGCAGTCATGTACACACCTGATGCCGTGTAGGTCCCTACATCATGGCATTCATATTAGACTTACGTGCAGTTAGCAGCAATACATAAAGCAAGCATAATCCATAGCACAATCAATGGCATATATGAGGTCATGGTACATATTAGACCAAGGTCACGAGTTTCATGCAACACATAGCACATAGCATCATGTGCACATATAGGTGATGTGCAAAAACACAATTCATACACTGGATGCTAGTTCACATAACAAAGAAGCATAACAGCAGGAAAGTAATTTGACCAGAAGTTATAAGGCATGTACAACACATGGTAACACATTCCAATTCCATACTAAGCCACATACTATACATACTCCAGCAGAAGAGCCTCAGCTGACTGCATGGATAACCTTGTTCTACCATTTTCTTCTAAAGCATCTTAAATGAGCCTGATCCCTGCTCAGATATGCCTGGCACATCTATCGTGTCAATTTGAGCTCATGGTGACACAGTGGTTAGAGCTCTGGGCCTGGAATCAGGAAGACCTGAGTTCAAATCCAACCTTAGACACTTGCTAGCTGTGTGACTCTGGGCAAGTCACTTAACCTCTGTTTGCCTCAGTTTTCTCAACTGTAATATGGAGATAATAACACTTACCTCCTAGAGTTGTTGTGAGGATCAAATGGGACAATATTTGTAAAGCACTTAGCACAATACCTGGCACATAGGAGGTGTTCTGTAAATGTTAGCTAGATTTTGCAGCCCATGTTGACAACTAGCATTCATTCCTAGGGCTGCTGTTCTGGCCCAGAAGCAATACACAGCGGGGGACTTTTCCCACACCACTTCAGCAAAGCAGAAGCTTTCTGGTTTCTGGTTTGGTATACTTGTACAAACTGGGCAAAATAGTCTCAGCACTTGAATATTGCTTAGATTTGTAACTGGGCATCCAACTAAGCCCAGAATATCTTGAGTGCTGCTGGTATGTGGAAGGAGATATGGCTTTGGATTGGTGGAGAGAATGATAAGGTGATACTGCAAGTCTGCGTAACGGACAAAGTAGGTACCAAAGCTTTATGAAGAGAGACACATAAGGAGAGAACAGCTTCAGCCATACAGCTGAGGCCAACTTTTTAATATCTTCTTGATTTTTAGCTTACTTCCCTAGAGGCTTCAGAAAACAGATTTTCTTAGGCTCTCCTCTTGGTTTGCAATGTAATATCATGTCTGTCCTCTACAAAATAAGCCTCATTCCTACATGTGCGTTCTTGTACGTTCTAAACTGTAGAATTTGTTTGCTATTTTGCATAGATACTTAGGTTTACTCACTCCTCTATTTGCAAGGGTCTTTTGTCTGTTTATTCAGCTTGATGGCAAGGATCTAGGCTGGCAAAGGGAAGCTAAAGGCTACCCTCCCTTCTAAGTGATCTGCTTTGTGGCTTTTCTTATGGACCCCTAAACATTGGACTCCAATACCAGAGATATTTGATGGAGGAAAAATAGATGCCATTTATTATCCTTCTTGGAGACTGGAGAAAAGTGTAATCAGTCAGTCATTTATTAAATGCTTGTTATGTCCCAGACACTGCCCTGGCTTCTAGAGATACAAGGAAAGACAAAAAGCGGCTCTCTCGTGGCAGTGTGGATCTGCCCACCCCTTTCCACGAGCCGGAGCACAAGCGTGGGTTATAACTCTCCTCCTCTCTGCAGAGGCAGGCCGGGTCTCAGGTCACATCTATCCAGGGCACACCCAAGCTGCATCTTTATGCATTTAGACAACATACCTGACTTACATATTTTCCCTATATCCTCCTAGAGATGAAAAGTCTAAACAGAAAAGCTATTAAAGTTTATAAGACATCTGGTGGTACAGTGGATAGAGAACTCGACCTGTATGAGGAAGATATTAGCTAAAATCCAGCAGTAGACACACTTGTGAGTGTGCGCAACCTTTTTTCTTTTTTTCTCAGTTTCCTCAACTATGAAATAGGAATGATAATGACAGCTACTTCCCAGGGTCCTGAGGACTAAAAGAGCTAATATTTATGAAGCACTTAGCACAGTGCCTGGCACATTTTAAAAATTTGTTTATTTTTAGTTTTCAACATTCATTTCCACAAGATTTTGATTTACAAATTTTTTCCCTGTCTTTCCCCTAATCCCCACTTCAAAATAGCGATCCCACTGTATACTCCCTCCCCCAATCTGCTCTCTCCTATATCCTCCCTCAACCCCCCTCTAACTTACTAGTAGGGTGAGATGGATTTCTGTACCCCCAGTGCCTTATATCTTATTTCCCAGTTGCATGGAAAAAAAAAACAATTGAAATTTTTTTTAACATTTGTTTTTAAAATGTTGATTTCCAGATTCTTTCCCTTCTTCCTTCCTCACCCACCCCCACTGGAAAGATAAGCAATTCAATATGGGTTGTACATGTGTAGTCACACAAAATATTTCCATGGTAGATATATTGTGAAAAACTAACTATATTTCCTTCCATCCTATTCCACCCTCCACTTATTCTGTTTTCTCCTTTGACCCTGTCCCTTTTCAAAAGTATGTGCTTCTAACTACCCTCCCTCCCAATCTGCTCTCCCTCCTATCATTCCCCCTCTTATCTCCTTCCCCCCTACTTTCCTGTAGGGTAAGATACCCAACTGAGTGTGTATGTTATTTCCTCTTTAAGCCAAATTCAATGAGAGTAAGGTTGTCCCAATTCCCTTTCACCTTGCTGTTCTTCCCCTCCATTGTAACTGTGTTTCTCTTGCCTCTTTCATATGAGATAATTTACCCTGATCTCTCTCTCCCTTTCTCCTTCTCCAATAAATTCCTCTCTCACCTCTTATTAATTTTATTTTTTAGATATCATCCCTTCCTATTCAACTCATCCTGTGCCCTCTATGTATTTATGAACATATATATGCCCACACTCACATACATATATATGTATGTATACATATATATTCCCTTCAACTATGCTCATACTGAGAAAAGTCTTATGAGTTACAATGATCATTTCTCCATGTAGGAATGTAAATAGTTCAACTTTAGTAAGTTCCTTATAATTTCTTTTCCCTGTTTACCTTCTTATGCTTTTCTTGCTTCTTGTATTTGAAAGTCAAATTTTCTGTTCAGCTCTGGTTTTTTCATCAAGAATGCTTGAAAATCCTCTATTTCACAGAACAACCATATTTTCCCCAGAAGCAATATGCTCAGTTTTGCTGGGTAGGTGAATCTTGGTTTTAATCTTAGCTCTTTTGACCTCCAGAATATCATATTCCAAGTCCTTTGATCCCTTAGTGTAGAAGCTGTTAGATCTTGTGTTATCCTGATTGTGTTTCCACAATACTTGAATTGTTTCTTCCTGACTGCTTGCAGTATTTTCACCTTGACTACATACCAGACACTGTGCAAGGTGCTAGGGATAGAAAAGCAAAAGTGAAATAGTCACTGACTTTGAGAAGCTTACAATTCAGCAAGAAGAGAAAGTGTGTGTGTGTGTGTGTGTGTGTGTGTGTGTGTGTGTGTACAAAGTAGATAAAATACAAAATAATTTTGAGGGAAGGCACTGGTATCTAGCTACTGTGAGAGGAGGATCAGAAAGAAATTCCTACTTTAAGCTGGGCTTTAAAGGAAGCTAGGTTTCTAAGAGGTGGGGGTGAGGAGAGAAAGTATTCTAGACATAGGTGGCAGCCAATGGAGATAGGAGATGGAGTAAATTTAGAGATCTTTTTTTTTTTGCTTTTTTTGTAAACTTTTTTTACAAAAAAAATTTTGTTTATTTTTAGTTTATGTCATTCATTTCCATGAGATTTTGATTTACAAATTTTTTCCCCATCTTTCCCCTACCTACCACCCCAAAACAGCGATCCCACTGTATACCCCCTCCCCCAATCTGCTCTCTCCTATATCCTTCCTCATTACCCCTTTGACTTTCTGGTAGGGCAAGATGGATCTCCCTCCCCCAGTGCCTGTATATCTTATTTTTCAGTTGCATGTAAATAATAATAATGATTTTATATATATATGTATATATTATATGTATATATGTATATTATATGTATATATATATATATATACATAATAAATTCTAGATTCTTTCCCTTCATCCCTCGTCACCCACCCCCACTGGAAAGACAAGCAATTCAATACAGCCTGTACATGTGTAGTTATGCAGAACATTTCCACAATGGAGATATTGTGAAACACTGACTATATTTCCCTCCTTCCTATTCCACTCCCCACTTGTTCTATTCTCTGCTTTGTCCCTGTCCCTTTACAGAAGTGTGTGCCTCTAACAACCTTCCCCCCAACCTGCCCTCCCCTGTATCATCCCCCCTCTCATCCCCTTCCCCCTACTCTCCTATAGGCCAAGATACCCAATTTAGAGTGTATGTCATTCCTTCCCTAAGCCAACTTCAATGAAAGTAAGTTTGACTCATTCCCTTTTGTCTTCCTGTTCTTCCCTTCCATTATAACAATTATCTCTTGCCTCTTCTATATGAGAGGATTAACCCTGTTCTGTCTCTCCCTGTCTCCTCTCATACTATTCCTCTCCCACCTCTCAATTTCACCTTTTAAAATATTATTCCATCCTATTCAATCAATCCTATGCCCTCTATGTACACATATATACACACACTCACATATGTATTCATATGCATATAATATAG
>CM053580.1:309293198-309368679 GCA_028627135.1 Pseudochirops cupreus
TATGTATTCATATGCATATAATATAGACATATATATGTATACATATATACATTTATATTTCCTTCAACTATCCTCATACTGAGAAAAGTTTCATAAGTTATAATTATCGTTTTTCCATGTTGGCATGTAAATAGTTCAACTTTGATAAGTTCTTTATGAATTCTTTTCCATGTTTACCTTCTCATGCTTCTTGTATTTGAATGTCAAATTTTCTATTCAGTTCTGGTTTTTTCCTCAAGAATGCTTGAAAGTCCTCCACCTCGTTGAATGACCATATTTTCCCCTGGAACATTATACTCACTTTTGCTGGGTAGGTGATTCTCGGTTTTAATCCTAGCTCCTTTGACCTCCAGAATATCATATTCCAAGCCCTTTGATCCCTTAATATAGAAGCTGCTAGATTTTGCATTATCCTGATTTCCACAATACTCACATTGTTTCTTCCTGACTGCTTGTAATATTTTCTCCTTGACCTGGGAACTCTGGAATTTGTCTACAATATTTATAGGAGTTTTTGGAATCTTTTTCAAGAGGTGATTGGTGAATTATTCCTATTTTTATTTTGCCCTCTGGTTCTAGAATATCAGGGCAATTTTCATTGAGAATTTTTTGAAGAATGATTTCTAGGTTCTTTTTTTGATCATGGCTTTCAAGTAGTCTAATAATTTTAAAATTATCTCTCCTGGATCTATTTTCCAGGTCAGTGGTTTTTCCAATGAGTTATTTCACATTGCCTTCTATTTTTTTCATTTGTTTGGATCTGTTTTATAGTATCTTGATTTCTCATAAAGTCGTTAGCTTCCATTTGCTCCAACCTAATTTTGAAGGAATTATTCTCTTCAGTGAGTTTTTGGAATTTCTTTTCAGTCTGGCAGATTCAGCTTTATAAGGCATTCTCCTCATTGGCTTTTTGGGTCTCTTTTGCCGTTTGAGTTAGTCTATTTTTTAAGGTGTTATTTTCTTCAGCATTTTTTTGGGTCTCCTTTAGCAGGCTGTTGACTCTCTTTTCATGATTTTCTTGCATCATTCTCATTTCTCTTCCCAATTTCTCCTTCACTTCTCTTACTTGATTTTCAAAATCTTTCTTGAGCTTTTCCATGGCCTATAAACAGTTCATATTTTTCTTGGAAGCTTTTGATGTAGGAGTTTTGCCTTTGTTGACTTCTTCTGGTTCCATGTTTTGATCCTTTTTGTTCCCAAAAAAGGATTCTATGGTCTTATTGTGCTTCCTCTGCTTGCTCATCTAGCCACCCAATTACTTGACTTTTGAGCTCTTCGCCATTGTAGAACTCTGCTTCCAGAGTGGATAGCTTTGTCCCAAATCACTGGGGTTTTTGCAAATGTTGTCAGAGGTCTGAAGAGGGTGCCCTCTCTACAACTACAAGCTCTGGTACACTGGCATTTCTCACCCCAGGACCACCACCCAAGACAGCAGCTGAGATCTAAGCAGGTCAAAGCAAGAGCAATTACTCTCTGAATGGTCACTTGGTTCCCCTACAATCTGCAGGCCAGGAGCTCTAGAGGCTGCAGCCATGGAGCCTCTGCTGCTTCTTACCCTGGGGGCAGGTGCTGGACCACACTCTTTTCTACCCAGTTCCAACAGAGTTCCCCATTGACCTTTTACTTTCTCTTTGGTGTTTATGGGTTGAGAAGTCTGGAAACCACCACAGATTCTGGTGATTTGCTCTCCTGAAGTCTGCTCTGGTCAGTCTGGGTGACTGGTCAGGGCCACCCCGGTCTCAACATGGCTCATGTGGGACTGTGCTCAGTTCCCAGCTTGGTGCGATGTACCCTTCCTGTCAGCCTGCCAGGCTGCCTTCAGCAGGAGATTTGTTTCTCTCTGTCACTTTGTGGGTTCTGTAGCTTTAAAATTTGTTTACAGTCATATTTTATGGGTATTGGAGGTGGTTGTGGGGGGAGCTCATGGAGTTTCCTGCTTCTACTCTGCCATCTTGGCTCCACCCCCACATTTTTGTTATTGTGTTGTTTTGGACCCTTTGTGACCCCATTTGGGGTTTTTCTTGACAAAGACACTAGAGGGGTTTACCATTTCCTTTTACACCTCATTTTACAGATGAGGAAACTGAGGCAAACAGAGCGAAGTGACTTGCCAACTAGTAAGTGTTTGATACGGGATTTGAACTCAGGTCTTTCTGATTCCTGGTCTGGTGCTCTACTGAGTCACCAACCCGGAACATAGTAGGTATTATATAAATGGCAGCTAAATTAATTATTATGTTCTCTAAGTATGCAGTAGGAGTTGATAGCATTTTAAATACATCAAATACAAGTCTCACACTTATATAAATCAATTGCCATCCAGAAGAATCTGTTTCTTACTCTGCGAGGGTTCTCTCTTGATCCAAGTGTCCAAAGTCATCATATAGTAATTTCATGATCATAGAGTGAAATACCTTGGGTAGTGCCGATTGCTGCCTGGGTTTTATGGGATCAGTTATACAGTCTGGTGGAGCTCTGCTGTCTTGTCTAACTCCATGATGTGATGAGGTTGTTGACAAACAAGTCTTTAACCTATGATTCCTGAGTTCTTATGTCTCAGAGAGGGCCATAGTCCAAGACCACTCTTGAAATGGTCAAGAAGGATTGAAGTAGATTTTGTGTTGCTGCATAGGCCCATCCCATGTCCCACCCATGCAGGGAAAACATGCTGGCCCTCACACTGAGCTTCTTCATCAAATGGTCCTTCTCCTCCTCAGTCACTGAGTGGTCACTGGAATCACTGTCCATATGGAGGAGTCTGTACTCCGCTGAGGTTTTCTTCATCAGTATTGGCTTCTCTCTTCCTATATGCTTTCATGCAGGAGCTGTGGATTGGCAGAGTGTCCAGGTGTCAAGTCTGACCTAATATACTGATGCTTTTGTCAAACCCTGAAAGTAAGTGACCAAAGAGCCACAGAGGTTGCAGACTAACCACTGTTAACACTGAAAAAAATATCAAAGGACTCACAGAAGTAATCACAACACCTGTTAACTCTGAAGAATAAAACCGAATAGCTAACAGTGGTTATAAACAAAAAGCTTTCTTTAAACTAGACACGTGTGCTGGGGCCTCCTCCAGGAAGAGACCCACCTTAGCTAGGCTGATCCTTGATACATACAGTGGTGGCTAGTCAGTGAGCTGTAGCTGTGAAAATGAGGGGCAGCAGCAACACTGAGACAAGTTCAATTCATAGCAAGGCTTGGTGACCAGAACATGGCTCCTGCAACTGCTTGTCCAAGCTAGGGGACCACCTGGGGCTGGTGTGAAACAACTCTGGGATTTTGCTGCAGGAGAGTTCATCCAGGGGGTGAGTGCAAAGGGTTGTTGTTATGCCAAACTCAGGGCACAGTTTGCTTGCTGGGCCTTAGCTCTAGAAAACAGGGTGTCTCCTAATAGTAAAAAGGGAATCCTTTTTACCTTGGGAATCCTGACACTTTAAATAGACTCCTATCCAGGGACTAACCAGGTCCTATCCTCAAGGCAATGTGGTGTAGTAAATAGGAGCTGGCGCTGAAGCAGGGAAACCTGGATTCAAGCCCTATCTCTGACACAGAGTGGTTGTGTGACCTTGAGCAAGTCATTCAACTTTTCAGGGCACTAGGCAACTATGCAAGATATAAGTTGGAGAAACGCTGTTGGACTTGATAGAGTTCCCTATACCAGTAAAACCACTCGTCCAGTCCCACCTCTTAAACAGGTTGGAGTGGGTTCCTAATCAATACCGATACACCTCAGGTATTTGTGGGTTCTGGATGTATCAGAAGCATGGTATCTACCTTCTTGCTCACACCCATGACTTTTTTTTACATTTGCATTAACTACTGGTTTCCTTACCTAGTAATCCCAGAGCTCAGCACAGTGCTGAATACGCACCACTACCCCTCCTTCTCACGGCACAGTGGAAAGTACACTGGATCTGGATTCAAATTCTGTCTTACTGTCTGTGTGACCTTGAGTGAGTTACTTCATCTGTGCTCAGCTGGATTTTGATAGCTCAGAATGAGTGTAAATATCGACTGTTTCCCTTCTGGCCAGAGACTGAGGGTCTTCCCCTCCGAGACTGATTTTTTTTTTTGTAAAGGCAAACTAGGCCATCTTTTGCCTCAATTCTTACCTAGCCCTTGATTATTGAATGGGTGTTGCCTCAGACAAACTGAGACCTGGGAAAGAGCTTAGCATAAAAAGGGGGAGGTCTCTCACTGCACCTGGGGCCATCGCCATTGGTCTTGACTTAGGTCTTGCCTCTGGACTTCAATGACTGTGGAGGAAAGAGTGAGGCTGATGACTTTGCACAGCCGTGCCTCACCTAAATCCAATTTACTTCTAAGTCATGACATCACCCTTCTGATGTCATTGGTCCTCTTTGAGAATGAAGGACAAGCAGCAAACAACAACAACAATCATCTGTTAATCAGTGGTTCTCAACCTTCCTAATGCCCTGACCCTTTAATACTCGTATGTGGGCGTATCTGCATGTGGGCCGACCTGCCTGGAGACGGATAGAGGAGCGGTGTCTCAGTTCCTAAGACCATCGGAAATATGTGTCTTAGGCAACCCCTGTAACCCCTGTGAAAGGGTCTTCAACCCCCAAAGGGGTCGCGACCCACAGGTTGAGAACCACTGGGTTAAATGAAGCTTTGGAGGCATCCAGGATCCCTTCTAGATCTAAATCTGTGATCCTGAGATCTGAGATAGACAATTGACTGCTATTACCAAACAGGATCTTCTCTGCTGTGCTGTGAGGTTGGCTTATAGCAGGCCAGACCTGAGTGTGCCTTGGGGACTTCAGCTCTGTAGACAATTCTTTGCCCCACACCACGATGGTTGAAGCACAGAAAAGAAGGAAGAGTTTGGCCAAATACAAGCCTTCCCTGAGCATGGGGAGAATGTGGCCATGGGCCTTAGCTCCTGCTGATCTCTTGACTCTAGAGATTCCAGCTCCTCGTTGGAAGATGCCCACAGGACTCTGCCTTGGGTCCTAAGGCTTTCTCTTTCCCTAGTTTCTAAAATTCACAGACTTCTGAAGTCTTATTTGAGGCTTCCTGCCTTTAGTACCAAAACCTGCTTGGCTTCCTGGTCAGTACCTCTGAATCTCTAATTACCTTCTCCCCTTCTTCAGCTACTCTCAAACATGGCTCTGAAATCTGTTTCCTCCTTCCCATCTTGCCCCTGTTACCAGACACTCTAGGCACAAGAACATATTTTGAAGCATTTATTCATGAGGGAAAAAAGCATATACATTCTGAAATAATCTGCCAAGGTAATGCACTTGGAAATGTACAGGAAAGAAAGTTGCATAGCCTCAGGCTGAATGGCAACTAAAGTTTTTTAGTTAATTTGAGTTAACTGTACCTTGGTCTGAGATATTCTCCACGCTTAAAGTGTCCAGTACCTTATGACCTCCACAAGGGAATGGGGATTTTTCTCTCCAAAATAGCCCCCTGGCAATTTGAGATTGACCCAGCAGTGCCCACTTACTGGCCCAAGTTCATTGGCTCATTGGATGATCCCAGGCTCTATACAGGGCGCTGTATTTGGAGATAGGAAAACCTGAACTCAGATCTCACTAACTAGACACTAACTAGTTCCCTCTCTGACTCATCTATAAAATGAGGGGGTTGAACTCTATGGTTTCAAGGGTTCTTTCTGACTCTAAATCTATAATCTTACTATCAGTCAATCAAGAAGTTTTCTGATTGCTGGGAGATAGCAGGGGCATTTATTTTGTTGTATACCAGCTTTCTGACCTGACACCTACAATCTCTCTTCCTTCTGCTCAAAGTAGAGAGCAGGCAAAGGATAAAAAGAATTTACATATAATGGAAGTTTTTCCAATCACCTCAGAAATATAATGCAACACTACTCTAGAAGATTCTAGTAGACTATTGACCCAGATCTGCTCTTCTTGTAGTTGTGCATGTAAGGGAGAGATTGAATTGGTCCATCTTTTATTCATCCATCTCCTTCTTCCTGAAACCTGATTTCCTTGGAAATCAAAACTTCACTTCCTGTGCCAGGAATAACAGCCCAAACCAATCGTACAGATCTCCATTTGTTCTGTTCCTACCCTTATAAGCTAGAAGAGACCTCAGAGGCCATCTAGTCCAGCACCCTCATTTTACAGTTGAAATGGAAGTCCAAGAAAATTAAGTGACTTTCTGAAAGTCACCCAGGTAATGAGTGAGCATCAGAAATGGGATTTGAATTCAGGTCCTCTGACTCCAGAGACATGTTATTTCCCCTGCACGTAGTAGCCTCCCAAGTTCTCATTAGTGCAGAACAATCTCTTTCAGATTGAGAAATTTACTGGTTTATTCTGGAACCATTAGTTCTCATTGCATCAGTGTGAAAAAACATAAGTGGCTTTGGCCAAAGTCTTAGACTCATATCTCAGCTCCACTAGTTACTCACTGGGTCACTTGGGTAATATGAAGCTTGATTTCCTGAGCTATCAAATAGGGATAACATCCTTGCATTAACTACTTCAGAGGGATGGTTGTGAGAATTAAACTAGGCAATAGCATAAAGAGAACTTGTTGGAACCATACATGGAAAACGTTTTTTATTATGTAGGCATAATCTAGTCATCCTATATTGTAAAAGAATTAACTTTTCACTTCTGAGAAGGAATTTATAATTGAATCCAAATTAACTGAGTAAATATAGTAAAAATGAATTATAAATAACTTTGATCATAATTTTAATCCCATACCTGCAAACTTGACTGCAAAAGACTATCTTTTGCAAAAGGATCTGGATTCATCTCTGGTCATTATACATAAGAGTAAAAAAAACACGTGTATGTATAGTCCCCAAGGAATCTCAGGAATGTAAAGAACCTCAGAATTTATCTCCTGTAAGAGTAGGGATCCTATCTACAGTGTCCTGAGCACCTATTTATCAAACAGTCCTCTCAGAAGACCTTTGATGATGGGAAACCTACTGCCTTCTGAGGCAGCCCCTTCCACTTGGGGAAAACTCACTGCCAGAATTTTTCCTTTCATTGAGCCAAATTCTTCCTCTCAATAAGCAAAACAAAAAAAAAATTTCCTTGATGGAGAAAACAAAACAAAATAAAATTTGGGTAATTTTGCATCTTATTCGTCATTTGCTTTTATCATGCCAATACCCCAAATCATGATCTTATTCCCTTTTGCTTTTCCTTTCATCTCCATTATGCCTTAAACAGAAGTACCAGTGGCTTAGCAAGACCCTTAGGTGGTTTTTAGTGTGTGACAGCACCCACGTTCATTCTGAGCATTAGAGTCCTTGCCACTATTCTTATGGGACAATACTACTCTTGGATTCATTTTCAGTCATTTACCCTTTCTTCTGTCTTCTATACATGTCTTTTAAAACCCAAGTTGCTCAGTAAGTTTCCTGTATATTCATGTTGGTTCCTTTAGATTCTTTAAAAGCTAGGTAAGATCACTGAATATTGCCTCAGACAAACTGAGACCTGGGAAAGATCTTAGCTTAAAAAGGCCAAGGTCTCCCATTGCATCTGGAGCCATCTCCAGTCATCCTGATCTATGTCTTACCACTAGACTCTGATGACTCTGGAAGAGAGATTGAGGCTGATGGCTTTGCACTTAAATTCAATTCACCTTCAAGTCAAGACATCAGCCTCCTGATGTCATTGGTCTTCTTCAAGAAGGAAGGATGAGCAACAACAGCAAGATCTTTTACCTTTTCCTTTATCCTTTGTATTTGTGGAGTCAGAATTTTGTAATTGAATATACCATCCTTCTCTGTCTTACGTCCTTATAAATTATTAGGCCAGGAGGTAGTACCTCTCCTTTTCCTGAATTCAACGAACTCTATCCTCTCAAAATCCAAGATCTGTGTCCGACTCTGCCTAACTTTCCCTTCCTTATCTAACTCAACTTCTAAGATGGCAATGACCTGCTCACTTCCTCTCTAAGTTTCCCACTATTTCCACCTTAGCAACCAGTTCCTTCTCCTTTACCAGAATTAGGTACAAAATAGCGTTTCTATTCATAGCTTCCTCTGCCTTTTGAAGAATGAAATTATCACAAAGTTAAATCAAGAAGAGCTGGCCACTGCGATTTTAGCAGAGCTTGCTTCTTCAAATGTCGAAACAGACAGAGTATCCAATCGCATTGTGCTTCTGCGGCACTTTTGGGATGTTTCCTTAATGCATTACCTCCTTTTGACTGGGTGGTCTGTATTATGCTCCTACCACAATATCAGCCCTGTTTGTCTCTCTGTTCCTCATCCTTTTACCTTTTACTTTACTTCTCTCAGGTTTGTGGATTTCCTCATATGAATTTATGTTCTTAATGTACAGCATTACTTTAACGTCTCTTTTGTTGAGTTTGTTTCTTTTTAATAATATATATCCTTGGGTAGCCATATTCCAGTCATGGGTCCCATCCCACCAAGTCTCTATGTATGTTACAGAATTTATCTACTTATATTACCCAGGTAGCCAGTTGGCCCAGTGGATCGAGTATTACTTTAACATCTCTTTTGTTGAGTTTGTTTCTTTTTAATAATATAAACCCTTGGGTAGCCATATTCCAGTCATGGGTCCCATCCCACCAAGTCTCTATGTATGTTACAGAATTTATCTACTTATATTACCCAGGTAGCCAGTTGGCCCAGTGGATCGAGTGCTGGGCATTGGAGTCAGGAAGATTCATTTTCTTGAGTTCAAATCTGGCCTTAGACATTTACTAGCTGTGTGACTCTGGGCAAGTCACTTAACCCTGTTTGTCTTGGTTTCTTCAGTATATAAAATGAATTGGAGAAGAAAATGTCAAACTACTCTAGTGTCTTGGCCAAGAAAACCCTAAATGGGGTCACAAAGAGTTGGAGATGACTGAAAATGATTGACCAAAACAATAGTAACATCTCTACAAGGGCAGCTCTTCTTTGCTTAGGGTCTATCCACTCTCTCTCTCCAGTATTCACCCTTTAATTTGCTAACCACCAAGGCATTTAGGACTATTCTAAGTACTCCAAACTGAACTTGATGCTTTGAGGAAGGTAAAAGTAGTCTAAGTGCCAGTATTTCTTATAGAGGAGGCTATAGTATAATTGAAAGATTGCTATACATGGGAAGTCAGAAGACCTGGGTTTAAATACCAGCTTTTCTGCTTATTATCAATATAACCTGGAACAAGCCACATAAACTATCTAGGACTCAAATTTCCTTAATTACAAAATGGGTATCATAATATCTAGACTACCTACCTTGTAGTAGGGGCAGCTGGTGGTACAGTAGATAGAGTGCTGGGTCTCAGAGTCAGGAAGACTCATCTTTCTGAGTTTGAATCTGGCCTTAGACACTTACTAGCTATGTGACCCTGGACAAGTCACTTAACCCTGTTTGCTTCAGTTTCCTCATCTGCAAAATGAGTTGGAGAAGGAAATAAATGACAAACCACTCCAATATCTTTGCCAAGAAAACTCCAAATGGGGTCATGAAGAGTAGGACATGCCTGAAACAACTGAATAACAACAAGACTGAAGTTAAATGATTTGCCCACAGCCATACAGCTAGTAACTTGTGGAGCTGGACCTCAACAGAGGCCTTTGGGGCACCAAACCCAGTCCTCCTTCCTTTACTCCTGCTGTGTTTCCATAGAATTAATGATGATCCTTGATTAGAGAGTCCCTAGAGCAGCGCTTCTCAACCTGTGGGTCTCAACCCCTTTGGGGGTCTAACAACCCTTTCACAGGGGTTACAGGGGTCACCTAAGACCATCGGAAAACATATATTTCTGATGGTCTTGGGAACCGAGACACAGCTCCTCTATCTGTCTTCAGGTGGGTCTGCCCACATGCAGATACTCTCACATATGAGTATTAAAGGGTTGCGGCATTAGGAAGGTTACAAACCACTGTCCTAGAGGGTTAAACTCTTCAATCACATGTTGGGAGGTAGAGTTATGAGTTGGAGTCCCTGCTGAGATACTCTACTTACTGGTAGTGTGACAACCTTGGGCAAGTCATTCAACTTTTTTTCATGAGTTTCCCCACTGGTAATGTTATAAGAGAAATATCTCCTCTCAGTCCATGTAGTAGGTAACTGCTACCAAATAGACATTTACCACAACAAAGAAATTAAAGAGGTTAAAGAAAAATCTAGGTTTTATTATTATGCTCAAGCAAAGGTCATGATGCAGAGAAAACCTCAATGACCATGTGGAGTTGGAAAAGGCTTCTTATAGGCAAAATTGCTTTAGAGTGACAGAGAAATAATTCTTTTATATTGCAATCTTGTACATCCCCCTTAGGTCATAAAAATTAAGGAGAAGATAGACCCATAATCCCATGCTTCTTTCAATGTCACAAAAATTGAACAAATTTAAACAGAGTCATAATCTCACAATCCCCTAAGGAAACAAATCTTGTCAAATAATTTCTATGGGTAAACTAAGTCTGGTTACAAATTAAACTCTATTTAGAGGATCTACAAATAGACTGATTGAGGAGGAAGATTTACATGTTGCCAAGGAGTCAGGAACAGTTGGGATTCTTCTTCTGGCTTCTTAGCCAAGGAATGTTTAAGACTCAAAGTAAATTTTCATGTCTCATGGGACAGGTTTTGGTCAGGTGAGACTGGTATTCAGACAGGCTTTGAGTTAATCAAAATTTGCAGGAGCAGTGGCCCTGAGCCCCAAATAATAAAAGGAATCAAACATTCCCATAACAGTAAAATGTGAATAATGATATCTTCAAGGATACTGTGAGGAAGACACATTGTAAACCTATAGGAAATGAATCAAATTGAGTAACAGAACAGCAACACTGGATTTGGGAGTCGGGAACCTGGGTTCAAATCCAGCTTGGACAAATCACTTATGCCTCAGATTCCTCATCTGTCAAATGAAGGGGATGGAATCAATAGTTTCCAAAGTCCTTTCTTGCTTGAAATCTCTGATCCTATAATTTTGAGGACTTTTCCTTAGGCAGCTTGATATAGAGAATAGCCTTGGATGCAGGAAGTTCAAGCCCTAAGTCTGGCATATTCTAGTTATGGAACCACAGGTTTTTCCTGTAGGTGTCCCCAGGCACCTCTCTAAGGCAATAAGCTGCAGATGATTTGCTTATCGACACTGGTGAAAGCAGTTTTCACACCAGGAATTTCTGATTACTGGTGAGATCATGGATACAAAACAATCATCAAATAAAGCTTTTGTTTACCAGAGCAAATACAAGATAACTACCTGGTTAAAGATAGACTAAGGGCAACTGGGTGGTGATTGGATAGAGTGCCAGGCCTGGAGTCAGGAGGACTCATCTTCTTGAGTTGAAATCTGACCTCAGACACTGGCTGTGTGACTCTGGGTGAGTCACTTAACTCTATTTGCCTCATTTCTTCATCTGTAAAATGAGCTGGAAAAGGAAATGACAAACTATGCCAGTATCTTTGCCAAGACAACCCCAAATGGGGTTGTGAAGAGTAAGACATGATTGAACAACAACAAAGATAATCTAAGTTGACTTTTAAAACGCACAATTAAAATAAAATTATGTTAAATGTATTTTTGTTTCTCATTGTCTTGTTTGTCCAGTATTAAATCCTCATGTTCAGTCATCTATTATAATTATCCATTCAGGTTTAACTTTCTTATTAATGAAATTCTAAGAGCCTTTCTTCAGATTTCCCACTGAAGTGCAAGGTCTGCTTTTGCCTTAGAGGGCAAAGAATACCAACCAAGAAACACAAAAGATCAGAGGACATTTCCAACACAAAAAGGTCTATTAATTCATCTACAATCCAGGACAGATTAGCCAGGGGATTGTGAATTATCCATGCATTCTGAGGGAGAAGAGTAAGTTACATGGAATGCTGATGACAAAGTCATGGAAAGTGACTTTGACTTCTGCAATGGAAGGCCCATAGAGTATACAATGATAATGACTTTCTATGTGCCATTGACTTCCCAGGCTAGACTGAATTTGGCAAATGGAAAAATGCCCATTCCTTCCCTTAGGAAACTTGCTCTCAAACAGGCAGAGTGAGTGTCTTTTGCCGTATTGTGCTGCTCTTTACCAGTTTTCATGACAAAAATCTTCCAATTTCCAAAAGGATTCACAAGTTCAAAGGCAATTTAGACAGTTGTACCCTTGACATTTATGCTGCCCATATTTCAAAGTCTAAATCAGTAATAAGATCAGTATGTAATGTTCACATCATGGTGTATAGACTTGCCCTAATATCTTTTTTTTAAACTTTTCAAAGTTATTTTTATTACAATATTTATTATTTATTTATTTTTAACATTCTCTTCTTTTTTAAATTTTGAGTTCTAGATTTTATCCCTCCCTCTTAATCCTACCCTACCCACCAAGAAGGCAAACAATATACCAATTATACATGTGGAATCATGCAAATATATTTTCATATTAGTTATATTTCCAAAAAAGCAAAAAACAAAAACAAAGGATCCAATAAAATTAGACTTTAATTTGTACTCAGAGTTCATCAGTTCTCTCTCTGGAGGTGTATAGCATTTTTTTCATCATGAGTCCTTTGTCATTGTCTTGGATCAGTGAGCTGAGCAGAGTAGACAAGTCTTTCTCGGTTGATCTCCACTACAACATTGTACACTGTGCACAATGATATCTCAGTTCTTCTCCTTTTATTTTGCATCAGTTCCTATAGGTCTTGTCATGTTTTTTTTCCTGCAACACCCTTCCCCTCATCATTTCTTATAGAATAATAGTACCCCATCACAGTCATATGCACAACTTGGGCAGTCATTTTTCAATTGATCAGCATCCCCTCAAGTTCCAGTTCTTTGCTACCACAAAAAAAGCTGCTATAAATATTTTCTGTACAAATTTTCCCTTTGATTTCTTCGGAGTACAGATCTAGTAGTAGCATTGCTGGATCAAAGGGTATGCACAGTTTTATAGCTCTTTGGGCATAGTTCCAGATCCAGAATGATTGGACCAATTGGTCCCTACTCCACTAACAACTCGTTATTATACCTATTTTCCCTCACTCCCTTCCAGCATTTATCATTTTTGATAGGTATAAGGTGGTACTTCAGAGTTGTTTTAATTTGTCTTTTTATAATTAATAGTGATTTAGATAAATAGATAGAGATAACTTTGATTTCTTCTTCTGAAAACTGCCTATTCATATCCTTTGACCGTTTATAATTGGGAAATGACTTTTATTTTTATAAATTTGACTCAGTTCCATATATATTTGAGAAATGAGGCCTTTATCAGAGAAACTTGCTGTAAATTTTTTTGTATCACTTCATTGTCTATGGTACTTTTTGGAAAAATATAGTTTCCCTGATTATTTCTTTCAATTAGGGATATTTTTGCTTTTTGCTTTGTCTGAGATTGTGGTTGCTACTCCTGCCATCTTCACTTCAACTGAAGCATAATAGACTTCTCCAGTCCTTCATTTCAACTCTGCGTATGTCTTCCTATCCTAAGTGTGTCTCTTGAATACATGTTATTAGATTCTGGTTTCCAATCCACTCTACTATCCACTTCCATTCTATGGGTTGGCTCCTTCCATTCATATCCACAATTATGCTCACCAACTGTACATTTCCCTTCATTCCATTTTCCTCTGTTTATCCATCTCTCTCTCTCTCTTTCTTCTCTCTCTCTCTCTTTTTCTCTGTCCCTACTCAAAAGTATGTCTTGCTTCTGACTACTGCCTCCCACAATCTGCCCTCCTCCTTATCATCTCCCCCCTCATATTACTTTCCCCCTTCCCTTTCTATCTCCCTGTTGAGTAAGATGGCTTTCTAAACTCTAACTAACCAAATCTCTTGTTGGCAGGGGATGCCAGATAACATAGCAAAATGCTACTCAGACTGGTGATGTGGCCTGAGGCAAGGTAGGACAGTGGGAAGACTTTAGGATGGTGGCATAGGGCTCATTCATCACAGGAAGGGGATCTGCCTTTTCCTGCTTTAATCTACTTGGAATGTCACTCCTTCTTCAATAGCTTCCACAGTATGGAGAAAGGCTTCCTGCCAACTGGGTTTGATTTTTTTCTTTAAAACTTCCCTTTCTCCCCTTATTATCTGCATTCAGTTGAGACAAATAGTTTGGAAGGACATTACTCTACATTATTTTCATTTCAATACTTTTATACTTTGGATTTATTATAATATTTTTTTAAATGTCTAAAAACCTTACAGTGTTGATTTCTAGGATGGCTTCCATTTCAGTTCTGGAAGAATGTCATCAGCTGATATTTCTAACAATGACCCAAACTGAATACAATTATCTATTATGAACAGGCTTCCTTGGTATGATGAAATAAAGGAAAACTCCACCACAGATGGGGCTCCTTCCAAGATTTAAACTATCAAGAAATTCTTCCAAACCAGTCTATCGTCTGGATATGCTTTGGGTTTTCATGAATTCTTTCCCAGGTTTGGTCTCCTGCATAAAAGCTCAATTTAGCAAAAGAAAGGAACTAACTTTGGGACAATGTCTGGGTCAGCCCTTTAGCTTATTAGTTTTAAGGGAAAGCAATGGGATTTGTGCTCATTGTGTTGGGTCTATGGGAAGCAATAGTTAGAGAAGGCCATCCTTGATCTTCAGATGGTAACTCTTACCCCATTCCCCAGAAGTATGTAAGAGAGTTCATAAGAAATTTGGCAACCCCAGCATTTAATCAAGACTGAAGGCCTGGGTTTGAATCTCAGCTTTCACACTTATTAGCTATGTGATCATGGCTTAGTCACTTAACCTTTAGGAGTCCTAGATTCTTCATCTGTACAGTATAGAAATACTACCTCACAAAGCTGATAAAAGTGCTTTATAGACCTTAAAGTGCAATGTAAACATGAGCTCTTATTACTATAGTTCTCAAATATGAATCCCTATAGGGGCTATACCATGATCAAAGCATCCTTGGGTAAGAGTCTATTCAAAGTCTATTTAAAAAAAAAACTTATCACCCCACAATGATGTTTCTCTTTTGCTAGATGAAACCAGAGGACACATTAATTAAAAGCAAGTGTCAATCAATTAAAAAAAACAACATAGCAAATTGATAACAAGGAAAATCCTCTCATATTAAAAAGGGATGTATTCTTCCATATGTTCCCACACTATCAGTGAATGAGGGAACGTATAGGCAGTGTATATATAATGAAGGTAACTTGTTGTCTTAGGGCTGTATCCCATTTGGAACACCGCCCCCCCACCCCCACACACATACCTTTTTGCCCCTACAAAGCTGTTCTTGCTACTTTCTGGATAGAACTGCTGCTCTTATCTACCAGTCTATTGATGTCTGCATCTGGGTTGTTTCCTTTTCTAGATCTTAAAGTTGCTGACCTCTTGTGCTTAACTCTTTTATCCTTTGTGATGCTATTTCCTGGTCTCTTGATGAGCTATTTCTGCCTGCTGGTTCTCTGCCAAACTACAGCTTGTATGAATCAGGAAAGCAGTCACAGTTTTTCTTGTGCAAGTGGCCTACAACCTCAGGACTATTTTATCTCTTTTGTGAGTTTTACCCACAGCTGCACCCAGCCAGCAATAAAAAAAAAAAACTACTTAGGTAAAATCTACATTTTGAAATTCCTAGTTAGATAACCTGAGTAAAAAAGATTATATGGACCAACCAATCTAAATCTAAAGGAAATTTGAAGTGACTTTTTCAAGAACAATTCAGTTAATAAAAGCTTAATTTTTTTCAGAAATTGATACACTTCAATAAAATCATAATTTTATATATTGTCTACCTGTTCACATTGAGAGAAGTCCTACCTTCTCATCTGTGTAATTCTTATAGATGTCTTTTCACGAATCTTATATGAAGGTTCTACCTAGCACATTGAAGACCTTCTACTAGGGCTTTCACATTTTAGTGACATAAGTGTAGCACTCATGTTTGTTTACATGTTCTTTGTCATTTTTGCTGTGTGACTTCCATTTCTTATAATATGGTTCCTAGATTATATTTCTCGCTCCACTTCTTGCATTCAATGTGTCATTGGCGATATCTTGTGGCCTAATTATACTGACTATTTGTATTTTTGTTGTCCAGTGGATCACCTTCAAATCTGGTTCATCAGAGACTTTAGTGTTCCATGTTTTACAACTACATAGTATTGCTAGGTGAATATTATTGCTTTAAAAAATTGGCTTTTGAGACAGGTTGTGGGCTGGGGTCATTGAAAGTTTTTAGTAATTTCCCAAATATGAGTCAGATAGATTTCCTGTTCAACTGTAGATACAGCTTATTGCTCATTTTCAGTGCTCATCCAAGACACAGCCAACATATTTATGTGTTGATGGGTCTGCCTATCATATTTCAAGTTATAATCAATGCAACAGTGCTCTATAATCATTTCATTTTTCCTGTGTGGATTAGTAAGTGATTCTCTTTTGAGCAACTGAGGATCTCATTAAAGATGTCTAGTAGGGTTCTAGGCATTAGTGTAAGAAGCACTTTATCAGGAGCATTTAAAGAACTTCGATATCAATAGGGAATTCTTCTTCCATCTCAACTTAGTGGATAATGTTCTAATTTTGGTGAATATCTTTAGTAAGCATTTATTCCCTCATTTTATATTTTCTTGGATATTGATATCAGAAGATCATTGAATGAGGTTGATTCTGTGGTTGCATATATCATGGAGCTATGCTCTTATGCATCAGTGATGACACTTTATTGGTGAAGAGCCTTTAAAACTGTATTTATTTCCATTGAGTCAAATACTTCTTGGAATCAATTAAACACTATGGAATCTGATAATGCATCATTCAATACTTTGACAGTTGAGATGTGGTCTGATCAAGAAATTCATGAATGAACAAACAAACATTTATTAAACGTGTACCAAGCACTGTGTTAAATGATGGGGATCCAAATACAGTGACCTATATTATATATAGTTATCTAGAATGTGCTGGGCAGAAAAGGAGGGCAGAGAGCTGATGGATTCTGCTACAGCCACCTGCCACCTGCTATCCGTTGTCTTCACTTCCTTCACTCAGAAACCTTGCTGACCTCAAAAGTAGTTTTGCCTTCTTACTTCTGCCTCTTAAAATACATAATTTTCTTCAAGGCATCATGGCTCAATACACAACTTACTATGCCTTTGCTATTTCTTACAGTTAGTATTTTCCTCCTTCCTTAAAATACCTGGTGTTTGATAATCTGTGTTGGCGGTTTATTCCTCTAGTAAAGAGCAGCTAGGTGGTGCTGTAGTGCACAGAGTGCCAGATCGGAAGTCAGGAAGACTCACTTTTCTGAGTTCAAATCTGACCTCAGACACCTACTAGCTACATGACCCTGGACAAGTCACTTAACTTTGTTTGCCTTAGTTTCCTCACCTGTCAAATGATCTGGAGAAGGAAATGGTAAACCACTCCAATATCTTTGCCAAGAAAACCTCAAATAGGGAGGCTAGGTGGTGCAGTGAATAGAGCACAGGCCCTGGAGTCAGAAGGACCTGAGTTCAAATGTGACCTCAGACATTTAAACACAAAAAACTAGCCGTGTGACCTTGGGCAAGTCACTTAATCACAATTGCCTTACCCTCCCCCTCCAAAAAAAAAAAAGAAAATCTCAAATGGGGTCATGAAAAGTTGGATATGACTGGAACAATTCAACAACAACAACAACAAGAACAGAATGTATGCTCCTAAATTGTTTTGTTTTCACCTGTATGTCATCAGTGTCTCATACTGTATCTTGAATATGCGAGACACTTAATGAATGTTTGTTGTATTGGATTGGGTAACTGGGGTCTGGTTCATTTCAAGTCAACATTAAGATGCACTGTTTTCCCCTTTGTGTTGCTGCTTCATGGCAGATAAAACTAAACAAGAGGTTTCAAATGGGCTTAATTTTATAAAAACTCATCATAAGATAGTAGGACATTTGTTACATTCTATTCATTATCTATTTATATATTTTCGTAGTTCTCAACCTCAAAATGCAGGTAATAGAAGGAAAACACTGTAGAGGGGAGGAAAATGGGTAGAGTCGAGCAAGCACAACCAAAGAAAAGCAGCTAGATGGCACAACAGATGTAATTCTAGTCTCGGAGCCAGGAAGAGCTGAGTTCAAATGCTGCCTTAGATACTGATGAGCTATGTGACCCTGATCAAGTCATTTAACCTCTCTCAGCCTCAGTTTCCTTAACCGTAAAATGAAGAGGTTGGACTTGATACTCTTGAAGGTCCCTTCCAATTCTAAATCAATGATCTTAGGAAAAGAGAGAAGTCATACATGGGATTGGAACGTTCTTTTCCCTTAAATACATGCAGTCAGATTTTTTTTTTAGGGATAAATGGTAAAGTAAGCAGCAGAATAAAAAAAAAATTACATTAGTCCATTCCTTTGAGGTAGAGGGTCAGCCCAAAGAGAAATTGTTTCTATTTTTCCTGTCCAAGTTTTGCTTGTTAGATTGTTTTTCCCATTCTCTGAAAAGTCCTGGAGTACTCTTGTCACTGCTGAAGAATTCTTAATGTTATTCCTGCTGGCAGAGGAAGTTTTCCCCAATGTACTGGAAAATGATCATTAATACGGTAAGTCAGGTCTTGGCTCAAAAGGACTTGCAGCTTTCTTGCCAAAGCTGTGAATTGTTGAGGGTTAAGAGAATGGCATTTTGATTTGGAAACAGTGTGTTATTCACCCTCACCCCTTTGCTATTTCTCATTTAGAAGATTTTCTTGATTATTATTTGACCAACATCTCATTTCCCCATTACACATTCTGCTCCTTTCAAAGTCTTGAGTGAAATCTCAATGCCCAAGACATCAGTGGGAGAGTACTGAGGACTAGAGGTTAAGTCACACAATTGGTAAGTGGTAAAGCTTAGTTTCAAAGTCAGGTCCTCTGATTCTTCCATTCAAACCATGTGCAACATACTAAGGTACTAAGGTCCTAGTAGG
Organism: Pseudochirops cupreus; assembly: GCA_028627135.1. Lineage (NCBI taxonomy): Eukaryota > Metazoa > Chordata > Mammalia > Diprotodontia > Pseudocheiridae > Pseudochirops > Pseudochirops cupreus. Next base: position 309,312,070 of record CM053580.1, read on the forward strand.
GTGGTAGGGTGTGTTAGGATTGAGAAACCAAAAGATGGGAAAATTGAAAATGTTCTGTTTATTTTTTTTGAAAGGAAAAACACAATTTGCAAAATATAGGCTAGTGATCCTGTCTTTGATTACTGGGAAAATTCTAGAATGAATCATTAAACACAGGGGTGGGGAACCTGTAGTCTCAAGGCCACATGTGAACCTCTAGGTCAGTGGTTCTCAACCTTCCTAATGCCACTACCCTTTAATACAGTTCCTCATGTTGTGGTGACCCCCAACCATAAAATTATTTTTGTTGCTACTTCATAACTGTAATTTTGCTACTGTTATGAATCGTAATGTAAATATCTGATATGCAGGATGTATTTTCATTGTTACAAATTGAACATAACCCACAGGTTGAGAACTGCTGCTCTAGGTCCTCAAGTGTAGCCCTTTGAATCTAAACTTCACAAAGCAAATCCCCTTAATAAAAGATTTTGTTCTGTAAAACTTGGACTCAGTTAAAGGGCTGCATCCAAGGACCTAGAAGGTCATGTATAGCCTCAAAACAGCAGTTTGCCCACCCCTGGTTAAAGAGATAGTTAGCAAATAAATGGAAAGGAAAACAGTGACTATAGAATCAGCACTGCTTCATTAAGAGCTGATCTTACTTGATTTTTTGACAGGATTACTAAACTAGTTGATGATTCCAGCAAAAGTTTTGGTAAAATATCTTGTACTGTTCTTGTGGAGATGATTGACACAGATGGATTAGACAATAATACGACCAGATGGAGTCAGACCCAACTGGATTGCAGGACTCAGAGTTGCTATTAGCGGTTCAATGTCAACATGGTAAGAGATCTCCAATGGAGTTCTCCAGGGATCTATACTTGGCCCTGTGCTGCTCAGTATTTTTATCAATGACTTGGCTAAAGGGACAGATGGCATGTTCTTCAGATTTGCACATGATACAAATGTAGGAAGGATGGTTAGCAAGCTGGGTGACAGAGGATTATCTCACTAGGGATAAATGTGAAGTCTTATGTACAAAAAATAAACTCCACATTTACAAGATAGGGGAGGAGTGGCTTGACAGCAGTTGGCTTGAAAAAGATCTAGGGGTGTTAGTGGCCTGCAAGCTCAATATAAGTCAACGGTGTGATGTGGCGGCCAAAAGAGGCTAGCTGGATTTGGTGCTGCATTAAAAGAGACAAACCATCCAGGGACAATGAGGTAATTGTTCTACTGTGCTCTGCTCTTGCCAGACCTCATCTGGAGTATTGGGTTCAGCTCTGTGCACCACAATTTAAGAAAATCTATGGTTTGATAAGTGGCCTTGAATGCATATTATAGAATAATTTTTAAAAAGCTAACATTAATACAACATTTAGTATGTGCCAGACCCTATACTGCATTACAATTATTATCTCATTCTATTTTAGCCTCACAGGTAGGTGCTATTGTTAGGCCCATTTTATAGATGAGGAGACTGAGGCAAACAGAGGCTAAGTGACTTGCCCAGGGTCACATAGCTAGTAAGCGTCTGAAACCAGATTTGAACTCAGGTCATCCCAACTTGGGTCCAGTGCCCTATCTATTGGCCACTTACCTACCTGCCTCTGTAGGCATGTTTACCTCTGATATGCTTTTGCCCTAAAGCAACCATGCATAGACCCCTGGAGTCTTTCTGACTCCAGGCCTGGGGGTCTGGTCTATCCACTGCCTCACCTATCTAACATGTAAAGATTGGCTGAAGCAAGTGGGACTGTACAGACTAGAGAAGACTGGGGAGGTGAGGGACATAATAGCTGTTTTCAAGTTTTTGAAGTACTGTCACATGGAGGTGAGATTAGATGAGGTTTTTTTGGCCCCAGTGGGCAAAACTAGGAATAGCATACAAAAATGGCAAGGAAACAAATTTAGGAAAACCTTCCTATCAATGCAATGGTCCAAAAGTGAAAAGGGCTACCTTGAGAGGTGGTAGGTTCCTCCTTCTTGCAGAGGCTGGACAACCATGTTTTGAGGGTGTTATAGTGGAGATTCCTTTATATCTGGGTATTCTAAATGGGAACTGAAGTTCCTTCCAACCCTTGAACTCTAGAATTCTGGGATAATAGGGAAAACCACAAATTAACATTAACAATGATGTATTGCATTTTTCTTTATTTTGTTAAATGTTTCCCAATGACATTTTCATCTGGCTCAGGTTTTGCTGGGTAGTTTCTCACTGGCTGGCTGCAAGTTTGAGTCCTCTGAACTAGAGTAGGTCCTGGAAACTTTACTTTCAGGGTAGGACAGGTAAGGGAACATACAACAGATGTGTGTATGTGCATGTGCGTGTGCGTGCGTGTGTGTGTGTGTGTGTGTGTGTGTGTGTGTGTGTGTGCGCGTGCATGCTCAGGTGTGGGGACAGAGTAGATAGGGAGTGGTGGTGAGCAGAAGGAATATCCCCACATTGTGAGTATTGCAGAGAGCTGAAGGATTGAGCCTGAAAGTGGGTAAAGAGATTGAAGTAATGGTGCTTTGTTATGGTAACTTTTGACTTTTTTCCTTTGCATGTGCATCAGCATCTTACAGCTTGTGGCCAGAGAGACCTCCTCAGATTTGCTGAGCATTAAGGAAACAAAAATTCAAGAGGTATCTGAAGCGAGAGAGAAAGGTATCAGAGCATAGAATAGTAGTCTCCTGGAAGCCAAGCCATTTCTAGTCTATCCTGCTTACAGAGTCCTGGCATCTTCAGGAGAGACCAACAGAGTTTTCTTCATCATATTAACAGATGCTGATCTATTATGGGATTTTTTTTTTTGTTAGGAGTGAAAAAGCTCTAAATAATTGTTCTTTGTGTTCCTAGCTGTGAGTGAAGGAAACTGACATTCTCGGCTCTGGTTCTATCTATTGTTTAGGGGAGCAAGGAATGGAAAGAATCATAGGCTTGGAATGTATATCATGGGTCTATTGCTGTTAACTTATTTTGTTTTCTTTCAAGCACACAAACTCTGTGTGTGTGTGTGTGTGTGTGTGTGTGTAAAAGTATTTGTGTGTATATGTGTAAAATCAATGAATTCAATAAAAACAGGGGTAAAGAATGTCACCAAAGACTTGTATGACAGAAAGAAAAGTGGCTGATTACATGGTGAGGACAAGATATGATAGATGGATGGCCAGAGTACCCAACTGGTTCTTGTGATGTTGGCAGAAAATAAGGAAGGATTTCAGCACATTGGCAGGCCCCCTTGTTATGAAGTTATAGGCGGCTATGAATAAAATTTGCAAAGAATGGGTAGGCATGAATGGGTCACAATTCCCAAATCAGTGAGATCACAGATGCATTTGACTATTTGAATTAAAACCTAGTACATACAAGTATTTTTTTTTGTCAATGATCTTGAAGGGCACACAGTGGTGAAGGCACAGGGAAAGCACTAGTAGGATGAGGGCTGAGCCATTATCTGACTGTTAGAAATAACTGCTAATACTAATCAAGAGTTGAGATAGCAAAACTACTATTAGAGAGATTTCAAGTCAGGATACAAAGGCTCTAGTCCTGGCACTATAAAATTCACATCTGAAAAATCATGAGTTTTTAAGGAGTTCCTTAAGATAAGGAAGTTCTTGACCTTTTAAAAAAAATTGCCATGGACCCCTTTGCCAGTCTGGTAAAAGCTATGGACCCATCAGAATAATGTTTTTAAATAGATAAAATAAAAGACAAGATTATATGGAAAACCAATTATATTGAAATATAGTTTATATATATAAATGCATATATGTTTATATCTATATCTATATCTATCTATCTACCTATCTGTAACCAATTCACAGACCCCAGATTAGAATCCCTGGACTAGATGGTCTCTTCATCCTTCCAGCTCCAATGTTTGATCTTGTTTCTAGGGGAGGCAGGGAAACTGGTCTAACAATTCTATGAGAGCAACTTCCTTAAGTGCTAGAGATCTTTCTGATGGAATCATAAAAGCAAACTTGTACTGGGGGTCTATTTATTGTTCTTTCTTCTATTCAAATTATTATTATTTTTTCCTTGACCCTAGAAGAAAATTACAATGATTTAATGAGAATGAGAGTGACTCCTTTGTCATCAGGAGTCTGCTTTCCAATTACCTCCATTTTTTCTACTTCCCAGGATTAGTTGTTGTTATTCAATTGTTTCTGACTCTTCGTGATCTCTTTTGGGGTTTTCTCGGCAGAGATACCAGAATGGTTTGCCATTTCCTTCTCTAGGTCATTTTACAGATGAGGAAACTGAGGCAAAGAAGGTCAAGTGACTTGCTCAGGGTCACATAGCTAGTAATTGTCTAAGACTGCATCTGAACTCAAGAAAATGAGTCTTCCTGACTTCAGGCCTGATACTCTTATCCACTTTGTCACTCAGCTGCCCCAGTCCCAGGACTGGAGGAATGCATATTTTCCCATCAGAACTTCACAAGAGATTGGAGAAAAGGAGACAAAATTTGAGCACTAGCACATAAGTCATGGGAAAGTACAGAACCATGATGATGGTAGTATATGGGAGCATCAGATTTTATGCTTTCTTCTTCCTCCCATTTTCTGTTGAGATTTCAATTCTTCTTCCATATTAGCTATTCCTTTTGGGGTCATTAGGAGATAGGAGAATGGTCAGGGGCCATGTGTCCAGCCTCCACTGGACATTGGGTTTTGCCTCTCCAGATGTTAGTTGTTGGCACTCTACATTCTACTTGTTGTGACTAGGGTTGCTGACCAAGGAAGTTGAGGAGGGGTGTACAAACAGCATGGCAGAGAACAGAATGGGTATAGAGTTCGCTGGCAGCTGCCATGGCATCTTATGGTTGGTGGGAAGGCTGTGAGACTCTCTGCCTCCTTTCACATCCTCTCTCCCTTTCTTCATGGCTTACAGAATCAGCTCTAGGTAGATCCTAGACATGAAAACTCTCTCTTTGATCTTCTCCATCACTCTTGGGGAGTGTGATGAGTGATTCAGAATTGTCCCTCTGACATCCCAAGAGGGAAAGCTGGAAGGAGGCTTTGAGAGATGGTGGAAATGATCACTTCATGAGAAGAGTGACTAACACTTAAGAAAAATTTAAAACATTTTATTTAAAGTTTTGATTTCCAAATTCTTTCCCTCTCTCCCTCCCCTCCTCCTTCCTTGAGATGGTAAGCAATCAGATATAGGTTATACATGTGCAATTATGTATAACATTTCCATATTGTGACTAACATTTTTTCTTGTAGTTTCGCTATGTTTAATAAGTCGTGTGGTTTCCAAATTGAATTGCTTGTGTAATAATCTAAAAATAGAGGGATGTGACTGAGAAGAGGAGGTCCCAGAAGCAGGGATGTGGGCGACAAGTCACAGAAGTTGTTTTAGGCTTGCAGTATTAAGTTAGGAGTGATATTCCATATTCATACCCCTACCTAGGTCTATTTTAAGCCTAGGTCAGGGAGGATCTCTTTCACTGGTTAAATGACAGCCTGCTTTTCTGTAGACTTCAAGATCTGAGCCAGGCGTGGGCTAATACTCTAACTACAACTCAAGTGTCTCCTGAGAAAACCCACCAAGTACACAGTCAGGCTGTCCCCCGTGTCTTACCTTACATGCACCTTCACAGTATCATCCTGGTTTTGGATCTGTTGCTTAGCTCCTTGGGTTCAGGAATTCAATTTTATCTAATTATAGATTTCAAAAGGACCTTAGAAATCATTCAGTCCAACCACCACATTTTATAAAGGAGGAAACTAAGTCCTAGAGAGGTTAAGAATCTAATGCTCTTTCCATTACATTACATGGATTGGATTACTGCTCTGGATAGTGGATAGTGCCTTCCCTCTGTTAATTTCTTCCTACTTACCCTGTATATAACTTGTTTGTACATGCTTATTTGCTTATCGTATCTTTCACTAGATTGTGAACTTCTCAAGGCCAAGGACTATCTTTTACCAATCTTTGTATCCTAACATTTAGCACATAGCCCAGTACATTTTTTTGTTGTTGTTGAGTTGTTTCAGTAGTGTCCAACACTTCGTGACCCCATTTGGGGTTTCCTTGGTAAAGAGACTAGAGTGGTTTGCCACGTCCTTCTCCAGCTGGTTTTGTAGAGGATGAAATGAGGCAAACAGGGTTAAGTGACTTGTCCAGTATCACACAGCTAGTTAAGTGCCTGAGGCTGAATTTGAATTCACAAAATTGAGTCTTCCTGACTCCAGGCCTGGAACGCCATACATTGTACTATTTAGCTGCCTCATACATCGTAGGTGTTTAATTAACGTTTCTCTATTGAGTGACTATCTAAGAAGTCTCTTTTGTGATGGTGGTAAATGTGTTTCAGAGTCAGGGATGTGGGGTTCATTCCCTTTCAGTATCATAGATGCTTTATACCAATGTCTTTCCAGGTGCCAGCTGTGCTGGTGGTGAGGCAGGAGGCAAAGATCAGAATTAGAAAAACAGACATGTTGTTTAGAATGTGATCTCAGAAATAACTGAGCCCTTAAATGGATGGAAACTCTGATGCTACATGATGTTTGTGATAGGAGCCAGATCACAAAAGGAGAAGCGGGCCAAAGAGCTCAGACAAATACTTGGGAGAATCTCAGTTATCCCTAAAGTACTTTTTAATTTAAAAACAATAATAATGTAGATCAGTGGATTTGTCATGGGTTACTTGTCCTGCCTCATCTCAGAGATTTAGCCCTGTTGCTACAGCACCAATTAGGTGTATGAGAAGTGGTGGTCAGCAATTGCCAACTGGGTAGTGGCCAGAGAGCTCCTCATCACTTGTCTAATAAACAAGTGGAATTCCAGCACAAGCACTGTTTATTGTGCAAAGCTTTAAGAGCACAGTTGTAGATGGGAAAAGAATTTTCAAGAACTACCATGGAATGCCTGCTCATGGATTCAGGCACAGCCTACCCCTGGTGAAATTGCCCCAGTGACTTACAATTGTAAACCTGAGGCTAATGTTACAAACAGAAGATAGGAAACTACCTTGTACCTTTTCCGGGTCCACCTCCAAGCCGTGAGGACCTCCTGAGGATATGCAAGGAGTAGAATGGAGGTGGTTTGCTCATGGGATCATAGAGAACTGTATTGTCTCCTTTCAAAATCATAGAATCATAACAGAACACAATTTTGGAGCCACCTCTAGGCAGGCGGAGGAAGTCTTTGGGGACCAGTTGAGTGAGATTCTGGGAAGTGTAGTCCAGCATTTTTTCTTCCCATTCTGAGAAAGACTGGTGTTACTGTAAGTTTGGGGTCAAGGAAGCTGCAGCCCCACAAATGGGAAGTCTAGACTGACAACTTCTGAGGTTGAAGGAGAGAGAAATTGATCATGGGACTCAAACAGGGTTGAGAGAGAGGGCAGAGAGGGAATGGTAGGTGGTTCAAGGGTCCAGGGACCAGCCACATCAAGAGACGTGGTCCCCCTCAGCCAATGGCCCTGCCTGCCAGGACCTTAATGGGAGGTGTAGCCAGAGTGGGGAACTGATGCTGCCTGAACTGTTTCTCTCTGTGAGCCTGAGAAAGCTGGTGATGTGCTTTCACTTCCTAATTCGAGTCACCCGCCTCATTCCTCTGCCCAAGAAAATTGATTTACTACAAGGTTTCTTTGTTAAATCTATTCATGATTCCTGATTTAGTCATTTAAAACTGGCTCATTCTAGATAAAAATCTGATAAATTCTAATTGCTTTTGATTGTGTGTATCTTTATTCACAAGTTGGGGGTGAGGGTGGAGGGTGACTGCAAAAGAGAAAACCAGTGAATGGCTTGTCTCATACTGAGATAAAAATGGAAAATATTTAGACCTGGGACCAGAGTGCCAGGGTTTCTCCTGGCTGGGGCCTTGAGCCACATGAGAAGGCATTTCAATGGGCATTGATTTATTCATAATATTATAAGCTTCTCAATGGTGCATGAATATTAAATCATGTAAATCTGGACCATTAACCCTAGGTAATACTTGAGCCATGACTAAGCAGATTTCAGTGCTAGAAGAAGGCTTGATAAGTAAAAACCAATTTCAGAAGCAAATCATCAGTTGGGAAATATTTAAGTTCTTACTATGTTCCTGGCACTGTGCTAAACAGCAGAGACATAAACACAAGCCAAAAGAAAGACAGTATCTGTTCTCAAGGAGATTCTATTAGAGTGGGGGAAGATATCACACACAAGGGAGTTTAAAATTGGGGAGGGGCAGTGAAAGGAAAGAGTATGGACAAGTACAAAGAAAGATGGCTACGTTGTACAGTAGTTTTTTCAGTCATGTATGACTCTTCTCTTTTGGGGTTTTCTTGTGGAAGATACTGGAGTGGTTTTCCATTTCCTTTTCCAGTTCATTTACAGATGAGGAAACTAAGGAAAACAGGGTTAAGTGACTTGCCTAGGGTCACACAGCTAGTAAGTGTCTGAGACTGGATTTTAACTAAGGCAGATGAGTCTTCCTGACTCCAGGCCCAGTGCTCTATGCAATGCATCACCTAACTGCCCTAAGTATAGGCTGGTGTAGAACTTCCCCCAAATGGAATTTCCGTTAAGAAATTTTTACTCCCTCTAACTGCCTTGAGGGTGTCTTTCCTGCCTGATTGTTCTCTCTCAGTCATTTCAAAGAATTTTGTCTTCTGAGTGAAGATCAAAATAGAAGCAGGGATGAAGGGAAAAATTGGTAGTATAACAAAGGAGAGTTAAGCAAAGAATAGTACCACTTACATTCTGAAGATGGGGACCAGCCAAAGAGGGAGTAAGCTAGTTTGTCTATGGAACTGATCACTTCTCACTACCCTGCAATGGCACATCTGAAAGGGACCTAAGAAATTGTAAAGTCCAACTGATGTCACATAGGAACCACCACAAAATATTGCTGATAAGCAGATGCATGTCACTACAGGCACTGGGAGAAGGGCATGCTAGTTACAGGATCTGAGAAGGGAAGGTGTGCTCCCTTCCCACATTAAAAGTCATCTTCACACCTCATTTCACAGTCCATCACCATAAGATATGACTGATGTCAGGCCATTAAACACAGGGTCCTGTCACTATGGAGTCCTTCTCCCAGGGCCCACCTTTCTCCTTTTCCCCTGTGATGGTAAAGGCCCACCTCTTGGCAGGTTTAGGGTAACCACTTCCCAAGCTACTTCTTAGACTGTCCCCTACACTACAATGATCCACCCTCTTAATAGTTACCCTAGGCAAAAGAATGACTAATTATGACTCAAAGATGAGTAGTTATCTGACTTCTGTTCACAGACCATGGGTACCACACTACCTCCTGAAGCAACCCATTTTACTTGAGGTTAATGATAATTCTACAAGTGGCCCCAAATCTACCCCCTGAAACTTATCTTGTCTTGTAGATCAAGCTTTCTCCCTCTTTCAAAGGTCCCCCTAAGCCTTCTCTTCTCTAAGTTAAATACTTTCTCTTTCTTCAAGTGACTCTCTTATGTATTTCAGTCCCTTCACCATCTTGGTCCTCCTTTGGATGTACTATAACTTGTCAACCTCCTCCCTAAACGTGGCTTCCAGAACTGAAACCAGTTCAAAGGTAATCTCATCAGGGTAGAGGGTAAGTGGGTGAGGGCTGAGGGCTGAGGGCCGAGGGATAAGCAACCATCTACTTACTTCTGGATATTATATATCTATCAATGTGGTCTAAGCTCAAACTAGCTCTCCTGGTTTCCACATCACACTGTCAATGCTCATTAACTTCATGATCCACCAAAACCCAGACATCTTTTTTCCCATTACCAGCTAACCATAGTTCCCCCATACTTTACTCTGGTAGTTGACTTTTCTTAAATATATTACTATAAAATGTCATCTTTTGAGACCTGATGCAATCTAGCCTGTTGATCATCTATCTCTCTTGAGTTCATAGAGCATAGATGTAGAGCTGCAAGGGACTTTCAGAGATGTCTATTCCAAGCTTCTCATTTTACAAACGAAGAAACTAAGATCCAGAAAAGGCAAGTGACTTAGCAAAGGTCACATAGATAGGAAGTAGAAGAGCCAGAATTTGAACTCCTAACTTTATAATATTATGCTTTCATGTATCTTTGGAAGAATTAGTTTACTTCCTTAGATTCGTTTTATTTATTGTTATTAGAAACTTATCACAGATCTGTATTTCATCAGCATAAAGAAGCAAAAGTAAGTAATAAAGGAAGAATGAAATGACTTGTTCATTATAGAACTTTATGAGCAAATAACAAGAGAGTTCACACAAATGATGTTTCTCATGGACGACTTTTTTTTCAATTAACAAGCATTTATTTTCTCTCTTTTTTGTCCTCCTTTAGTCTTCCCACCCCCAACCAGAAAAAGAAAAGGAAAAAACAAAATCATCATCACAAATATACATAATAAAAAAAACCCCAAAATCCTACATTGGCCATGTCCAAAAATATGTACTGTGAAGGACCACGGGCCAGTGGGACTCTGACTCTGATGGCTGAGTAAGCCCTCTCAAGGGAAGAGGTTTGCTGCCAGGCCTGGATCGGTTCCACATCCCCAAGGGAAGAGGTCTAGCAAGCAGGTGTGAGGATTGGATCATTGAGATAAAGCGTGGTGTTTTTCCACCCCCAGCCTGGGAACACTGAAGTGCACAATGTCCCCAGGGGAAAGGCATTAGGAAGTGTCCTATAAAAGGCTTGCACTTAAGACAATAAAGGAGACTGTATTTTCCATCACTCTTTGAGTCCCGGTCTCTCTTTTTAACTCACAGCCCCTGGGTAAGAAAACTCTCTCAACCCTGCTGGGTGATAGCAGGGCCCCCAAATTCTCTCAGCCCTGTTGCGGGACAGCATGAGTAGCATGGTTCCTTATTGGGACTCTGGATTGTGGTTTGCTTCTTCACTAATCAGAGTTCTTAGCTCTTTCAAATTTGCCTGTCTTTACAATGTTATTATTATTGTATAAGTTGTTCTGGTTCTGCTCAGTTTGGGCTTCATCAGTTCAGGCAACTCTTTCAATATTTTTTGAAACCATTCCTTTTATCATAAAGCACAAAATACATATACCATAATTTGTTCATCCCTTCTGCAGATGATGGACACCCCCTTAGTTCTCAGTTCTTTGCTATTACACAAAAAAAACAGCTATAAGTATTTTTTTTTTATATTTGGGTCCCTTTCACTTTGATCTCTTTGGCATATAGGTCTAATAGTCACTTCCTTAGTTTTTTGAGTGGACTTGAAAACTATATATATCAAGATATTTACAACACCCTTCCATGAAAAATGTGTTCTCTCTTTTCCATTAACCTTGCAAGGGCTTTATTTATGTTGTAGCTAAAAGATGGCATTAAAGAGACAGGACAGTGGGCTGACTTCTCAGAGTGGGCGTCATGGTGGGGAGCAGTCTCCTGGTGAATCTTCTCACATTCAGAGCCTGGTCTTCAGTTTCAAAGACTCAGGAACTCCATTTTATCCATTTACTCCACATTATTTAGCCCATAAAAGGTAATGCTTATTACTAATGATTAAAATCACCTTAAGATTTTAAAAATGCATTCTTTAAAACGATCTCATAAGAGGCAGATGCTATAAGCATTATTATCCCTTTTTTTACAGAGAAGGAATTTAAAGGCCACAATGCTTAAGTGACTTACTTACCCAGGATCACAGAGCTAATTAAGTCTCAGAACTGAGATTCAGAACCAAGTCTACGGACTCTTGGTCGTGTTCTTTCCACTACGCTATACTGCCCTCACAAAGATTAGGTCCTGGAATGCTGATTTGTACTACTCAAGCTCACAGGGTTTTATTCATCTTTCTATTTCCCATAAAACCTAGCACAGTACTTTGCACAGACCAGACAGTCAGTAAATATTTATGCAATGGATGAATGAATGAGATTCTCTTAAAGTAAAAGTATGCAAGGAATGAGAACCAAATGGAAAGCAAAACAGCAGAAAGGGAAAATACACACATATGCACATGTATGCATAAATATGTAATGGGATAATTGGCCATGTGTATGTGTGTGTGTAAGTACATAGCATGTGTCTGCACACATATATACATATGTACATGTATATGCATGTATGTGTATACACACGCACACATATTTAGAAACATGCAAATCACCCAACTACATTTTCTAATTTGCCTAAGAGGCAGCACTGTGTAGAGAAAGGAGAGCCAGACTCAAGTTAGGAAGACCTGGGTTCGAGTTATACCTCTGACACAGATGGTTGTGGAACTCCTCAGGGTCCTAGGCAGTTCTCTAAGACGATGTTATTAAGCAGTTGCTGATATGCATTGGTGGAGGGAGTTTCATTACTCTTACTGGAAGTGTCTTACAGTTTGTTGTTCATTGCTTTTCAATCAAGTCCAACTCTTTGTGATCCCATTAGGGGTTTTCTTAGCAGAGAAACTAGAGTGGTTTGCTATTTTCCTTCTCCAGTTCATTTTACAGATGAGGAAACTGAGGCAAACAGAATTAAGAGACTTGCCTAATGTCACACAGCTAGTAAGTGTCTGAGGCCAGCCTGGAACTCTGAAAGATGAGCCTTCTGACTCCAGGCCTGGCACTGGATCATCTAACTGCCTTACAATACTGGAACCATGGAGACCCCTTGGCCAGCAAAGTATCCCTAACCTGATCAATGCGACTTTGGATCTACTACAACGAACATCAATTTTACTTTGTAGATGGTGTCAGGAGCCAGTCTAACCAATCTTTTCGATTTCACCAGGAGTCATATATCTGTAAGTTTGTATAATTGAATAGTAACAAAGAGTACCTTTGTCGTGCTTCACAGCTTTTAAAATCTATGCCATAGGATATTTCCCAGAAGCACAGAATCTCAGAGTTGGATTTTTTTTGGTGGGGGGATGCCTTTTTTGGAGGGGTGTAGGCAGGGTAATTGGGGTTAAGTGACTTGCCCAAGGTCACACAGCTAAATTTTTTTTTTTTAGAATCTCAGGGTTGGAAGAGGTCTTATAGTCTAACACAGCAGTTCTCAACCTGTGGGTTGTGACCCCTTTGGGGGTTGAACAGGGTCACCTAAGACCATTGGAAAACACCTATTTCCAATAGTCTTAGGAACGGAGACACCGCTCCTCTATCCATCTCCAGGCGGGTCCACCCACATGCAGATACGCCCACCTACGAGTATAAACGGTCAAGGCATTAGGAAGGTTGAGAACCACTGTTCTAACATGTACCGCAGAAAAAATCTCAACAATCTCCCCGAGGCCATCCAGCCTTTGCTTTAAGACCTCTAGCTAAGGGGGACCCACTATTTCTGGAGGCAGTTTTTGATAGTTTTACTATGAAGTTTTTGCTTCTGTCAACTCTTTGTAATTTACCCCTATTGCCCTTAGTTCTGCTTTCAGGATCCAGAGAGGGTCTATCTTTTCTTCCACAAGACGCTCCATAGAATGCAAGATTTAATGTTTTACATGATTGCACGTGGATAACCTATTGCTTACTGTCTCAGGGAGGGGAGAGGGGAGAAGGGGGAGGGATGGAATTTGGGTCACAAAACTTTATAAAAACAACAACAATAAATGTTAAAAATTGGTTTTAGATGTAATTGGGCAAAATATCATTTTTTAAAAAATGTTTCAAACCCTTACCATGTCTCCCCCCACACCCCAAAAAAGAATGTAAGATCCTTGAAAGTAGGGCCCGTTTGATACTTTGCATCTGGATCCCCAGTGCCTAGCATGGCGCCTGGAACACAGTAGGTATTTCATAAATGTTTGCTGATTGATTCGAATATTTAAAGATAGCTCTAACGCTCCAAGTGCTCTCGTCTCCAGGTTAAGCACTCCCAGTTTTTTCAGTTTATCCTTGTGTATTATAGCATGATTTTGAAGTCCTTCACCTTCCTGGTTGCCCTCCTCTGAACATTATCCAACGTGTCCAACTTGGTAATGCCAAGAAATGAACACAACGAACTTTATACAGCTAGAACTTGACTCAATGCTCCAGATACAGTCCAGAGTATTTATTTTATCTCTATGAGCTGTGGCAACAATTAAACTCACATATGTTCTTGCTGGGGCCATTCTTCCAACTCCTTGTCCCACTGGCAAACTGGATTCTCTGAGGGCACTGACTACTGCTCCCCTTAAGGTCCTCAGGGCAAACCTGAGAAAAATGGAGGTTTTCTAGGATTGTCATTCAAGGGTCCCCCATCTGGTGTGGGCTGAGATAGCACAGCTAGTACAAAGAACAATTCCACAAAATCCTGGGGTACACTCTTCCACAAATACACAAGATCTGTGGGAAGAATGGACACAAGCTTAAAATTCAACCAAGGTATGTGTAAAGGTATACTGGTTAGCAAGGTCACTTCTTGGTTATTATACTTTGCTTTTCTCTTCATGATTCCTCATGAAGTTTCCCTAAGGTCTAGCTCTTCTCTGGGCTCTGAGGGTCAGTGTCCTTATAGGGTACCAAAGTGAAGTTGCCTTTCCTCAATGTGTCTCTCAGCTCCAGGCTGTCCCTGTTGACACTGTTGCTGGCTCTGATTGCTGGTGGGATCACTCTCTTGGCTCTGATAGATCTCCCAAATTCACATGGTTGTCTGTTGATGTTGGCAGAGGAGGCAGGGACTCTCTTCTCTAACCCCTACTAATATTTCTTCTCAAGGGCTTAGCTGGAGCTACCCAACCACTATACTTTTCTGCTATTAGAATACAGGATTCCATGCTGGTTTTATGTTTTATCCAAGCCCCAAAGGACATAATTGATCCTCATGAACCAACTACACATTTCTTCTGTGACATCTTTATTCTCATTCAATAATCAAACCACTTTATGCTTCCCAAATTAAGAACTTGTTCTTCGATTTTTAAAATTTCCAGTTGTTACAGTCACTCATTTGGGTTTTCTGGACAAAGATTCTGAAGTAGTTCACCATTTCCTTCTCCAGCTTTCATATCCTCCAGGAAACGTACTTGCCCAGGGTCACAGAGCTAGTTGGACTCAGGAAGATGAGTCTTCTTGACTCCAGACCCGGCATTTTATCTACTCTACTACCTATTTGCCCTGTTTGCCTTTCCAGTGACTAATTGAGTCATTGGAAAGGTCCAGGCTTTCTGTGTTCACATCAATTGGGGTGGGATTTCTACTGCTACCCTTACACTGTATTGCTTAATTTCTGAAACAGCACTTCCTTAAATTTCAAGTTACTTCTTCAAAAAAAAAAAGAAGAAAGATGACACCAAGGATTAAAATATTGTCAAATCATGCTGTGACCTAGAAAAAGGAATCATTTGGCTAGGTTGTGTTCTGACTGAGGTCCCAGATAAGCCGTAAGGTAAGAATATATTACCATCTTCATAGGTGTCCCTCCATCACAGATTTTCTCCTAGACAATTGTTACTATATTGTTCACTGCTACAGAAGTCCATCTTTTTAATACCGATATTTTCCATGTATATGACCACGAAATAAAGAGCTGTGAGAAATGTGACTTGAAATAAGAAATACCACAGTCTCAGAATAGAAAATGTTCTATGTAAACCAAAGGCCAATGAAATGACTTGAGGGGTCATTCTAGATCTCTTGGTTCATAGCCCCTAGCCAAGAAACCTGGGAGGATGTATGCATTCCACCCCCTAAAATGCTACGAGTAACTCCCCATTCACAAGTACACATTTTACAACATTACAGATTTATTATTTATTATTATTTATTACAGATTTATTTATTATAGATAAGTTTTATTAACAAGAGAAAAACAAAATAGAAATTGGAGGATAGATACCATTAGCCCTAAACATGTATGTAATTACCCAAGGACACTCACAGTTCTGAACATGAGGCCTCCCTCTGGCACAGGTCCTTCCCCATCATACCCTTGTTGGCCCATGGCTCTCAATCTGCTCAAAGGAGAGGAGAGAGGTAGCTTTTTTGATTATCTTGAATTTATCTAATATATATCTTTTTGTTTGGTATTTAGTTACTGATATGTTGGGCACAAAGAGCCTTCTTTGTGCCCCAAAGATTCCCCCCCAAAAAATGACCAGCAAACTCCATAATGGTAAGTATGTTACTTACTTCTTACAAACTAGATTGTAAGCTCCCAGAGAGCAGGGACAGTCTTTTGCTTTTCTTTGTATCCCTAGGGCTTAGCACAGTGTCTGGCATATAATAAGTACTTAATGATTGTTTATTAACTGACTTTCTTTGCCACTAACGCCGCAACTTCTTTGCATAGTCACTGTGTCCCCCACCACCATGACCGTCCTCACCCCAATTTCTCAGACCGGTCAGGATAGGTTTCTGTGGAATTTTTCAATCTTTTGATGGCACTTTCTTTGTGGAAGATGAAGGCGAAAAATCCCTCCTCGAAATTCTTCTCGCTTTGTTGCCACCACTCTCTCTCCTTCCACCCTTCTCCCAAAGCAGAGCTTTTCCTCTGCCTTTTCCAATCTCTCCCTCCATGACCCCCCCCTTTATGATCCCCCAAGTCCAATTGCCAGCCCCCTCCATGACCATTTGTATCTCTTAGTTAGGGTGATAGGAACCAGTTTATTTTCCCTAGTTGTTGTCGTTGGTCCTTCATTCTCACAGAGGACCAAGACATCAGGAGGGTTATGTCATGGCTTGCAAGTGAACAGGATTTAAGTGAGGCAGGGCTGTGCAAAGTCACCATCTGCACTCTCTCCTCTGAGGCCATCTGGGTCCAGTGGCAGAATATAGATCAGGAAGACTGGAGATGGCCCTGATTCATCCAGTCTAGGATTTTCCCTCGTTATTCAGATGGGAGAGGAAAGGGGAAGTAGCAAATCTGGCAGTGCTTGTGCTGTAAGGGATCCCAAACCCTTTATTGCTTCACAAGAAAGTAACCCAGGCCTCATTTGACACCTGGGCAGAGTCTCACAGAAATTAAACTTCTTGAAACCAACTAGAACCTGGGCCTTCCAGTAATTAGAGCAGCTCACTCTGTTCAGGATGCAAATGTTGGTACAGGTACACACTGAGGTATAGCTGTTTAACTGAAGGTGCGCCCCACACATCTCAAAGCTAGAGTCCTTTTGGTTGTGAGGGAGAAAAGCCATTCCCTCTTCTCACCTGGCATTGCCTTTGATCTTGGCCCCAGAAAAATCAGCCATTAAGAAAGAAAACAAGCCCCTGGTTATCTTCCAGCTCTCTTGTAAAAGTTTCTTCCCTCTCCCTCAGGCAGCCCTCCCAAGCCTCCTAGGTAACTTGGGGCCCAGGGAGAGGGAAGGCCAGGGACCTCCCCTAGGGATGTGGGAGTACTGTGTCCTTGGGTGGTCCAACCAGGAAAGGAAGCAAAGAGATTTGATGAACCACCCCAGGCCCTGCTGCTCCTGCCTTTCAGAGAATCTCCCCAGCCTGAAGCCTGGAAACAAGAACAACTTTAGTCCTGGTATAAGTGGTTAGCAATTTAATAAGCAAAATCACCAACTGAACTTTTCTTCCTCTCTTCTACAAGAGAGATAATTGAGTTATTTGTGTCCTAGAGGACTTGCTTTGCTTTGCTCACAAGGTTGGGAAGATCAAGATACATATTTTATGGAGCTGAGCTTTTATTTACTTGGGAATTTTAAAACAGAGAATTTGTAAAGTGGGGTCTATCCCCATTAAACTGTCAATCAATGAAACAATCAACTTTTGTTAAATTCCTACCATGTACAATGAGGTGGCTAGGTGATGCCCTGCATAGGGTGCCTGGCCCAGAGTCAGGAAGAGTCATCTTCCTGAGTTATCAGTCCTTTGTTCTCAAAGAGAACCAATGATATCTCAGGATAATGTCTTGATTTACCCATGAATTGGATTTAAGTGAGGCAGAGATGTGCAAAGCCCTCAGCCTCACACTCTCCTCTAGAGTCATCAAAGGCCAGTGGCAAGAGAAAAGTAAAATCCAGCCTCAGATACTTACTAGCTGTGTGACCCTGGGCATGTCACTTAACCCTGTTTATCTCAGTTTCCTCATCTGTATAATAAGCTGGAGAAGGAAATGGCAACCCACTTCAGTATCTTTGCCAAGAAAACTCCAAAATGGGGTCATGAAGAGTTGGGCACAACTGAAACGGCTGAAGAACAACAGCCACAAATCTGCTAGGCTTCTGAGGAACAAATACGACAAACAAAAAAATGCCTCCACTTTCAAGAGACTTGTCTTCTAAAGGAAAAGACAACAAGGACATACACAGAATAGATGTGAAAAGGATAAATACAAACAAAGACATTAAATATAAGATAGCTTGAGGGGGGCACTACTAGAAACTGAGGGTATAAAGAGAGGTTCTGTATGTTGCGGTGGTTGGTAACCTAAGGGCATCTTGAAGGGAGAGAAGGATTCTATGGGACTGAGCTGAGGATGGTGCAGCTTCCCGGCATGGGGAGTCACCTGTACAAAAGCACAGGGATGGGAGATGGAGTATTCTAGGGTAGACAGGTACAGAGAAAAGGACAGAACGGCTAGATCTCAGAGTACACAAGTGGTGTTTGATGCAGCTGGGAAGGTAGGATGGGACAAGGTCATAAAAGGCTTTTAAAACTAAATAGCGAAGTTTCTGTTTGTGGAAGAGCCTTCTTTGTGCCCAAAGGGAAAATAAACGGCCCCAAAGATTCCTCCCCGGCAAAATGACCAGCAAGCTCCATAATGGTAACTTAGCTGCTAAAAGGTTGTGATTTACTGGCTAGAGAGCGTCACAGCTTCCTCCTTCCCCAGTCTTTGCTCTCCCGGCCTCTCCTCCCCTCCCCCAATGCCGTGCCTTCTTTATCATTCGTTCACTTTTAAAAATAGATGTCCTTGGCTTCAGGGAATGTTACAAAAATAAGCCTCTTTATTTATGAAGGGGACAGAGAACCCAAAGCCAGAAAATTGCGCTTGTATTGATTCTGACGAGATGGCGCAAACGGGCTTACTATCATGTAGTGATAGCCCACTGGCCGCTACTGCCTTTGAGGGGGCGGGGCGGAGGGGGGCTCCTTGATTCGACTACCTCCGACCCTGACAGTGTAAGCTTCGCTACGGGGATGTCGGGGATGTCAACTCTCCTTTTCTTTGTGGACAATCTCACTGACTTCTCCCTGGAGGGAAAATGACCTGGAACATCCTGAGTGCCTTAGTGATAGTATCCCGGGATCCTGGCCTTGCTGTGGTCTCCCCCAGGGATTACTAACACTAAAATGGTTTATTAGGCCAGAAATGTAGCTCCCTTGTCCCTATTTATAAGCTTCCCCGGACATTTCCACCCGACCTAGCCACGGCTGTCAGTACAGTGGACCCCACCTCCCACTAAAAGAGAGGGCTCCAAACTCCTGGGAAAAGCAAAAGCACAGTGACCCTTTGTCAAGCGCTTGCCCTGGATGGCACAGTTGGATGCTCAAATGATAACAGATCCCAGAGTGCTTTCCTCACTAAAATGGTGGAAAAAGCAGTGGATTGGGAATTAGAGATTATTCAGTTGTGTCCAATTCTTCCTGACCCCATTTGGGGTTTTCTTTACAGATACTGAAGTGGTTTGCTATTTCCTTCTCCAGTTCATTTTACACGTGAAGAAACTGAGGCAAACAGGGGTAAGTGACTTGCCCAGGGTCACACAGCTAGTAAGTATCTGGTTGAGGCCAGATTTGGACTCAGGTTTTCCATGATGCCAAACTTAGTGCTCTATCCACTACACCACGTAGCTGCCCTGAGTTAGAGGACCTGGGTTTGAATACCAGCTCTGCCACTGTCACCTGTGTGACTGGTGAGCCACTTACTTTCTCAGGGCCTCAGTTTCCTTATCTGTTAGATTAGGCAGTTGGACTACACAATCATTTTATATATAACCCTTATGTTAGAAGCTCCCTTCTGACACTAGTCTTTCCCGTCCTCTGAGACATTGTCCTCACCCAGGAAATTTACTAACTTCAGGACCCAAAGTTCCTTAGCCCAGGGGCCCACAAGACTCCCAAGCACAGCCCCAAACAGATTAAAATGTAATTGGGAAAATCTAATAGAGTAAATAAAAAGACAATGCAACCTAGATAATGCTAGCATGTGGTCTTCTAAGTCAATATGTAGCCCACAGGTATCCTTATGTATGGTGTGGTTTAGTGGGCCCTGTTTTTATTTGAGTTTGCCACCACCACCACTGATACCTCCTTCTTTTTTTCCTTAGTTCAAATCAGGCGGAGGTTAGTCTCTTTTTCAGGGGATCAGTTCACTATCTTCAGAATTCCTGTCATTCAGTATCACAACTCAGATGTAGATAGATGCCTCTCTTCTCTGAAGCCTTCGCTTTGGAGCTTCTGTTCCCATAGCCTCTGGCCTGAAATAAGAGGATGAGGGAGCATCATATCTTCCCTCACACTTTCCAAGGGAGTTTCCCTCCTCAGTTCCAAGTTGGCCCAGGAGACATCACAGTTCCCTATCTTTTCTTGCCTCCCATTCAGATCAGTGCCTCCCATTGGTTTAGAAGTTTGGATGAGCATTCCAGCCTCTCCCTTATTATCTACTAGTCCCTAATGGTTCCCATAGGGCTACTACATGGGATAATCCAAATTACTCAGGACCGCTTTTTGATGTAACTATAGGAGAGCGATTTTGTCAAACTCCTTACAATATTACTGTGTGTTGTGGCGATACATATTTTAGTCCCATCATAAATGCTTTGATCACGTAAGTGGATTTTGGAATTGAGCACACATTTTCTGGCATAGAGTCCACTGTTCATCCCATCACATCATGGCAGCTCTTGGATGCTACTGAATCTCTTCAGCTGCAGTGCAGGGTGGACAGTAGCTTCTCATACCTATGTAGCAAGAGACTGATCAATTAGGCCTTATGAGCCTGCACCAACTGCTCAGCTGATGGAATTTCTTCATGGTCTTTGAAGCATATATAGACACAGGTAACCAGTTCCTATTGGGAGAAATTAATACTTCTTCTCTTATATTTAATAACTAATTATTGTATTAGGACCAAGGTTTTTACTCTTTTCTGCTTCCTCATCCAGAAACCAACCAGTGCGGGAAATCTCTCTTAGAGATTTGCCCAAGCCAAG
Organism: Pseudochirops cupreus; assembly: GCA_028627135.1. Lineage (NCBI taxonomy): Eukaryota > Metazoa > Chordata > Mammalia > Diprotodontia > Pseudocheiridae > Pseudochirops > Pseudochirops cupreus. The sequence continues at coordinate 309,333,018 of CM053580.1, forward strand.
ATCTAATCAAACAGTAAAAGGAATTCCAAGTTTGGGCTAATGAGTATATTCCTGCTCATTGTGTCTGCACAGACAGGTCTGTGGAAACGTTGATTCTCTCTATTATCAAGGCAGGTGATATGGAAATAGATGTCTCCTTGACCACGATTTGAGTGACCTAAGTAACACCCCAAGATAGCCCATCTCCCATTGTATTAACCAATCAGAGCTGATTAGGCACCCCTTAGGAATACCTCCTCTTCAAAGGGCATATAAACTGTAAGCCCCCTCCCATGAGGGATCTTTGGTCTAAGAGAGCTGGTCAAATGACTATCCTTTTATTAATAACATGCTGGCATTATTAATAAAATTATTACATTACCCAGAAACTATGTCTCTTGAACCTTTTTAATCATCACATTGTCTGCTAACCAAGAGAAACCTCTTTGACTGGCTGCGCAGTCAGAATTGGGAGTACCTTCAAACGGCGCTAGCCAACTTGAACCTCCTCCTTCCTTGGGTCTGTCTTCTTGCTCCTTGAGGGCATTCTGGTGAAAGAAGAGAGACAATACTGTAAGGAGAGAGGCCATGGGCCCTCCCCAGTGGAGGCCAAAGTGACTGGTCAGTATGGGCCTTAGTCCTTTACATTTGTTCTTTAATTTTAAGTGAAGGCGATAAGAGACTTATGAGTCTCAAAAGGTCAGGGGGGTGAACCACAGGGAAGTCTAGGTGTGGAGTCCATGCTAGAGCTTGTAGCAGCTCTTCCAGTTTTGAGATCCCATGGATAAGGAGCATCCTTCTGAACCCAAATCAGTGGTAGCAAAGACAAGGGCTGAGCCAATAGCAATGTCACATTTGGTTCATAAGGACTGGGTTTATTGGCTAGTTTCCCATTATACCTAAGAAATCTTGACTGCTTCTCTCTAAAGTCATTTGCAAATAATGACATGAATCATGTCTTGCTTTTAGAAGATATACTGACTCTTCATGCTTAGAGTGATAGCTGTTAAGAAAAGGACCTTGGATATCATATAACCCAATCCCTTCATTTTACACATGAGAAAACTGAGGCCCAGAGAAGGTACTTGACCAAGATCACGTGACTTATAAGGAGCAGTGGCCTTGAGCCCAGGTCCTCCAGCCCCTGCCCAGTGCTCTTTCCTTTGTATCATGCTTCTTCTTGTACAAGGCTATCTCCAGTTGTCCTGATCTATATCTGGCCAGGGGACCCAGATGGCTCTGGAAAAGTGAGGCTGGTGACTTTGCACAGTTCTGCTTCACTGTAAGGGGAATGGGAATTTGAAGGTCTTCCCAGCCCCTTAATAGGCCTAAGGGAATTTAAAGACCTTTCCTGCTTTGAAGATCTTCCCTAATAGACTGAATGTAATCACATGGAACCTGTGGTGGGAGAAGTTTGCTGATGGGTGGAGCAGAGCCCATAGGAAGCTGGGAGTCAGAGCAGTTACAGCTGGAGGGAGGAAAGGATGCACCCAAGGAGACAGCTAGGCTTGTGAGTGTTTGTTTGTCCCCTGCTTGACAGCTAGGCTTGTGAGAGCTTGTGGGAAGGCTAAAGGATGGCTCCCTGCCATGCTATGGTGTATTAACTTCCTTGTTACTACAGTGGGTTCAGTTTCCTGGTGTTGGGATTTGGCTTTCTGGTGTCTGAATAAATGTTTTGCTTCTGTCTTCTATATAGAGAGTCTGTTATATTTTGATATTGAGAACTATGCCTTCATATCTGTAGTAACCATCAGTGCTGTGAATATTGCTCTGATGCTAAAACTCACTTAAATCCAATTCACTTGCAAGTCACAACTTCACCTTCCTGACATCATGGACCTCTTCCAGAATGAAGGACAAACAACAACCTGTGCATAGTAGTAGCTGTTCTACTGGGGACCCAATTGGTCAGTTCCAATTGGGCAACACAGCTCCCTCCTTCTTTCCTTCCTTCCTTCCTTCCTTCCCTCATCTCCCTCATCTCCTTCTGTCCAAATAGGGAACTATACCCTTACCTGCAGGTACTCTACCCAAAGGAATATAAATTTTGATCACTGAAACCTAGTAAGATACCTTGGGGTTTACAGGCTATATTTCTTTTTTATGGACCATGCTTTAAATCCAAACCACTCTAGCTCTCATTGATTGTCCAATAATAGATCTCAGTCCAAGCCTCACTTGGTCATTGTTTAGATTCTGATGGTTCAGAATAAATAGCAATTGTTTCTGTTTTGGCCAGAAATCCTGAGGGTCTTCCCTTCGCAGATGCTTATTTTATTTTATTCTATTTTATTGACTAGATAAAAGAGGTCATTCTTTGCCTCATTTATTACCTAGCATTAATCATTGAATGGGTGTTGCCTCAGACAAACTGAGACCTGGGAAAAACCTTAAGCTTAAAAAGGCCAAGGCCTCCTATTGCATCTCCAATTATGCTGATCTATATCTTGCCACTGGACTCAGATGGCTCCAGAGGAAAGAGTAAATCTGGTGACCTTGCACAGCCCTGCCTCACTTAAATCCAATTCACTTGCAAGTTGTGACATCACCTTCCTGATGTCATGGTCCTCTTCTAGAACAAAGGACAAATGACAACAGCCTCTTCTTGCTATTATTGTGTTATTTCCAAGCTGTTTTCTTAAAGTGTAACCTAGTTAGCAATGTGCTCAAAGGTATGGATTGCGCTACTTAAGGAGAAGGAATAAGTATGTGATAGCCCTGTCAAAATGAGATATCTGAGAACTTTAGCCCAGAAACAGTTCAAAATAAAGAAATATTTGAGGGAGGGGTAGAAGTAAAGAAGTTTTAATTAAAATGGTTATAATAAAAACTGATTAAAATGCCCCCCCCCTCCATTTTTTCTTCATTTTTGAGTGAATGACAGAGAAAAGAATTCCTGCTCCCTGGGGAATTCCAAATGAGGTTTTAACTTCCAGATCTGAACCGATACTTTAGAAGAGGAGGGAAAGAGAATAAACATTCACTAGGCACCTACTATGTGCCAGGCATTGGGCTAAGTTCTTTACAAATTGATCTCATTTGATCCTCACAACAACCCTGCGAGAGAAGTGCCATTATAATCCCCATTTTACATGTGAGGAGACTGAGATGGTTAATGGTTAGGTGACTTGCACAGGGTCACTAGTAAGCATCTAAGGCCACATTTGAACTCAAGACTTCCTGAATCCTGGGCCAGTATTCCAGTGCACCACCTAGCTGCCTCATAAGCAAAAGGTAGGACTTACCTGGACTAATAGAGAGAAAGGATACATTTTTCCTTTTTCTTTTTTTAAAATATATTTTTATTCATTTTGTTAAATATTTCTCAATTACTAAAAATTAACTTCCATTTTTAAAAAAATTAGAGTTCTAAATTCTCTCCTTCCCTCCTATCTCCTCCCTATCCCTTTAGAAGACAAGCAATAGGATATTGATTACACATGTGAAGTTGTGCAAAATATATTTCTTATTAGTCATGTTGCAAAACAGAAAAACACAAGAAAAATAGGATATCAGTATGCATGTATATTTGTATGTATATATGTATGTATATGCGTGTGTGTTTGTACACACACATACATGTATATGCTTCAAACTGCACTCAGACTTTATCCATTTTCTCTTTGGACTTGGATAGTATTTTTCATCATGGGTCCTTTGGAATTGTCTTAGATCATTGCCTTGATCAGAGTAGCCAAGTCTTTTACAGTTGATCAAAGGAAACATATTTTTCTTCCATACTTAGGAAAGGACAGACAAATCACTTCTCACCAAAAGTCTCATCACACCATTAATACAAGTCTATTGGAGGGGGAGCCAGGTGGTGCAGTGGGTAGAGCACTGACTCTGGAGTCAGGAGGACCTAAGTTCAAATCCAGCCTCAGAGATGTACTAGCTGTGTGACCCTGGGCAAGTCACTGAACCCCAAGTGCCTAAAAGAAAAAGTTCATTGAGGGGCAGAGGAGAGGAAAGGAAGGACTCATGCAGTATGATGAATAAGGGCTGAATTTGGAGTCATAGGAACTGCTTCAAATCCTGGCTTTGCTACCTGTAACTGAATGACCTTGGGCAAGTTTGGGCAAGTTGCTGAACCCCTCCAGACCTCAGTTTCCTCACTAACTAATTGAGTGGGTTGGATTAGATGGCACAGAAAGTCTCTTTTGGCTTTAAATCTATAACCATATATTGTGTCATGGTTTGGTTTCCCATCACTGGAATGTTTCAGTAGACACTGAATGACCACTTTTATGGAGTGTTGTTGGAGAAAGGATTCATCCATCAGGAAGAAGTTTGGTCCCTTCATACCCTAAGGTTCTAGGACAGGGGTAGGGAACCTGCATCCTTGAGGTCACATGTGGCCCTCTAGGTCCTCAAGTGTGGCCCTTTTGACTGAATCCAAACTTCACAGGAGGACCTAGAGGGCTACATGTGGCCTTGAGGCCATAGGTTCCTCACCTCTGTTCAAGGACCCTAAAATTCTGAGATATCTTTAATTAAAGGACATTCGTGTTTATTAAGTTAATAAGGCACAGGGTTTTAGTAGCATTCCTTTCGAGGACTTTTTGGGGAGAGGGACAGAGTTCATCTATGCATTCCAAATTTGCAAACTCGTTTTTTTTTACAGCTTAGAATTAAATCTTGACTCTAAAATCAATTTTAAGAATTTTTAAAAATATAAGCATCTGATCCATTAACTAGAAAGAGATCACTCAAAAGGTGAAGTTTTATTTTTAAAAAAATCCTTGCAATTTATCTTCAGGCATTAACATTTCTTTTTCCTTCTGGGAAGGTTACGTTCCTGATTTCATCAGTAAAGGGAATATCCAGCATTCAAACTCCTTTTGCTAATGCAAGATCACTGACTAGAATTACCCTGGACAAAGGTTTGATGTGATACTGAAATTTTAAAAACCTAAGCAAAAGATAGTAGTCTGTTGTAGATCTCACTAACATATCATCCTCATTCTTCATTCCCTTATTCCTTAAATGAAAGCTAAATGCTTGTATCTACTTTACGAATGGGAAACAGTGAGAAGTGAAAGATGTTCTAAAGTCTGGAGAGGCGATTCACCTCAGAGGGAGGAGTAACTTCAGACATAGCAGGTAATTACAGTGCTAACATATACTAATTATAGGAGGAAAAACTCTCAGAGATAACAATGCAATCTGAACCATCCAGTTTTCAGTAATGCCCTATGTCCAGAAAGTGAAAACACAACATTGAGTAACATCTCTAAGAAAAATAGGCTCCCATTTCTCTAACTGAAGTCTCATTGAGGTGATGCCAAAAATACTCATTCCTTATCCCAGCCACTAGTCACTGACCAAATGGAGCCTCCAAGGCCTGAAAGACAGAGGCCAGAGTGATTTAATGGAAAAGGTGCCTGGCCGGGAAGCAAGGGAGGCTGGAGGCAGAACTCAGCCCCTGCCTTTTATTAGTTGTGTGATTGTAAGGAAATTTCTGAACCCACTCTGTCTCCGTTTTCCTATATTTAAATTGAGGATAAATGTCCCTGCAAGGACCAAATCAAATAATGTAGATAAAATGCTTTGGTAACCTTAAAGTGTTATATAAATGCCATTCGTTATTTTTTTCCCTTACCCCAGCACCTAACATACTGCTGCATAAGGAATGTTTGGTACATGGCATTGCATTGAATTTAATTAATTTACATTAAGCAGAGCTTAATTTCCAGAAAGAAGGAGACAATGCTCTTACTACATATGGTCTTTGTCAGATCACACTTGGAATATTCCCATGGTAGAAAGGATATCAATCAGGAGAGTATTTTTTTGAGGATGATCAGGATGGCCAGCTAGGTGATGTAGCAGATAGAGTGTCAGGTCTGGAGTCAAAAAGACTCCTCTTCCTGAGTTCAAAACCAGCTTCAGATACTTATTGGCTGTGTGACCCTGGGCAAGTCATTTAACCCTGTTGGCCTCAGTCTCCTCAATTGTAAAATGAGCTGAAGAAGGAAATGGCAAACCATTCCTGCATCTTTGCCAAGAAAACCCCAAATGGGGTCACAAAGTGTTGGACACAAGTGAAAAATGACCGAAAGAAAGGATGGTGAGGGGGTCCCTAAGACCGGAGGATTAAGTTGAAGGAACTGGGGACATTTAACTTAGAGAAAAGACTTTGGGACATGATAATTGTCTTCAAGTATAATTTATAGGGCTTCTATGCCAAATAAGGTATAGACTTGTTCTAAAAATTAGGCTGTAAGGAATGTCACTCCTTAGAAATGGAAGAAACTGAGTGTAACAGATAAAGGTGACATACAAAAAATGTTCCTCTCCAGGTATAGGGAACTAGTTCATCCTGGGGGGGGGGGGTGTTTCTGCATCTGTCATGTGCTGTTGGGATGGGCAGCAGCCTCCAGATTCTTTAGGGAAGGATCAAAAACACCACCATGAGGCTATAAGTGGCCAGCACCAAGAGCTTCCAAACCAGTCTAAAATACAATTGAGAAATATTTAACACAATAATAAAAATACAATAAAACATAGATAAATAACACCACATTTTAAAACTAAGTCAAAATGCTACCTGCAGGGATCTTATGTGTGGATCAGTAGCTTCTTTTCTATTTGAATTTGACACCATGGGTGGAGATTTAATTCACCAGTCAATTTGCAGCCCATATGTTCAAGCTGGCCCTTGTCCATGTGCAAAGGCCTTCTCCTCCTCCCCCTCCCACTGGAATTGGCTCAAGGGAGCACATTCCTGTCCCTGAAAGAGCCTGCACTGGTCGGAAGGAGAGAGTGAGACTACCCTATGAAGCAGCCCAGCAAGCTTGCCCTGGGCTTTCTTACAGGGAATCATCATCTCCATCAATTTTGTCCCTTTTATCCCAGACGCATAGGCACAGATACTGCCCAAGCAATCCCTGCGTTTTGAGGGGTCCCACCAAATGAAGCTGCCCTCTCTGTTGAGGTTCTAACTATCCCAGAAACTAAGAAAGGGCAAGGAAGCTGTTTCTAACATTTTGTTTGAGGGCCCTGAAGTTAACCTTAAAATACAGCTCTACCAGTTTGCAAATGTCCTTTCACAGAGGATGAGAATTCTCAATTAAATGTCCCCCTTGGGCCTAGACTGTTCTGTATTTCTAATAGTTACAGAGACATCACCTCTTATTTTCTCCCTTTCCAATGTTGTAATCTGGGGGAAATGGCCCCACAGTGGTTTGTAATAGTTGTTATGTCAGAGAAAACCTCTACTTCACCAGAGACCCTGGTCTACCTTGCTTTCTACCCACTCCTGAGGAAGTGTTTCTGAGGTGCACATCTCATATGTGAAATGCCCACCAGATAGCCTCCTTGATTTGGGGGCTATTCGTGGGGAAGGAGGCACATGGTGGTAATCCTAAGGTCAATCGCTAACCTCTGACCTTTCCCGTTTCCTGAGCTCCTCTAGGCTCTTAGCCAGATGAAGCCCTTTCAGACCATGATAAAGGAGTTCCGGGGAAACCAGGGCTGCTTAGCCGCTGTTCCCCATTTCCATTAAGCCAAAGACCAGAGGCCATGGGTTTAAACTGCAACAGGAAGAAGGTAGAGTCCAGTGCTCATCATTAGGAAGGACTTCCTGACTGTAAGCAGAGGAAATATATCACAGAAAGAAAGTTCATAAAAATCTTCTGAACAGAGTGTGGCCTGCCCCCAACCCACTCGGAGTGTTACCATACCATTCTAAAAAACTTCCAGTGGGTCCTCATTGACACTGCCTCATTCTTCAGACTCACTTTGAGTCTTTCCACAATCTGTTGCAACCTAATCTTAACTTATCTCTCTCTCTATAAACCCAGCCAAAGAGCCCCTAAACTTGTCTGCTCCCTGTTCCTAGGCCATAGCTACACTTAGCAAATGGAGGATGATAAACTAATTTAAATATTCTTTAATTATAATTATTTTTATGTTATAATAATGATTATTTAATATTATTATTGATTCTATATTTTCCATACTATGTCACTCTGCCTAGCATTAAAGCTCCTTTCCCTCTTTATTTTCCTACATATGTGCTGCATATAAAGCCATAATAAAACAATGAATGTTAAAAAAATTTTCAGAGATTTTACCAATGCCAGTTCTTCTGTCTTCTCCTGGAACATGGACCATAGTAGCCTCTTAATAAGTGCTTGTTGACTTGACTTCTTAACCTGGGGTACACAGGCTACCTCTTCCCCTAAGGATATATAGATACATTTCAAGATCCTGTAAACTCTGATGGAAAAAAAATTACCCTCCATTTTCATGAACCTTTGTCTTCTTTTGCAATCCTATATATATTATTTATGCACTTAAAATATTATTCCAAGAAGAGGTCCATAATTTCACCAGATTGCCAAAAGGGTCCATGACACAAAAAAGGTTAAGCCCCCTCCCTATGCTGGAATGGCTTCCCCCATAAATCTTTACCTGCCAAAATACTACCCAGGCTGCATCATCTTGTTCAATGCCACCTTCTCTATGAAGCTGTTTCAGGCTTAGCCAGTCTAGCCCATAGAGATCTCTTCCTCCACCAAACTCCTAGAGCACACACTGCCTCTACTTACGTGGGTCTGGTTTTGTGCTGTCTGGTAGCTACAGAGTTGTGGGATATTTATCATCTGCCCTGGCCTGAAGGACCAGAACCAGCTTTGGATTTCCTCCAGCACCTAATAATAATAACTCAAAGTTATTATTGCATTTTAAAGTTTACCCACATTTCCCTCACAACCAGAGAAGGCTGGTTTTCCATGTATTATTCTCTTTATTGAGGAAAGTAATGTTTAGACAGAGGATAAATGACTTGTTTTGCAGCTTCCTTTTGTGTGTGGTGTTTACTCATTAGACTGTAAGCTCCTTTAGGATAGGTACTGCCTTTCTTTTTAAAATGGGTAGCCCCAGAGCTTAGCAAAGTTCTGGACACATACTAGACACTTAACGAGTCTTGATTGACTGACGTTTTAATGGCTGAAGTGATTTCTAGGCTCTTCTGCTGTGGCAATTGATTCATTCTTGTTAAACTTGCTTAGAAAATGACGACAGTCTGGGTAAATGTTTGCTCTATGGTCCATTTCCCGTATTTTAGCGCTGACAGCTTGTTTAGATAATTACTCGGGGTTGTTCTAGGTATGCCCCCCTCATTTTCATCCTTCTGGCTTTGTACTGATTTTTGATCTTTGCTGTTATGAGTTTAACAATTCACAGACTGGTGACTCAGTCAGTCAGCTCACATTTGTCAGTCACCTGCTATGTACAGGCGCTGTGCTAAGTATTAGAGATACAAAAAAAGGACCAGAAAAAAGTCTCTGCCCTCTAGGGGCCCACGGACATTCAGGAGTGACCGCTACCTCAACAACGATGCAGAAGCAAGCCGGAAGAGTGGGCCAGGTAGGGGTGCTGGCCCACTCGGCCCATGCTCTAAGCCTGGACATGATAATATCATTTCCTGTCTGTTAAATCACGATCAATGCCCTTTTTGATGGTTTATTCTTGAAGAATGTATCCATGATATATTTGTTGTTCAGTCATCTATGACTCTTTATGACTCTGCAGACCATACTGTCCATGGGGTTTTCTTGGCAAAAATATAGGAGCAGTTTACCATTTCCTTCTCCAGTGGATTAAGGCAAACAGAGGCTAAATGACTTGCCCAGGATTACACAGCTAGTAAGTGTCTGAGACTGGATTTGAACTCAGGTCTTCCTGACTTCAGAACCAGTGCTCTACCCACCAAGCTATCTAGCTGCTCCATTCATGATACATAGCATGATGCATCTGCACACCAAAAGTTTTTAGCTTGGGGTGGCTTGGTGGCGCAGTAAATAGAGCACTGGCCCTGGAGTCAGGAGGACCTGAGCTCAAATCCGGCCTCTGACACTTAACACTTACTTGCCGTGTGACCTTGGGCAGGCAAGTCACTTTAACCCCAGTTGCCCTGCCTTCCCCCTCCAAAAAAGCAAAAAAAAAAAAAGTTTCTGGCTTCTTGTTTCTCACTCCTAATCCATATTTTCCAACGTATTTCCCACCATTCCAACCCATTTCTACTTTTGTATCAAAGTTGATTATCAGGGTGCATGTTGGTTTAAATTTGGAGGGTCCTATCAAGTTTTTCATATTCGTTTTCTACATTGCCTTCTGCAACATCTGTTGGTGCATAAGCTAATGATTTTCATGGTAATTTTTTCCCCCAATGCTTATTGTGATCATGGCAACACAGGATGAATAAGTATCTTGTTATTTTTGGACACAAAATAAAACCACCTCTGCCATTTTCTTTAACTGTCCTTCCAAGGAGAACCTGCAAACCATACTCTCAATTAACTACAGCTTTGTTCAGTCTCCTGGCTTCATTTCCAGTAGGAATGTTGAGACTAATGTAATTCATTTCCCTCAATAGTGGTCACTATTGGTCACTAGACAAATATCTTATATCTACTGATAGCAGATAGTCTAAAAACTACGTAATGCTAAAATTCTCTGTCCCCAGCACTACAGAAGGAGAAACACAAAGGGTACATACAGGGCCATTTTGCGTTTTTCTTTACTTTATAGGGTCCTAGGGCTCAAGGATTCTTTCTCAAGCGGTCAACCTATCAGTGAAGATAATTTTGTTCTTGTTTGGTTGAATCTGGCTCCTTATGACCCCATTTGGGGTCTTCTTGGCAGAGATACTAGAGTGGTTTGCCATTTCCTTCTCTAGCTCATTTGATTTTGGAAGGTGGAAGGCAAGGCAATTGGGGTTAAGTGACTTGCCCAAGGTTACACAGCTAGTAAGTGTGTCAATTATCTGAGGTCAGATTTTAACTCAGGTTCTTCTGACTCCAGGGCTGGTGCTCTATTAAATACACTGGACCACCTAGCTGCTTCCTTCTCCAGCTCATTTGACAGATGAGGAGACTGAAGTCAACAAGGTTAAGTGACTTGCCCTGGGTCACACAGCTAGTAAGTGTCTGAGGTCAGATTTGAGCTCAGGAAGGTGAGTCTTTCTGACTCCAGGCCCTGTACTCTATCTACTATGCCTCCTGCCACCTAGCTGCCCAGTGATGTTAATAGCTAACATTTATCTACCATTTTAAAAATTGTAAAGCACTTTACCAATATAATCTTATTTTATTCTCATACCCTATGAGGTAGCTGCTGTTATCTTCCCCATTTTACAGATGAGGAAACTGAGGCAAAGAGAGGTTTAGTAACTTGCGCAGGATCACATAACTAATTAGGAAGTGTCTAAGTCAGTGTACCACCTAGATGCTTCTGGTGAGCCTCTGTAGTTAAGTAGGATGCTCCTAAGAGAGTCGACACAAGTTATCAGGACAATACTCAAAAAGTCTTCCATGGCAGAACCTGTGGCAGCTTGTATTCCCCTGAGGAACCTTCAAGAGATTGAGGTCACATCCTCAGAATAGACCAGAATAGAACTTTGTGAAGAGTCTCTTCCTCTCTGTTGAAATCTAATCCATTTCAGAACTTAGCTCTTTGAATCTATTCTGATAGGAAATTTCCCAATCATCCTAAATTCAACCGAAGGACCAGGGAGTTAAGTCTTCCTTTAATCAGACTGAAAACATTCTCTCTTCGAAGAAGGGGCATTTACTTGGACTATAAAAATTGATCTAGCTTTTTGATTATATAAGCAAAAGCATTTTTCCTTTCCCAGGATCTTGGGGCCAAAGGCAATGGGAAGTACTGGGCAATCTAAGCAAATGAACAGTTTCAGATGTTTAAACAAAGCATTCCCTATGCTTTCTCACTGACCTTCTTTGCCCAGGCCCTGCTGAAAGGTGAAGGCCCTGAATACTTTATTCATGATCTGCACAAAGCCTCTCCCAGAAGCCTCTTGGAGGAAATATTGGCACAAGGTACCACCCTGCCCTGAGGCTGGCAACCACCAGATTCCTCTCAGGTCACACTTCAGGTATCTTTCTTTGATTGGATAATCATAGAATGGCAGAGCTATACTTTATGTGCAGTTCTCTCATGATACAGGGAAGGGGACCCTTCTAGGGAAGTAGCTTAGCCAAGGGCACACAAGTTAGATACCTGTACTAAGGTTCCTTCACTCCCATCCCGGGTCTTTTGGGCTGTATACCTGTCTGCTGTAAGAGCAGGCCCCTGGACCAATCCAACGGACAGCAGCATATACTTGTGCTGGGCCAAACTGAGGTCCATAATTTGCAGTTAGATTATTTCTCTTATACAAGGAACCTAAATGCTTTAGCATCACTGGTGAATTCATTTGTTCTTTCACTTAATAAACAGTTATTAAGTACCTGCTATATAAATGTACTCTATGAAGCTTCTGAATGGTACAAACACAATCCCTGACTTGGCATTTATAATTTCATACTGTACTCAGCAGTCATTTTTAACAAAGTCTGCCACAGTCCTCATTTTTCCCTCCAGCTGATAAGTACCCATTTTCTTAGCCACAAACAATTGGTGTCTACTTTCCCTAAGGCAGCTTGAGGTACTGAAAAAGATCGTTAGATCTGAATGAAGGAAAACCCAGCTTCACATCCCACCTCCGACACTAACAAGATCTATGACCATGGTCAAACCACTCAGTCTCTCTATGCCTCAGATACCTCATCCATAAAATGGGGATAATAATACCTTTTCATACCTGCCCTTCTTGTTGTTGTTGGCAGCTAGGTGGTAGAATGTATAGAGCTCCAGTCCTGGAGTCAGGAAGACTTGAGTTCAAATATGACCTCTGACTTTTACTAGCTCTGTGACCCTGGGCAAGTCACGTAACCCTGTTTGCCTCAGTTTCCTCATCTGTAAAATGAGCTGGAGAAGGAAATGGCAAACCACTCCAGTATCTCTGCCAAGAAGACCCCAAATGGGGTCATGAAGAGTCAGACAGGACTGAAATGACTGAACAATACCTGCCCTACAGGGTACTTATGAGCTTTAAATGAAATAACCTATATAAAGTATTACATAAATGTCACTTTATTTACATATTTACAATTTACAAATTACATAAATGTCAATTATTTTTCCTTAGAGTGGAGGGTCTTGTCAAGTGTCTCACAACTGTTTGGTACATTTCAAGTGCCTTTTGGGTCAAGAGGTTTGTACACAGGTTCTCCTGCCCTTGATTTCGTTACAAAAGTTTTCTCACATACTCTCCCTTGCTACCAATTCTGTCCGTCATTGAGCAGGTAGAGATGAACTAGAATTCAGTGAGGGACAATGTATCGTGCCTCATATGTTTGAAGTTCATCATGGTTTTGTGTCTTCTCCAGTTTTACATAGTTAACTATTATACTTGCATGCTTTGAAATGATTTCCTAAGTGTAAATATTCTTTTCAGAGATGTAGAGAGTGCAGCTCCTCAATTTAGTGAAGAGATAACCATAAATTACTATTACCAAAAACATAATTACCTTTCCACACTTAAGTATTCTTATCTAAGTTTGTTTCATTGAATTCTCTCTACCTTCTTCAAGGCAAAGTGGCAACCTTAATCATTCTTTGGCCCAGAACGGGTTAAAAAGAGGAGCAGGGGTGGTGGCATAGTATAGAGAAGTTGACTTTGGAATCAGGATGACCAGCTTCCAAATTTGGCCATAAACATATGTACTAATTGTATAATCTCAGTAAAATCACTTAATTAGCTTCTCTGAGTCTCACTTTGCCTATCTGTTGTTGTTTAGTCATTTTCCAGTCATGTCTGATTCTTTGTGACCCCATTTGGGGTTTTCTTGGTAAAGATACTAGAGTGGTTTGCCATGTCTTTCTCCAGTTCCTTTTACAGATGAGAAAACTGAGGTAAACAGGGCTGAGTGACTTGCCCAGGATCACACAGCTAGTGTCTGAGGCTGGATTTGAACTCAGGAAGATGAGTCTGGTCTGGCACTCTATCCACTGTGCCATCTAGCACCTAGCTCATAAGGATGTTAAATGGATCAAATGAGAGAATATATACAAAGCACTTTGCCAGTTTTAAAGTGCTACAGAAACGCTAGCTATTATCATCCTCCTTATCATCAACAAGCATCATCATCGTCATCATTGTCGTTACACAAGTCTCCAGGGCCATTTGTAAAAAGAGCCGGTTACCCCACAAGGTATTGGCTCTGTGATCAGCTCCCTGCTGCTTACTGATGCTGCTGTGTTTCTTTGGATCCCTGGTATGGGGGCACCACAAAATCAGTGTCGAAGGAGAAGAGATTTCAGCCCCAAGCATCTGTTGGCTCACTCCATTTATGAGGAAGAGGGGAGGAGGACAATGGGATGAGCAGCCCAGCAGGGAGCAGTTTTCCCTCCGTCTCACACCAATCCCTCTGCCTTCCGTCTCCCTGGGTAGGGAGTGACCGTTTAATTGGCAGCCCACTCAGAAGTGCATAGCACACAGGGAAATGTGATAAATGTGCTGACCACCCTCTGCCGCCGCTGTCAGCACAAAGTGGGCAGTGTGCTGACCACACAGGAGGGCAGGGCCTGAATCACGGGGAGGGCAGTGCAGGGGAATGAGCTGAATGTGTAGGTACTGTTTTGTGTTTCCTGGCAGAGAGATCATGAGGATAATAGTCTTACCCCTTTCTCCTCTAAAATCCCAACTGTGGGAAAGCTCCTGGCCTACACAGTGTCAGCCCCTCCTCCCCTTCCCCTGATTCTGTACCCCCTACCCTCGCTCTCTAGAAGAAAGCTATGTATTCTTTTCATAATGAAGGCTCTTGTCTCTCATCACAGAGGCCTAGAGATATTCACAGAACTGGACAGGACAGTGTGAGAAGGACAATGGATTTGGAGTTAAAGGATCCGGCTTTAAATGCTGCCCCCTTTCTCCTTTCAGGAACTTGATAAAACCTCTGTAGACTTCAGTTTCTGCATCTATAAAATGAGAGGATTGGCCTTGAGGGTCTCAGAGGGTCCTTCCAGCTCTAAATCTATAATGCTAAGACCTTAGATATCTAGTCCAACCCTTCATTCTACAGATGAGGAAATTGAGGCTCAGAAAGATTCAATGACATGTGACCCAAGGGTCCCATGAAGACATAATGGCAGAGCTGAAGTTAGCGCCCAGGCCTACTAATTTCCAGTATAATGTTTTCATTACAACAATTTGTGTTTGTTTTTTGGAGGAGGGAAGGTAGGGCAGTTGGGGTTAAGTGACTTTCCCAAGGTCACACAGCTAGTAAGTGTTAAGTATCTGAGGCCAAATTTGAATTCAGGTCCCCCTGACTCCAGGGCCTGTGCTCTATTCACTGCACCACCTAGCTGCCCCCATATTTCGACAATTTTTAGATATCCTCCTCCAAGGGGAGAGAATACACTGGACTAATTTTAAGAAATAGAGAAATAATGGACAGAAACCCACTAATAGTTAAGGCCTTCTCAATTTCTCCCACGTACCTAAGATTTAAAACAAATAAACAGACCACAGTCCCTTTTTGTAAGATAGTGGTCCAAGTCTCTCCTGTAAGAAATAGTCTTATATTTCTACCTGTGTGGGAGGCATCTCTACCTGTCCTGCTATCACCTCAAACTATGTCCCAAATCGAACTCAATATCTATCCTCCCAAAACTGTCCTGCTTCCTAACATCCCTATTTCTGTGGACGGGACCACTCTTCTTAGAGTTACCCAGACTCCAACTTCAGAATCATTCATGACTTTTTTCCTCTCCCTTACTCTTTATGGTCAATTTATTGCTAAAGGGAAGTCCTATCTTTTCTATTTTCATAATATCTGTCAAACTGGTTCCTTCCTTCCCCCTAACACTACTGCCAGTTTAATTTAGGCTCTCCTTATCTTTCTCCTGAATTATTGCAATAGCCTCTTAATCGTTTTACTGAATATACCCTTCTCCCTCTCCAGTACAAATTTCACATCTCTGCCAATGTAGTCTTCCTAACAAACTCCTTCAATCTATCAATCAGTGTTTATTAAGTACCTACTGTGTTCCAGGCACTGGGATATAAAAAGAGGCAAAAAGCTCCTTGTCCTCAAGGAGCTTACAATCTAATGGGGGAGATAATATGCAAACAAATTATATACATATTTATATATACATATATATGTGTATATATCAAGCTATTCATAAGATAAGTAGGAAATAAACACAGAGGGAAGGCATAGGAACCAAGTGCTTCCTACAGAAGGTGGGGTTTGGGTTGGGACCTAAAGGGAGCCAGGGAGGTCAGGAGTGGGAGTGAAGAAGAGAAAGCATTCCAGGCATTGGGGAGCAGCTGGAGAACATGCCTGGAGCTGAGAGGGGGGTGTCTTATTTGTGGAACAGCCAGGAGGCCAGCATCACTGGCTCTCAGGAGAGTGAGGTGTAAGAAGACTAGAAATGTAGAAGGGGGTTAGGTTATGAAGGGCTTTGCACGCCAAACAGGGCATTTTGTATTTGATCCTGGAGACAATAGAAAACCATTGAACCACATAAAGTAAAACTTCTTAGCTTGACATTTGAGGCCATCCACAACCTGGCTTGAATGAGCTCCACTTCATGGCATGGGGCTCACCCTTGAATTAGCCAACTTTAATTTTGCCCAGTCCTCCTCTTGTACGGAAGCCATCCCCCATGTCTGGAATAAACAGCTCCTGCCAGCATCTCTGTGGATGGACGTTCTTCTCCTCCTTCGAGGCCTGGCTTATGTACCTCCTCAGCTATGATTCCAGTGCTCTCAGTTAAGAGTGATCCCTTGCTCCTTAAATTGCTCAAACTACTCTCTTTGACCTCTCCTATGGACTTAATTAATTTCTGACTTATATTTTGGGAGACAACATAGTGTTTGATGTTGTTCAGTCATTTCAGTCATGTCTAATTCCTTGTGAACACATTTGGGGTTCTCTTGGCAAAGATACTAAAGTAGTTTGCCATTTCCTTCTCCAGCTCATTCGACAGATGAGGAAACTGAGTGCAACAGGGTTAAGTGATCTGTGCATGGTCATGTGAGTGTCTGAGGCTGGATTTGAACTCAGGTCTTCCTGACTCCAGGTCTAGTGCTCTATCTACTGTGCCACCTAGCTGCCCCAACATGGTCTTATTCGGGGGGAGGGGGATAAAACAACAAACCTTAAGAGTCAGTCAATTTGGGGTTAAACTTGGGATAAACTTAAGTTCATACTGGCACTGATATTTACTAGCTTTGTGACCCCAGTGAATAATTTTAATCAATTAATGAACAAACATTTGTTAAACACCTACTATTTGCCTGACACTGTGCTGGGAATTAAAGTAATTGCAGTAATCCCTTCCCTTAAGGAGCTTACATCCTACCCGGAGAATATTGTACATTCACAGAAAAGTAAGTAAAGGACATATACAAAATAAAAATAGTTACTTGAGGCCTAATAACTATAGAAAGGGCTTCTTGGAAGAGGCAGCATTTGAGTTGAGTCTTACAATGAGCTAAAGGTTTCCAAGATGCAGGAGTACAGAAAGAATACTGTGTGTAATAGAGAGCCTAAGCAAAGGCGTGGGGTTATAGCATGTTGTATATAGGGAACAGGGGCAGATAGGTGGCTCAGTGGATAGAATGCTGGGCCTAGAATTAGGAAGATCTGCATTCAAATCCAATCTCAGACACTTAGTAGCTGTGTGACCTTGGCTAAGTCACTTAACCTCTTTTGGCCTTAATCCACTAGAGAAGAAAAGGGCAAACCACTCCAATATCCTTGCCAAGGAAACCTCATGGACAGTATGGTCCATGGGGTCACGAAGAGTTCGTCAGGCCTGAATAACAACAACAAACACAAGGAACAGCAAATAATTCAGTTTGGATGCAGTGCAGAGGAGGTGGGGAGGGCAGGGGTAATGTGTGATTGGCTGGGAAAGTTAGATTGGGATCAGATCTTGAGGGTGTTAAATGTCAAGCAGAGAGGCAATGGAGAGCCATGAAAGCTTCTTGAGTGACATGGCCAGTACCATGGAAATGTGTCTTAGGAATACTACCTTTGGCACCTCTGTGAAGGGGTGTATTGGAGGGAGGGAGACCAAGGAGGGTTTTATCTTAATAGTCCAGTCAAGAAATGATGAGGTCGATGAACTAGGCAGGGGTTGTGGGAGTGGAGAGAGAGGACAGATGCCTGAGATATTTGAAGAGGCAGCATAGACAAGCTTTGGCAATTGATTGTTTATGGGGGTAGAGAAACAGAAAAGGAGAACAGAATCAAGGATGACTCCTAAGTCACAAACTTGGGTGATTGGAAGAGTAGGGGTGTCCTTGACAGGACAGAACAGTTAGAAGGAGGGGTAGGTTTAGGGGCAGGGAATGAGTTCTCTTTCATACATGTTGAGTTTAAGACATGTATGGACAGAGGCATCTCAAACTTCATTGTGCCTCAGTTTCCCCTACCTGAAATCCATGAAAGTCATTTTCTAATTGTTTCATTATGCCATGAAACTGAGCCTTGGTTCTCACATGCTAAGCCAGTAAAACACAAGTTCTATTAGGTCCTGCCAAGCTGGAAAATAGAGTACCAGCTAATATAGATGCTGGCTGCTTACTTTTTAATTTTTTTTCAAAAACATATTTTGTTTCATTAAGTATTTTCTAATTATATGTAAAAATATTGTAACATTCAGTTTTTAAAATTCTGAGTTTCAAATTCTTTCCTCCTCCGGCCCCCCTCTCACCTCTTGAGATGGCAAACAATATGCTATTATAATCATGCAAAACATTTTTGCATATTAATAAAAGAAAACACCATACAACCCCCCTACTGCATACACACACAAATAAAGTTTAAAAAAATGTTTCAATCTGCATTCAGAGCTCATCAGTCTCTCTCCAAAGGCGGATAATATTCTTTATCCTTTGGAATTGTCTTTGATTATTGTCTTGATCAGAGTAGCTAAGGCTTTCCCAACTGAGCATTCTTATAGCATTGCTGTTACTGTGTACAATATTCTCCTGGTTTAGTTCTCTTCACTTTGTATCAGTTCATACTGGTCCTCCTGGGTTTTTCTGAAATCCTCCTGCTTGTTATTTCTTATAGCACAATAGTATTCCATCACAACCATATACCTCAACTTGTTCATACATTCCCCAATTGTTGGACATCCCCTCAACTTCCAGTTCTTTGTTGATGGTGGCTGCTTTCTGAGGGCCAGACTATTAATTACAGAGATGCTGTCAAACAGCACCCATCTCACTCATCGACCTGCTGGGTGTTGAAAGTTTTAGCATTTCACAAAATAAACCTCCCAAGTTCAGTTAGGAAGAAACCGTTTTGTAAGTCTTTAAATGCTACATAAACATAGATGATAATTATTTGTGTATGTGTTTCATCTCCTCCTTTCAATGGTAAGTAAGGTCATTCCTCTTATTACAAAGGATCCAATAAATCTCAACTGGATATGCATAAACTTCCAGGGAACAGACACCTTTTGCAGACAAACCAGCAAGGCTGAGTAAGAACAGGTGGCAACCTGTATGGAATGATTTCAAGAGTTGCCAGCTTCACTGCCAGTTTTCCTATCTGCCCTTCTGTCCCTAACCTTGACTTTGGTATGACCTTATTACCTCCTTGGAGTTTGTACTTTTTTTTTCATGACATTTATTCTTTAACGCTATCCTTCCTGTTTTCTCTCTAGGCATTATGTTATCTCTTTCCCTGCTGAATAATATTTCTTGCCTATTCAGCCGTCAGCCTATTTTAGCTATGTCTTCCTTCCTAGCTTTTGGCTTTTAGACAAACTTCCCACATGTGTCTTCTTTGTAACCTCCCCAATCACTTAACTCCCAACTCTATACAGGATCTTTTTTTTTTTCTTAAAGGCTAATATGTACCATATTCCTCAGAGTGAGCTATACAGTCGTCTTATATGTAGCCTGATTCATTATCCTCTACCCTCTATGCTGGCCATAAATGTTTATAAGGTAGACCCTTCTGACCACAGGATGCAGGCAGAGAAGTACTGAGAATGAGGTCAGATTAGATAAGCATCTTTCCTTCTCTCTGATAAAATGTAAGCTTTGTTAAACCAAGGATTATGTCATATCTTTTTATCCCCAGTTCCCAGATTTAGATACATAAGTACTTGGTAAAGGTTTGTTGATTGTTTCTGTTTGTTGAGAAAGACTTGAGTTTGAGTTGGGGCTTAGAGTACCATAAGGCTTTAGAGCAGTGGTTCTCAACCTTCCTAATGCCTTGACCCTTTAATATTCGTATGTGGGCGTATCTGCATGTGGGTGGACTGGCCTGGAGAGGGATAGAGAAGCCGTGTCTCAGTTCTTAAGACCATCGGAAATATGTTTTCCAATAGTCTTAGGCGACCCCTGTGACCCCTGTGAAAGGATCATTGGACCTCCAAAGGGGTTGCAACCCACAGGTTGAGAACCACTGCTTTAGAGTCTTAGACAATACCAACCATGAGAACAGAATGACCTCACCTTGTGACCTTTGTGTATGGACTGGTTCCTCCTGATGCTTCATCTCAAATCCTACCTTTTGCAAGAAACCTTTCCTCCTCAATGTTAGTACCTTCCCTGTGGGATTGCCTCTAATTTATCCTGGGGTATATCATCATCTAAAAAGCTTAATAAATGCTTATTGACTGTGAACTCTTCGTTGACAACAAAATAGAGGGAAAGAAGAGCAATCCACTTGACCATGGACCTTATTGCTAATTGGCTTTGTCTTCCGTTTTCCTAGGGTCTGCACTATAAAGTCATAGGGAAGCCGTTGTGTTAGATGTACCTTGAACCAAAAGGAATATCAGGAAGTACCTGGGTGGCAATGAGCTCTGTTTGCCATTCCTTAGGAAATTCATTATGTTGCTTAGGGCCATAATCGCTTAGGCCATAACCACTTTAGCCTAAAATTCCATGCAAGACAGAGACTAGGCATTAGGAACAGCAATGATGAATTAACTAGAAGTGCAATTATTTATTGCCAAATATCATCCCTTCCAAATACAAAGATTTGGGATGTGCTTGGACCAAGGCTGGCATTTTAAATGAACATGGTACAAACAAATGATATCAGGTGCTGTCTGCCTCCAGAATTGTCCCAAATATCTTGGATGAGGATTATTTTTAAATCATGTTTTAAAAATCTTCCCCCTATTAAATTATTTTAAACCAAGTACTTTGAGACTGATGTGGTTTCAAAACAGAATCAGGATTTTTGAAAAAAAAATTCTAACTTGGATGCTGGGCATTGGCTAGGAGTATTTGTCTTCTATCTCAACTGGGTCACCTGGCTCATTTATGAGTGGGTAG
Organism: Pseudochirops cupreus; assembly: GCA_028627135.1. NCBI lineage: Eukaryota > Metazoa > Chordata > Mammalia > Diprotodontia > Pseudocheiridae > Pseudochirops > Pseudochirops cupreus. The sequence continues at coordinate 309,354,169 of CM053580.1, forward strand.
ACACCTGCCAAGGCTTGGTTTTCCTGGGCTTTTGGCTCAAAGAGTAGCAGAGTCGGGGAGAAGGAACATACAATGAATGGCTAGCCAAGTCAGACATAATACAGAAACAAAACAAATGAAATGCTTAATACATAAATGAACTGGCCCTTTTATCCAGAATTTTTAGTTGTTTCTATTTCTACTTTACAACCTTCCAGTTCACATAAACCAACATCATTCAAAAACCACAGACCGATAAAAGGAAAGAAAAAAAAGAATGATTTATTTCATTAAAAAAAAAAGCTTTTCTGGAACCCTTGGGACAATGAGAGCCCTCTTCAGACATCAAGTAAAGCATCTGAATTTTTTTTCATCAGCTGCCAGGAACTTGTTTTGCTGTGATAAGAGAGGTGGGTGGGATAGGGAGCTGACTTTTTCCAACTCTGCCCAGCTCTCTTCAGCTTTGCTTTTGTTCCCCTTTATATGGATAAAATGAGGGCTACATTAGTCTCTTTTGGTTTGTATAACACACCCTGTCATTCATTTATTATCCATTTAAAATATGAACTCTCAGAAGATCATTTAGTTGGAGCTGCTCCTAGCTCTGGAATGAAGTTCCTTTCTGTAGACCGAAAACAGAAAACTGTTGTAGAGGAAAAAGAACTCTGGAGTTGTGGAGTCACGAGAGCTGGGTTCTAATTACAGCTTTCTTAACTCAGGTAAATCACTTAGCCTCAGCTTCCTTATCTGTAATAAGGGAAGATACGTCTAAGAAAATGAAATGCTATCTTTTTCTTAGGCAAACTGATCCTTTGTACCCCCAAAGTTGTTTCTTCCCAGCTTCCCCGCATCTTTCTATTTGAAGGGAATTTTGACACCTTTCTTAGTTGGAGAGCCCTGGGAATTTAAATTCAAATGAGCACACCCGGTATCCAAGACCTACTTTCTGCCAGCGCCAATGCCTTTTTAGACCAGAAATGACCTTCCATGGGTGAAGTTCCCAGTGCAGATTTCAGTTCCTTGGCAGGCAACAGTGCCTTGGCAGAGTCCCCTGTGAAACCTAGAGTACGCTCAGTAATAGCACGGAGTCCAAAAGGCACCTTTATGCCGTTCTTCCTTTCATATCAGATTCTAGGGGAAAGGGAAATCCTCTGCTTTATTCAGTGACCTTTAATTATCCCGGTTCTTTTATGTCTAGAATGTAGTTTCACAATAGGAACGAGGCACAGGATTGTTGAGTGAAAGCATCAAAATCGGGGGGGTGGGGGGGAAAGAATCTTATTCCCAGATTCCCTAGTGAGTGGAGTTTCTTCTCAGTCTAGGAAGGTAAGTCCTTTAGGAGGCAATGTAGTGTGGTGCAAAGAACATCTGCTCTGTGTTCAAATCTCATCCCTGGCACTTGTCAGTTGTGTGACCTTGGATAAGTCACTTAATTTCTATGGGCCTTAGTTTTTTGTTTTTTAAAATGGGACTAGATGGCCCCTCCTAAATCTGTGATCTCAGGGAACGTTTTAGAGACAGCGCTGAATTTTCACAAATGTTGCAACCTGCCGTGCTTTAGGGCACATATAATAGAATACTTGCAGAGTCTATTCTCTGCCACTGGCTGTTGGTATTCTTGATGCCAAACACACATGCTTCTGAGATGCCCCTCTGGCTCCCATCCACATCCCGCTTAATGGTATTGCCTTCCCTTTGTGGTTGATCTATAATTTATTATACAGTCGGATTGTTTGTAAACAGTTTTTTGCATGTTGTCTCCCTCATTAGAACGAGAGTTCCTGGAGAGTAGGGTCTGTTTTTTCCATTTGTGTGTGTGTGTGTGTGTGTGTGTGTGTGTGTGTAATCTCTAATACTTAGCACAGTGACACATAGTAGGTGCTTAATAAATGCTTTTTGACTGATGTACAAAAAGTTAAATGGTATATAAGGAAAGCTAGTAAATTTATTCTGTCTGTAAGCACCATCATCATCATCACAGCTAACATTTTCATTGTTGTTCAGTCATTTCAGACGTGTTTGACTTTTCGTGACCCCACCTGGGGTTTCCTTGGCAAAGATACTGGAGTGGTTTGTCACTTTCTTCTCTGGCTCATTTGACAGATGAAGAAACTGAGGCAAACAAGGTAAAGTGCTCTGTGCAGGGTCATATAACTAGCCAGGGTCTGAGGTCAGAATTTTTCCTGACTCCAGCTCTATTCACTGCACCACCTAGATGCCCCAGCATTTCTATACAGTGTTTATCATGTGCCCGGAATTGTACTTTACAGTTATCTCATTTGATCATCACAACAGCCCTGGGAGGTAGGTGCTATTATTATCCCATTTTACAGATAAGGAAACTCAAGCTAATGGGTGAAGTGACTTGCCCAGGTAGCACAGCTAGTAAGTGCTGAGACTGGATTTGAACTCAGGTCTTGCTGACTCCAGCCCCAGTGCTCTACCCACTGCACCACCTAGTTGCCCCTATCCATTAAAAGCAGAGATTCTTTGGCTTATTTTATGTCAGAGATCCTTTAGGCAATCTGGTGAAGCCCATGGGTCGCTTCTCAGAATAATGCTTGAAATGCATAAAATAGAATACATGGGATTGCAAAGGAAACACGCTCTTTGGAAAGTTATCAGTTATCAGAATTTTTAAAAAGTTCACAGATCCCAGGTAAGAACCTCTGATTTAAAGCAAATATGAAAAGCTGTGGAGAGTTGATGTTTATGATTTAGAATGTTAGAACACAAAGGCATCTTAGAGATGATTATATTCGTTATAGACATGAGGAAACTGAGAGAGAAAAAATGACTTAACCTAGCTTGCAATGTTCAAGAGAAGCAGGGCAAGATTAGAACTCAAGATTCCCTGTTTTCCTATTTGCTTCTGCTGTTGGAGGCTTAAGATATCCATTACCCCCAAAGCAGGGAGCTTTGGCATCTTCCCTGCATTCTCAGTCCCAGAAATCCCGCTGAGGTTTTGTCATTTTGGGACTCCAGAGTTAACACTTCCAAAAACCCACCTAGAGCAGACTCAGATATCACACATCTAAAAATGCAGGAGACGATTTATATAGAAAGAGCACCATCTGTCTTGTCAACTACTTTAATGCCTAGAAATTCATTCCCTGTCAAATTCTCGAGAAGAACTGAATATAGAAAATGGGGAGTGTCACTGAGGGTTCTGAAAATCGAGGTGCCCCAGACATGGATCCCCTGGCTTTCATTTCTTTACTCACTATTGACTGAAAAGTCTTTTCTTTGGTCAGACTGAGTACAGAGATGAGAGTGTCATATGGAGAATTGGTTAATGTGATATTCTAGTTTGAATACTTTTTTTTTTTAAAGTAAATGCCATAGATGAAAATTTAGCTGCTCTACATTATACAGTTCCCAGGATGATCCATCATTTTAATCTATTCTTCAGATGAATTTTTTGTAATATAATTGGCTTTAGAGGAGGGTTGTGTTACAGTTGAATTCTATTAGAGTATGGTGATAGACTCCCCTATAGAACATAAAGTCACCTTAGGAAAACATGGGTGGGAGGTAATATGAGGAATATGCAGAGGAAGAAGAGTGGTCTGGGAACCAAGACTCCTGGGTTTTAGGTCTGGATTAGTCATTGATTTGCTGTGTGAGCTTGGGGAATTATTTTGACTCTCTGTTTTCTCATCTATTACCTGCCTCATACAGTTGATATGAAGAACAAATGATGCAATGTATGTGATGAAGGGTTTGGAAAAGTGTTGGAGAACTAGGTGGTGCAGGGGGTAGAGTGCTTGGCCTAGAGTCAAGAAGAGCTGAGTTCAAATCCTGATGATTACTAGTTGTATAACTCTAGACAAGTCATTTAACTCTATTTACCTCAGTTTCCTCATCTGTCAGATGAGCTGGAGAAAAAAAATGGCAAACCACTCTAGTTTCTTTGTCAAGAAAGTCCCAAATGGGGTCATGGAGCGTCAGACAGGACTAAAACAATTGCAGCAAGAGAAACACAACAGGTCCATAATGAAAGATTCTTCTTGTACAGAGCAGACACTTAATAAATGTTTGTGGAATGCAATCGAATCGTCATTAATCAATTCAGGCCATGGTGGGTTTACTAGAAAGGCTCATTATACTGGAAATAGAGCAAGCTATGGGAGCCAGAATGCAGGGGGGCTTTCTAGGCATGGGGAACGGCCAATGCAAAGTTGTGGAGTAGGAGATCAAGTGTAGTGTACTAGGAGAGGCCAGGTAAGAAAGAGATGAGGAGGACCCGGATGAGCTATGTGAATAGAGAAAATGGGACTTGGAGGAGAGAAGTTCTGAAACATCACAAACTAGTTACTAGTTAACTCAATGAGCATAGGCTGGGGGGCTTTCTCCGCTAGAAGCTGAAATGGGGCATTGCCAGTAGGATAGCTGGATATGCAGATCAGCGAGCTGAGCTTGGTGGCGGGTCACTGGAGCTCAAACTAAACAAATGCTGTACCAGGTCTTAGGGATATGACCAAAGCAGAAAAATCCCTGTGGGTGAGAGCATGTATTTAGAACTGAGTGCAAGAAACAGGGCTTGGAGACCTTAGGAATAATTAGGCATAAGCGTTTTATATGGCAGAGTACTGGGCCTGTAATCAGGAAGACCTGAGTTCAAATCTAGCTTTAGACATTTACTAGTTGTGTGATTCTGGATAAGTCATTTAACCTTTGTTTGCTTCTGTTTCCTCATCTGTAAGATAGGAATAATGAGAGCACCTACCTTCCAAGGTTGTTGTGAGGATCAAATGAGATAACAATTGTAAAGTGTTCAGCATAATGCTTGGCACATACATAGTAAGGGTTTTTATTTTTATTTTTTTTTGGAGGGGGGAAGGTGAGGCAATTGGGGTTAAGTGACTTGCCCAAGGTCACACAGCTAGTGTCAAGTGTCTGGAGTCAAATTTGAACTCAAGTCCTCCTGACTCCTGGGCCAGTGCTAAAGGCTTTTATTATTGTTACTATTATTATTTCCAGGAAAACACACTCAGGAGAGGAATCTGGCTCAAGGACTAAGTGGACCCAAACCCATTAGTATGCATTTATTTGTGCTAAACTTTCTGACTGGCTGAGGCAATGAGTTTCGTTTTCATTTGTGTGCCCAGAGACCCACAATGTAGGATTGCAAAAGGGAGAAAACTTCCTTTTTCCATATCAAAGCTTACACACTGAAGTATGCTTGGTTCTGGGGCAGCCTTAGTGTACTATCAAATGTTTATAGGAAAAAACTATGCTGTGGATCTAGGGACCTTCCTGTCCTCCTGGGAGAATTCCAACTTCCCTCTGCACTCCTGAAGCGAAGTGGAAACCTATTCTGTATGCTTGTTAAAGGGAAGATGGATTTTCTTCATGTATTTACAAGAGCACAGACTCAAACCTTAAAAAACTGATCTGGATGTGTCATTCTCTCCACTGGGCCTCTTTTCCTGCATTTTCCCCATGTACCGCCTCTCTGTAACCAGAGACACTGTTGGTGCTAGGTCACTGGAGCTCTGATCTACAGAGGATGCCAAAGATTACTGAAGACCTGCTTTAAGTGCATGGGAAGAAAAGTGGTTATGGATTCAAACTATTATTAATTATATTAGCCATCATGTAGGGATGCTCAGTATGGAATCACCTGGAGCTTTGATAGCCATTCCTCTCTATGGGAACTAATGACAGCCAGGTGGTGCAGAGAGAGAATGCTGGACCTGGAGTCAGGAAGACCTGAATTCACATCCTTTTTCAGAGACTATTGAATGAATCTGAGCAAGTCACTTAATCTGTCCTAGCCTAGACTTCCTCATAATTTCCCCATCAAGTAAAGGGTTTGGATCTGATGGCTTTCAAGATCTCTTACAACTCTAAATCTATAATCTGCTCCCATTGAATATATATACAAATAGATAGATAAGTGTGTGTGTGTGTGTGTGTGTGTGTGTGTGTGTGTGTGTATCTGGATCTAGATATATATATGTGTGTGAGAAATACTAGAAGTTTGGTTTCCAGGAGATTCTATAGGAACAATAGATGTTCCCCCCCCCCAAAAAAACCCAACCAAATGCTACACAGGATATGCAGGAAGGATGAGGGGAGGAAGGGCAGAGTGACCCTATCCAATCATATAGCTGGAAGAAATCTGTAAGTTTACCCTTGGAAGGGGCCTGAGCTAAGCTGGCTCAAACTGGCTGGGGGTCAAAGGATGGTTACCAACTTTTCATTCACACACATGCTTAATTAGTCTTATGCATAGTATCTGACACACCCCACATAGAATTAGAGCCTCATTATCTCATCATGGGATGCACGTCAGCTCATATGGGGAGGAGGGAACATTCTAGAGAACATATATGTAATGGGCAGGTCAGAAAAATGATAACCCAGAAAGCTGGTACCAATCCCAGTTCTGAAGGGAGGAACAAGGCAGGAAATTCAAATGGAAGCAGCATAAAAGGGCTTACATTTGTCTGATTCTCTAGTCTTTTGAAGAGGCTACCCATTTATTCCAGAAAGAATAAATGTAAAATAAAGATAATGAAACCTTCCTGACTTTCCAACAAATATTGTTTATTTCTAGACTGAGCATATTTATAACATATGTATGTGCAAGTATATGTATGTGTATGCATACGGTTTAATAACACATTGAGTTCATCGTTCTAGTCATTGTGACTCAGAGGTCAATTGAACTGTTCTTCAAGAAAATTCTAAAGTGGAACTTAAATACCCATTTTTTAAAGCCCAACTCAAATGCCAACTCCTCTGTGGAACCTTCCCTGATTCCCAGTAATGTCCAGCACCAATGCATTTAAAATTCAGACCTAGGTTTCAATCCTCTCATTGTTTGTTCTCCAGTGCTTAGCATAGTACTTTGCATATAGCAGACATATAGTTGTTCATTTGAGTGAGAATAAACTTCATCTATTCACGTAAACTTCTAATTGAGAATATTTATATCAATGTACACAGTGCTATGTATAAAGAGGTATGACTGTTATATGAGAGGTAATGTTGCATAATGGGTAAAGATTTGGGCTTGAGCTCAGGAAAATGTGGGTCCATCTTGACATGTCCTTCCAATTTAACTCTGGGTCATTTAGCCTCTCAGCACCACAGACAGCTCTCAAAGGCCATAGCAGAACAGAGACTACAAATGGCAGTTGTTCATCTGCACAGGTCCAGACCAAAACTAGGTTACATATTAGACATATTACATGTTAAAATAGTTTTAAAGTACAGAGTTAAAATACAGAGTTAAAAACTGTTTAGTATAAAATACTATACAAAGCAGTGATGCTATTCGCTTATTTTATAACAGATAAAATATACAATTGAGAATATATAAAATTGAAACACTTTTGATAAGCAAAGTCAATATAGCTAAAGTTGTTATTTTTTCCCATTACTTTCTTTAATTAGAATAAGTTAGGGAAAATATTTTGCCATGAGTAATCCTGTTAAAAGTTTAACATTCCAAGCCTATTGATACCTATATGTGAGTCAGATTCATCTTGTAATAGATAAGTGAATAAAGAATACAAATAAATACATTTCCAAAGGAAAAAAAATGCAGACTATATAGTTCTTGTAGAAACAAATCCAGCATAGTATAAATTAGAATAGTAACTGGGAAATTATGAAGTAATGGAAAAATCTTTCCAACATGTTTCTCTGATAATTGTCTAATTTCTAAGTTACATATAAAGAATGAATTCAAATATATAAGACTAAGAGACATTTCCCAATAATCAAATGGTCCCAAATAGTCAAAAGATATGAAGAGGTATTTTTTTCAAAGAAGACATTCAAGCTATCTATGATGACGTGGAAAAAAACGCTCTAAATCCCCAAGGATTAGAGCAGTGGTTCTCAACCCTCCTAATGCTGCGATCCTTTAATACTTGTATGTGGGCGTGTCTGCATGTGGGCAGACCCGCCTAGAGACGGATAGAGGAGCGCAGTGTTGGTTCCTAAGACCATCGGAAATATATGCTTTCTGATGGTCTTAGGCAACCCCTGTAACCCCTGTGAAAGGGTCATTCGACCCCCAAAGGGGTCATGACCTACAAGTTGAGAACCACTGGATTAGAGAAATGCACATTAACACAACATTGAGGTTCCGCCTCATACCTATCAGACTGGCATATATGACAAAAGAGAAAACTGACAAATGTTGGTGGCACTGTGAGAAAACAGGCACACTAGTACACTGTAGAACTGTGAATTAGTCCGTTAATTCTGCTTTTAAAAAAAATGCTCCTAGTTTTATTTATTAATTCAATGGTTTAGGGTTTGTTTGGGGTTTTTTTTGCTTTCAATTTTGTTAATGTCTCCTTTGATTTTCAGGATTTACATTCTGGAATTTAGTTGGTGTTTTAAAATAATGGTCTTTGGGGGTTTTTTTTTTTAGCTGCAGGACCAATTTGTTAATCTGCTCTTTGTCTCTTTCATTGATGAAAGTGTCTAGAGATAGAAATTTTTCCTTAAGTATTGCTTTGGTGGTATCCCAAATATCTTGATATGTTGTCTCATTTATAGAATTTTAAAAATCAAATTATTCTTTCCATGATTTGTTAATTTATCCACCCATTAATTAGGACTTAATCATTCATTTCCAATTAACGTTTAATCTTTGCCTCAAAACCCTTTATTGAATACATTTTTTATTTCATTACGGTTAGTAAAAGATGTACTAACATTTCTGATTTTCTGCATTTGTTTGTGAGGTTTTTATGCTATAATACAGAGTTGCATTTGTCAAGGTGGCATGTACATCTTAAAACAGGTATAATTTTTCTGCTGCCATTTGGTATTCCCATATTCTCCAGATGTCTATCATATCTAATTTTTCTAAAATCCTATTCAAGTCTTTCATTTCTTTTTTGTTTATTTTTTAGTTATATTTATCTAGGTCTGAGATGGTGTAAGTTGAGGTCCCCCATTCTTAAAATTTTGTGGTCCATTTTTTCCTGTAAGTCATTTAACATTTCCTTTAAGAACTTCAATGTTATGCCATTTGGTATATATATTTTTATTATTGATATTAGTTCATTATCTATGGCACCTTTTGGAAAAATATTTTTCCCTGTTTATCTCTTTTATTTAGGTCAAATTTTTGCTATTGTTTTGTCTGAGATCACAACCACAACTCCTTTTTTTACTTCAGCTGAAACATATTGCCCCAGTACCGTGTATTTTTCTGTTTCAGATATGTTTCTTATAACCATATGTTGTTGGATTTTGGTTTCTGATCCATTTTGGTATCTTCTTCTCTTTCATGGGTTAATTCATTTCTTTTACATTTACAGTTATAATTATTAATTGTGTATTTCCCTCCATCTTATTTTCTTATATTTTTTCTTCTCTTTGCTTCCCATCTAGGCTAGTAATTCTAGGAAGTATTTTGAGACTATGCCCAGTAAATTGCCAAACTGTGCATACCTTTGGCGCACCTATGCCACTACTACTCCTATATCCCAAAGAACCAGGAAAAGGATCTGTATGTAAATATACATATACGTATGTGTGTGTGTGTGTGTGTGTGTGTGTGTGTGTATTTACAGCACCTCTTTTAATGAGAGTCAAAAATTAGAAAGCAAGACAATGTCTTCCTATTGGGGAATGGCCAAGCAAATTATGTTTGTATCATGCATGAATGTAATGAAATATTATTGTGACATAAGAAATGATGAAATGGACAATTTCAGTGGAAACTAGATAGACCTTTATCAACTCACACAGTGCAAAATGATCAGAACTAGGAGAATGATTTATACAAATCATAAGAACTCTGATCAATGCAATGATAAATTACAAGTCCTAAAGAATGATGATGAAACATAGTATTCATCTCCTGACAGAGAGGTGATGAACTTAAAGAAACAGGTATATTTAAAGAATGACTAAGGAAGGAATTTGGTTTACCATATTAAGTAGATATGTACTAAAGAATCTATGTTTTAGTTTTTTCTTTTTCTTTTTTAAAAATCACTTAATGAAAGAGTAGTGGGAAAGACAGATAACTTTTTAAAATGTATTACTTAATTTTTTAAAATAAATTTTAAGAAAAGGAACCACAGGAGTCACTTGTTATCCAAGAATAAGTGGGGGAAAGGGGGAAAGGTCATTTAAGGTGAATTCATTTAAAATAGGGACCAAGATTTCATGGTAAATGGCAGGGGTCGGGGGGAGGGGAAGGTTTGATTTGGACTTTATCTTGAAAAATGAAACAAAAATTATGAAAATGACTATTTTATCTTTTATTTAACAAAATTTTGCCATAATTAATTGCAACTATGTACTATGAACACATATAAACAAAAGAATGATCAAATAATGGATTGAATATTGACTTATTGCTATAATTTCTTTTAAAAAATTTTGTTACAACCTCATATTACGTCCCTGAAGGCTCTTAATCTTTTGATTTTCATATGATTTTCTTTTGAAAAACATTCTAACAATCAGTGAGAGACTTACCAATAAACACCATTGAAGGGATAGAGTATTGTTTAATTAGCAGAGAGAAGTATTTTAGTTAAGACCAATTATATTAGTGGTTAGTTAATTTGTGAATATTTTTGTGTTGTGATGACTTTTATTTCCTTACACATCTTTTTTTGGAGGCAAGATGATATATTGGATGGAGGCCTGGCTTCCAAGTCAGGAAAACATGGATTCAAGTCCTGCCTTGGACATATCCTAGCTAGTTTCTGAAAAGACAAAGGAACTAAAGACCAAATTGCCAACATTCACTGGATTATAGAGAAAGCAAGGGAGGTCCTGGAAAAAAAAAACATTTACTTATGCTTTATTGACTATAATAACGCCTTTGACTGTGTGGATCATAACAAAATGTGGCAAATCCTCAAAGAGATACCAGATCATCTTACCTGTCTTCTTAAGAGTCTATATATGGGCCAAAAAGCAACAGAATTGAACATGGAGCAACTGATTGATTTAAGATTGGAAAAGGAATACAATAAGGCTGTATATTGTCATCTTATTAATTTAGCTTATGTGCAGAGTACATCGTGCAAAATGCCAGACTGGATGAATCAAAAACCAGAACTAAGGTTGACAGGAGAAATAGTAACAATCTCAGATATTCAGACGATATTGCTTTGAAGGCAGAAAGTGAAAAAGGAGAAGCCTCTTGATGAGGGTGAAAAGGGAAAGAGTAAAAGATGGTTTGAAGCCTAACATTAAAAAAATCATGGCATCTGGTTACATCATTTCCTGGAAAATAGAGGAAGAAGAAATGGAAGCAGTGCCAGATTTTATATTCTTGGGCTCAAAGATCACTGCACACAGTGACGACAGCCATGAAATTAAAAGATACTTGCTCCTTAAAAGGAAAGCTGTGGCAAACCTGGACAGAAAACTAAAAAACAAAGACATCCCCTTGCTGACAAAGGTATGTAATCAAAACTATAAATTTTCCAGTTGCAGTATGGCTGTGAAAGTCGGACTATAACAAAAACAGAGCACTGCAGAATCAACACTTTCAAATTTTGGTGCTAGTGAAGGCTTTTGAAGGTCAGTTGGACAACAAGGAGATCAAGTCAGTCAACACTTAAAGAAATTAATTCATGCTATTCACTAGAAGGTCAAATACCGAGGGTGAAGCTTAAAAACACTCTGGTCACATAATGAGAAGAGAGGAGTCATTGGAAAGGATCCTGTTATTGGGAAAGATTTAAGACAAAAGGAGAAAGGGATGGCAGAGGATGAGATGGACAGATAGTGTCATGGAAGCAAAGAACATGGGCTTGGATAGACTTCAAGAGATAGTGGAGGAGAGAAGGGCCTGACTTACTATAGTCCATGGGGTCACAAAGAGTCAACATGACTGAAAGACTGAACAAGGACAGTTATGTGGCCCTGGATAAGTCACTTAACTTTTAAGGGCCCCCAAGACTATAATTTAAATATATGGTGCCAGTCTGCGTGGGTGGAAGGAGTTTCCTCAAGGAAAGTTCCTTACACCAATGAGATTTCATTGGTTTTGAATCAAAACAAACTCAATGTCAAACTATAGATATTCAAACGATGGATTTAGTAATGATGATCCTTGCATATCATTTTTTCATTCACCATCATGAGAGTCAGGCAAGGGGTGGGGGGAATGGCACTGAATTCTTTGGAAGCAAAGTTATAAACAATCTAACAAATCATCCCTGACATAGATGGTCCCTTACAGAATACCCTCTTCTGTTTCCTCTTTGTATGTGTATTTGTTTTGGGCAAAGCACAATCTTTCCTGACCCAAAGGAGGAACTTACAGACTAAAACAACAAACAGTGCATTACAGAATAAAAAACTGAAATCCTTGTCAAACTAGTTAGAGAAAATGGGGGTGAGAAACGGATTGGGATAAAGTACAGAAATGAAAAGATAGCTCTTTGGGACATTTTTATTCAAAATGATAACAACAGCTGACCTAGCCAGTTAGTAGTTCTATGGAGTTTTTAAAATTTGCAAAGTACCTTACAGATATTATCTCCCTTAATCCTAAGATTGTTGTTCAGTTGTATCCAACTCTTCATGACCCCACCTGAGGTTTTCTTGGTAGAGATACTGGAGTACTTTGCCATTTCCTTCTCTAGCTCATTTTACGGATGAGGAAACTGAGGCAAACAGAGTTAAGCGACTTGCCCAGGGTCTCACATCTTGTATTTGAGGTCACATCTCAACTCAGGAAGATGAGTTTTCCAGACTCCAGGCCCAGCACTTCATCCATTACACCACTCAGCTGACCTAATCCTCCAAACAACCTTGTAAAACAAATTATCCCCATTCTGTACAGGAGGAAACTGAGAATAAGAGGTTAAGTGAATTGTTCAGGGACATGCAGCTAGTAGAAGTCTGAAGGAGGATTTGAACTTGGATCTTCTAGACTCCTAGACTCTAAGTGCAGTACTCTATTCACTGGGCAACCAGGGGACACAGGGCAAAGAGGGTTGGGCTTGGAATCAGGAAGACCTAAATTCAAATTCTGCCTCAGACATATACTAGCTGTGTGATCCTGGGCAAGTCAGTTAACCTCTGTGCCTCAGTTTCTTTACCTGTATAATGGAAATAATAATAGCACCTACCTCCCAGGATTGTTATAGGAGTCAAGTGAGGTAATATATGTTTGCCAAGTCAGAACTCAAACTCAGGGCTCCCAAGTCATTGTACCAGGCTGGTTGCTTCAACCCAAATTGAGACAAATCATAACCATTCTTTTCCATCTGATCCCAGGGTCTGTTTTGCAACTGAGGCTTGTGTCACTCTGAGTAGTCACTGTTTTCACTGTGAATAAAAATGATGGACTGATCTCTGAAAGAAAGGATGCCAGGTTGTTTTCTCCAGTGAAATAAGAGATTTTAGTGACAGACTTGTTTTTTCATTTCACCAAAAATTGAAAGTGATAATGATATGTTTGACTTTTTTTCTGTGAACTTTGAAAGTGTAATGAATTCATAATTCTGTTTTCCCTGTTTTCACAGATGGAAAGACTCTTTTCAGACTGCACTGCCTGGAATCACTTCATATTTACTGGCTTTTTTTTCTTACAATAATCTTCCTTTCATAATACTTTCTAGTGGTCTCTAAGGAGTTTATTTTCTTCTCTTCAGGAAACATGAACTTCAGCTGTTTCCTATACTCCCTTTACAATCCCTCAGGCTCCAAAAATCAACATGTGGCTATAAGAACTAGTGTACAGAGACTGCAGGGTTCATATTCTGAACATATATGTATACACATTATATGTGTGTGTATGTATTATATATTCTATTAAATCCAACAAGCACCTACTATGTGCAAAAAAACTGTACTAGGCACTGAGTATACAGAGACAAAAAAACTCCAAAATGTGCCCTACCCCCAAAGTGCTTACATTTTACTGGGGTGGGAGAGGAATACAAGAGAAAAACAGAGAAGTAAATATAATTTATACAAAGTAATAAAAGATAAATAGATAATGCTAATGATTGAGGGAGTAGGGAAAGGCTTCATGTAGGAAGTGGCACTTGAGGTACATTTTCAAGAATGCTAGAAATTATAGGAAACCTAGGTGAGGAGGGAGTGCATTCCAGACCCGAGAGACCGCTAATGTAAAGTCATAGAGCTAAGAGGCAGAACATTGTGTATGAGGAAACCTGGGAATAGGGAAGCAGAATAGCTTTCCTGGAATGGAGAATGAAGGAAGGGCAATAATATGAAATAAACCCAGAAAGGTAAGTGCCTCGTGCTTAGTAGTAGGTACTCAATAGATGTTTTGTTGAATTGTATTAAATAGGCATGTACATATTTTCACTCTAAACTCACCAACCAGGTGAATTTAATTCCCACCATTAGGTAAAGATAGATTAGATAGGTAGTTAGATATAGATATAGAGAGATTGCTAGATTGATACATAGATAAATAATATATAGATACACAGGTACCTAGATGCTAGATAGACTCATAGAGAAATAAATAGAAGATAAATATATACTAGAAAGAGAGAGAGAGAGAGAGAGGATAAATAGCTGTATAGATAGATGGTAGATAGA
>CM053580.1:309369179-309385803 GCA_028627135.1 Pseudochirops cupreus
AAATCAGGATACTGTTAAATAGATCCAAACAAATGAAAAAACAGAAGGCAATGTGAAATATCTCATTGAAAAAAAAACACTGACCTGGAAAATATATCGAGGAGAGACAATTTAAAAATTATTGGACTACCTGAAAGCCATGATCAAAAAAAGAACTAGAAAGCATCCTTCAAGAAATTCTCAAGGAAAATTGCCCTGATGTTTTAGAACCAGAGGGCAAAACAGAACTTGAAAGAATTCACCAATCACCTCTTTAAAAAGATCCCCAAAAGAAAACTCCTAGGAATGTTATAGCCAGGTTTCAGAGCTCCCAGATCAAGTAGAAAATATTACAAGCTGCCAAGAAGAAACAATTTGAATACTGTGGAAACACATTCAGGATAACCCAGGAGCTAGCAGCTTCTACATTAAAGGACCAAAAGGCCTGGAATATGATATTCTAGAGATCAAGGAAGCTAGAATTAAAACCAAGAATCACCTACCCAGCAAAACTGAGTATAATGTTTCAGGGGAAAATATGGTCATTCAATGAAGTGGAGGACTTTCAAGCATTCTTGAGGAAAAACATTCAAACACAAGAAGCATGAGAAGGTAAACATGGAAAAGATACAACATGGTATAGTGGATAAGGGATTGGAGTTGGAGTCAGAAAGACAGATTCAAATCTTACTGGCTACATGATCTTAGGCAAGTTACTTAATCTCTCTCTCTCCCTCAGTTTCTTCATCTGTAAAATGGAGGCATGGCTTCTAAGGTCCCTTCCAGCTCTAACTCTACAATCCTAAAATTCTTTTGTTGTTTATCTTTGTATCTCCAGCACCTACACAGTATGTTGCAGAAAATGGGGGCTTAACAAAAAAAAATCATATTAATATCTTCTGTTTTTTACACAACCTCTATTTCCTAATGTATCTTTCCAGAAAGAAATCCCTTATAACAAAGGAGGAAAAAAGGAGGTAGCGAGGAGGGAAATTCAACAAAACTAACTAACACACTGAAAATTGTGATATTCCATGGAGTGTTTTCATTACTACTGTTTTCTACCTCAGCAAAAAAGAGGAGAGGAGTGATGTAGTGGCAACCACACTGGCATACCCAGGATGGCTGCTAGCACAGGTTATTAGATCTGCTTTACTAGGAAAGATAGCTGTTCAAGGGGTCACCCATCTTTTTATTTACATTCATTAGTTTAGGGGAAAAGTGAGCACCCTGAACTTCATAGAAAATCCAAACAAAGAAATTAGAAAAAATACAAGCAGAGAAATAAAGAACAACAGATAGAGCTTCTAGCCATCTGAGAAATTAGCACAGATCAACAGACAGATCCAACTATCTGACCAAGGCAATACATACATAGTTATCAGAGAGAAGTCCCAGCATCTGGATTTTTCAAAGCAGGGGGCTCCTTAATGGCTACCCAGAGTTTCATCTGGTCAAATCACAAGAACACTTTTCCAATGAGTGAGCCCCCAAAGGAAAATGTTAACCCCAGAGCATATATACCTTTTTTTAGAGGCAGACAGCATCACAACCTGAGTGACTCAGTGCCTAATTAGAAATTAGCAAAAGGTGTGAAAGCCTTCCTGCAAGCAAGTCTTCCCTAAGCAAGCTTCCCTTAAGGGGCTTCATGTGAGGCCTGTTAATAGGCAAGGAAGATCTTATATCCCATTAACATTACAGATAAGAAGTGCCTTTCATATTAAGACTGTGGCACAGTGGAGGGATCCAGGCTCACAGAGACAAGGGTAACTTCATTAATATCCTAACTCTGATACTTACTACCTCTGTGACCTTGGGCAAGTAACCTAAACTCCTTGGGCCTCCATTTCCTTATCTAAAAAATGAAAGAGTTGGACTAGAATACCTTAAGGATCCCTTCTAGCCCTAGATCTATGATCCTATGATTTCTTCTTTTGGACCAAGCTTGGTCATAATTTCACAGCATTGTTTCTTAAAATAGGTTTTTTTCATTTATTTAAATTAATTATTTAATAATTAGTAATTATTTAATAATTAATTGTATAATGTATTTAATAATTGTATATTATTATCTATGTTATCTATTACATCTATACATACATAGTATCAACCTGAAAGTTTAGTTAAAAGAGACAAACAAGCTAGGTGGCACATAAATTCATATTGTTTATTCTCTTAAAGCTAACTAAAGCTAGTGAACATGTATGTACAAGGAGCCAGAGTATAACTTCTGACTGATAAAAGAATGACAAGTGTTTTGTGTGTTAGAACAATCCCAACTCAGGGTCTTTAATCATGCAAACTTATGATCTCCATTTATATTTAACCATATTATGAGAAAGGAATTTTTTTAATTGAATAGGTGGTAAATACAATAAGAGAGTTGACAAAGTATAGATTGAAATTACCACCCATATCTGTGTTTTCTTTACCATTAACATGCTATAACATAGTACATGTCCATAAAATATTAAGAGAAGAGGAAGTCCCGTTATTCAAGGTAGTTTCTTGGGATAAGGATCTCATCCTTAATGACCATAAACAGAAAAGGAAAAATGCCCTTAAGTTAGCCACATCTGGCCTTGTCGACATAAGAAGAGGTATTTTCTGAGTTTACTCAAAGAAGAAAATTTTTGTTAGGCCGAGGGGCTTCTTCTGATTGATTAGTTCAAGCTCTGGCCCTTATTGAGGTTTAAATTATCTGAAATCATCATCAATAGCTACATAGCTATATTACCTATATTATATAATCTATAAATTATATAAATAATAATGTAAATTTACTTATTAAAAATATTTTATATCATCTATATTTCCCCTCTATATTCCTCTCTTTCTTCCCTTCCAGAGAGCCATCCATTGTAACAAATAATTTAAAAAGAGGAAAGAGATAACAGTCAATCAAACCAATCACATAAAAAAAAGAAGCTGATGTTACGTGCAATGTCCCATCCTAAGGACCCCTACTTCTGCAAAGGAACAGTGTCCTAGGAGACATCTTCTCATCTGTCTTCTTTGGGGCCAACCTACATCATTATAATTTAGCAATGATCAGTTTTCATTGTTTTGTGATTGTTGTTCTTTCCATTTACATTGCATGGAGGCAGCTAGTTGACTCAGTAGATTGGGAACTGGGTGTAGGGTCAGGAAGATCTGACTTCAAATCCCACCTCAGATTCCTACTAACTGTGTGACCCTGGGCAAGTCACTTAATCTCTGCTTGCCTTAATCCGCTGGAGAAGGAAATCACAAACCACTCCAGTATCTCTGCAAAAAAAAAATCTCACGGACAGTATTGGTGTGCCGTGGTCCACAGAGTCAGGAACAGCAACAACGATTATTGTGCGTGTTGTTTTCTCTGCCCCATTTGCTTTACTTTGCATCAGTTCATACATCTTTCCATGCCTCTTTATATACATCATGTTCATTGCTTCTAACATCATAGTAATATGCCATTACAATTCACGTAATTGCAGTTCGTTAGTCATTTCCCAACTAATGGAAAGTTCTTTGCTACCACAAAAAGTGCTGTTATAAATGACTAATGTGAAATTATTTTAAATAATTGCACATGTATCACCTATATCTGATCGTTTACTGTCTCAGGGAGTGGAGAGCGTAGGAAAGGGGAGGGATAGAATTTGGAACTCAAAACTTTAAATAAAAATGTTTTTTTTAAGTGCTGCTATGAATATTTTGGTGTTTATAGAGCCTTAAAAAGAAAAAAAATAACAACAAGGACCTTGGGATTTTTGCCTAAAAGTAGAAACTCTGGATCAAAAGGTATGGAAATTTTAGTCACTTGTTTACATAATTCCAAATTTCGGCATTTGGTTTTGATCGTTTTGTTATTCTTCCCATTTCCATTGTTGTAGTCATTGTGCACCGTTTCATGGTTCTACTTACTTCACTTTGCATTAGAGATAATAATAATAGCTAGGATCATCTGTAAAATGAGGAGGTTGGACTCCATGGTCTCTGAGGTCCCTTTGGACTCTAAATGCATGTTTGTATGATTGAAGAGTGGGGATTAGCTATCTGCCTTGTTTTCTTTGTTAATAAAAATAGAGCCTCTTAATATCCTGGGATAGCATCCCCTCTGGGCTCACTCTCCCAACTGGAGGTGTGCTGGAGCCAGCTCTAACCACTGAACTGTTGGCATCTTTACAAATCAGGGTTTGATTTATTGTCTTGTTGATTGTCTAGACTTAAAAGTGTTAATAAGGAGGGTTAAGTTTTAAAGTGTGTGTATATATTTTTTCCCCCAGAAAGCCCAGTTGTTAAACATTTACCAGCACACTCCCATTCTGTAATGTTCTGTAATTGCTGGAGCTCAGCAGGAGTGCAGTAGAAGGCTCAGAGAACAGAGTCATCAACCCAATGGAAGGCTTGTTGAGTGGTGTTTGATGATGATGATGATGATATCTATCAATAGTGATAGAACTGTTAATATAATGACAGAAAATATTAATAACAAATGTAATATGGGCTGCTGCTCCCTTAGTTGATCCTTGTGCAGACAGAATTTCAGTAGTATCCTTACTTCCACTTTTAGGATATTTACTCTTGATTAAGTCACACTGAACCACACCCAAAGTCCCCCCACCCAAGGATGTTGCTCTGTGGAGAGCCTGCCTCGAGCTGGATCATAGTGTCCTTTCCCTCTTCCATGGGGATTCATGGCATGAAGGGCAAAACAGCCAGAATGAAGTGATTTTGCTTGTCCAGACTGCCAATGACCACTGGGGTCTTATGACCAGGCCTTGCTACTTCATACTTTCTCCTCCTCATCTCCTCCTAAAACTTTAAAAACTTTCTCATGGATCTCTTTGGTTGGGAAATCCACTGGACATCCCCACAGGGTGGCAGGTTTGCTACCCTGATATTTTAATTCAAGACCCTTTACTTCTCAACTCATGGCTTTGATTTATTTTGGGGTTTGACCACAGCAATAGAAAATCAGAGATAGGACTGTCAAGCATGGCAAGAGCTCGGCTGATTCTTCATTTCCACAGCCTGCCCTAGAACCCCGCTTAGGTATATGGAATGCAGGTGCTGCCAAGGGGGTTGGCTTCCAGTGTGGGGCTCCTTTGTCCCCGTCTCTAGTGTATCAGTCAGTGCTGGCCCAACAAAATACTATTCACCTCCCTCCAGGTGATCACATCTGTCTGCTATTCCCAGGTCTGCCAGCTCCTAACAGTTCTGTGCTCAGGAAATGCCTCAGTGCACTAATGTGTGGGTAGATAAGCAGACCTCCTACAGCCATGTTTTGACTCATGCCTTGTAAAGAACAATGGGCTCCTTCCCTTTCCCATCTAACTGTAGGATTTGTTTCAGTGGAGCCCAGGGCAGACTTTGTCTGGCTTGTTCTTAAAGCCCAAAATAGGAATGGGGCCTGATGAAATAACAGAGATTTCTTTAAATATTTTGTGGTTGGTTTCCCGTCAGCCTCTGGAATGGGAGTGTGCACATTAGGACTTAATATTTTTAATAAATACAGACATTTATTATAAAAGTGGTCATGTTTGCAAGACGTTTTGCATTGGCTGACTCACTGAAGCCTCACAATAAGCCTGTTAGAGATTATTGTCCCCTGTCTTTCTTTACAAAGAAAGAAGCTGTGGTTCAGTAAGTTATTTGTCCAGCCAGAGTCACACAGCTAGTTATCAACAAAGGCAGGATTCGCACCCAGGTCGTCCTGATTCCAAGGCTAGAACTCATTCTACTCCACCATGCTATAAGTAAACATGCTTTCAACAGTGAAAAACAGGAACTGAATGCCATATTTGTGCCAAAGAATGTGTTTCAATTTCTCTTTTTCAACTACATTATTTTTGCTGTCATTTCCTTTGAAACGGAACCATCATCAACACAAAAGGCCTTAACACGGACTACAGACTTACAAACATACCCTTCATGAAAATTTCCCTGACTAATTGGCACAGGATGAATTCTTATGATGAATTTTTTGTGGTTTCCTCTCTGTCTAAACATGCAATTCCCATGACTCTCCCTCTAAACCAAACACTTACTTGATAACTTAGGCCTTATGTTTATGGGAAATAGAAAGGAAAATAATTGCAAAAGTCGAATATGAGAGAATCTGTGCCTAAATGCCCTGGATAATAGTAACTGCCATCTACAAACACATAGAGGCTTAAGATTTATGGCATACTCCCCTCTGTAACCGGGGGTTGTGAAGAGCCTGAGGCCCCAAAAGGCCAAATGGGCCTGATGACTTCCTTTAATTTACTCAATCTTCCCATGGCTCTTAGCTGTTGGTGTCAGTACTCCTCCATGCCTATCTTTGGCCTCCTTGGCTGACCTTGATAGCTCTTCCCAATGATACTTAGCTATTGAACATAGTTGGATTTATATACATCTTCTAGAGCTACTCTCTCAAACCCCTCTCTCCCTGGCAGGAAAAGTTCCCCAAATCATCTCCCCTTAAGTTTTTAGGAGAAACCCTGGAGGGTTAGAGGTAGTTTTCCAAATCAATAGCTCATAAGCCCTCACCAAGTATATCCTTCTCCCAAGATTATCTATGAAATCAATTATTCAACCAGACGATTAGCTTTTCTTTTTCCCTTTTTAATTTATGGAATAAAACAAGCATTTCCATAGCATAGTACAATAAAAAAAGATGATTGTATGTGAAGCTGCAAATCTACTATGCTCAACTTGCTATTTGTCTCAAATATACAACAAAATTGTCATGTAAATTTCATTTTTTCCCTTCCCTCCCTGCATACTAATGGGTATACACACACACACACACACTCATATAATTATTCCATACATACTTCTATTATTTAGTTCTTTCTCTGGGTGCAGATAGCATCTTTCTTTATACGTCCTTTATAGTTATCTTGGGTAGTTATACTAGACAAAATAACATATTCTCTCATATTCTTAAAACAATATTGCTATTACTGTATACACTGCTCTCTTGGTTCTGCTTTTTACTCTTCATTATTACATGCAAGTCTTCCCATGTTTTTCTAAGATCACTGAGCTCATCATTTCTCACAGCACAGTAGTATTCCATCATGATCATATACCAAAACTTGTTCAGCCTTCTCCAACAATCAGCTTTTAAAGCCAATATTTACTAAAGTTATATATAACAGTCCCCCACTACAAAAGCTTGTGATGCCCTCTCCCGCAGATACATATGGAGTTCAGGGAAAACTGGGCTCAAAGAAAGGGAATACAAATCTACATAGCACCTACTATGTGTCAGACACTGCTAAATGCTTTTTACACATAGTATGTCATTTGATCCTTACCACAACCCAGCAAGGGAGGTACTGTTACTATCCCCAGTCTACAGGGTGCTATCCACTGTGCCACCAATTGTCCTAAGCACAGGGAGCACTTGTGGCAAAGGGCGAATGACTCACTGTTCTTGGAAGTCATTTTGCTAGCATCCTTCAGATGATTTCTTTGGAAATGGAGGATGTAGTCTTCTGCCAGACTCTTTGATTCTGTCAAGAACAAATAGCTAGTTGGTAGACTTAATCTATAAAGCATTCAATGCAGTGATATATGCAAATAGGTAGCCACTAAATTACGGATTTCTTCAGGCCCTCTCAAATATCTATAACTGTAGCATCTTTAGGTATAATTTAAATAAATTTGGCCACCCAGTTGCCGAATTGGTCTCCACTATCCACTAGGCTAATCCAATTTTGCAGTTAATGAACGTATTTTGTTTTGTTTTTTTAAAAAAAAATTTTAAATTTACTTTTAGTTTACAACATTCAGTTCCACAATCCCTTGAGTTCCAACTTTTCTCCCCCTCCCTCTCCTCCATGGTGGCATGCAATCCAATATAGGTTCTACAAATACCTTCACACTAAACATTAGTCAAGTTGTAAAGAAGAGTTATAGCCTACGTAGTGAGCAACGAGAAAGAAGGAACTAAACAAAGCAAAAAAGAGAGAGCAAGTAGTTTGCTTCAATCTGCATTCAGACTCTGCAGTTCTTTCCCTGGATGTGGA
Organism: Pseudochirops cupreus; assembly: GCA_028627135.1. Taxonomy (NCBI): domain Eukaryota; kingdom Metazoa; phylum Chordata; class Mammalia; order Diprotodontia; family Pseudocheiridae; genus Pseudochirops; species Pseudochirops cupreus. The sequence continues at coordinate 309,377,162 of CM053580.1, forward strand.
TAGCCCTCTCCATCATGAGTCCCTTGGAGTAGTCTTACAACCTTGCATTGCTGAGAGGAGCCCAGTCTATCGAAGTTAGTCATCACAGATACGATGTGTCTGTAATTGCGTACAAAGTTCGTATTTTGTTTTAAAGGCACACGCTTGTTTGTTTCCTTTAATCATTCTCCTAGGAGAGAGAACAGGTAGAGAGGCCAGATTCTGATGCTCACGTCCTCCCTCAAAGGGACAGTGAAGGCCTGACTTCTCCTGCTGGCTTCTCATTGGTTGAGCAAACCTCTCACTATTGACCTCTCAACCAAGCCCTCACCCTAGACTGTTTCCACCCTTCCCCTTTTGCCTTTCAAAAATGGCTTAAAAGTTCATTTTAACTCTTTCATCTGGTGCTTTATTCAACTTGTTTTCCTCTGAGAGTGCATGCCCCTACATATTTTACAGGGTCTGCATTTTTATGTGTCCAAGAATAAATACATTTTTGGCTAATGACTAAGGCATATTTTTAGCAGTTGTGTGTTGGAGTTCTGTATATTTGTCTTTTGAAGACCATGATTTAAAGCAGATGCAGCAGTCCAGCATTCTTCAATTTTTCACCAATTTCTGGACATATTTACTTGAACATCTCCTGCCTCTAAAAAGTTATTCACATTTTCATGAGAGTAGAGCCAATGTTAAATATTTTAGTCCCGAGAAATAGTTGGTCAAAGAACTGGGAGGTTGTGAACAAGGGGGTTCTCATTTATGGAAATTGCTTTTGCAGATCTGTGTCTTTACCTTGAGTGGTTTGCTTAGGATCTTCACAGATCTGAGCCTAATTTAGCAAATTAGAGCCACCTGACCCTAATTTAGCAAATCAAAGGTAAGAATAGATATGACTGTGTTTTCCAAAGTTAGAAGCTACATACAAATTCAGGGGCAGATGATAACATGAGCAACACACCCAAGGTTTAGACTCACTCACTTTTCTTGAAGGTACAAGATAGGCTTATTCCAGCAGAGCTGGGAACTCATATTGATCTGGGGCAGAATCACAGGATCATAAATTGAGAATTGGAAAAGACCTCAGAGGTCTTTGAATATAACTACCATCATTTTACAAATGAGGAAACTGAGTCTACATTCAGTCGTGTCTGACTTTTCATAACCCTATTTGAGATTTTCTTGGCAGAGATATTAATATGGTTTGCCATTTCCTTCTCCAGCTCATTTTACAGATGAGGAAACTGAGTCAAACAGGGTTCAGTGACTTGTCCAGAGTCATACAGCTATTAAGTGTCTGAGGATGGATTTGAATTCAGGAAGATGAGTCTTCTAGACTCCAGGTTTGGCACTCTGTCCACTGTGTCACCTGGCTGCCCAAAACTGAGGCTAAGAGATATCGAAGACTTGCCCAGGGTCACATAGGAATTGTTATCAGAAGGAGGATTTCTGGTCAAGTCTTCCTGATCCTAAGCCCAGCTCCCTTCTCAGTGTGCCACCTGCCTTCCAAGGAAAATCAAAGACTCATAGACTATGATTTTTTTTATAAGCAGTTAGATGGCACAGTCCATAGAGTGTTGGCTTTGAGTTCATATCCTGCCTCAGCCAGTGTGACCCTTGGCAAGTCACTTAACCTCTAAGTCTCCTCATCCATAAAATGGGCATAATAAAATTTTTTACTTCCTAGGCTTGTTGGGAAGATAAAATTAGATGATTTTTGTAAAGTGTTTGCAGACTTTAAGAATTATATAAACATTTACTATTATTAATATTATTATTATTAGTGGGTATTCCAAATGGAGGAACATGCTCAGAGCTTCCAAATCCAGGGAAGCCATTAAATTGGGGTTTGGGTGTTGACAAGGGGAATGATCTCAGGTGCGAGGGGTGCATGTGGGACCCAGAGAGGAAGGCTCTGGACTCAAAGTAGTCAGGAGAGCTAAGGGTATGCTGGTTTGAACTGGGAAGTAGAATATGGAAACAGCTGTAAAAACCAATCTAAACGTACACCAACACCAAAACTAGACGGAGTGAGACTTTATAGTTTGCTTAATATTTATATGGGTTGTATCGTGATAGTCCTTTACAGTGTAGTAAAAAATAGTACTCTACAAACAACAGATTGTGTTGTGCTGGATTGATTAAGAAAGGAGATGAGCTCCACAGTTAATGTACAGGGAGAGGCCCTTAAGAAGACATGAATTCAAATCCTACCTTCAGCACTTACTAGCTGTGTGACTGGGACTTGGTCTCTCTAAGCCTCAGTTTCCCTCATCTATAAAACAGGAATTATAATAGTATCAAATTCATGGGGCTATTGTGAGGATCAAAAGGGAAAACATATAAAAAGCACTTTGCAAACTGTAACTTGATATATAAGTGCTAGTGATGATGCTGCTGATGATGGTGATGATGGTGACAACGATGATGAAAATAGTGATGATGTTGGTAGCAGTGATAAAATGATCCAGTCTTGGAGTCTGGGAGAGCTGGGTTCAAATTCTGTCTCTGCCTCTGACTGTGTGAGATTGGCAAGTTGCTTAACCTCTCAGGGTCCCAAGCAATTCTGAAACTAGAAATTGAAGCGCTGTACTCTTATTGATCTGTATTGCTAGAGAGAGTTTCTGGACCAGTAGTTCCCTACACAAATGAAATCATGGCTCCAGACTTTCCTGCCAAAAAATGGCTGCATGGAGCTACTTGCCCATTTGGACACTTCATTCCTCTGAAGACCCACAGCGAGTGGCACGCAGTAGGCATTTAATAAATGTTTATTGGTTGATTGGTTATTTGACTGAACCCAGCTTCCAGACCTGTGCAGTAACTTTAGACCAGGTGATTTGAACTCCACATTGATGTAGGTAGGCATAGTCCTTCTGTCGGAGAGGAGCATTATTTACCCAGGGTCCCAGGAAGGTTAAGCCGGATCACAGAAAAAAGTGAAACAGATGAACTCTGACTCAGCAACATGGCACAGACCCCCATGCCTCCTCTCCAGTGGTGCCTTGGTGGAGTTAGAGAGAATGGGTGAATAATCCCTTCCAAAGACAAGCTGCTCACCTTTGTGTAATCACAGGGCCATGTGCATAGATAGAATCGCCATCAAAGCACAGAATCTGTTTCTATTCAGCAGATAGGGATTTACTCTCTGCTGAGGGCAGCAGATTGCTCAATTATTGAGCAGACTTGGTAGATATATAAGTAGGTTGGTTTTTGTTTTTTTGTGGGGTGGGAGATGGGATGGGATGGAGGGGAATGGATGTCTTACCTTTGTGATCACGGAAGCAATCTCTATGCTCCTAATTGTCCCAGAGCCCAAACCTCTGATCCCGTCAGACCTTTGGGAGACTAGAGAAGCACCTTCAGAGGGGAGGGGCTCTTAACTTTTTTTGTGTCATGAACCTTCTTGGATTAAGGTTTTTAATTGCATAAAATAAAATACATAGGATTACAAAGGAAACCAATTGTATTGAAGTAAAGTTAGCAAGATTAAAAAGAAAAAAACGAACAAGTTCCTGGGCTTCAAGGCAGGAACTCCTGACTTAAATCTATTTATCAATCAATCAATCAATCAATATTTATTAATTACTTATTATGTGTCAAATGCTGTGCTGAGTGCTGGAGATACAAAGACAAAAGCAAAACAGTTGAGAAGCTGCAGCATATTGGATAGAGAGCTAGCTTTCAAGCCAGAAAGACCCACCTTTGACATAAGTCACTTAACATTTCAATGCCCTTAGCAACACTCTAAGACTATAAGCTACAGAGAAGGTGCCAATATGTTCTGGTTAAGGGAGTTTCCTGTACCAATGAAATCACAGGCTCAGAAAAATAAATACATTTAAAAGGTCCTTCAAAGAATTTACAGGAGAACAGTCTGGGGAAGGTAGTTGAGATTCTTAGGTAGTGAGCCTTTGAGCCCCCACTAGATGAGAACAATACGTTGGGCTCCTTAACCTGCCTATTCCATAAAGACCATGGTGTCACCAAGTGAGGTGACTGTACAAAATATGGAGCAATTTATAACTTATAGATCATATGGTGGAGGAGAATAACAAAAAAAAGGATTTAAATGAAGAATCCTAAGATCATGGATGTAGAGCGGGAAGAGACTTGTTGGCTAATCCAACCCCTTTATGTTAGTGATGAGGAAACTGAGCACTAGAGAAGAAAGTGACCTGAAGGTCAAGTAGCAAGTTGAGGCAATTGTGCCTCAGTAAGCAGCCTCACTCTTCTGTGAATGAAGAAAGCTAGCATAAAACAAAGTGATTCCAAACTACCACCCTCTCAATAACTGTGGGAAGATAATGTATTTGTTGTTGGTGGCAGCTGGGTAGAATACTGGATAGAGCGCTGGGCCTGGAATCAGGAAGGCATTTTCCTGAGTTCCAATCTGACCTCAGACTTAGTAGATGTGTGACCCTAGGCAAGTCACTTAACCCAGTTTGCCTCAGTTTCCTCATCTGTAAAATTAGCTGGAAAAGGAATGGCAAATCACTCCGGTATCTCTGCCAAGAAAACCCCAAATGGGGTCACAAAGAGGGGGACGTGACTGAAATAAATGACTGAATAGCAACAAAAACAGCAGGGACTCAAACTTGGGTTCTGACAGTGAGATTGCCTATCTTCCCCCTGCATGGTTTCCTTTCCTTTCCTATCCTTTTGTTAATTAAAACAGAGCATTAGCAGTAGACAATATTCCTGCTGGATTCTTGTTCTCCTTTGTGCTGGGTTTTCCTATGCACTGTTTCCATGATTTTCATTAAAACTTCCCAAACCCAATCCAATATGATAGGGAATAGATTCTAAGATTTCGCGTGCACATGAACGTACAAAATGAAATAAAGAGATTAACTAATTTTATAGGATAATATTGCCATTTGTCAAATAGTTTTCCATGAGGTACTTAATGACAGGCTTCTAGGGATAATCTTCCCCCAAGTTAGAAACCCCAGCTTAAAGCAAAAGCTGTTTGTGATGATGAAAGCTTTGCTGTCAAACTCAAGTGGAAATGGGGCTGCTGATCTGTACAGAAGGATACCTTGGAGCTTCATAGTACCTCAGTCTTAACTGTAACTATCTATGTTTTGTTATATTTTTAGTTTTGTGTTAAATATTTCCCAATTACATTTTAATGTAGTCCCGGCTTCAGTAGAAGATGTTGTAGGTCACTGGTCACTCATTTTAAGCCTTTAATATCAAGTGCAAGGTTGCCAGATATCTCTCTCAAGAAGGGTAGCCATGGCAAGGGCCTTCTCTTCTACTTGGCCTGATAGTTCCACCATTAGAGTGCTCCCTCTTTGTTCTATAGCAAAGAGAAGAGGTCACTATTAAAGTGTTACCTGACAGGAAAGAGCAGTAAGGACTGAAGATTAGTCCTCCTTCCACGAACAGGACTTAGTTGATCAGGCTAGCTAGTTGTAACCCTGGAAATCTGAAGGCAGAATCCCAGCGTGATGGAATGTGTAGGTAAAATTAGATGAGAAAAAAAGGTATTTAGAAAAGTCTACAGGGGTGGGGAACCTGCAGCCTCCAGGCCACTTGTAGCCTTCTAGGTCCTTAAGTACAGGAATCCAAGTGACTGAATCCATTCACTTGAGGACCTAGAGGGCCACATATGACCTCGAAGCTGCAGGTTTCCCACCCTGGCTAGGACATAGAATGCTGCTTGGGTGAGATGGTCCCAATAGATTAATCAGGTCAGAAGGGTGGAGCCCTGAGCAGCCAGGAAGTACCATGAGATTAGCATGGACCTCAAGGATAAGGTAGGAGGAAGATTTTTTTTTTCTTCACCAAAAATTGGAAAAAACTCTCAGGACAGACTGCCTACTTTAGACTTTTGTCATGGGCCTGCCAAACAATCACTGAAACCTCATTAGATCCAGTAAATGTGAGATTTTTTTTTCAAAGTATTCCTTCCCCTAAATTGCCTTGATGGTCATGCAGTGAGTTGAGCCAATGGGTATTTCCTCCCCAGTTTGGGCAATAGGCAGCCTCAATGAGTGTTCTGCTGTGAATGAAGACAGAAGAAGGAACACAACCCACATAGTACCGCCTAGAAAGCTTGTGCAGCCTCTTGGGAAACATCTATGGGGCCTATTGTGGCCCTATCCGGAGAATAGTTGATGACTCATTGAAAAGATGAAGTATCTATAAACAGGAAGTTGAGTATGTGGCCAGACATTTGCCATCTGATAACAATTGCTGAATGAGGTAAATAAATTCAAAGAAAAATTTCCATGACTGTAAACAGGACTTCTCTGGCCTGTAGAAAGACAAGCCTATAGTTGATTTTGTTACTGATGATTTAAAGAAGGGGATTTCTAATCTAACCCATTCATGAGTCAGTCAGTGAGACAGCAAATACCACATTTGTTAAGCACTTATAGCTTAGGGTAGTTTGTTCTTCTTTCTTCCTCTTCCCACTCCCAAAACTATTAAAAGACCACTTGGTAGGACTTCCATGTATAAAGCTTTCCCTCCCAGACTATGAGGAGGGGAATTTTTTTTTTTAATGAATGCTAAAAGATTGTTAGCCACACACCATGGCCCTTCTTTATTGTAAATACAGTTTCCAAGCAAGTATATTCCCCCAAGAGATATGAAAATGCTGTGAGTTTAGAAACTTGATGTGCTGTGGTTTCTTGCAAAAATATGTATTTTAACTATTTTATAGGGTACTGGAGTCAAAATGTTGAACTTCTGTAGTGGGAAGCATGGCTACCATAGCAATGTGGAAGCAAGGATAGAAGACTGGCCTCAGAGTCAAAAAGGCCCAGATTCAAGTCCTACCTGTAATATATACTGGTTGTACAGCTCTGAGCATGTCACTTAACAGCTCAGGGATCCCATGCAATTCTCCAAGACTTTGAGTTAAATATGTGGTACCTGTCTGCATCAATAGAGAGATCCTAAATGCTGGTAGTTCCCCATACTGATAAAATCATGGGTACACACACACACACATAAGTATAGATATATATATATAGATAGATAGATAGATAGATAGATAGATAGATAGATAGATATAGATCTATATATATATATATATATAGAGAGAGAGAGAGAGAGAGAGAGAGAGATACATAGACAACCTCAATACATATTTGAAATTTTAAAGCCACAATTTTTTTGAGCTAGATTCACATAAAAGACATGAAAGGAATAGGTATCCAAGGTTTTAATGTGATATATAGACTTAGGTGCCAGACAGAAAGATGGGAGTAGAATCTCAGGGAACTTTCAGGTTAGGCCATGATCTGGCATTTGTTGAAGAAAAAAGTTGGGTAAGTGGTATAAGAGGAACTTTTTAGACAGGGACTTTTGCTTGAGTTTGAGGTGACCAGTGGCTATTTCAGTTAGAAACAGTCGAATCTATAAGACTGGGTAAAAGGGAAGAGGTCAAATGAGTTTGTTTAGTTCATCTTTTTCATAACTTCAGTTTGCTGACTCTCAGTGGACCAGGACCATGTCTTGTAAAATATGTACGTGTGTGTGTGTGTGTGTGTGTGTGTGTATGTGTGTATCTTATATTGTTCCTATTGTTTTCTGCTGTCAGCACTGTGGTTCAGATAATAGTGAGATCTGGCCAGACCAAGCAAGATCAAGGCCAGGAGCCCTGGTGGCCATTTCAGGGTCACTGAAGGCCAAATGTCAGAGAATGCACACAAAGCTAAGAGATTATTATTTCAGGGAGAGACACACACAAAGAAGAGATGTCTGAAACCAAAAGACCATTCTCCAGTCAAAGGCCCAGACTGAGTCCAAGATGCGTGGTGTTCATCCAGGCAGAAGCAGGTCAGACAGTGGCAGGAGGCCACGGGGATCCACAATTACCCTTAGTGAGATATGGTAGCAGGTATCAAGGGCTCATTCATAAAGAGATGGGTTCAAGAGGAGGAAATTCAGTCTCTGGGAGGAAACAAGGTCCTAGGCAGGAATTTAGTCACAAAGGAACAAAGTTTAACCCAGTTACTGAGGAATTAGGGTATCAATGTCAGAATAGGATCAGAAATACTGACTTAATATAGAACGGGTCAGCCACTGCCATGGGATTCCTTATATTGCCTCTTGTAGGGTTAATATTGGTCGCTGAGTCTTGGGCAGAGTTGAGTTTAAACTTCCTTTGCATACTTCTCCTTCTCTTTGCCTGCTGCCTTGCCACCTGGAAGAAATCTACTCTTTGAGGCTTGGCTCTCCTAATGCGTGACTCCCTTCCCAGGACCACCATTTCAGGAAGGATATCAGCCAAGCTTCACTAGACTCCTCCTCCTCCTCCTCCTCCTCTTCCTCACCTGTCCTTTGCTCCACTTGGACACCTTCCTTCACTCCTCCCTCCTTTCCAAATCTCCATGTGTTTTCTTCACCCATTTAAATGTAAGCTCCTTTAAGGTAGGACTGTTTTCTTTGCTTAATTTGTATCTCCAGCTTAGCACAATGCCTAGCACCCAGCAAACTCGTCAACGATCTGACTATCTATCTATCTATCTATCTATCCATCTATCTATCTATCTATCATCTATCTATCTATCATCTATCTATCCTTTTATCTATCCATCTATCATCTATCTATCCTTCTATCTATCTATCTATCCATCTATCTATCTATCCATCCATCTATCTATCTATCTCACTACCTTTCTATCCACATTTCTATCTACCATCTA
>CM053580.1:309386303-309409970 GCA_028627135.1 Pseudochirops cupreus
TTATACAGTGGGATGGCTGTTTTGAGGTGTTGGGTAGGGGAAAGACGGGGAGAAAATTTATAACTCAAAATCTCATGGAAATGAATGATATAAGCAAGAAAATAAATAAATAAATTTATTAAAAAAAAAAATTAATGGGCATTACAATACCCCTGAGAAGGGTCATTTGCCATTTGGGAAACAGTACTGAGTTCTTCAACAAAGAAAAATTATCTGATTTGCATAAAACAAGTGAATAAATAATAACTATAATTGTTTCTCATACAAAACAGGAAAAGGTATAATAACTTTATTGCTTGTATTTGATTACTATGAATACCTTAATTCAATTTGTTATCATAAAAATATCATGAAGAGTAATTGCATGAAAAATAACCAGAGGCAGCTAGGTGGTGTAGTGAATAGAGCACTGGTCCTGGAGTTAGGCTGACCTGAGTTCAAATTCAGCCTCAGACACTTGACACTAGCTGTGTGACCTTGGGCAAGTCATTTAACCCCAATTGCTTTGCCTTTCCCCTTCCAAAATAAAAAATAAAAACAAAGTTGAATGGAAAGAAAATATTGATGGCTTTCAACAGTACAGAAAAAAATAGATAAGTTTTCATCGCTCAATGATGTCATTTAATCCACATCTTAGGCAGAGAGGAAAAGTTGATCTCAACTTCTTTCTTCAGTCTGAGGGCTCTCAAATATCAGCCATCTCCATTATGTAGACTTTAGGCACCAAGCCAATGGTTCCCTTCATTTCTCCTATCCACCAGCCAAAATCTATTGTGGTCCTTGCTGAGAATGTAGATAACATCATCCTGTTTAAATGACAACTCAGCAAGAGCAGCTCCTTTGTAATACTCCTTAAAAATTAACATAGTGCTTTTATCTCCTGCAGTGTGAGTTAACATCAAGACTCATTTACCTTTGTTCCTTCATTTTCCCAGCAGCATTGTCATCACCCTCTTCTGGGAGTCCTTCATAGTTTCATCATCCATTAGTTTGCCATTTGTTAGCGGACTCTTGATTTGGGGGAGCATGATCAGCACCATCATATAATTCTCCTATTTTGTCATCATCCTCAGGAATAAAGCCAGATTCCACATCTTGCAACAAACATTTCAGCTAGTGTACCTATTCCTCAGTATCTAGGGGAGTGGCTGCTGTAAATTGGCAGATATCTATCAGGAGCTGAGATTTCAAAACAGCAGTCTTTCTTTGATTTATTAGAAGTATTTATTAGAACATAGGCATGAAATCAGGAAGACTCATCTTCCTGGGTTCAAATCTGATCTCAGACACTAGCAGTTGTGGCCCTGGGCTAGTCACTTAGCCCTGTTTTAAACCTCAGTTTCCTCATCTGTAAAATGAGCTAGAGAAGGAAAGGGCAAACCACTCCAGTATCTTTGCCAAGAAAACCCCAAACGGGGTCATGAAGAGTTGAACCGATTAAACAACAAAGTGTCCATCACATTCCTTTTCCCCCCTACCACCCTTTTTTGTGGTATCCCTCCTAAGGGTATTATTCATTCTGCCACAAATAGGCATCTATAGCAAATTCACCCTACTGTTATCCTTCTTTGTCACTCCCATGATAATAGAAAACTTGCTGAGAGCACTAGACTATTGCCATTCAAATCCCAGAAAACTGTCGTCTTCATTTTTCAAAGCGATCAGTCTTGAAAATAAATGGAAGGTCCTGTCCTACAGCTAGAGGAAATTGGCTTCAGTCGGCTTGCTATCATCGCCTAATCCCTTTCACAGCGGTCTGATGTTTGGGAGAACAAGTGGCTGGGAAAAGGGTCATCGTATTCTCCCCCCATCTTTACAACGACTTTGTCTTGGACTTCGGGAGAACAGACAGATGCTTCATTTATTTTCTTAATTAGGGATTCTCTCTTTCCTTTCTTGGACACAGGCTCCCCTCTCAGTGTGTCTGCCACAAATGATTCAAGACGACTTCACAGGTTGTCAGGGCAGCGCGGGACTAGAAGGTGCCGCTGCCATACAGCATAGTAGGAGCTGAGAAGACAGATCCGACATCTGCCTAGGGCTGGAGTGGGCGTGGTGAGGGACTTGAAGGGAGCGCTGCATTCCAACAAGGAAAGATCCTGATGCCAGGGTCAGGAGTTGGACTTGCCACAGGTTTCACCTGGCCTTGCTCAAGCCCCTCCTTTTATGTAATGTACTCTTTTTTTTGTCCCCTCTCTTCCCCCTCCCCAATCTCTTTACAACAAAAACAGTTTGGGGGGGGGGGGGTGGTGGAATAAGAAATGTGATTAGCACTTCATCGTTCAATCGTGCCTGACTCTTCATGATCCCATATGGGGTTTTGTAGGCAAAGATACTGGAGTGGTTTACCCTTTCCTTCTCCAGCTCATTTTGCAGATAAGGAAACTGAGGCAAAAACAGGGCTAAGTGACTCGCCCAGGGTCATATAGCTAGTAAGTGTCTGAGGTCAGTATGAACCCAGGAAGATGTGTTTATTTTCCTGCCTTTTATTTTTTTACTCTTCCAAAGCACTTAATTCCATTCCAATTTCATATGTTGTTGCTGGACAGTTTGACACCTCTGACAGACTACCTTGGATGCTATGCTTGCCCTGTCTGTTGCCATAGTTTGGAGTGAACTGTTCTGGCAGTGTGACTATTTCCTCCCCTCTTTTGTTTTTCAAATTTATGGAATAAAACAAGCATTCCTATAATATAGTATAATTTTAAAAAAAGATGATTGCACATGAAAACTGAACATCTATTATGTACAACTTGTGATTCCTTTGAAATATAGAATAAAGTTATTGTGTAAATTTCTTTTTTCCATTTTTTTCTCCCCCCAAATGGCTATCATTCATCATAGCTACGTATTATATATGTATGTATACATGTAAATCATTACACATATGTAAATCATATTTCTATTTCAGTTCTTTCTCTCGATGCAAGTATCATCTTCCTTAATGGGTCCTTTGTTGTTAAAATGGGTATTTATAATGGTCAAGATGACTTATTTGCTCGAAGTTGTTATTAAAACAGTATTGCTGTTACTGTATACAACGTTCTCTTGGTTCTGCTCATTTTGTTCTTCATTATTTTGTGCAATTCTCTGTTTTTCTAAGCACATCGAGCTCATCATTTCTTCTTTGCTCAGAGTGACCACTAGTTTCTGGCAATCTTCTTGTGCAGTCCTGGGCAGGACAAAGGAGGTTATAGACATTTCTGTCGGGTTTTCTCTGTCATTGTTCCTTCTGGCGCATTCTTAGAACTTGGAATACTTGAGGGAAACTTAGGTTTCTCTAAGACCTCTCATGTCATCATCTTAACCAGAAGTCTCCAAGGACTGCTTTCACCAGATGCTGTAGCCAATCCCATTCTGCAGAGGAAAACTCTGTGCCAGCCCTCCCACCCACCCCACCCTCCTGGCCTAATTAGGTCTCTATGTCCTAAAAGAGCTCATATCCCACCAGCTGTAAAAGTCTCCACCTGAAAGTAGTCTCAGGATGTCTAATTTTGAAAGCTAGACATTTTTGGATGTGATGACCTAAGAACTGGCAAAGTTCAATGAAATTGGAGCTTCAAAATTGACCATAAACTAACAGTACGAAAAAGCACGATGACCAGCTACTTTTACACATCCAAAATATGTTCCTGTTTAAAAATGGGAAACTGAATACCATCCATTTAAAAACATTAGTACTTCAACTCCTATGAATGCCAAGAAGATAATTAAACCATAAAACTACTTTCTAGTCATTGGATGATACCTCTTTCTTAGGGAAAATTGTTACTGACTTTTAAGAAGGTATTGGAGGATAAGGTACAGGGTTTTTACAGTGGTGTGTATGTGTATTAGGAGAGGGTAAAGGTGTCCATTTGGGACAGGGGGTCCAGTACTCCCTGGCACTGCTCATTTACACTGATGCCAATTCCCTACTGCACTAGGGAGCACACAAAAGGCAAACTCCCTTTTGCAGCTGTATAAACTTCCCTGCAGATGTGCACCTCACCCTTTGCCCCCTGAGGTAATTCCAGAACCACGTTTGACTTTCTGGGCCTCCTTTAAGGGCCAGAAAATACTGCTCACTTTAGTGTGGTTCTTGTTCCTCTTCTAGCAGAAGTGGGTGAAGAAAGATTGAAGTCTCTGAACCAGCGCTCAGAGCTTCTACTCCCATCTGTGTAGGTGCCCCATCATGCATCCGGGGCTTAGGGATAGCAGGGCAGCTTGCTTAAGAGAAAGCACCAGCTCCTTTAAAAGCAATCGTATGGGCAAATAAATAGATAATAAGTAAATAAATGAATAAATAAATAAGTGCATAAAATACTAAATAGATGATTCTCTGGATAGTTTTCTCTGTAATAATGTAACAATGGGTTTGTCCACATTCTGAGAGGTTTGCATTTAACTGTGATGAAGCAGATTCAAGTCTTTCTCCCATCTAGACCTTTTTTCCAGACCTGTGATTGTGTCAGCATAGAGAACTCTCTTCTATCACAGTATATAGACATCCCTCTGTAATGGATAGGGGATACTTGCTTTTGAGACAAGAGCAGATGACAAGGGTGAGTAGACTGGAGGGTGATGATAAGAAAATGGCTGGGGTGGAATCAATAAACATTTAGTTAGTACCCGCTATGTGACATGCTCCATACTAAGGATGAGGATAATGAAAGAAGCAACAGACAGTCCCTGACCTCCAGGAGCTTACAGTTTAATGAGTATGAGGCGAGACTAGGGCTAGGTGCATTGAATGAGCTATGTGACTCAGACTTCATCATTCAGAGACACCCAGGCCCAGGACAGGGTTTGTGGAGGTGAGAGTGTTAAGTCTCCCAGGAAGGTAACATTGAGGGGGTGGGGAGAGGTGGAGAACAAAGGGGCAGGCTGCCACAAGGAAAAGTTCCTTCAAATAAGATGATATTTGTAACCAGTGCCTGACAAATAGTAGGGGCCTAATAAATGCTTATTCCCATTACCCCTACTTATGGTGAAGTTGTGGGTCAGGAATATTCCTGCTTTTATATTCGAATCCTTATGCTTCCCTAGAAAGATTGCAGTGGATTAAGAGCCTGGATAGAGAGCTGGCCTCAGAGGGAAGAAAATCCCAGTTCCAGTCCTTCCTGACATGCTGCCTGGCCTGATGTTATACCCACCAGACTTCAGGATTCATCCTGCTGCCAAACCTTCCCTAGTCTTGCTTCATAATCATTAGATTGTAAGCTCCTGAAGGGCAGGGATTGTCTTTTGCTTCTTTTTTGTATCCTCAGCCTTAGTACAGAGCATGGAAAACAATCTGTGCTTAATAAATGTTTATTGCTTCTACCCCCAGCCATTTTCTTATCATCACCTTCCATTCTACTCACTCTTGTCATCTGCTCTAGCCTCTAAAGCAAATATCCCCTTTTCACTACAGAGGGGATATCTGTATACTCTGGCAGAAGAGAGCTCCCTATGACGATGAAATCATAGGTCTGGAAAAAAATTAATGTAATTCCCAAGATTTAGTGCAGTGTGTGCCACTTAGTAGACATTTAATAAATGCTTGTTGATTGAGTGTGAAAAGGTGCCAAGGGATAATCCTGGAGGGGAGGATTGATTGGGGTATGGTAGTTTTTTATACTTCAGGCAAGGTGAGATCTCTAAGGAAGAAGTATATCTTCCTAAAAAGGAAGTTATCCCTCCTCCCACAGGAAAAGCAGCACCCTGGAGCAAATCCCCATTCTTTCAGGGCTAGTTATAGCTTCACTGAAAGGCAGTCACATGGTAATTGCTCAGTTTGGTGCTCTTAGAAGAAAAGCTAAATAAATATAGTCCATAGAATAGTCTTTATCTTGCTACAGCGAGTCACAGTCCAGGCTTAAGGAAGCATATATAACTTCTCTGGGGTCTTTGCTATTGGAAGATCCCCTCCCCCACACTCCCACAACAAACCCTGAAGAAGCTGCCCAGAAGTTAGCCATTCCTGTGGGTATCAATTCATGGCATTCACACCTTTCTCTTTTTATAGCTTCCTTGGCCCCCACTTTGTTTTTCCACATTTCTGGTTTCCTTTTCTTCGTCCATTGCCATTGCCCGTTCCCCACTGACTGCCAAAGGGGAAAAAGGGGGTGGGAGAGGACAGGGGTTGGGCAGAATGCCTTTGGCCAGCATGCTTTCTGCCTTGCTTTGGATACCATTTCCTAGTTGTAAGCACAGCCTTCACATGCAGGGCCCAGCAGAAGAGGGAGGAAGTGGGGCACAAAGTAGGCACCCCAGGAATAAAATGTAGCTGGCTCATAGCTGTCACACATTGCTCATGTTTTCAGTATTGATCAGTTGTGCTGATTTTTTTTCCTCTTTAAAAATATTATTTGTTATAGGGAATAGCTCTCTGAAAGGGGTTTGGAAAGGATACTAGGAAGAATTATGATGATGTAAAAAACAGAAGACATCAATAAAAACTAATTTAAAATTCTTTTTAAATGTAGTTGGTTCTAAACGAGGTCACAGAGCAAAACCAATGATATGTGACCAGCTATGTCAATTACTTTCCCTTTCTTACCTACTTCTTCCAACTTGTGCCTTTCATATTCACTGACATTTTTACTTGCTTGAGAGCTCCAGAAAATAACTGGCCCTGACCAACCCCCTCAGTGCAGTCACTTAACTTCTGTTTGCCTCAGTTTCCTCATTTGTAAAATAGGAATAATCATAGCACTCCCAGGATTGTTGGAAGGACCCAGTGAGATAATAATGGTAAAATGCTTAGGCTCAGTGCCTGGCACATAGTGAACACTATATTTTAGTTATTAAATGTATTTATTTAGTTTAGTTATTAAATTTGTTTATTTAGTTACTAAATTTTAGTTATTATTATGAGTATAAAAAACACCAGATTCTGAGTAGGCAGACCTAGGGACTTAGTCAATAGGCATTTATTAAGTGCCCACTACCATGCACCAAGTTCTGTGCTAGGCTCTGGGGATACAAGGAAAGGTAAAAGACAGCTCCTGCCCTTGAGGAGCTCCAAGGCTAAAGGTGGAGACAATATGTAAGCATCCATGTATAAAACAAGTTATATGCAGAATAAATTGGGAATGATCAGAGAGAGGAGGGACTAGAGTTAAGGGGGTTCAGAAAAGGTTTCTTGTAAAAAGGTGATTTTATCTGGGGCTTAAAGGAAGCCAGAGAAGCCAAGAGGCAGGAATATGAAGAGAGATCATTCCAGGCCTGGGGGACAGTCAGAGAAAATGCCAGAATCGGGAGATGGCGAGTCTGGTGCAAGGAATCGCAAGTTTGCTGTTGTCACTGGATCACAGAGTATATGGGAGGGTGAAAAGTATAAGAAGACTGGAAAGATGGGCAGGGAGAGGTAGGATGTGAAGACTGATGAAGGCCAAAGAGAGGACTGTATATTTGATCCTGGAGGTGATAGAGAGAAAGTGGAGTTTATTGAATAGGAGACTGGCATGGTCAGATCTGAGCTTTAGGATAATCATTGTGGTGGCTGAGTGGAGGATGGATTGAGGTGGGGAGAGACATGGCAGAGGGACCAGCAGACTACTTTTTTTTTCCAATGAATTTGTTTAATTTTAGTTTTCAACATTTACTTCCACAAACTTTTGAGTTTTAAATTTTTTCCCTCTCTCTCTCCTTCTCCCTCCCCAAGATTGCATGTAATCGATAAAGGCTCTACATATACATTCTTATTTAACATATATTCACATTAGTCATGTGTTAAAGAAGAATTAGAATGAATGGAAGAAACCCTAAGAAAGAAAACAAAACAACCCTACCCCCCAAAAAAAGAAAGAAAGAGAGAGAGAGAAAGCAAATAATCTGCTTTGATTTATATTCAGACTCCATAGTTCTTTCCCTGGATGTGGATAGCATTTTCCATTATGAGTCTTTTGGTGTTGTCTTAGATCCTTGCATTGCTGAGAAGAGCTAAGTCTATCAAAGTTAATCATTCAACAATATGGTTGTTACTGTGTACAATGTTCTCTTGTTTCTGCTCATTTCACTCTGCATCAGTTCATATAAGTCTTTTCAGGTTTTTCTGAAGTCCAGAAGTAACCAGCAGATTCCTTATTGACTTCTTTGCTATTTAGTAGCTGTGTGACCTTGGGGAAGACACAGAATTCCTCTGCACCTTAATTTCTTCCTGTTGGACAAGAGTAGAGTTATCAAAATCTTAATGCATCCACAAAACTACTGAGCGCAGCTGGGCCTAGATTAACACATAATTGGGAAATGTTTAACAAAGTAAATAAAAGTTTTTGTTGTTGAGTTGTTTCAGTTGTGTCCAACTCCTCACGAACCCATTTGGGGTTTTCTTGGCAAAGATACTGGAGTGGTTTGCCATTTCCTTCTCCACCTCATTTTATAAATGAAGAACTGAGGCAAACAGGGTTATATGACTTGCCTACAGTCACACAGCTAGGAAGTGTCTGAAGCCAAATTTGAACTCAGGAGGATGTCTTCCTGATTCCAGGCCTGACACTCTATCTGCTTCAACACTTGGATGCCCCTCATGCACATCATACACCTGACTGTAACCATTTCACAGAGACACTGAAAGAAGAAAACAAAATATGGAACTATCCTTTTTTTTTTCTTTCCTAGAATTAAAGAATTTTAGAACAGAAAGGGACCATTGGGATCATCCAGTCGTTGGATCATAGATTTACATCCAGAAGGAATCTTAGATGCCCTTGAGTCTCACCCCTTAATTTTACAGATAATAAAAGTGAAGAGGTTCTGAGACAGTAAAATGACTTACCCAGGGTCACACAGCTACCATCAGAGACAACCCAGGTCTTCCTGACTTCCAAACCAGTAGTACTCTATCTACTGCCTCACTCTGCTGCTGCTGAGGAAACTGAAAATTAGGAAGAGGGTGTGACTTGGCCTCAGGTCTAATTTTCATTGAAAAGCAGATGTCTAAGTGCACTTTATTTTTGTTAATAATCTAAAATTTTTATTTTAAATCCTTTTTTTTCTTCTGACTGGGTTTTACAATTTAGACAATAGGAATTTGGAATCCATTTTTAAATTTCTTTTTTGAAATTACTCCTTTCCTCTGTTTTTCCTTAAACTTACTTTGGCAGAATTACAGAGAGCTGGCTTAGCTCCTCCCTCAGTTGCTTCCAGCTCAGTCGGATGGGAGAGGAAGGGGAGCTGGAAGGCAAGAGGGAAGAAATGACATAGAGGCTTCTTCTCTTAGAAGCACAAGTTGTAAGGTTTGGGAAGAGCTAGACGTGGCCAGAAGAGTGGTCTTGGAGACGCACTGGGATCAACAGCTCTCATCCAGATTCTCTGCTTGTATTGCAGTTAAGTTGTTCAGTCATTTTTCAGTTGTGTCCAACTCTTTGTGACCCCATTTGGGATTTTCTTGTTAAAGATACTAGAGTGGTTTGCCATGTCCTTCTCCAGCTCATCTGACAGATGAGGAAACGGAGGCAAACAGGGTTAAGTGAATTGCCCAGGGTCACACAGCTAGTAAGTGTCTGAGGCCAGATTTGAACTCAGGAAGATGAGTCTGCCTGACTCCAGGCCTGGTACTCTGAGCACTGTGCCACCTAGCTCTACCCTAGATTCTCTGTGGCTAAGTTGAATTCTACTCAATACTTTAAGTTCAATAAGCATTTATCTTGCACCTGTTGTGTGCTGTACACTGTGCTAAATGCTGGGGAATGATACAATGTTTAAATAAGATAGAGCTCCTGACCTCAAGGAGTTTACAATTCAATAATCAACTTACCATTGCTAAAGGGATTTAAGTAGAGCTTAAATATGCCAGGGATATTATAAAAGGGATCTATCTACCTTTTGGGTAGACGGTTAGACTAGATGATGACTAAGAGCCTTTCTAACTCTGAGGTTCTAAGAGTCTACATACTTACATGGTCTGAAAGCACAAATAACATTGCTGTATACAAAGGAAACTCAGATTTTATGTTTTGATACTTCAACCAATGCATGAGCTCAGCCATTGAGGAGACTGTTTCCACTGGTGAAACCCACAACCCTTGTTAGCTTTTCATCCTGTGCCGTTCTTATACATATCCTCCTACAAATCTACCACAGAATATCAACATGGCAGATACCACCCTCTAAGTCTTTTGTGGATACCACAAAATGCTCGCTCGCTCTCTCTCTCTTTCTCTTTCTCTCTCTCTCTGAACACCGATTTTCATTACAGGACCAACATATCTCATCTTTCTGTCATACAAATCATGCATACAGTATTTTGTGCCATTTTTACCATGTAAGTAATTATTGGTGAATTAGTGTTTTTCTGGGATCCATAGAGTTGGATGAGAGAGTGATTAATTTCACCTGCCCACTTCCTCTACCATTTAACAGTAAATGCTCTTGGTCAGCTAAGTGGCACAGTGAATAGAGTACTGGCCCCAGAGTCAGGAGGATCTGAGTTCAAATCCAGCCTCAGATACTTGACACTAACTGTGTGACCTTGGGCAAGTCACTTAAGCCCAATTGCCTTGCCTCCCCCCCTCAAAAAAAATATAAAAATTAAAAAAACAGTACATGTTCTCTAAATGAGTGATTTTTGTGGTAGGCCATTAGCAACATCAAAGAGGGAAAGAGAGCCTATGCACAAAATTTATAATCTAATGAGTTTTATTGAAGGATGGTTTTTATAGTGAATAGAAAGAAGGACCAGGGATGAGGATGCTGTGATCCTTCTGTTCTGGGCCTCTAGCTATCTGGACAACTGTCTACAGTCTCAGGTAAGTTCATAGGGTTGGCAGCACCTTGAATCATTTGAGGGAGTAGCAGCTCTAACTCTGATTCCCCAACTTTCTCTTTTTTTTTTTCTTTTTGGAGGGTGGAAGGCAAGGCAATTGGGGTTAAGTGACTTGCCCAGGGTCACATGGCTAGTAAGTGTTAAGTGTCTGAGGCTGGATTTGAACTTAGGTCATCCTGATTCCAGAGCCAGCACTCTATTCACTGCAGCACCTAGCCTTCCCCAACTTTCTCTTTTAATACAGGAAGCTTTCCATCTCTGATTATGCCAGTGATGCACCTTCAGTTTCCTAGTTCCCAAGGATTCTAGGGCAATGATTGGTGGAGAGACAAGGTGTCTATTACATATGTCCTCTGCTCCAAGATCTACACTTTGGGGCCTTTGAACATTCATTGTGCTTGATTGGAGGAGCAAAGGAGGAAGAAAGGAAGATGAGAACGATCTGCATCACTTTCCAAATTTATTGGGCCTGTTCTCATGAATAAATGAATGAATGGATAGATAAATGAAAAAAACACTTATTAAGCAAAACACACAGGCACTGCATGAGTTGGTGGAAATAAAGATCCCAAAGTGAGACAGTCCCTGACCTCAAGGAGTTTTCATTCTAATAAGGGGCAATATATATAGAGGAGTATCGGCCAGGGAAGGGAATTTTTGTCTGTGATGGAAGGCCTAGGAATGGTGAGTAGAACCATGGAGCAGTTGACTATCACATTCTCCCCAGGGGTAATGGCAGTATTGATCTGATTACCATTCACAAAACAAGAAGTGAAAAGAGGCATATTGCCAAGATAGAGAGGTTGGCAAGATGACACAATATGTACAGGGTGGAGAGATGTGAGTCATTTAGGTGAGTTTGTACTTATTCACCAAAAAGTCAGAGTCAGTCCCAATGGAAAGAAAGATGTCCCAGGATGTCTGGGATGAATGAACTTGGTTATGGGCTGAGAAATGTTCTGTCAAGAGTTTTTCAACCCAATGCAGTCAATATTAGAAGGAAAGCAGGGAACTGGGGAAATTTTTTTATAGCAAATTTCTCTGATAAAAGTCTCATTTCTCAAACATATAGGGAATTGAGCCAAGCTTATGAAAATAAGACACTTGATAAATAGTCAAAGGATACGAGCAGGCAGTTTTCAGAAGAAGAAGTCAAAGTTATTAATAGTCATACAAAAAAATTCTCTAAATCACTAATAGAGAAATGCAGGCTTTAAAAATTTTCAAGATTCTACCTCACACCCACATTAGCAAACATGACAGAAAAGAAATATAATAAATGTTGGAAGGGGTGTAGGAATATAGGGACATTAATGCACTGTTGGTGGAGCTGTGACCTGGTCCAGTCATTCTAGAGAACAATTTGGAAATATACCCAAAAGGTTATAAAGCTGTGTATACCCTTTGTCCTAGCAATGTTGCTATTATGTTTGTACCCCCAAAGACACCAAAGAAAAAGGACCCACATGTACAAAAATATTTGTAACTACTCTTTTAAAAATATTTTATTTTCCTCAATTGCATGTAAAAACAATTTGTACCATTTTAAAAAAAAGTTTTGAGCTCCAAATTCTATCCCGCCCTTCCCTATCCCCTCCCTGAGACAGTGAGCAATCTGATGTAAATTATACTTGTGCAATTATGTAAAACATATTTCCGGTTAATCACTTTGTGGAAGAAAAGAAAGAGAGAGAGAGAGAAGGAAGGAGGGAGGGAGTGAGGAAGGAAGGAAAGAAAGGAGGAAGGAAAGAAGGAAAGAAAAAATGAAGGAAGGAAGGAAAGAAGGAAAGAAGGAAGAAAGGAAGAAAAGAAGGAAGGAAGGAAGGAAAGAAAAAATGAAGGAAGGAAGGAAAGAAATGAAAAATAATCTGTATTCAGATTCCATCAGTTCTTTCTCTGGAGAGAGATAACATTTTTCATTATGAATCCTTTGGGATTGTCTTGGATCATCCTACTGTGGATAATTGCTGTTACTATATACAATGTTCTCCTGGTTCTTCTCACTTCACTCTGCATCAGTTCATGTAAGTCCAGATTTGTCCAAAATCATCCCAGTCATCATTTCTTACAATGCAATAATATTCCATCATAATCATATACCACAATTTCTTCAGTTATTCTCCAATTGATGGGCATCCCTTCTGTTTCGAATTCTTTGTTATGTTATAAATAACAACTCTTTTTTCTCTTTGATGTCTTTGGGGTACAAACTTATTAGCAGTAATACTGAATCAGAGAGTATGCATAGTTTTATAGCCCTTTGAGCACATTTCCAAATTGTTCTCCAGAATGGTTGGATTGAGTCATAGATTCACCAACAGTGCCTTAGTGTCCTTATTTTTCTACATCCCTTCCACCATTGTCATATTGCTTTTCTGTTGTGTTAGCTAATCTGATGGAAGTGAGATGGAACCTCAGAGTTTTTTTTTTTAATTTGCATTTCTCTGACTATAAGTGAATTAGAGAACTTTTTCCTATGACTATTAATGACTTTGACTTCTCAAAACTACCTGTTCATATCCTTTGATCCCCTCAATTTCCAATTCTTTGCCACCTCAGAAAGAACAGGTCTTTTTGTGGTGGTGAAGAATTGGAAATTGAAGTGAGAGCCATCCATTGGGGCATGGCTGAACAAGCTGTGGTATATGACTGTAATGGAATATCATTGTGCTACAAGAAATGACAAGGGGATTGGTTTCAGAAAAAACAAAAACCTTGGAAGACTTACATGAGCTGATGCAGAAAATGAGTGAAAGTAAAGAGAGAAAGTAAAGTGAGCAGAACCAGGAGAACATGATACACAGTAACAACAATATTGTAATGATATTCAGCTAAGAAAGAGCTATGATCCACAACAATTCCAAAGGAGCCATAATGAAAAATGCTTTGGAGAGAGAGAACTAATAAACTAATAAACTTTGAGTGCAGATTGAAGCATACTTTTCCACTTTCTTTTTTTTTTTGCTTTTTTTTTGCAATATAGCTAATGTAGAGAAATGTTTTGCATAACTTCATGCATAATGGATATCATATTTCTTGCCTTCTCAACAGAAGGGGGAAGGGGGAAGGTAGGGAGAGAATTTAGAACTGAAATAAAAATTAAAAAGAGAGTTTCTTAGAATTCAGGAGCTAAAATCTTCAAATAGATAGTTGTAGCTCATGGGGACTATAGATAAAGGGCATCATGGTTCAGTGACTGCAAGATTGGCCAAACAAAAAACAAAAGACCATTAGAATTTCCCTTATAGAACTTCTTATAGGCCACCTGGGCAATCCTTTCCCAAAACCATATTCTGGATGGCTGGAATTTCTGTCTAAGTCCTGCTATCCTGATTGGTCATTACCTCAGGTGCTCTAGGCCTGGATTCCTTTCACACTTTACTTCACCCTCTGGACTTCTCACCAGCCACCATGACATTAAACACATAACCCCTATATTTCCCAATCTTGTTTGTTCTGGAACCTGTTCTGGAACCATCATTCAATCTGTTGTCAATGCTCCTGGAAAGAACGGGTCAATTTACTCCCTTATGGCTCCACTCATCACCTCTGTAACTTTCCAAACCTAAATATCTTTTCCCGGCCATCACACTTCTATATACAGTGTCTTCCCTTGTTAGAATATAATCTCCTTGAAGACAGACACTGTTTTTGTTCTTATATTTATGTCTCCCATGCTTACACAGTGCCTGACACATAAATACTTAAGAAAAGTTTTTTCACTTATTCATTAAATTTGTCCGTGGTCTGATTTAACTTAACTCTCTTGAGAGAGTCTTTAACTCTAAAGCAAGAATTCTTAGATATAGTAACATGTTAATAATGATCACTCAGGGCTTTTCTTCAGGATTTCATGTATTTTGGCATCCTGCTTCAGTAAGATGGATCAGACAAGTACAGAGTAGCTGGAATTGGTCCTAGAGATGTTGGTAACTTGTGATCGCCTTCTTAAAGCTGGAATACCTGTGCTTTTGAGTCTTTGAAGATCACAGCTTCATGATTCACAGCTTTTCAAGCCCATTGGCAGACCAAGAGTGCTAAAATGAAGAGCTTTGGTGGGGCGGGGGAGCAACTTGAGAGTCCTTGAGAGAGCTACACAATTTTCCAAAGTCAATTTAATTTAATGAACATTATTAAGTATTTACAATCTACATGCAAAGTGCTGTGCTAAGTGATGTGCATACAGGAACATTGTTTTAACATTTGCCTTAAGAAGGCAAATTTTTTGGTTGGATATAACACGGACAGACGTAGTGCTTAGCATTGTTCTGGAACATAATAGGTGCCTAATTAATGTTTACTGGATCATACATACAGAACTGAAAGTGACCCTAGAGGTCATCTAGTCCATCCTCCTTGTTTTATAGATGAGGAAACTGGAGTCCAAAGATGTTGAGTGACTTGCCCAAAGTCACCTAACTAGATTTGAACCCAATCCCTTGACTCTAAATCTTCCTGTTTTCCACTACAAGATAATGTGAGAAGTGAGCACTGGCAACTGGAAGGATCGAACATCCAAGGTGACGTGAAAGGTCATAGCCCAGGCTTCCTGCATAAGTTCTAAACACCAGCAAAGGTCTAAAAGGAATGTGAATCACATGATGACCAAGAAATCCACAGAGGAGCAACAATAAATTCCTTCATCCATCCTGGTATTGAACAAAAGGAGTCAGCCACTTAGGGCACTGGAGGATGATCCCTGACAAGGAAGTGTGTTTATAAATATAAATATAAATATAAATATAAATATATATATATATATATATATATGTGCATGTGTGTGTGTATACATACATACATACGTGTGTGTGTGTTCCTGAAGCCTACAGAAGCATTCTGACCAATGCCCAAGGGATGCTGGAAGACCATAATATCCCTCCTGGGTTTGCCCTAGGGGAGCTGAAAGACCTCAGTCTCCTACCAGGGAGATTTGAGGATTGCCAGAGGACCAGAGTGCCCTGATAAGGAATGCCCAGAGTCATAAGATCACAGAGCTCTGACCAGGGACACTAAAGTCTGCCAGTACTTTGAGGGCAGATGTGAAGGCAGGAGGAAAAGAGGTGGAAGCTTAATAGAACAAGTGACTTTCAAGTATTCTTGATCAAACAATGATAACTTGAGTAGAAACTATAAAATTTAAACCCCGGAATCAAAATCAACTTTAAAAGCATAAATGTGTTTGACCAGTTGGAAAGGGCTAAATGGTAGTGGCAGCAGTGGGGCTCAGGACAAGGCTCCCTTTAGAATCCTAATGTCTAAAAGCATAACCTTAAGGGAGGAAAGACATTTACCTACTCAGGAAAGAGAAGAATTGTATGACTTACAATTACACTACATTTTTTTTACTAAAAAAAAAAGGGAAGACAAATGCTTGCAGATTAATTGCTCACAGTTGACTTGTGCTGATATAATAAAAATAACAATATTGCCTGAATTAATTTGCCAGTTGGGTGCCATGCCAATTAAACTAGCAAATGATGACTATGTAGAACTAAATTAAGTCATAATGAAATTTATCTAGAGGAACAAAAGGTCAAGAACCGCAAAGGAGATCATAAAAAAAAAAGTGGGGAAGAAGGAGTTTAGTGGAATCAAATCTCAGTCTATATACTCCAAACAGTAATTAATCAAAACCAATTTGACATTGATTTAAAAAAATAGAAACCTTGATCAATGGGACAAATCAGGCATACAAAGGCCAGAAGGAACTGAAGAGTATAGTGTTTGATTGAGTGTCGTCCTTTGTTCTTGAAGAGGACCAAAATGACATCCACCATGTCAGAGTCAAGTTCCAGTGTGTCCGACTGTGGCAGTTCAAACCAATATGAACTTGGAATGCTCTACCACAGGTCAGGCACAAATAGTTAATGTGAACATTTGGGGTGGATTCTCTAAATTTGCACATCTCGTATTTCTTTTGAGCTACTTCAATTCTGCTTTGCTCATAGAGCGCAGTACCTTCTCTAATGAGGGCACGCCATGCTGGGTGGTCCTGTGCCAGTGTCTCCCATGTCACAAATCAATTCCAAAGTTCTTCAGAGAGACCTTGAGAGTGTCCTTGTATCACTTCTTCTGACCACCATGTGAGTGTTTGCTCTTTGTAAGTTTTCTGTAAAATAGTCCTAAGAAATAAGAGCTCAACAGAAAGTACTGGAAAATTAGAAAGCAGCCTAGGAGAAATTAGGCTTACACCAACCTCTTGCACCATATCACAATAAAATCCAAATAGATACAAAACCTAGACATGAAAGTTCATGCCATAAATAAATTAGAAGGGCAGCAAAGGAGAGTTGTACATAGTAGAGACTCACAGTTTCACATATAATACCTTTTCCATTCTTCTTTGGATGTGAAAATACTTATATTTGTTGGGATTCTCATGTTAATGCTCCTTCTGATTTTTTGAAATTACAAATGTGTATTTTCTTCAAAACTGAAATTTGAAATGTCTGTTGTTTAAATTCCACACCTTCACAGCATATTTAATGCATCAGTCGATTCGCAAGGGTTTACTGAGTCCATGTCTGCTTCTGGAAAGAATTCAGGCCATGATTTGACTTCCCTTGCCAGCTAGGAATCCCTGAGATGATTTAGATTTCAGTAATAAAAAGGATGGTGTCTTAATAATATAAATGTCAATTATTATTGCTGTCATTATCATTATTTATCATTAAAGCATTGTGGTGGTAGGAATCTCAGTGCCATATTTATAACTTTGTTTGAGAGAGACAGGAACATTTAACAGGACTAGCACACAAATTTGTAGTGCAATAAAAACGCAGATTTATCGAAAATGACCTTTATAATTATTTTTGAAATGGATGTCAGTACGGTGTCGTGGATATAAAGGTCTGTTGTGAAGTCAGGGAGACCTGGGTTAAAGTTTTGCAGCTGTCACACACTAGCTATGTGACCAGGGCCAAATTATTCTAAACTCTCAGTGAGGAGAGGCTCCCTAAGATTTCAAGTTACAGAGGAGTTTGCTTCCATGCACAAGGGGAGGAAGTTTCTATGTGGAGAGTTCATTTCACCAATGAAATCACGTCTGAACTCCTCTTCCCTAAAATGTATAATAAAGTAATTTCAACAGTCATCCCAACAGGTAGAATCCTGTAAAGAAGATAGAATTAGAATATGAATCAGTACCTCTCCTAGACCTCAAGACATTAAACCTATGGGGGTGGCATGTCCTTTGCTTCTCCATGGGTACCTACTTTCTAGGATATTTCCAAAGAAAAGAGATGCTGATTCCTGACCAGATACTGAGGGAGAAGAGGAGATGACATCTGTTAACGTCAAGGACCTGGCAGACAAAGCTAGAGAGAAAATGGGTACTTGCCAGAGCATTTCCTTTGTTCTCCCTAATACCCTAATACAGCTGGTCTAGTCAGGTTCCACATACACAACACAAATTACTTCCCCTCTTGCCCTATTCTCCAGAGCTGCAGTGATTCTGTACCTCATTCTGACCCCCACTCATTGGGAGGTAAAAATTCTACCTTCTGTATTCCAAGTCCAACCTGGTGGACACTGGCTTCAGCTAATGGGGAGAGTTGCTGTTCATTTAAGGGACTAATGGTTTCCAGTGGAAAAGGTTTGACTTTCTTATCAACAGAAAATTACTTTCTTCTCCCAGACTTAATGTTCTGTCTGGAATTCCACATAGCTATAATATAATGAATGAGGAATCTCTGGAGTGTTCTCCTATTCAAGGCCTTTTTGAAGAACTACCTGGTGCTAAGGATGGGGTTAAGGAGGTAAAAGAGAAATAGAAGCCTGTACTGGAGGAGGATTTACTTTAATTAAACAAAAGTCTTTGGATATAGAGGGAGAAAAAGGAAGGCTTCTTGTCCTCCCCCCTTCCCTCCTCCTTCAACATTTTGCCATAGGATCCAACATCTAAAAGTACAAATATCCCTTGGTATGTCTTCGCATGGGCTCAACATACAACCAGTGTTGTGGATAGTGTCAAGAAAGGAACCTGTCTGCACCAGCTCCTTCTTCTATTTAGGTGAAGCACAGGCCGCTAATTTTTAGGTACAAATTTGCCTCTTTCCTGGTATTAATGTGAATGACCCAGAGTCATGGAATCTGGCAGAGATTTTAATTTGTTGCTAGGATGTTTGTTTCTTAGGAAGGGAAGATTATGGTATTATATAATTAAACTTACATAAGAAGAAATGTGAAGTTTAGATGCCAACTTTTCTTTCTTATAAACTACAAATGTGACAGTGATTTCCATATACTCCAAAAACAAGAATCAGTTGTTTATCGCAGACATGGAGAGAGCAGGTCCCAAAAGAACTCCTCCCTCTCTCCCTTTTATTTTGCCTCCTAAATGTCTCTAAGCAACTGAATTAGGGAACGAAGATCCAAGACATGGCCCATGATTTAAAAGGAACAGATGGAGACAATTCCAGAAAGTTCCAAGCTGATTGGGAAAGTATAGTATCACCCTCACCAGATTCAGTAGCGTCTAGCACTTGGGTACTGAGATCTACCCTGGGAAAGTCCCATTTCTGAGTAGCTGTGTGAACCTCTGGCAAGTTGCTTCATCCATCAGGGCCTTAGTTTCCTCATGTATACAATGAGGGTGGGGTGAGGTGATCCAGATAACCTCTTAAAATCTCTTTCCTATTTTATCATTTTGTGATACTATAAGAAGATACCAAAGGAAGAACTGAGTGTGTGTGTGTGTGTGTGTGTGTGTGTGTGTGTGTGTCTAAGCAAAGATATTTTGATCAGAGACTAGAGAGCGATCTGCTTCTACTTGTTCCCATCAAACACTCCACCTCTGAGTATCTGAACCCTTTGATTTTAGGTCCACATTGTGGTCTGATTTTCTTTTCTATGCCATGTGACCTGCCACTTTTGATGATTTGTGTGCTTTATAATGTTTTAGACTTCATATACACACATACACACTGTATCTATGCCATATGGTACATAGTATATATACACATACACACATCATATTACTACTGTGTATATATACCATATATATGCAAAGCCTTATACTATATGGTATATAGCAGGGGTGGGGAACCTGCAGCCTTGAGGCCACATGTGGCCTTCTAGGTCCTCAAGTGTGGTCCTTTGACTGGAAGTCTAGATTCATACTCTTTCTATAGAGTATACCATATATATGATCTGAACATTTTTAGCTATGCCTGGAGAGAGAAAACGCCCCACAGGAAAGACAGATCCGTTGCTTGTGGAGGGTTATGTGATGTTAACAGATGATGGAGAGGGCCTAACCACACAGAACTACTTGTCATATTATGCTTTCTCTTTTCTGGGAAAAAAATTATCTTTAATCTGGAAAGGATAGAAGAAAAATTACTAGAAAGGATGGAAGCCAGAAACTGGAGCATTTTTAATGAGTTTAAGTCTCCAAGCACAGATGAATGATATTCCAAGACACTGAAAGAATTCATAGATCATAAAATTATAGATCTTGAGAGAGGATGGCTGTTAGAGATTGTCTAGTGCAACCCACTCATTTTACGGGCAATGAAGCTAACTTGCTCAGAATATCAAGGTTTTAAGCCTCAGAGAGATGAATTGAACCTACCTCCTCTGATTCTAGGGTCAATATCATTCCACTGTCTGATTTGGAATCTTTGGTCATCTTTGAGAATTCGTGGACAATGCGAGTGGGACAGTACCAGATGATTGGAAAGAGGCAAGTATTGCCCAGATTTTCTGTGAATGGGGGAAGCTGGATCCTCTGAATCATAGACTAATAAGTTTGATCCCTAAAAAGTGTGAGAGTACTCAGAGCTATTGTAGAGCCACTAAGACCAAGGCATGACCAAAATGAATTCAGTACCTTTGTTGATAGCATTTCTAGACTGGTAGATTGGGTTACTGCTGTAGGCATTGTAAACTCCTTAGGCTCAGAGACTATATCTTAATCATTTTTATATTCCCTGTATGTACATGTACACATATCAAATGCCCAAGTGATATTTGCCTTGAACTAATATAGCTTATCTTATTTAAGCAAGGCATTTGACAAAGCTTCCTTTGTAGATAAGATGAAGGTCAGTGTATAGTGGCCACATTCAATGGAATCTCAATTAATTGAATGACTGTACCTCCCTAAATATTACTTAATGGTTAATGTCAACTTGAAGAGAAGGCTTTACTGGCTGGGCATAGGATCCATACTCCAGTCAACCACCATTTCTTAACCACTAACCATGTGCTAGGAATTGTGCTAAACGCTGGGGATACAAAGAAAGGGGAAAAACCCCTACCCTCAGGAAGCATGCATTCTAATGGGAGAGACAGCATGTAAATAACAAGCATTATTGTTCAGTCAAGTCTGACTCTATGTGATCCCATCTCGGCAAGATACTGGAGTGTTTTACCATTTCCTTCTCCATTGTATCCCCATTTTACAGATGAGGAACCAAGGCAAATAGGGGTTAAGTGACTTGCCTGAGGTCACACAGCTAGTAAATGTCTGAGGTCAAATTTGAACTCAGGTCCTCCTGACTCCAGGCCAGTGCTCTATCCACTGTACCACCTAGCTGTCCCTAAATGACAATATATATCCCAGATATTTACAAAATATATGGCAGGCAGTGCGGAAGGCTCTTGCTTTGTGTGTGTGATTACAAAGTGTGTCTGCAGAGAGTTAGATGTGACCTGAGTGCTGAAGTAAGCCAGGGAAACCAGAATGGGAAGGTAACCTGGCAGAGCATTGCACACACAGAGGATAACCAGGGTAAAGGGTGAGAGAAGGAATGTTATACGTGAGAAATAGCAAACAGGTGTCACTGGATTGTAAACTATATGGAGGGGCATTGTAGAGTATGTAGAGAAATTATAAGAAGACTGGAAAACTGGGAAGGGGGCAGGTTATTATGAAGAGCTTTAAATGTCAGTGAGAGTTTATATTTGACCCCAGAGGGAATAGTTACTGAAACTTACTGATGGGGGCGTGGGTCAGGGTGACATGGAAAAACACTTGAGAAAAATCATCTTGGCATCTGAGGAGATGGATAGGAATAATGTGAAACTTGAGGAAGGGAGACCAGTTAGAAGGTTATTTCAAGAGTTCAGGTAATGGGGCAGCTAGGTGGCACAGCGGATAGAGCACCAGCCCTGGAGTCAGGAGGACCTGAGTTCAAATTTGACCTCGGACACTTACTAGTTGTGTGACCCTGGGCAAGTCACTTAACCTCAATTGTCTCCAAATAAAGAAAGGTGGGAAAAAAGTTCAGGTAAAGGTGAAGAGACACTGAGTGAGGGTGGTGATTGTGGAATGGAGAAGAGATATACACACATACACACAAGAGATGTTGTGAAGGTGAAAACAAGATTTGACAATGGATTGAATTTATGTTGAAAAAGAGTGAGAAATCAACTATGACCTTTAGTTTGTCAGTCTGAGTCACTGGAGAATATTAACGCCTTTGACAGTAATGAGGAAGTTCAGGAGAGGGGAGAGTTTGGGTTGAAAGATGAGTTCTGTTTTGGACATTTTTGGTTTGAGATGCCTTTGAGACACCCAGTTTGTGATTCCCAACAGGCAGTTGGTGATGTGTGACTGTAGATCAGGAGAGAGATTGGGGCTGGTTATGGAGATCTGGGAGCCATCCTTATAGTGGTGATCATCGAGGCTGTGGGAGCTGATGAGTTCATCAAGTGAGACCAAAGCAATGATGAGAGAAGAGGGCTAAGGCTAGAACCTCGAGGAGCACCCCAACAGCTAGTGTTTATGACAGGGATGAAGAACCAGTGAAGGGGGCTGAGTGGATCACCCACTGTTTTAGACCCAAGGGATCCCAGGAAGAGAAACAGCTATGTGCCTGAGATGGCGGGGTCACACGACTGCTCACAGCCGTCACTCGAACTTATTTAAGAAATATCAGAAGGTGCTTCTGATGTGTTAAAAGGCATCATGGCAGGAACAAACCACTCAGGTATTAAATACCCTGTTCTCTGTCCCCTATCCTCAACTAATTTTTTGTCCTTAAAAAACTACCAACACAGACCCAGACTATCTCTCACACACCCAAAGGATGACTGATTTTGTTGCTTTAAGGAACTCTCTCCAAACTGTACTCTGGACATTCTGTACCATACTCCAGAAACCTCTTCATCCAGAAGCTCACTCCAGCCCTGGAATTTGCTCATTGAAAGTGCCCTTTGCCCCTGTGGGCTTTTTCTCTGATTAGATAGCTCCCCCAGAACCTCTATTTAAGGTGGTTAGTTTCCCTCTTCCTTTCCTTTCCTTTTTATACGCCGTCTCCCTCATTAGAACGTAAGCTCTTTGAGAGCAGGGAATATCTTTCTGCTTGTATTTGTATACCCCGCCCTTGTTGTTTAGTCATTTTTAGTTCTATCCTGACTCTTCATGACCCCTTTTGGGTTTTCTCAGCAAAGACACTGAAGTGGTTAGTCATTTCTTTCCTAGCATTTAGCACAGCTCTTAGTACATAATAAGCACTTGATTAATCAATGCTTCCTGACTGGACTCTAGGTGAGGGAAGGATTTCCACCAGTGCTGAATGTGACCTGTCACTGACTTGGTAGGGAAGTCATTGAATCAGTCTCCTGAGGCACAAAAAGGTTAACGGACCTGCTCCTGAGTCACACTGTTAAAAAATATCAAGATCTGAAAAGCAAGATTTAAGAGGCAGGATTTGGACCTGAGTCTTCCAACCCTCAAGCCCAGAATCCTAATTACTTTTATGATTCATACTTTCTTTTTCTAAAACTATGATAATAGGATATCTAGTATCCATAATAAGGAAGGGTTATAACCCCAGTGGGAATTGTATTATAATCAGGACCCTGACAAATGGGAGCACATTAAAAGGAAAATAAGTGAGATGATTATAGGTCTAGAAATCATGTCATATGTGAAAGTTGGAGAAATGGGAGTATTTAAACATAGAGATTAAAATTTTATAAACATA
>CM053580.1:309410470-309449882 GCA_028627135.1 Pseudochirops cupreus
CTTCCATTTGCTCCACTCTAATTCTGAAGGAATTATTTTCTTCAGAAAGCTTTTGAGATTCTTTTTCTATCCAGCAAATTCAACTTTTTAAGGCATTCTTCTCCTCGTTGGCTTTTTGGGCCTCTTTTGCCATTTGAGTTAATCTATTTTTAAGGTGTTATTTTCTTCAGTCAGGTTGTTGACTCTCTTTTCATGATTTTCTTGCATCATTCTTATTTCTCTTCCCAATTTTTCCTCCACTTTTCTCATTTGGTTTTCAAAATCCTTCTTAAGCTGATCTATGGCTTTTAGGAAGTCTTCATGTTTCATGGAAGCTTTTGGTGCAGGAGTTCTGACTGTGTTGTCTTCCTTCCATTCCATGCTTTGATCCTTCTTGTCCCCAAAGAAAGAATCTAGAGTTTGGTTGCTGTTCTTACTGTGCTTCCTTTGCCTGCTCATGATGGCCTGTCAATGATTTTTTTAGCTCTGTGGAACTCTACTTCTGGAGGGGAAAGCTCTGTCCCAAATCGCTGGGGTTTTCTCAGCTGCCAGAGCTATTAGGGTGCTGTCATTTTTTTGCAGCCCCCACCAGCTCTGGCTCACTGAAAACGCACCCCAGGACCACCACCCGAGACCACGATCCTAATCCAGGCCACTCAATGCAAGAGCACTTGGCCTCTGAACAATCACTTGGCCCCCCTGCAGTCTGCAGGCCAGGATCTCTGAAGCAGCTACGTAGAGGCAGCTGCAGGGCCTCTGCTTCTGCTGCTTCCTAGCCCTGGAGGCAGTTTGGCCAGACCTGCTTTTCTCCCCCAATTTTAGCTGAGATCCACTGACCTTTCACTTAGTCCTTTTTTCTTATGGCTTGATAATTCTGGAAACTGCTGTAGCTGTCGCTGATCCACTCTCCACAAGCTGTGGCTTGTCCTGCCCACCCCCCAGGACCACACCAGTTTCAGGCTTGGCTGCTTTCGGCTCCCAGAGCTGTGATGATCTCTTCCTGCTGAGCTGCCTTCAGCAAGAAGTGTATTTTTGTGAGTTTTAGAGCCCTAAAATTTGTTTAGAGTCATATTTTGTGGGTATTTGAAGTAGCTATGTGGGAGCTGCGAAAACTTGCTGCTTCTATGCTGCCATCTTGGCTCCGCCCCTGTAACACCCATTATTAAAGATAAGTTAAGTTTTGTGACTATAATGGATATTTCAATTTAATATATCTTAATGATGCAAGTGGACACTATGCACAGAAAAAAAGAAGAAATAGCAAAGTAGGATATTATTGAGGAAAAACATAATTATTGATCATAACCATGAATAAGAAGGATAAACTCAGGCATAAAACAGAGAAGAGGAACAGAATGGACCAAAAAGCAGAATCCAACAATATTAGAAACATAGAGGTTCACACAGACTTAAATTGAGCGATAAAAGCAAAATTTATTATGCCTCAAGCAAAATTTTAAAAAGCAAGGGTTGAGGGCAATGATGATTTTAGATAAATCAACAATAAAAATAGACAAGGTTAAAAAAAAGATAAGCAAGAAAATTATATTATGCTTATAAACACTATAGATAATGAAATGTTGATATTTGATATATACAATGAATAGCACAGCATCAAAATACTTAAAGGAAAAACTAATCAAACTGTAGACCTGATCTAAACTAATCAAATTGTAAATAGGGATTTTGTTGTAGCCCTTTTCGGGCCTAGACAATTAAAAAAAAAAAAACCATTTTCATTTTAAAGTTTTGAGATCCAAATTCTATCCCTCCTCCTTTCCCTCCCCTCTCCTCTCCCTGAGACAGTAAGTGATCAGATATGGGTTATACATGTGCAATTATGTAAAGCATTTCCATTTTAGTCATTTTGTATGAGAAGACTCAAATAAAAGAAAAAAAACAAAGAAAGTGAAAAATAGCATGCTTCAGTTTGTGTTCAATTAATATCAGTTCTTTCTCTGGAGGTGGATAATATGCTTCATCATTAGTCCTTTGGTATTGTCTTGGATCATTGTATTGCTGAGAATAGCTAAGTCATTCATAGTTCTTTATCAAACAATATTGCTGTTACTATGTACAATGTTGTTCTGCTTCTGTTCACTTCACTATGCATCAGTTCATATAAGTCTTTCCAGGTTTTTCTGAAGTCATCCTGCTTGTCATTTCTTATAGCACAATAATATTCCATTACAATCATATGCCACGGCTTATTTAGCCATTTCCCAGTTGATGGCATCCCTTGGATTTCCCACTCTTAACCACCACAAAAAGAGCTACTATAAATATTTTTCTACAAATAGGATCTTCTCTCTTTTTTTGGATGTCTTTGGGATAGAGACCTAGCAGAGGTATTGTTGGATCAAAGAGTATGCACAGGTTTTATAGCCCTTTGTGCATAGTTCCAAATTGCTGTACAGATTGGCTGGATCAGTTTACAACCCCACCAAGAGTGCATTAGTGTCCTAGTTTTCCCACATACTCTCCAAAATCCAACATTTTTTATTATTATCATATTAGCCACTCTGATTGGTGTGAGGTGGTATCTCACAATTGTTTTAATTTGCATTTCTCTGATCAATAGTAATTTAGAGCATTTTTTCATATGACTTTAGATAGCTTTGATTTTTGTCTGAAAACTACCTGTTCATATCCTTTGACCATTTTACCAATTGGGGAATGATGTCTATTTTTTTATAAATTTGACTCAGTTTTCTCTATATTTGAGAAATGAGGCTTTTAAGAGATACTTGTCTCAAAAATTTCCCGTTTTCTGCTTTCCTTATAATTTTGGTTGCATTGGTTTTGTTTGCATAATACCTCTTTAATTTTATGTAATCAAAATTATCTGTTTTACATTTTGTAATGCTCTCTATACAAACTTTGGCTCTAAATTCTTCCCTTACCCAAAAATCTGACAGATAAACTATTCTATGCTCTCTTAATTTGCTTATGTTATCACCCTTTATGTATAAATTTTGACCTTATCTTGGTATATGGTGTTAGATGTTGGTCTATACCTCATTTCTGCCATACTGTTTTTCAGTTTTCCCAGCAGTTTTTGTCAAATAATGAGTTTTTGTTCCAACAGCTTGGATCTTTGGGTTTATCATGTACTAGATCATTATGGTCATTTACTATAATGTAATTTTTACCTAATCTATGCTACTGATTCACCACTTTATTTCTTAGCCAGTACCAGATAGTCAGGCCTAGAAAATTCTGACAAAAATATAACCAAGAAAGAAAGTAGAGGACCTGAAGAGAGTTTTCGAAAAATTTGATATGATAGCACCCTGGCAGTTATTGAATGGAAAAGGAAGGGAGTATACAATATTTCTCAGATGTCTATGGCACCTTTACAAAAACTGACACTCTACTAGAACATTAAAAACCTCATAAACACATGCAAAAAAAATCAGAAATATTGAATACATCCTTTACTTATCATTATGCAATTAAATTATAATAAACAAAAGGCCTTTGAAGAAATGCTTCAAACTTAAGTGTTGACCAAATTATTTAATACTGAAGAAATGGTGGCTCAAAGAACAAATCACATAAACAATAGATAATTTCTTCAAAGAAATAATACAATAATATACCAAACCTTTTGGAATGCAGTCAAAGTGGTCTTAAGGGGAAAATGTACATCCCTAAATAATTTCATCAGTAAGAGAAAGGACAGAACAATGAATTGGGTATGCAATTTTTTTTTAAAAAAAGGAATAAATTTTTAAATTCCAACTAAACATAAAATAGGTATCATGGTACCCCAAAGGGCATGGGGTGTCTTTCTCTAACGCTGTTGTTCCTATGTGTTCTCCCCAATGTTAGCCACCAATGATTATCGCTACAGTTTCATTTAACCAATTATATGGATTAGTTTTTACAAATGAGTACTTACTTTTAATATATGCAAGAACAGAAGTAACAATGAATCTCTACCCCATCCCCACCACCTAAGGGCACATTCTCCCATACCACTTTAATTTCTAGAGGGAACAGGCTCAGAGTTTATCTATAGCATTTGTCTTTTTTTTGAAAATTCATTTTCAAATTCAGGATAGCCAAGTGATAAACTATTGCAGCAGCTACCTTTGAGCTTTGCAGGATCATTCAGATCATTTCAGATTTTGCTCATCATTGCCTGACTTCCAGCAAAGATTGGCATGGAATCTAGACTTTATGCACTTGCAAATCTTTCCAAATTCACAAGAAAATAGCCATTTCTAATGCTACTTCACCTAAGGCAGGAGAGAACAAACACAGAGTAAAGGACAGAGGCCCAGCTTCAGAAACCACATACAGTGGCACCTTGACACACGAGGGCACCAACTTAGAGATTTCTGAGATACAAGTTGTCACTCCGTGGATTTTTTGTTTTGAATTGCGAGTCAAAATTTGAGGTACAAGCCTCCTCTAGTTGGCGCAGCAAATGCCACAACCCAATGCCCACCCAGCATCCTGCGCCTCACTCGTTCAGTCCACGTGTTTACCTCACCAGTGAAGAAAATTAAGTTAAGCGAAAGTAAAAAAGATATTGTAGCAATTAAGTTCAGGAATAAAGTGTAGCATTAAGAGTGTAGCGAGGGCTAGGTGGTGCAGTGAATAGAGCACTGGCTCTGAAGTCAGGAGGACCTGATTTCAAATCTAACCTCAGACGTTTAACACAAAACTAGCCATGTAACCTGGGGCAAGTCACTTAACCTCAATTGCCCAGCCTTTCCCCCTCCAAAAAGCAAAAAAAAAAAAAAGAGTATAGGAAGTAAGTGAACAAAAGTGACCAAAAGAGCACAAAACAAAACTCTAACCTCCATCTATCTCCTCCATCCTCCACCTCTTCCCGTGTCTTCTATTAGCTCAGGTAAATAAACATTTTATAAAACCAGTTTATTTCTTTACATTCTCTTTTATTATGTTTTATACAATATTTGTTATTTATAAATACTTTTTCTTATTTAAAAATACGTAACAAAAAAATACTGGGGTGGTATTATGCAGGCTGGAACAGATTAATGGCATTTCAATTAATTTCAATGGGGAACACTGATTTGATATAACAGCAAATTGAGTTACAAGCTCAGTAACAGAACGAATTAAACTCATAAGTCAAGGTACCACTGTATTGGTCTTATATGGTAGGAGAGAGGTGAGGCTGAGACCTTTTCCTATTCAGAGGTTTACAATCTCTCTCTCTCCCCCAAACCCAGGAGTGACAAACAGCTCACGAGAGCCCAATGTTAAAATTCTACTGCAAGCATTTACACTTCAGAAATAAGCAATATTGTTTTGTTGCTTGTCTAGAGATAGGAAAGTGATAGAGAAAATGTTGATAATACAGATGACAATTTAAAAGTGTGTTATGAGTACATTTCCCCCCCTTTGCTAGCATATTCTTTCACAAACACAACCATACAGGGGGAAAGTAGGAGTAAGAGACTAGCTTTGGCTGGTTAGTACCTTTGGAATGCATTTCTCTTCTGGTTTAGCAGTCAATCAACAGTCTTCATGTGATGAGTAGACTGATGGAACCAGTCATAAAACACATACTCAACATCAAGGAGCAGAGGCCTTCTATTACACATATTAAAATAAATTTTTTTAAAAACTTAAATAAATTACATAAAATTTCTTTCAGGCTCCCTAGCTTCTTCCAGGTGGGCTAGTAAAAGGCAGAGAATACTGCACATGTGCAGAGGATGATGCTTTCACTGGCTAGGCCCTCATTACATTAAAAATTCAGAAAATCAAGGAAGAAATAAAACTGAAGGCAAAATAATCCCAAAGAATTGGTAAATAAAGCAAAAAATCTGAGGTTTTTTAAACTAATGAAATAGATAAGTCATTAGCTAATTTATCAAAAAATAAGAGAATAAACTTCAAATTATTAAAATTTTAAAAATAAGTAACTAGAATTCACAACAAATAAAGAAGAAAGTAAAGGAAATTTTTAGAAACTATTTTGCCCAATTATATTATGAGAAAGTTGACAACTAACAAAAGGCTTAAATATTTACAAAAATATAAAATATTCAGAGAATGTTTAAAAAACCAATCTCATGAAAAAAAGACAAGTGAATGTCCAAAGCCCCTCCCCCCAAAAAAACCAAACAAACAAAAAATTAAGACTAGATGGATTTGCAAGAGAATCTTATCAAATATATAAAGAACAATGAGCTAAGTTAAATTTTTACAAAATAAAAGACAGGGTGTAAAGCCATGCGCAAGCAGCCTTCTAAAAGAATGCTACTGTGAACAGCTGTCAAGGTTCTGATTATAAAATGTAGTAAACACCCTATTTATTCCATAACAAACTAGGGCAAAACATTTGCAGAAAATCAAAATACAGCATTCACAATGACTTATCACTAAAATGGCCACATAGTTTTCACCAAAGTGGTCACAATAGTTTTAAACAAAATATGATCACTTAGTCAATCACAAAACCCTTAATTCAATCACAAAATACAAAAGTCAAAGATCTCCAACCCTAGGTCACAGTAAATCATAATCTTCTCAGTCAGTACACAGTATCCAAGTAAAATCTTCTTTCAGCTTGACTCAAGGCTGGCTCTCAGCTTTCATGGTTCCTCTTCCATGGTCCCAACTCCAACTGTCACCTGGGTTCAAAGGCAGGCAGCTCCCAGTTCCTTGTCCAGCTCCTTGTCCAGTTCTTCCTCCAATTTCCATCCCATATTGAAGCTCACAGTGTCTAGTCTACCTCAAGTCTTTCACTATTCCTGTTTCTGGGAAGACAAAGCTTGACAGAGCCACAATAATATTCATATACATCGCAGGCACCATCATCAATTTACTATTTGTCTGTGAAATCAACTCAGACCCACCAAAAAGGTCTGAGAACTGAACACAAATTATCAACATATAAATCAACACAGACCCACAAACAAGGTCCAAGAGGTCATCACAAATCATCAGTAAAGTACCAGAACCTCCAAAACCTTCCTCCAGGACTTCTGTAAACATACAACCAGAAAATCCTCTTTTAGGGAGGGCTTCCAATAAGGTCCCAGGGCTTCTGTACAAAGTATCACAAACAAACATCAACACAGACAGAGAACACAAACAAGAGTGCCAGGATACCACAAGTTTTCTCCTTCTTGACTCTGCCACCACCTCTCAATACCTGCTCTGCCTCTAGCCCTGGGGCTCTCCTTATATAGTCATTAGCTCCTTCCCAGGAGTTCACAAGTTCTAGGGTTCACAAGTTGAGGGGTTCACATGTTCTGTTTCTTAACAGACTGAAACAAGGTGTGAACTACTTCTGTGCTTGCCATTACACAGGGTTTGAATCCACATCTTTCTGACTCCAGCGCCAACATTCAACTCACTTTGCCACCTAGCTGTCTAGGAGCACTCTGTGGCCACTTTTCCCAAAGATTTAACCTCTTGGGACTCATTTTCCTTACCTGTAAAATGAAGGGGTTGGAATAGAGGTCCTCTGAGGTCCTTTCCAGCTCCAGATCTATCCAGAAAAGAAAATGAAAAAGCAGCAGTTGGATATGTAGGAGAAGAGAGAAAGCAAGATATCAAGGAAACTAAGGGAAGAGAGAATATCCAGAGGGAGTCCAGCTTCATTGTAACCTTAGCATCAAAAGTGACAGAAATTCTAATTTCACTGAGGAGTGAGATAAACTCATTGAACTGAGCAGTTAAGAGATCATTTGCAAACCTGGAAAGAAAAATTTTGGTAGAATGGCAGAATGAGAAACCAAATTTCTCTTTTCTTTCCCTTTATTTTATTTTTAATTTATGAATTAAAACAAGCATTTCCATAACATTAGTAAAAAAAAAATAATTGCACATAAAACTGCAAAACTATTCTATACTGCTTGCTATTCCTTTTAAATACATTATAAAGTTATCACGTAAATTTTTTTCTTTTCTTTTTTTCCCCCTCTTCCAGGCCCTAGACATGGCCACCATCTGAGAAATCGAATTTCAAATAGCAGAGAAGTGGAAGGTGAGGAAGTGAAGACGATGAAGGCCAAGGGACTCTAACCAGAGGCAACAGAGGGTAGATGAGGGAAAGAAGAGACCTCTTTTCATAAGAGATAGAAGAATCAAAGAAGATTTTTTTTCAGGTACATACAGAATGGAAGAAGCTAGAAAGAAATATAAGCATTAGGGAAAATTACAAAGAAAGAAAGGCAGGACAGCTAATGAATTCAATAGGTAAAAAGATCAACAACTCCAGGGTGTCTAAGACAAAGAATAAAAGTCACACCAACCGTTGAATTTAATAAGAAACAATGAACT
This sequence comes from Pseudochirops cupreus, assembly GCA_028627135.1. NCBI lineage: Eukaryota > Metazoa > Chordata > Mammalia > Diprotodontia > Pseudocheiridae > Pseudochirops > Pseudochirops cupreus. Next base: position 309,418,727 of record CM053580.1, read on the forward strand.
GCTCAGTGAAGCCAAAATAGTCAATATAGCAAGTCCATATAAATGCAGGCCAAGAAAGGTTATTTGAAGACAAAACAGATATGAAAGGAAGACAATTTGGGGGGAATGAGGAAGATGGAAGTGCTGAGTCTTTCTGCTAAAATAAAACTTGTGAAATTCTCAGTGGTGAGATTTCTCACTGCCATGAGAGAAACAAGTAGGTGCTAAATATTGGATTGGAGTGAAGTACCACTGAAATGAGCAGGTCTTTTTTCCCCTTAAGTAACCCTCTGTCTCTGTTTCCCTACCACCACCCCTCTCTGGCCATGCTCAAAAGGCAACCTCTTATAAACTGTCTGACCTGAGGAGGACACAGGGCTCAGGGGAGGCTCCCCAACTCAAAGAAAAAGGAGCAAATGGACAGGATAACCTGGATGGGACCTTCCCTTTTCCAGATGAGGAAACTGAGGGCCAAAGAGGAAGAGATTTGCCACAGATTGCACAGCAAAGCTATAAAGTCTCTAGATTTAAAGGTTTTCCCTATTCCCTTCAAGAAGCCAGGATTTTATGCCACCATCCTGCCTCCCCGCATCTTACATACTGCTTAGTTTTACTCACAGAAGATGGTCATTGTGTTGGCCTTGCTAATGGCATAATGCATCATTGTTCTCATGAGAATTACATGGAGGTCACATTCACTCAGTGGAAAAGGCCAAGGTGGAGTTATTCATCCATATCTCTCATCTAATGCAGATAACCAGAAACTACTGAATCCTACTTTGGACCCATCACATCCTGTCTGCCACAGAGACCACAGTGAATGAAACCGTGATCGGTGAGCTCAGCCTTGCTTTATGGCATTATGATCGGTCACAGGGAGTTCTCTGCCTAGATACAAACAGGAGGTGCATCTTTGGGTGGTTAGCTCTGAGTCAGGACTATGACAGTTAGTCAGCTGGAAAGGGACAGTCCCACCCCCTCCAGAAGATCCATAGCCCCATTGTTCTCTTGTCACAGTGCTGTGTGTAGGCATGCCAGGCCAAGGGCCAAGCCCGCAGGAAACAGACCTACTGCCCAGCCTGCTGAACAGAAGGCAGTGCCGGGGCCCGCGCCACTGATTTATATTCTGGACCCTCAGATGGAAAGGTCACAAAGTGCTCCTTTACCCATGTAAACTGCAAAACTAGCAGAATCCACATCAAAGCCAGGGCTGTCTAGGCAATATTTATAGCTACGGTTAATTAAGCTCATTGAGAGAAAATGGTGTGGATTCCAAGTTACAACTCTGGGTAATCCCAGGCTTCCTAGAAAATTATAATAGCTCACATTTGTATAGTGCTATATGTGTATGCATGTATGCATGTATGTATATGTGTGTGTGTGTATGCATATGTATATGCATACACCCACATATATATATATATATATATATACCCCCACATATATAGTAGGTATATATATATATAGAGAGAGAGATACATGGAATATGTGTGATATACGTGCATATGTGTAATAATAATAGCTAGATTTATTTAGCACTTTAAGGTTTTCAAAGCACTTTATAGTGTTGTCTCATTTGATAAGATAACTCTGAAATGTAGTTGCTTTTGTTGTCATTTGTGTCCAACTTTCCATGACCCCACTTGGGGTTTTCTTCACAAAGATACTGCAGCAGTTGGCCATTTCCTTCTCCAGATCATTTTACAGATGGAGAAACTCCAACAGATATGTTAAGGGACTTGTCCAGGGTCACACAGCTAGTAAGTGTCTGAGCCGGATTTGAACGCAGGAAGAGGAGTCTTCCGGACTCCAGGCTCAATGCTCTATCGGCTCTGCCACCTAGCTGCCCTAGTTGTTATTATTCTCCATTGTACAGAATAGGAACCAGAGTCACATAGAAGTTAAGAGGCTTGCCCAGGACACAAGTTAGTAAGGTTAAAACTGGCTTAGAACTGAGGTCTTCCTGACTCCAGGCCCAGAGCGCTGCGCATTGCGCCCCCTAGCTGTGACATATGTGTATATGTTTGGAATATGGTATTCCAAAAATCTTAGTATAGTTTTAAACTAACCTTTTGGGGCCTCGGTTTACAAATTTGTAAAATAAATGGGTTAAACTATATGGCCCCTGAGGGCAGCTTTTAGTATTCATGAAAAAAGCACTGACTTTGGAGTCAGAGGACCTGGGTTCAAATCCCACCTTGGAAGTATATTCCCTGAGTGACCTTGACAAATTGCCTCATTGCTCTCACCTGCAAAATGCATGTTTTGAATTCGATGGCCTCTGAGTCCCCTTCTAGCTCTAAATCTATTGTGGTCCATTCTAGCTCTCTAGCCATGATTCTCTGACCTATAGTCCCATGACCTGGATTCAAATCCTAAGTATGTCATTTACTACATCTGTGACATTGGGCGAGTGACACAACACCACATCCCCAAGAACATTCCAGGTTTAAAGAAGAGGGCGGAGTAATATATGGAAGCAGGAAAGCTCCGGGTTTATCCTAAGACTGGTGTAGAATTCAAGTTGTCTGGAATATGGAGTACATACAGGTAAGTAATGGACAGATAGGCGGTGTAAGCCTGAAGTCAGGAAGACTCACCTTCCTGAATTCAAATCTGGCTTTATTATTACAGTCTTACTAGCTATGTGACCCTGGGCAAGTCATTTTATTCTGTTTGCCTGAGTTTCCTCATCTGTAGAATGAGCCAAGGGAAATGGCAAACCAGTCTAGTATCTCTGCCAAGGAAACCCCAGACAGGGTCACAAAGAGTTAAACACAACTGAAATGATTTAACAACACAGGTAAGTAATAGGAGATGTCAAGAAAGGTTAGGTTGGGAACACAGCGTGTGTGTGTGTGGGGGGGGGGAGTTGATTCTCTTCTTTCTCCCCCAGCACCCATACAGAGATGAATATTCATGTATCTCAGTGGGGATTGAGACACAGAATCTCAGGGGCCGCCTCTTCTAACCCGTACTCGACCAAGCAGCTTCCACAAATCCTTAGCAAGCCTTCAGGTCCAGAACTCTGAGGAGCAGAGTTGCCTCTTGAGGTTGTCCATCCCCTTTGTGGAAGGCTGTGACTGTTGGGAATTTTTCTTATATCAAAGCTAAATCTGCTTCCCCACAACAACTTTTACTCATTGTTCCTAGTTTTGCCTTCTGGGGCCAATCAGAATAAAGGTAATTCCTTTTACATGTTATAACCCTACAGACATTTGAAGAGAGGTATCTTGCTTCCCCCTAAATCCTGAAGGCTAAAATACTCAATTCCTTTAATTAACCTTCTCCCGGCATAGAAACCTGCTGCCATCTTGGTTACCATCCTTTGGATGCTTTCCAGATTGTCAATATTCTTCCAAAAATATGGTGACCAGAACTGAAGAGTTGATGCTGTTCAGTGAGCATTGACTACATGGTCAGAGAACCTGGGTTAAAAGCCTAGCTCTGACATTTACTACTTATGTGACTTTGAGAAAATCATTCAACTTCTATAAGCATCAGTTTCATTATGTATAAAATGAGGGGACTAGATGACCTTGGAAGGCTCTTTCCATTCTAAATCTGTGATCCCATGAAAGAGTTTACCCAAGGGCTAAGATTGGAACACAAGTCTTCTGAGATGTGGTCTGATAAAGAAAAGATAACGTGGGACAAATTACCCACATCATTCTGTATACTTTATTTCACTTAATGCAGCCTAATTAGCCATTTTTTGTTTTGTCCTTTCCAGTTCATGTTATCATTCTCCTCAGCAGAGAAAACAGAAGCAGAGTAAGACTTGAGTAATTCTTTCTCTTCCCCATCCATTATTGTTCTCCTCTCTGGTCTGAGCAATGTTCCTATTTCTTCGTTGATTCCGTCCTAGCTTTTTAAAAAAGTTCAAGTTTTTTTGGTTGATGTCCTCAAGTATTCACAGCCACCCTCAACTTTAGTTCTCTTGCCATTATTCTCACACAGTACTGTTACTCTTTTGCATTCATTCTTCATCTTTTTTTAAATTCCATTTCCTAAACATGACTTTAAAATTCCCAGGTGGTTGACATTGTAAGTTCCCTCTTTAGCCAGCTTCCCTTTTCCTTCCTTATTGGAATTGTTTCTGTTTACAGCTCCAGAGTTTCATTCGATTCCCCTTGGGCTGACTTGCCTGGTAGAATTTTAGGCCATGGGTTTTTTTTAGTACTTCTCTGAACCTATCTCTACATATAAACTTTCTCAACCCTTTAGAATATGCATATAAAACCTAGCATGGCTGTTAGATGATGTCTGACTTCCCCCTCCTCTGTCACTAATTCTAAGATAGAAGGGTCACTTTTCCTCCAAGGTTCCCCTCATTTCTACTTCAGCAACCATTTATCTCTTCATCATTGGTTAGAATTAGTTCCAGTATACCTGTTCCTCTCATTGCTTCCTTTGCTTTTTGAAGGATGAGATGATCTTTAAAATAAGCCAAGACTATCTGAATTTAGAGTAGACATCCCCCATCACTTCCGTCTCATGCCTCTATAACCCTGACATGTTAATCTTTGTATCACCAGTGTCTTGTACATAATTAGCACTTAATAATTACAGAAATGACAGAAATTTGTTGTGGAAAAAACCACTGGATTTGAACCTCCTTGAGCCTCAGTTTTCTCATTTGTAAAATGAAGAAACTGGACTACATTATCTCTAGGTTTCTCCCCATCTTGTTCTTTCTTCTATTCTAAGGCCAACTTACACTCTTTACCACCTACTGACGAATAAAAAGCAAAACCCCTAAAGGATATGCTTCATGGGTCAGTTTGGAACTATTTGCTTAGGGTAACAATTTAGTATAACATGAAGGTACTGAATGGATCCAGAATGCCACTTAACTAGCTGTGGGATCTGGCTCCACTCATTTACCTTCTTCAAGTTTTAGTTTTCTTCTATGTGAAATGATCATATTAAAAGTTACGTTCCCTGACTGCAGAGACAGGATTGCTGGAAGGATCAAATGAGATAAGTGTCTTATAAACAAAAAGTGCCATAGAAATGGAAACCACTATTTTGTTGACTCTTATAATACACAATGATGACTGACCATTTTTATGGACTGTGTAACACATAACTGTTATTAACCAGATAGTCTTCTGAAACCCTACCCTGACGCTTCATCATAGTATGGAGATAATCAGTTTTATCTAATCCAATCAAAATTTAAGTACCTATGAAATGAAAGGCACTGAGCTAAACCACTGGGGATACAATTAATTTTTAAAAAACAATCTCTAATCTCAATGAGTGTACAATCTAAAGGAGACAACACACAAAAAGAGGCAGAAAAGGGTGGGGAGGTGGGGATACCAGGGGTAGCCAGCAAGGGGGCATCTTGTTCCTCAAAGCTGAACCTAGGCAGGGCAGTAGAAGCAAAGTAGCGTGACTTCAGAGTTCAGTTTCTGCTCTCTATAAAGGAAGGCATTAGGAGAAGTTTAGTACTCCTCTCTCCAGCTCTCTAATCAGAGAAGAGAGGAGGCTGAGGGAGATGGAGTCAATCAAGGCTTGAGTTAGCAGCACAGTGGTAAGTTTAGAAGCGATGAGTTTATCCTGGGAGGGGCTCCTTGTTTTGTGGAGTTGAAACCAGGTAAGTCAGCAGATATAAAATGGAGCTTTGACCTTTGGTTAAAACCCTGGGGTTTTGAAGGCCATGCCAATAGAGTGCAAACTCTAGAAGGCTTTTTAATCCTGGAAAGATTCCAACTACAGTGCTGATCACGAGCTGGATCTACTATTCAAGGACCCACCTATCTGTCACCAATAGAGCGTCTGCTGGGTGATGAATTGTTTCTCCATAGCAACCCATGAAACAGAAACAATACAGAATGGTTCACAATAACCTTATGCTTCTGTAGTGATGATAGCAGAGTAGTTGAAAAAGGACTAAAGTGTGCTAAGAACCACATAGTTCTCAGACAAACATTAATTTAACTGTTTATACTCAAAAAGTAAATTATTTGTCCAACATCCAATGATTATCTATTATACTACTAGAAAAAGTGAACCATATCAATATTCACATTCTCATTAAAAGGGAAACCAGAAGTTATAAGAAGTTTCAGATAAATGGAAGAAGTTCTTCTTAGAGAGGCAAATGAATTAGCAGAATTGATTTCATCAGGTACCCATAGAATATGTAGTTATCTAGTTTCAGAGTGCTCACAAAGAGCATAGGCAAAGGCCACCATGAAGATACATCTACAACCTGCATAGCAACAACTTGACAAGATCTTCCAAACCAAGTCCCCAAATACATGGATACTCAGTGATTTCAGTATGAAGGTGGGCTCAGAGAAGAACTATTGCCATACTGGAATATGTTTCCAGATTAAGAAACTAAAGAAGCAAAGACTTACAAACCACTTGCAAGGCTCACATGTCTCTATCATGAATACCTTATTGAAATAGAGAGCCAGAAGGGGATCTACATAATGTGTCAGGGGTTTTCCCCTAGATCTGCTGATGTTGCATTAATATCAGTGGGACATCTGGGCTCTCTACTGGCTATCCTTAGTCCTTGTCACATGACCAGCCCATCTCCTTTCAGGTAATGCCTCTCTCCAGTGATATCCTTCACACCACTTCTCACGACAATTTATTTCTTCACTGATAATATGCCATAGTCTACTCTTGTCCACCATGTACCTTTCCATTGCCCTTTGGGTGATCTCCATTTTTAATTCTTCAGGGACTGTGATAGAATGCTGACGTTAAAAACATGGGTCTTCGTTTCAGGGAAAAGCTTGGGAGTCATTAAAAGCATTATGCAATTTCTCAAAGGCCATCAACCCAATCCCCTCATCCTCTTCCATTGGGGGCCTCATTTGTTTTCTATCTACAGTGTCTACCTAAGACACACAAACACGCACACATTACACTGGCATTTAGGACATATTTACACATGAATAATGAGAATATACCTACGTACATAAATATATACATTCACATACCAGCTCTATTTTCTACCCATCCAACTATATAACATAGTCTGGAGAAGAGGCATCCTTCATTCATTTCTTTGTTCATCTTCTTGTATAATTAGTATGACCAAACTTAGCTGAGTGACTATGATTGTTAATTTGTGCAGCATCCCAGGGCTTGATACAATCAGTCAACACAACAGAATTCACTTTGTTCAGTGACTCTCTGGATATTAACATCAAGACATAGACAAAGAGATATGTTCACCCAAGGTATTGATCACTGTCATGGAGGATGTGTAACTCAGGGTACAAATGGAAAAGAAATCCCTATAGATGGTGAGGGAGTCCAGATGCTCCCATCTGTGGACAATATTATTATCATAGAAAGGTTATTTTAAGGACATTGGCAATTAGATAGCATAGGGGATATGGTACCAGACATGGGGTGACAAAGACCTGAGTTCAAATCCTGTCTCAGACACTAACTAGCTCTGTGACCCTTTTTAAGTCAATGAACCTCTTTCAGCCTCAATTTCCTCATATGCAAAATGGAGAAAAGACTAGCATCTCCTTCATAGCTTTGTTGTGAGGACCAAATGAGATAATAATCTCCTCACCCCCTACCCTTGTTTCCAGCTGGCCCCTAGCCATCACTGAAGCAGTCATTTAGAGAAGGGTCTCACCTTCCTCCATCACCAAAACCAACTGCTAACCAACAGCCACCAGGAGGCACGTGCCAAGGAGTGACCATGCTCCCCCGACCACCAGTCCTGCTTCCAACCATCTGGGGAAGCAAGCCTTATGGAGACAGGATCTGGCAAGTGCTGCAGCCCCAGCCTCCTCAGCAGTCACAGCCCCTGAAGCCACCAAAGTCCTCAGTTTTGTCAAATGGCTTGACATCTGAAATGGTTATGGTTTTTATCTGTGGAAATGATGCCAAAGACACAAAGACACCTGCTTTGTCACTACCCTAAGGACCATAAGGTCTTTCCCTCTGATCTTTAGCTGAACCTCCGATATATATATAATAATAATCACTAACATTTATATATGGCAGCAAGGTGGCATAGTACATAGAGTGCCAGGCCTGGGGTCAGGAGGACTCATCTTCCTGAGTTCAAATCTGGCCTCAGATGTGTGACCCTGGGCAAGTCACTTAACTCTGTTTACCTCAGTTTCCTCGTCTGTCAAATGATCTGGAGAAGGAAACGGCAAGCCGCTCCAGTATCTTTGCCAACAAGACCCCAAATGGAGTCACAAAGAGTCGGACACTCCTGAACAACAACAACAACATTTATATGGTACTTACTATGTACGTGCCCAGGCACTGGGCTAAGTGTTTCACAGTTGTTCTCATTTTATCCTCATGACCTCCCTGGGAGGTACGTGCTATTTCTAGCCCTGTTTTACAGATGGGAAACAGAGGTTAAGTGATTTGACCAGGGTCACACAAATCTGAGGCCAGTTTTGAACTCAGGAAAATGAATCTTCCTGGCTCCAGGCCCAGCACACCATTCACTGCATCCCCCATCTGTTCCCTGAACAGAGATCGGACATGGAGCATCATGAGCCTCAGGCTAGAATAGCCGGACTGTGGAACATTTGGAGAGGAGTAACACCCAAGGGGACTGGAAAGGTAGGTTTGATAGTAAATGATAAGCAGATATTTCCCTAGAGGCAATAGGAGCCACCAGAGTGCATTGTCTTGTTGGAAGGAATATTCATCTCCATGAGATGCTAGATGCATTGGAGCTAACATTCCCACATCCTGACCTATCATCTTCTACATGTTTCAGGGGGAGGGAGAGTCTAGATCGGCGATTTAATTGGAGTGGGGAGTTTCTGGTGGGGAAATTCCTACAACCCAGATGGATCAACAACTTTTTTGGACCTTAAAGTGGAGGAAGAGAATTGCTCAATGTACTGAGAAGTTAAAAGACTTGTCCAGGGTCATAGAGCCAGAATGTGTCAGATCAGGAAATAAACTCAGGTCTTTCAGAAGATCTGAGTTCAAATGCAGCCTCAGATGCTTACTAGTTGTATGACCTTGGACAGATCAGTTAATCTCTGTTTGCCTCAGTTTCCTTATCAATAAAATGGTGACAATAACATCGCTCACCTTGAAGGGTTTCTGTGAGGCTCAGATGAGGTCATATATGTAAAGTGCCTACCTAGTAGGTGTTACATAAATGTTAGCTATTAGAATTACTGTTTGTGCCTGTTAAGGTTGACTCTCTATCTACCATACATATCATCTTTCCTCATGTAGTAGGTGCTTAATCAATACTGGGATCAAAGAGCCTGGCATCAGGAAAATCAGCTCAGCACAGTAGGTAGAGGGAGTCTAGCTCAACTCGCTAAGTGCGCCAGGAATAATGTTTGCTCATGCTATTAATCCAGCTCCGAGGGGTGGGAATGGAGAGGTGGGGAAAGCACAGAGGGGAGGAGTGTTTGTTTTGGAGGGCTCTGCTGTACCACTTTCAGGATATGATCTTGAGATTCCTCCACCTTCCCAGCCTGGGACCAATCCCTCTGCACAGCACTGGGCTCCATGCCAGCAAGGCCTGAGGGTCATAGCTAAAGGCCTTAGGAAAACAGTCCTACATCCAGGCAAACGTGGGCATGGAACACTCATTCCCTCTGAGGCGCTGTATTACATGCTGTGGGAAGGCAACCACCACCTCTACTGCTACTAATAATTAGCATCTATATGTTGCTGTAAGTCTAACAAATCACTCTTCATGTGTTATTTCATTTGATCCTCATAATAATCCTGATGAGGTTTGTACTATTATTCTCATTTGGGGTTTTCTTGGCAAAGACATTGGAGTGGTTTACCATTTCCTTCTCCAGCTCCTTTTTACAGATAAGAAAATCAAGCCAAATAGGGTTAAGTGACTTGCCCAGGATCACTCAGCTAGTAAGGCTCTGAGGTTGGATGAGGATGGATGAGGTTGGAAGACTCGGGAAGATGAGTCTTCCTGACTCCAGGCCCAGCACCCTATAATGCCATGTATAATGTAAAAACTCACTTGGATAACCCCAGGCAGAAACCACTATAACCAAACAAGTTTCTGTGACCAGTTGTAAAATGTTTTCCTTGAGGGGCAGCTAGGTGGTGAAGCGAATAGAGCACTGGCCCTAGAGTTAGGAAGACCTGAGTTCAAATCCAGCCTTAGACACTTGACCCTTACTCACTCTGTGACCTTGGGCAAGTCACTTAACCCCAATTGCCTCACAAAACAAAATAAAAACAATAAAACGCTTTCCTTAGTGATAGAGGAATAGATGGAGTAATGGCTAGAATAATGTCTTGTACACCGAGCCTTCCATGGTCCCTTTTCAGAGGACAGGGAATAGGGAGCTGTGCTTAGAGTCAAGAAGACTTTGGTATAAATCCCGTCTCAGAGACAAACTAGATAGTTGTAAATGAACCTTATGTAGCCAAATCATATCACATCTCATGGGATCAGTTTTCTTATCTATAAAATGGAGATAATAGTGCCTGTAGTAACTGTTGTGAGGATCAGATGGGATGATTTGGGAAAGCCATTTGTAAACCTGAAGGAGCTATGGCAATTCCAATTATTCTTAGCAGGGAGAGGCCTCAGTCTTTTGAGGTGAGCTCCCAGACCACAGCTGATCTGTGATTTCTTCCAGGAACTGAAATAATGCATTTTCACTTCTGGAAAAAATCCAAGTCTTCCTCCCAACAAAAACTTAGAAGTAAATCTCTCAGGCTTGGACGCATTCCAGGTTTGGTTTTTACCAGTGATCAACACTTTGGAACACAAATACGACATCTGGAATTATGCCTCATGGCCTGAATCACATGCTGCTGTTGGTTTTGGGGTGTGTATGTGTGTGTGTGTGTGTGTGTGTGTGTGTGTGTGTGTGTGTGTGTGTTTAAACTGAGTAAATGAGACTTCCTAAGACAAAAGGGTCTAGTGGTTTGTAGGAGACAGAAATTAGGATGGACAGGCCAATCATCACTGTGCCACCAGTCAGAAACCTCTTGCTAGACAAAAATGCTGGTCTTATGAAAGTAATTCAATGTGGTTTACCATGGATTACTGGGCTCGGAGTCAGAAAAGTGCTGGGTTCAAATCTTCTATCTGACAAGTGATTCTGGATAAGTCATTTAACCCCTCCAAGATTTAGTCTTGTTATCTTTAAAATGAAGGTGTTGGACTCGATGACCCCTAATGCCCCTCTCAATCTCTAGGCACCTCAGAAAGTTCCCTAATACCAGGGGTATGCTGGAGTCAATTCCAATCAGTGCATGAGATCTGATTGTTAAATTTTCAGTGTAAGCATTTATACCTTGGAAACTGGTAAATGCAATATAACAAGGGTTTGATTTATTATTTTGTGGATTGTATAGACCAAGCACAGGAAACCTCCAGCCGTAAGGTCACATGTGGTCTTCTAAATCCTTAAGTATGGCCTTTTGACTGAATCAAAAATTTACAAAATTCAGATTCAGTCAAAAGGCCACACTTAAGGATTTAGAAGGCCAAAGGTTCCATACTCCTGCTCTAGACTTAAAGTGATAAAGAAAACATTAATAAGGCAGATTAAACAAAAGTGTATCTTGTGCATATTTTTTTTTCAGAGAGTTTGTTGTTTAACACTTACCATTTAACCATTGCCTTGGACAGAGCTACTAAGTTACATCTGAGTTGCTCAGGTATCTGTGGAAGGATTCTCTACACGGATCCTTTGAATGTTCTCATAGAAATAAAATTTCCTCATCTGTTGAAAATATTTCCAGTGTATATGGGACTTTCCTTACAAGAACTCAGACCATAATGATGTCTTAAGAAACCTTTCCCAGAGACCTTTGTAGCAGATAAGGGCAGGTAATGGCATTTCCACATAACAGGTAAGGATGATGATGATGATGATAGCCAGTATACATAGTGCTTTAAGGTTTGCAAAGCATCTTGTTATCTCATTTGATCCCTATAACCACCCTATGGGGTGGGTGCTATTATCCTCCCCAATTTACAGATGGAGAAACTAAGGCTATGAAAATTTGAGTCACTTATCCAGGGTCACATAGCTAATAAGTGTCTGAGGGAAGGCTTGAACTTAGATTTAAGTTCTATGTTCTATTCACTGTAGCATTCTAGATGGAGAAGGGGAGATGCTAGCAGACAATATTGGTAACACTAGTCAGGGGGCCAATTTAACCACGTATCCAATCTTCCTTGTGGCCTATACCTCTAGGGCCACTTCTGCCATTTTGTTAAGCTGAAATTATCCATATAGCAGCCTCCAGCCCCTTTTCTTTCTTATAACTACTAAAACATTGTCATTTCTGGCTCTGACCACTTTTTTCCCCTCTCTGTCCTACTTTCTTGCAATTCTCCCTATAAGACCCTTGGAAGGGCTGTACAGCCCAGTTCTGCTTTCAATTACAATACAATACCCTGGGAGGGAGTTTCTGAATCTGAGTCTTTGGGTTTGCAATTGGCCATGGCAACATCATCCACAAAGATGGGAACTCTTTTCAGAATAAATGCAGACTCCATTTACTGTGACTTGGAAAGAAAGGGTCAGATTGCTGTCTCTGAAACTCTTGGGGTGGGAGGAGACTTTCCCCTCAAAGTGAGGGGAGAAAGGTGCTGTCCAAACTGATTCCTCCATCCTCTGTTCTCTTCCTAAAGCTTCTCAGAAGTGAGATTCCTGCTTCTCCCCTGCTCCAAGATCCAGAGAGGCCCCAAGATGATTCCTTGGCTCTCAGAGCTAGGAGGAGACCCAAGAGAAGCTAGAGTCAAGAGGCAATTTCTATCATTTAGTATAAGGTCGGTGAAAAACAAGAACCCTGAAAGTGCTGGAGAATTGAACTATGCCTGTCTTAGGAAAAAAAGAAAACTTGAGAGCAGCTAAGACATGGGAGAAAGGATGCAATAAAAGGTGGTCTTAAGCTGGAATAAAACACACCTGGCCTAGGAATCAGGAATCCTAGGTTGCAGTGCCCCATCTGTCACTCTCTGGATGGCCTTTGGAAAAGCACTGGGCTTCTGTGACACTCAGTTTCTTCTTCTATAAAATGGACTTTTTAAAATTCAATGATCTCTAGGCTTCCTTCCAGCTACAATGTGCTATAATCTGAAAGCAGAGGGAAATGTTTGTGTGTGAGAAAGCCAAAGGGAATATGGAGGAGGGCAGTGCAGTAGAAAGAACACTGGCTCTAGAATCATACTATATACAAATCTATCTATCTATATGTATATCTATCCATCTATCCATCTATTTATCTGCTTATCTATCTGTCTGTCTACCTACTTACCTATCTATCCATCTATCCATCCATCTATCTATCTATCTATTCTATCATCTATATCTACACATGTGTGTATGCATATGTGTGCGTGTGTGCGTGTGTGTGTGTGTGTGTGTGTGTGTGTGTGTGTAGAGAAAGAGACAGATAGATAACAGCTCTTTTCATAGGAACAAAACAGAATCTAAAGCAACAAGAACTAGAGCTAAGGGTGCCCACCTAGTGGGATACGAATGAACAAATGATAGTATAGGAATATAACAAGATGTTATTGTGCCATAAGAAATGACAAAATGGACAGTTTCAGAGGAAACTTGGAAGATGTCTATGAATTGATACAGTGAAATGAGCAGAGCCTAGAGATAAGTTTATATTATTATATAGAACATTATAAAGAAAAATAACTCTGCACAGTTTTAGAACTTTGACCGATGCAATGTTTCCAGAGAATTCAATTGACCTCTGTTTCCAGAGAATTCAAAACGAAGCATGCTACCTGTTTCTTGTCAGGGAGGTGAGGAATTTAAAATGCAAAATGAGATGTATAGCTCTGGACATGGCCAACATGGGAACTGCCTTCACTTCACTTTGCTATGAGGGTTTTGTTATTGTTGAATATGGAGAGGGGGAGGGAGAAGGAGGGAATGGAAAGAAATTCTTGTTAACTGGAAAAATAATAAATTTTTTAAAAGTTAGGGGGATGAACTAGATGGTTGCTGATTTTCCTTTCAGTTCACATCAGAATGAAATGAATGGAGGGAACATTAAACCCAAAGGAATGGGGGAATTTTAGCCAGGTGACAACTGGCAGGGGAGAGCTCGGTATTATGGAAGGAGCAGTTCAAAGCCTCCTGACACTTGCCCCTTATATCTTGGGTAAGTCCCTGACCTACCCAGAGCCTGTTTTTTCCTTGTAAAATGAGAGGATTGAACAAGATGGTCTGTAAAGTCCTCTTCCAACTCTAGCATTAAGACCTCTGACCTTCCCATTGCTGAATTTTACAAAAGTATATTTAGAAACAAGTTTACATGCAGAAGATTCAAAAATATAATTTTAACTTTGTTTTACTTTGCAAAAAAATTGAGTCAAAATTCAGATTTTTATTTGGATACTTGTAATAAACATGTAAACACATATTTACAAAAGGATAATATGATAGAAAAATGTACACAGTGAAACAATTATGAACTTCTTATTGTAGCACATCATTTCTATTTTCCTTAAAGGAACACGAAAAAAATTACATTTATACAACCCCTCAAGAATGTGGGGTATGTTGTGCTCCTAACTATAATGAGATTCCTTTTTAATAAACACAAAGCACATGCAAATCGTCACCATTTCCACACATATAACCAAAATTTCCTTTAGGAAAACATCTTGATCCACTCATACTAAACTTAAAAAAATATCAAATATGATACATTGTTTCTGTATGTTTATGTGCATTCCCCCTCAATGTGAGTGATTAATCTGCATTATTCATAACAAACAAATCATATTTCTTGTTACATGATGTTAGTGATGTCTTTGAGGTATTTCATGGATTCCAGATGTTTTGTCAGTCAGTAAATATTTATTAAACACTACGACTATGTGCTATGTGCTAGGCAACTGTCCTAAGCATTTTGGATACAAAGAAAAAGCGAAAACAGACCCTGCCCTTGGGGAGTTTACATTCAAATGGAAGAGACGACATATGAAAAGTTTGGTATTTTCAAAAGTATAAGCAGAGTAGAGAAGAAGGGGGTGGGTGAGGGGTGAGAAAAGCCTACTGCAGAAGATGGGATTGGGACTAAGTCTTCTACGAGGTCAGGGAGACTAAAAGATGGAGGTGAGGAAGGAGCACCTTCTGGGTATGAGGGACAGCCAGTCCAAAGGCAAGCAGATGACAGATGGGGTTTCCAATGGGAGGAACAGCGAGTTGGCTGGTATAACCAGATAACAAAATGTAAGAAGACTCAAATGTTGGGAAGGGGCCAGGTTATAAAGAATTTTAAATGCCAAACAAAGGACCAGAGGAGTTGTGATAAGAAGGTACTGAGTGGTGGACTGAAATGGTCAGACCCGTGTTTTAAGGAAATTGTTTGGCTACTGAGCAGAGGATAGACTGAAATGGGGAGAAATGTGAAGGAGGGAGACTATTTGGGAGGCCATTGCTATATCCCAGGCGAGGGGTTATGAAGGTCTAAATGAGGGTGGCGGCCACGTGAGTGAGAGATATTGTAAAGGCAGAAATGATTTGGCAATGGATAGAATATGTAGGGGCAGCCAGGTGGCACAGTGGATAGATTCCTGAGCTTGGAATAAAAAAGATTCATCCTCAGGAGTTCAAACCCATGCTTAGGCACTTAGTAGCTGTGTTACACGTGACTGAACAACAACAAAAAGCTTTAACAAATAAATTAAAATACAGTAGAACCTAAATCATGTTAATTTGTGGTTTCTAAGTTCATACACTGCTGCAGGGATCTTTACGTACAAGTTAGGGGTCTAGCTTTTATTTGATTCTGATGCCAATGATCTAGTCTAACCCTATCACTGTCAGATGAGGAAATAAAAAAGAAAGTTAAGTTACTACTTCCTGCTCCCCTCATTTTCTCGACTTCTCCTTCTCAGCCACTTTCCCACCCTGGAGAAACCTTCACCTTGAGGCTGCTTCTCTTGATTAGTGAGCTTATTCTCCTGATTGACGGGCAGTTAGATGGCCTAATGGATAGCATACCGGGTCTGGAGGAAGGAAGACTCATCTTCCTTAATTCAAATCTGGCTTCAGCCAATAGCTGTGTGACCCTGAGAAAGTCACTTAACCCTGTTTGCCTCCAATTCTTCATCTGTAAAACGAGGTGGAGAAGGAAATGGCAAACCACTCTAGTATATTTGCCAAGAAAACCCCAATGGGCTCATGAAGAGTCAAACATGACTGGATAACAATAACAACAAAGTGTATGTGGGGTTTTTTTGTTTTTTTTCCTGCTTTTTGGAGGGCAATTGGGGTTAAGTGACTTGCCCAAAGTCACATAGCTAGTGTGTCAAGTGTCTGAGGCTGGATTTCCGCTGCTCTATTCACTGCGCCACCTAGCTGCCCCCTACAAAGCGCATGTGTTGTGAGAGTAAGGAGCTGAGCAGGACACCAGGGTTGTGAGCCTGAGTGACTGGAAGGATGGTGGTACCTTCAACAGTCAGAGGGAAACTAGGAAGAGAGGGGCATTTGAGGGGTAGATGGGAAGATGCTAAGTTGGAGATCCTGTTCTGCCGGAACAAGAATATCATGGAATTTTGTGCCTTACACAGACATTTTGAAAATTTGCCTCTTTTTCCACTTGGATTATCAGATCGTTCATTACGACATCTTAAATCCTCTATAACCTATTTATACAGTTCTCTACTCCATAGCATTCGCTGTCAACAGAACAGGAATTTTTCTAGACATAACACTAGTAAAATGATGCCCAAAATGAGGCTTTGTATGATATTAAGCCTTCAGTTTTCTGAATCTTTTCTAAAGCAATGTTTATCTCTCAAGTAGCAGCCTCAGAAACCATACCTGATAGTCATCTTTAATCAGTGGAATAACACTGAAGAAAATTAATATAGCCATAAAAAGAGCACAGAGGATTAGCAATAAACCATCCAAATTGCTTTCTGAGAACTATGGATACAATCACACTAATGCTGCCAAGCCTGTCTGTCAGTATAAGTGGACACACTTCTCACAGCAGTGTTGTTTCTCCTTCATTCTCCTCCCAGGCTGGTTCCTGACCTTTTGGACTTCAAAATCATGTGCCTCTACTGCAGTCTCATTAGGGAACTTCCCTCAGCGGCCTCCTCATCCTGAATTATCCTACCACCTGTGAGACCTGCTCAACATATGCTCACTCTATCTTTCTGCAGCCTACATTTTGTGAAGAGGCCTAGGTTAACCTGCCTTCATTCCCTTCCCAGCTTTGTTTCTGACTTTCAAAATTTCTAAATCAAATCACGGCCCATTCTTTCATCCCCTTCCCCTACTTTTCAGCTTCCTTTTGTGTGTCTTCCTCCATTAGAAAGTAAGCTCTTTGAAGGCAGGAAGTTGTAGATAGATAGATAGATAGATAGATAGATAGACAGACAGATAGACAGACAGATAGATATAGATATAAAAATATATAATTATATTATGATACTATATATTATAATAATATAATAATATATTATATATAATTATAAGTATACATAATATATTACTTAATATATGTGTGTATATATATGTGTGTATATATATATACATATATGTGTGTGTGTGTATATATATACACACACACACACACACATATATATATATATATATATTTACACATTTTGTTTGAATTTGTATCCCTGGTATTTAATACATGTCTGGCACATAGTATGCCTTTAGTAAATGCTTGTTTACTTCCTTCAGGTCCATAAGAGGACCTCTGGTTGGACCCATGGTCACTGTGAGGAAGGCTATTGCCATGGCTGTGTCTATGATGTGAATGGCTGATCATGTAAGTGAGTGACAGTCTCCTTTAGATGGTCCATGGATCTGGACATGAGTATGAATGTACTCAGCACAGGTACTGAAAAGGTTCACTAGCAAGCCCTCCAACTGATACTAGGAAGAATATGGGCTTTAGAGTCAGAAGATTTGGGTTCAAACCCTATCTCTGCCACTTACTGCTTGGGTGACTCTGGACAAATCACTTATAATAGAGGGATGGATGGATGGATGGCTAGAGTAACAGACAGAAATGATGAAAGAGAAAGGGAAAATGGAAAGAGATAAAAGGAAACAGGAAGAAAGAGAGGGAAGGAGGAAGAAAGAAAAAGAAAGAAATGCAAGCAGGAAAGAAAAGGAAGGAAGGAAGGAAGGAAAGAAAGAAGGAAGGAAGGAAAGAAGGAAGGAAGGAAGGAAAGAAGGAAGGAAGGAAGGAAGGAAAGAAGGCAGGAAGGAAGGAAGGAAGGAAAGAAAGGAAAGAAGGAAGGAAGAAAAGAAGGAAAAAGAAAGAACATTTGTCAGTGATCACTGTGTGCCAGACACTGTGCTAAGCATCAGGGATATAAACACATACAGAAGCCTGGTTTCAGAACTGAGGCATTTTGCGCACTGCTGCTCTGGTGAGATTTTAGATTAGTTGTCTCTTGTGAGGCAAGCTGAAAAACGGAGAATGTTGAGGAGACCGCTGTATGTGTGCCTACAGTTTTTAGTTTCCTTTTTTTTTCTTTTTGGAGGGAGAAGGCAGGGCAACTGAGGTTAAGTGACTTGGCCAAAGTCACATAGAAAGTAAGTGTTGTGTCTGAGGCTGGATTTGAACTCAGGTCCTCCTTGAACTCAGGATTTGAACCAGGGCTGGTGCTCTATTCACCGCGTCAGCTAGCCACCCCATGCCTACAGTTTTCAAAAATCTTCTATTTCTGAAATCATTTCCCAAGTAAGTCTGGAGCAGCATGCATCCTCTACTAAACTATAAAGGGAGATCGTCTCTCCTCAACAAAGCCCTCGCCTGCAATCTTGCCTAAGCCGCCGCTTGGCAAGGACTTTGAAATCCAGTTTGTACAAACAAACAAGCCAGCCCCTCTCCTCAAGGAGTTTACATTCTAATGAGGGAAGATAACCCTTCCAGAGGAGATGGGGGGGAGGGAGGGAGGGAGGTACCTGGGCCAGGGCAAGGCTCCCGGTGATGAGACAGAGAGAAGTCTAGAGAGTGAGTTGAGCTGGGAATTAAGTGAGCATAACTAGGGGCCCTTAGGAAATAGTGGTCCAGTTGGAACTCACCCTCACCAATCAGAACAGTTTTGTTCAGTTGTGCCCGACTCTTCATGACGCCATTTGGGGTTTTCTTCGTAAAGATACTGGAGTGGTTTGCCATTTCTTTCTCCAGGTCATTTTACAGATGAGGAAACTGAGGCAAACAGAATTAAGTGACTTTCCCAGGGTCACACAGCCAATAAGTATCTGGCCAGATCTGAACTCAGGAAGATGAGTCTTCCTGACTTTAGGTCTGGCACTCAATCCACTGGTCTACCTAGCTGCCCATCAATCAAGAGAGCTAGCTCCAAGGTAGAGGTTTCTCTAGGGTGGGAAAGTAGCTGAGGAGGAGGCAAAGTCCAGAAAATGAGAGGAGGCAGAAGTAGTCATTTAACTTCCTATCTGATGTGTTTATTTCCTCATCTGAAGGTAACAGGGTTAGACAAGATCAATGGCATCAAATTCCCATAGAAACCGGGCCACTAAACTGTACCTAAATATCCGGGCAGTGGCGTATGGACTTAGAAAATCACACATTAACATGATCTATGTTCTACTGTATTTTATTTTGTTAAAGTTTTTTGTTGTCCAGTTACGTCTGTCTTCATGACCCCATGGACCATATTGTCCTTGGGGTTTTCTTGGCAGAGATACTGGAGGGGTTTGCCATTTACTTCTCCAGTGGATTAAGTTGCAAGCAGAGGTTAAGTGACTTGCCCAGGGTCACACAGCTAGTAAGTGTCTAAGGCCATATCTGAACTTAGGTCTTTCTGATTCCAGGCCCAACGCTCTATCCACTAAGCCATCTAGCTGCCTCCTTGTTATTAATTAATCTGGTTTCTGCCCCCTACAGAGTACTGGGTGGCAACAGGGCAGGAAGGAGGCCTGTTTGACAACCCTTGACAAGATGACTACTAAGGCTCTCCTATAAGACTTTTGCTACACCCTCATTATAGCCCTCACTAATAATATTTCTCAAGTTCCAGAGGCCCCAGTGAGGGCCTTCCTAAATTTAGCCTGGCCTCAAAACACATGTGGAACTTCTAGGCTTCCTTTCCATAGACATAAACATTTTAAATGGCCAAATTAACGCTGTTCACATTCTATAATGAAACCCAACTTCTCTAGCCCAGAGTTTTAATGCACCCTTTCAATCAACTGTACATTCTTCCCACTGAGCTCCTGCAACCTGAGCTGGGGAGTTTATGGCAGGCAGGCCTGCTAACACAACCACTACTGTGAAAGCCCAGGCCTCCCTCAGACTAAACACCATTGAGTCTTTATAAAAATATTAGGAAATGTAATAAATCGTAGTCTTGCTGTAGAACATGGCACTGACATGTTTCTGACTTCTGGGATTTGGCCTGATGGGCAAAGAAACTGCAAGACACATCAAGCCAGACTGTCCACTGGCCTGGGTCTGCAGTTTGGCTCAGGGGACAAGGGAGCCCCAGGAGGCTTAAGATACCACAGGACTGAGCCCCTGTCCCCCAATGCTTACACTAATGCATGTACCCAGCAGCTCTATGAGCAGCAATGTGTGCACAATTTATGGCAAACCAGTGACAAGGAAGATTGCTTTTCTAAGAGTGTGTGAATTACTTGGGTCATATATATTCGAGGGAGCTTGAGGGAACTGGTCAATGCTGGGAAAATCAGTAGGGAATCAGAGGACCTAGGTTCAAATCCTACCTCTGCAATTGACTACCTGTACAACCTTGAACAAATGGCTTAACTTCTCTGGATCTCACTTTCCTCACTTGTACAGTGAAGGGATTGAAGCAGATGACCTCCAAGGGCTCTTCCAACCCTAAATCTATTATAATGATCCTATGAGCTTATTCATGGCAACAGGCATGGGACAACCTGAATGGCTGAAACTTTAGAAGTCACTAGTGATTTCAAACTTTAGCCTTTATGGGGAATGCCGGGCTTCCCCATCTTTTCCCTGTCTCTATCACTTTGAATAGAAAGTAAAAAAAAACTTCCTTCCAAGTGGTCTGGGGGAAAAGAAGAGGGAGGGAGGGATGGAGGGAGGAAGGAAGGAAGGAAAGAAGGGAGGGAAGGAGGGAAGAAGAGAGGGAGAGAGAGAGGGAGGAAGGAAAAAAGGAAGAAAGGAAGGAGGGAGGGAAAGAGGGAGTGAGGAAGGAAGGAAGGAACAAAGGAAGGAAAGAAGGAAGGAAGGGAGGGAGGAAGGAAAGAAGGAAGGAAGGAAGGGAGGGGAAGAAGGAGAGAGGGAGGGAGAGAGGAAGGAAGGAAGGAAGAGATTGAGGTCAGCAGAGTAGATAACCAGCCCCTGATTGATGTAGAGTAACTTCCTTTGAAAGACCCCACAAAAGGGAAGAAACATTAACAGCATTAAGCTTGAAAATTCTTCTTTCTGGATGTTTCCTGTTCTACCATTTCTAAGCTTGGTTTTGTTTACCTAAAAGGATGTTATCATTCATTAGTCTAATCCTGCCATTTTACAGAGGAGGACACTGAAGCCTCAGAGAACACTTAAGTGACTTGTCCAAGGTCACTCAGGCAGTGAGGGGCAGAGTTGGATGTTAAACCTAGGCCCTACAACTCTAAATCAATTGTTCTTTCTGCTGTCTCTTTACCCCAGGATAGATTTACCTCAGGGAAAGACAATCTCTTATCACTAAAACCTTAGTGGGAATTAATTGGTCAGTCAGTAAGGATTTAAGTACCTACCTACTATGCGCCAGGCAGTGTTCTAGGTGCTGGGACTCCAGAAAAAATGAACCAATCCTTCTCCTCAAGGAGCTTATATTCTATTGGGGAGACGTGCATATACAAAAGTATATATACATAAAGTAAATGCAAGGTAATTTTTGGGGGGAGAGGGGAAGACACTACCAGGTAGGGGGATGCAGATAAGCCTCACACAGAAGACAATGCTTGAGCCAAGCTTTTAAGAAAACTAGCAATCCGAGTTTATGGTCTTGTTCAGTCATGTCAAACTCTTCATGACCTCATTTGGAGTTTTCTTGGCAAAGATACTACAGTGGCTTACCTCCTTCTCTAGTCCATTTTGCAGAAGAGAAACTGAGACAGAGTTAAGTGACTTGTTCAAGGTCACACTGCTAGTAAGTACCTGAGGCTGGATTTGAACTAAGGAAGATGAGTCTCGATTCCAAGTCCACTGCTCTATCCACTGCACTACCTAACTGCCCTTGGTCTCAAAGGCACAGTAAATAAAGCCTTAGGACACTTGTGATGGGAAAACAAATGGGTGATGAGAAGAGAGAAAATCAGTTTGGCTCGATCACAGAGTAGAGGAGGAGGTATAATGTCTGCTGAGGCTGGATGATAGGTTGAGGTTAGTTTGTGTAGGGCCCTGAAAACTAACAGAGAAATCTGTATTATCTTATAAGTGAGATAAAATAAATGGTCTACAATTTACTGACTCTGACTGAGTCAGAGAATCATGTGGTCAGATGAGTGCTTAAGGAAAACAACTTTGGCAGGGGGATGTAGGATGGCTTGGACTGAGGCTGTAAGACCAAAAAGGGATCTGCTACATTAGTAAAGGTGAGAGATGATGAGGATTCAGCTGAACTAAGATGAAAGGAACTTCCATTTAAACCTGGTCTGGATCTTACAAGTGACTTGGGCTAACCCTTGCCTCAGTCATCTGTAAAATGGGGATAATAATAGTGTCTAACTTCCAGGAACAAGCAAGATGTCATAAAAGTGCTTTGCAAATCTTAAAGCACTAAATAAATGCCAGCTATTATTTTGTTGTTGTTTGGTTATTTCAGTAGCGTCCCACTCTTTGTGACTCCATTAGGGGTCTTCTTGACAAAGATACTGGAGTGGTCTGTCATTTCCTGCTCCAGCTCGTTTTACAGATGAGGAAACTGAGGCAAAGAGGGTGAAGTGACTTGCCCAAGGTCACACAGCTAGGAAGTGTCTGAGGCCAGATTTTAACTCAGGAAAGTGAGTCTTCCTGACTCCAGGCCTATATTATTATTATAATTATTATTATTCAAAACTGAGTTCTGGAGAACTCAGTGAATTGCCTAAGGTTAAGGCTCTCATCTCTGAGCATACACTGAGGGAATTCAGATGATGTTGTTTGTCACCCGCTACAGGATGGATGTGTAACCTCTGCATCCAGGCTTGATGGCACAACTGAAAGCTCAGTTGCAGGGCGGGAATCCCAAGGCACCAATTTTCAACCAGTCTCTTTCTTTGCCACCAACCCCCTCCCAACACCCCACAACTCCCCTCCCACCCCCCTCTCACCCCTCCTAACCCCCCTTTCCCACCCCCTTCCCAACACCCAACTCCCCTCTCACCCTTCCAACCCTCCCTCCTCCCCCCAACCCATCACAACATCCCTCAATTTAAAGTCCAAAGCCCTGGGTTCGATTTCCAGCTCTGCCACCAACAAGGTGTGTGCTCATGGGGAAGCCACTTCAGTTTTTTGGCTTCCGTTTCCTCCTCTGCAATATGAGGCAAGAAAGGGGGTGAACAAGATGTTTTTTAATGTCCCTTCTAGCCCCCATATTCTGTAATTCTGCCAGGAAAGAACGCAAGCTCTGCCCCACCCCCTCCCATCCACACCGGCTCCCTCCCATGTGCAACTGTCTTTTAGCTATGGTTGTTTCCACTGCTTACAGGCCCTAAAGAGAATTACTTCAGACTGAATCAAATTTTAAAACCCCCTCTTCAACACTGAAGATGATCACCCAAACTACTACTCACTCCCTTTTCTTTTTTATTTCTTTTATGAGTTGGAGCTAGCACTAAAAGCGAATGTTGTTTCTTTTTAATTGAATACATCTGGAAACCAGTGGGGGATTCCCTTTCAAAGCTCTTCAGAAATAAACTTCCTTAAACCTCATAATTAATAAAGGAATTCACAAAGAGCTTTTGCCCGTTGACTTTTATATGGTGTCTTTGTTCTAGCAGACATTCTTACTAAGGCAGCATGATTGAATTATTATTTGTGCCTAATTGTTTCCTTTTAATGGGGATAAATGATTTTTCAACACCAGTCCCTATTAAATGAAGAAAATAAAACAGGGCAGAAAATAATTGGGCCTCTTTCATTTAGACCTGGAAGGAAGACATGCTTGACCAAAGACACCATGGCCAAGGGGACCAAGCCTTTTGTTCAAAAAACTTTGGGTTCTGTCCACTTCATCACAGATGAAGCATTGCTATGTTCTCCCTTCTTGGGGCGGGGAATCATTTTATCTGGCATTTAATAGCTCAAAACTGCACAGAGACTTTTGGGACATGCTGCATAGTGCTTACAAGTTTATGAAATGCTTTACATACATTATCTCATGCAATCCTTGCAATGACCCTGAGTCCTCTAGATATTATTATACTCATTTTACAGAGAAGGAAGTCAAGACTCAGAAAAGTTAATGACTTGCCCAGGGTCACAAAGCTAGTACATTACTGAAGGTGTTTGAATTTTGGTCTCCTTGACTCCAATTCCTGTTCTATCCATTACTGTGAGTCATCTATACAACAACAGAGAAAGAAAAAACTGGACACAGTTTCTTTGTACTTGAGTAATGTCTTTGTGTCTGTCTAAAGCCTGACCTCCAACTTCCTATTTAAAGAACATTCGTGCAAATGTCGTCCAAACTGTGTCTGCTCTCTTTGGAAAAGAGTTACGAGACCCAGACTCAGAAGGGTTTGAAGAAGGTTGGCCACCACTTAAAGAGCACAGAGATGGAACCAGAGACATGCTCCTGAAAGAATTGTAGGATCGTCTGCCTCAGGAGATGCTGCTTTCTATAGGGACATGTCACTGGGATCCAAGGAGTTCAAATCTGCCTCTGTTAGAATCTTCTCTCAACTGGGCCCTCACAAGGCAATCCTTTTACTCCTCCCTGCTTGGTTTGCTGTCCTTGTGTAGAATCTTCTCTTCTTATGCCTCTGATACTACCCATTCATGCGGCCTTCTCAGTTGAGGGACTAGAAATGTATTTTATTGAGAAAACAGAGAGATGGCGCAGTGGACAGAGCACTGAAGTCAGGAAGACTTGTCTTCCTAAACTCAAATCTGGCCTCAGACATGTATAAGCTGTGTGACCCTGGGCAAGTCATTTAACCCTGTTTGTGTCAGTTTCCTCCTCTGCAAAATGAACTAGAGAAGGACATGGCTCTAGTACCTCTGCCAAGAAAACCTCAAATGACTGCACGTGACTGCAATGTTTGAAACGATTGAACAACATCCTCCACTATTTCCCACTATCTCCCCCTTCACTCCAATTTCTCAGAAAAGAGGAAGGAAATAAGTATTAATTAAATGCCTACTAAGTTCCAAGCATGGTTTCAAGAGCTTTACATATATAATCTCATTTGATCCTTACAACAATCTGGGGAAGTAGGTGCCATTATTCTCATTTCACAGCTGAGGAAACTAAAGCAGTGACTTGTGTATAGCTGATGTCTGAGACTACTTGGACTCAGGTCTTCCTGACTGCATGCACAGCACTCTATCCATCGTACCACACAGCTGCCTCATGAGAAAGAGACTTATCTCCTTCCCTAAGGCCAGCCCTTCCCTATATACTCCTGATCCATCCCCTCCTGTCTTCTCTAGGAGACTGCCCTCAGAACCATGCCCTCTCTAAGCTTCAGTTTCTCCCTTCCTATCAATTCCTTTCCAACTACCTATAAACATGTACAAGTCCCTATATTAAAAAAAAAAAAGCACAGAGGCTCACGAGACACTGCTGTCTTCTTACATGATATTCCATACCTATACTCCATTCACAGCCAAATGCACAGAGGGAGCCAATTATCCTCTCTGCCTCTACTTCTCCTCTCAATAACTAGTGCCATCCCTGCTCTGTTTCCCTCTCCAACAGGAAAGAAATGGAAACAAAACACTCTTCCCTCCTTTCTAAGGACCTCCACAGGCCTCATTAAGAAGTAAAACTGTCTTGGGACACTTCCTTAAGAAACCGAGATCAATGTGTGCGCTGGGGTAAAGGTGGGAGAGAGAGAACATCACTTCCCTATTTTAAAGGTAACTGCAGCTGGCATGATGTTAGTTAGTCTACATGAGAATGGAAACATGGCATTGCTACTGTCTCCTCTGTATCCCTGGCTCTCTACCGAAAAGCCCTGGGGCTCCCTGAGACTTTGTGTTTGATGTCTCTCAACCTTCTTTTCCAGTTTTCCTGGATCTACTCACAAAGCATGGAAACCAGGCTGTAATCTATGTTATTCTCCAATTGGTTTTGTAAATTATGCATGTTACCTCTCAAAATGGGTGAGTTTAAACAGCTCTGGCTGTTTAACAGAGTTAAATAGCTCTGGCTAGGATGAAAAAGCAGAAGTGCTGAAAAGAAAGAGGGGGAAAAAGAAAGTGATTTCCATATGGAGTGCACCTGCGGAGGCCCAGCGAGAGTTTTAGGGGGGCTGTAACCCCCCCTCCACCTTTGTAAATATTCCTACCAAGTATCTTTTCTTAATGTGTTCCACCTGCTGGCAAAGGGCTCCCTGGCTCTTCACACTCCTCTTCTGAAATGTCTGTACGTTAAAAAATTCAAGGGGTATTAACCTAATTTACAAAGAAACTGCTCGTGATTACCATTGATGAGACAAGTTTAAAAACACACTACTGTGGAATTTCCAACCCCTCCCTTCCCTGGTATGCTACAGAGTACGCTTTTCACATATACTCAATAACAACTTTATTCATCTTTCACAGTGTATATGAAGGGAGGGAACTTTTCACTATAGTTTACACAAAACAGATCAAAATATAAAACTGATACATTCAATAAGGCTCAGATCTTAAAGATTAAGGGCAAATTTTCTTGCCTACATGTTGCTATCTCCATTTTATTTTGAGAGAAACTGAGGCTGAAATAAAATATTTTCCCCCTCCACTAAGCCACTTAAATGAGAATGCTGGCAATACAAAATATTTTATACAGTAAAAGGCACAGGTAATGCAAACATCCCAGTGACTGAACTTGTGAAATCAATCTGCAAAGTCTCAACTTTGCTTTAGCTTTTTGATTTTGCCAACCCTTAAAGTGAGGTGTGCTATAAAGTCCTGGTTTGTAATAGAACCTAGCAGATGTTTCTCAATGACACATAAAGTTCCTAGAAAATATTCCAGAAGGGTGGCCAGCCCCGCTGGCCTTCTCTCCCAGACCACAGATGATGACAGAGATATTTACTGCAGTAAGAAACAAACCAAGGATGGCCTAGAGGTTGTAGCTTAAACTTCAAAGAAATAAAGCAAATTTTAAAATAAACAACATAGAAACAGGTTCAATGATTCAATAAATAGCCTCTCCTGCTTACTTGAAAAGGTTATTGTATTTCCAACTGACTCAATCTATTAAAAAAAACAACACCACAGTTTTTTTGCATTATGCCCAGCTTCCAAACACTACAAGCTAGTCTGACTTGAGAGGAAGAGTTGCTTGTATCTTGGAAGAAAAATACTTAATCACCACTAACTTTTGTCTGCACTGAAAACTCAGATGGATGAGGAGAATTGCAGTAATCTTGTGTGAAAGGTTTATACAAAGAAACTTTTCTGTTTCATGAAAAATATACTGTGACCAAGCTCCATCTTCCTTTCCAGGGACACAGAGCCTCTCATAGAAGACACACAAAATAAATAACGTTAAAAACTAGCTGAGGGGGTATCATGGATCTTTTTGGCAGATGGTGGAAACCCAAACCACTTGGCAAGTTTTCATGCCTGCCTAGACCCAATACTGATTTCGTCTAAGCGTTGGGTTGGTCTTCCGGCAGTGCTGGACCATTTCTGGATCCAGATTCATCCAAGCATCCCAGAGAGAGATTTTCTCCACTGGTTTAGCCGCTGGGGCAAGCAACGGCTGACATCTTGGGACCAGATAAGGGCTGACTGCTGGGCTGCTGGAGCTTCTTTTAAGGGGTGTCACTGTAACAGAGGGGATGGTCACACTCCTTTCTGGACTTATGTTTGGAGTCCTGGGCTCTGGGCTGGCCTGAGGGTCAATGAAAGGTTTAGCTTTTTTCACCTTGTGGCACATCAGGCAGAAACAGAGTGACATCACGGTCACTATCAACAGAAAGGTGGCAACAGCAAGTGGTATGATGACCATGAGGGGATTGCTGCTCTCTCTGGGCTGTGCTCTGGCTGTCCTCAAGCTTGCTTCCATGGTGGCCTTTGGCCGGGCAAACTGGGTTATAGGAGTCTCTGCATCTGCCGCCAGATCTCCCCTTTTCCAACTTCCCCAGAGATTTGAACCCAGTCTTATTGTCTGTGTTGTCTTCTTTGGGCCTTCAGTCTGTGCTGTGGGTCCTATGGAAATCACAGACTTTTCTTGGGAAACTGTAGATGTCATCAGACCATCTGATGACCACGGTACCTCTGGTGTAAAATTTTGTACAAACAAGGAATCAGGCAGCACGATAGTATATGGAAAGTAGCCGATAGCTGGCTGCACATGGTCTGCCTTGAGTGTGAAGGTGAAGGAATCATTAAGTGTATCCACACCAGTCATATTAGCGTATGTATCAAGCATCACCATACCTTGATCAATGTCCATTTGAGTAAATAGGTCAATTCTTTCTGGTTCGTTGTGGCGACTGACTCTTCTTATAAGTCTGCCATAGACAGGTGGCTCTGTGACTTCAAATCTGGGAACACTCTTTGTCAAATCAGCAAGTTCAGTAGCATCCAGGTCCTTTCGCCTCAATTGATAAGTCACCCTGTTGGGAATCTTCAGGCTGGATGTGACTTGCAGCAAAGGCTGCACTCGGATGGGAAGGGCCTGGTCTGTCAGGTTGTTCTCAGCTGTAAACAACATGAACTGTAACTTGTCCTGGGAGGCAGTGAGATTTGTCATGTGGTAAGATAGTCTTCCAGAAAATAAATCTTCCTGTTTGAAGTCAGTGACTTGTTCATTTTCCATGAGCAGGTATCCATGCTGGAGGGGCTGGATTAGTTTGTAAGTAATCTCAGTACTTTTTCCATTGGTCACGGCTGACAGATGTATGTTAGAGATAGAGACTGAGGTCTGGCCTTGTGGAAGGAGCACGTTAGTCAGATTCACAAGGGTCACAGAGATAGGTATAACCTCCAGGTGGAAGAGTTTGTACAGTGGGCGATGCTTACCATCTGTCACGCTAAAGTAAAATACCCCAGACATTGGACTTCCATCTTGTACAAACCACAACTGGCCACTGTCAATGTCAGCCTGTGTAAATTGGTGAATGGGGCAGTCTAGACGGGGAGCTCTTGAGAGAAAGCCATTGGTAGGGCTACTGATGACTGTGTATCTGATCTCTTCTGGGGAGTTGTCCAAGTCCTCCACCTTCAGATTGTCAGGCCCCATCCTGAATGTATTGCCCTGAAGCACTTTCAGCGAAGGTCCTTTGGTCTTCAGCTTTGGGGGCTGATCATTCACCGGAGAGACGGTGATATTAAATACCTCTTCGAGAAAGTCAGCCTCTGGTCTTGTGGCAGACTTGCTCTTCTGGTTCAACCAAACAGAGAAGGTGAAATTATCAGCAAGGGATTCGGAGTCATCATGCTGATATAGGATGCCATATTTATTAATTATATACTGTGAGAAACAGGGTTTTTCTTTGGTAATATTTCTCTCTCCAACCACAATTGTACCATGGTGGGGAAGAGATGTAACCTGGTACCAGACTTCGTATGTAGCACGCTGAGATTCAGGTAATTTAACTAGAAGATTTGAAGCATCTAACTTAGATCTATCAATTAAGACTTCCTTTCCTTCCTGGACAACAGCTCCTATAAAAAGAAAAGAACAGTATTTTATTGAAACAGATTTGTATGTGATAAATTGACTGCTTCCCCATTCAGACAGGGTCTGAATACAGAATTTCTTTGTTTCTTATGCATCTGAATTCTTTTCTGTCTGGTATATTAGATGCCTCCAAACACTCAAAATATGCACATCAGCTCATGCTATTAAATTAGCATTTCAGTTTCAAAAGGGCTTTTCTGTTTTTGTTGCTGAGTTTCTTTCACTTCGGTTTCAAAAGATCTATGATTTCCTCAGTACAGTTGTTTTCTCCATGAAATTGATCACAACCTACTCACCATTTGTAGGCTGATTACAGGATCACATATTTAGAGCTAGAAAGGAAATAGAAGTCATCTCATCCAAGCCAAGCCCTTCATTTTACAGATGAAGAAACAGAGCCCCAGGGTGCTTAAGGGACTGCCTCACGCTCACACAAGCTCACAGCTAAGCGGCAGACTCCAAGGCCAGCAAACACTCCATTCTACCTGCTGCCTTTCTTTCATGAATTGCTGTGGCTCCCACAGTCAATCACCTGGGGATGACCTTCTCTGGTGACAGACACAGAGGGAGTCACTAGTTATGAAGTAGCAACAAAAATAATTTTATGCTTGGGGGTCACCACAACATGAGGAACTGTATTAAAGGGTTGTGGCATTTAGGAAAGTTGAGAACCACTGACTCTGCAAACAGGAAGACAGGAATGGAGTCATAATAAGGGGTTAAATAAGTTTACTCTATTCTAGTTCATAACTGAAACCTTTTCAGCTTGGGAGGGTCCATCAACCCTATGCTCCACAGGCAGAGAACACCAATGAGCAGGGCTTTTGTGGAGGAGTCTTAGTTTAGGCGATTGTAATTTCCTGCTCTACCTTTTACTGCCTCTACACTAAACACAGGCACAGGCGCAAACTTCCAAAACCAATTAATCAACAATTACTTATGAAGAGCATATCAAGTGCCATACACTGTGGTGATACTAGGAGTCCAGTTCTATTCTAATGGGGACCAGGGGAGACAATATATACATCAGAACTTATAAAATAAATACAGAAAAACTGGAAGGTAACATTAGAAAGGGTGTCGCTAGAAGTCAGAGGAACCAGGAAAACCTAGAAAAGTGGGGCTTGAAAGGGCTATAAATAATTGCATGCCCTTTGACCCAGCAATACCACTGTTGGGACTATATCCCAAAGAGATCACAGAAGTGGGAAAAGGTCCCATATGGTACAAAAATATTTATTGCAGCTCTCTTTGTGGTTGCAAAAAACTGGAAATATAGGGGATGCCCATCAATTGGGGAATGGCTGAACAAGCTATGGTATATGAATGTAATGGAATACTATTGTGCTATAAGAAATGGGAAGGAGATGGACTTCATAATTACCTGGAGAGGCTTATATGGACTGATGCTAAGTGAGAAGAGCA
>CM053580.1:309450382-309502473 GCA_028627135.1 Pseudochirops cupreus
AAGAATACAAGTCATTCCCCAATTGATAAATGGTCAAAGGATATGAACAGGCAATTTTCAGAGGCAGAAATTAAAGATATCTTTAAGCATATGGAAAAATGCTCTAAATCACTATTGATTCAAGAAATGCAAGTCAAAACAACTTTGAGGTACCACATCTCACCAGTCAGATTGCTAAGATGACAAAACAGGAAAATGACATATGCTGGAGAGGATGTGGAAAAATTGGAACACTAATGCATTGTTGGTGGAGTTGTGAACTGATACAACCATTCTAGAGAGCAATCTGGAACTATGCTCAAAGGGCTATAAATAACTGCATACCCTTTGACCTAGTAATACCACTTCTGGGGTTGTATCCCAAAGTGATCATAGAAGTGGGAGGAAGACCCATATGTACAAAAATATTTATTGCAGCTCTCTATGGTAGCAAAAAACTGGAAATTAAGGGGATGCCCATCAACTAGGGAATGGCTAAACAAGTTGTATATGAATGTAATGGAAAACTATTGTGCTATAAGAAATGGGGAGGAGACGGTCTTCATATTCACCTGGAAAGGCTTATACAAACTGATGCTAAGTGAGAAGAGCAGAACCAGGAGAAATGTGTACACAATCACAGACACCTCATACGTGTGACGACCAGCTTTGATAAACTGGACTCTTCTCAGCAACGCACGGTTATAAGACAACTCTACGAGTCTCAGGATGGAAGGAGATATCTACGTTCAGAGAAAGATCTAGAAAGAACAGAGTTTTAATGGAGACTGAAGCAGTCTACATGCTATTGTTCTTTTTCATGTTTGGTTTTCTTTCTTTTTCCCATTGTTCACTCCATTGGTTACAACCCTAACAGAAATACAACCAGACTACTGTACAACGTGAAAGTATCTGCAGATCCTGTACTTGATTGCATGCCGCCATGGTGGGGGGGGAGGGAAGAAAATTTGAAACTCAACAGATTGTGGAACTGAATCTTGTAAACTGAAAGTAAATAAACAAGTCAGTTTTAAAAAAGAAAAGAAAAGAATATAGAGAGAAAAAAGAAGGTTCAGGCTTAAGGTTTGGGGGATGTCCTCTGAAGGGGTAGAAAATGGATGATGAACTGGTAAAGGATACTGAGGAATGGTATAAAAAGAGGAAAGAGAAGCAGGAGAGAGTAATGTCATGCAAGCCAAGGGAAAGGGGAGTATTCTGGAAAAGGATGGAGTCAGCTCTTGTAATGGCTGGAGAGAGTTCAAGGGAGATGAAGACTGAGAAAAGGCCAGTGGATTTAGCAACTAAAAATATTAATGGACACCTCTGAGACAGTTCTCTTCCTGCTAGAGGAATGATTATATTTTCACAGGTACATAATTTATAACTATGTCTCACTCACTAAGAGGTTCAGATCTGTGAGATCAAGGCTGGGTCTAGTTACTTTGGCTATCCATTTGTGTATTTGTCTGTCTGTCTGTCTGTCTATCTATCTATCTATCTCCAAATGGATACTTGGATATCCATTAGAGACTATGGATTCTACCAGCCTTTTTGTGTAAGGTTAGAATTGTCAAGAGGGCTAGAGGTCCCATTTCTCTGGGCCCCATCATTTCTAGTTATCTTTTTCTTAAGCCAAAAGCAAGTTAATTCTCTGCCATGTCTTGGGGAAAATACTACTGGATTAGAAGATTTTTTAGGGCACAGACTATTTCTTATTCATATTTCTATCCCCCCCCCAAGACCTAGTACAGTGTACTGACACACAGTCAGCACATTAACCATTAAAGAAAAAGATATGGCATATGGCAGATGCAAAGGGAGCACCTGTGAACCTAGAAGAATCATCACAAGGATTAGCTGAGTGGCCCCATGGGGTAGTGACTACAGTACTAGATTTAGACTCTGGAAGTTCTGGGTTCGCATTTCATTTCAAGACACTTACTGGCTGTGTGATTCCTAATGAATTCATTTAAGTTTTCTGAGACTCAGACTGGCAAATCTGACCCGGAAAAGGAAAATGACAAAAGTTGAAGGGGCTGTGGGAAAATAGAAATGTTTATGCCCTCATGGTGTAGCTGAGAATTGGTACAGTCATTCTGGAAAACAGTTTGGAACTATGTTCTAAAACTTACGAAGGTGAACTGAGGTATGATTGCTATGCGTAGCAGAGAGTGGTAGGTTTCCTAATACGTATAATTTTGGGGGAAAGGAAATATTCTAGATGGTATTTGAGGTCCCTTCAAGGTACCTTCCAGGTATCTATGATCTTTCCTATGAAATATTAAAAGTCAAATGAAAAGTCAAAACGTTTTAAAAGTTCCACAGTAATAGTTATGCAAATAAACGAAAGAATGGAATCTGAAAAAAGATAGTTCGATTCGAAGCTGGGATGTGAGCCCTGGTCGTCTCCCTCCAAATCAGTGCTGTTTTCACTTCATCATACAACTGGCTTAAGTTTGAGCTTTAGTGAAGATAAGGGAGACCATTCACATCTTCCTCTGGGATGGCCTTGAGAACGGTCAGCAAGGAATCTGGGGAGAGTACCTGCATAGACTACAATCTGCCCTCCTAAGAGTACTTGGTGTTATGGGGTTTTGGTTATTTAAAGTTGGATTGGTGGTTGTGGCAATGTCCATGTGTCAGCCCCTACAGAAACCCACTAGATCAAAAAGAACCAAGAAATAGGGCCACTTAACACACAACCTTGGAAGTATTATTCCAGTCCAACTTTGGGGGAAAAAAAAACCACATCATTGGCAGTTCGCTTCCTCTATCTTTTAATACACCAATCAGTGCTGACCAAACATGCCTCTAATGCTTAATACCTGGGTAACCTTGAGCAAGTCACTTACCTTATTTGGGTCTAAGTTTTTATGTCTTTAATATGGAAGGAGGAGAGATTAGATGGCCTTAAAGATCTGTCTAGATCTAGATACATGATGAAATATTAAAAGTCAACTGAAAAGCTAAAACATTTTAGGATTAGTATCTAGTATTAGTGATATAAACAAACAGAATAATGAAATCCACCAGAAGTTATCTGGAGACAGCACAGCACACTGGACAGAATGCTGGATTTGGAGGCATTAAGACTTGTGCTCAAATTCAAAACCTTGTAGCCTGGGAAAGTTAATTTAACCTCTCCGAGCCTCAGTTTCCTCATCTGTAAAATCGAGAAGTTAGACTAGATGAACTCTAAGGTTCCTTCCAGCTCTAAATCTAGGATCCCATGATCTTTCCTGCTACTGATGGTTTCAAAAAGCCAACCCATTGCAAATGTCCATCTGCTCATGCATGGCCTAGTTTCTGTATATGGCCTATAACTCATGAGCAATGAATTTTAAAGGTAAGCTATATTTGCTGAAAGGAAGAATGAACTGAAATAGCCCCTACTGTATGTACCTCATCTGTTGATAAGCACTCTCAAAACAGAGAAGAACCAGTCAAAGTCAATGGATCTTTTTCTCAATTCCAACTCATACATTCAAAATACAAAGGATTTAATGATCTCATTACATTCTCTATTAACTTTGACTAAATTGATTCCTCTCCAAATTTAGGTTATTTACTTTCTTCATTACTACACCCAAGCTCTGAAAAGCTGTTGATTTATTCCCTTCAAGCTAGAATAATCCTTCAGTTTTAATTTGCAATGGAAAATAAATGCTGCATAATATTTTTCAATGTAATATTGTAAAATGGCATATTAATAGAAGAAAAGAAAGGGGCGGATACATGAACAATAACTGTAATGCAATTTCTACTTTATGGGAAAGAAAAAAAGTCAAGCATCATCAACCACAAAACGAGAACACTTCATTTTTAACAGCTCAACACAATTTGAATGAGCCCAGAAATTACAGTAGAAAAAAAAATCAATTAATCTAGTCCTGTACGTGGAAGTGATTAGGGATGTTATGAACTGAAACCTTTTTTGACTCATTTGTTATTTCTAATTAATGAGAGATTTCCCTTTTTGAAAGCTTGGATTTCATTTTTGAATTTTGATAATTTTACTCATATTCGCTGTGTATGAATCATTCAGTTCTTTGGGATACAATTTTTTAGCAGAAATTTTTAAGATTTTCTCATTTGTACAGGTAACATGTAACATATAATAATCTATTTTAAGATGATATGGTAGTTTGAGAAATTGGAAATTGATTTATTTTAAGATAAGAAACTACTTATAATTAACTTATATCTGTTTACTTCATATAAGCATACTATTCATTAATTCAATAGGCTTTTATTAAATGCCTACTTAACATATGCCAGTCAATGTACTAGGGATACAAAGACAAAAAAACTGTAATACTTGTACCCTCAAGGAACTTTGGGGAGAATTTTATTTTTTTAAAAATTTATAGACAATTATCTTTATTGATTTCCAGTGATAAGGACAACTGACAAGTTCTGAGGGGAAAAAATCTACTGGGAAAATTATAGTAAAAAAGTAAACCCGGATTACAGAGAAAGATGGGAAGATTTATATGAACTGATAAATGAAGTAAGCAGAACCAGAAAACTATATACCCAAAGACTACAAGAGTGTTGGAAAGAACAACAACAACAGAACAACTAAAACTGACTTCTGTGAAGCTGAAATGCACAAGCTTAAGCCCAAAGGAAACACAGAAGAAAGGCCTCCTCCCTGATCTCCCTGTTTCTCTGCAAATATGGGTGCCTATGGGTATGTAACACTGAAAGTAAGAGAAAACTGTTTTTGGTTAGTTTTGCCAAGCTGTTTTGTTTTTTTTAAGTCTTTGTTATAAGGGATGGCTCTCTGAGAGGGAGAAAGGGAAGAATAAGATGGGAAATATAGGTGATATAAAAAAATCAGTAGAAATAAAAATTTATAAAAGGAAAACTGTCTGAGGGAACAAAGTTAAGGCCACACTAGATCCATCCACAGTTCATTGGAATGTTACATCTATAGGGGGCTGGAGAGGAATCAGGGAAGCTGGAATCAGTAATGAAACCAAAGCCAAGAAGTCAGTGTGGAATCTGGGCAAACATAAGAAAAAGAGGAGCATTAGGTAGCACTGAGAAGATGGTTTATTCTATGTTCTTTCCCTGGTCCAGATGATGTTCTTCTATAGTAGCAGCACATTAAATTGAACTCCATTCTTGCACTTCAGCTTTGGATCAATACTACTCTTTCCCTTAGAACTCCACAGAGTTTAAGATCATGTCTTGGTGGGATAGTCTTGGTGGAAAGCTTTTACCAATTCCAGGGCCTGAAAGTTGCTTGTGGGCTCCCATGAACTCTCCTTAGGCCTGTAAGACTATCCATGTTAGATACTGGTGGTACTGGAGTCACTCTAAAGCCTCCCTAGATTAAGGATCCTCTTAACCATACTCAATTACTGGGCACAGGCAAGAATTCAGTAGATCTGGTTTGGGGTTGAGGTGAACCCATTACAGTCAAGACTGGAGGGAGGGATGTTGGGTGCAGAGTGAGGACATAACCCAGCCGATCATGAGACAGTGATGGAAAAGCTACCTTTTCTACCTCTTTGCCTTCACCTCCTCCTGCCTTGCTTCAAGACTCAGCTCAAATCCTACATCTTAGAGACCTTCCCACTGTCCACCTTACCCCTCCTTCCCTCTGAGATTACCTTCTGTTTACACTGAATATATCTTGTATGTACAGTTATCTCCCTATAATGCCTGGCACATAGTAGGTACTTAATGTTGACTGATTTTTAGAAAATGAGATCCTTGAGAGTAGGGACCATGCATTGTCTTTCATTGTATCAACAGTGCCTGGCACAAAGACCTTGATAAATACCTGTTGACCCACTGACTTTCCACCAACTTCCAGGAAAAGCTATTGGTCCTCAGATTATGGAAATATAGTCAGACCAGATTCCTTAGGGACTCTGGTGGTTGGCCTCCTTTTTGTGGACATTGGTTGCCCATAAGTGTTCTATAAGTTGGTCTGGGCAGCTTCCAGATCACTCAGGTACGAATTCACCACAGGGAATGTGGTGAATTGAGTGAATACAGAGGAAAACTGGTGATGGAATTTATACAGTTCATGTAAAAGGGTGTTCTTTGCTGTCTGAAAGGCAAACCATATTATTTTATTTTAAAAATATTTTTTATTTATTCCATTAAATAGTTCCCAATTACATTTTTAAAAATTTTAATATTTACTTTTTAAAAGTGAGCTAAAAAAATGTCTGTCTCTCTGCCATCCCTACCCTATCCCTTGGGAAGGCAAGAAACATGAGATCGATTATACTGTGAAGTTACACGAAATGTATTTCCATATTGGCCATCAAACCACATTATTTTCATAGGATTCTATGGTGGGCAGGGAGTGGATCATCTGAGAAGTCCAATTTATGTACTCTTGTGTAGTGGGGAATAGGCCATGGGAAGGTACACCCTGGCCAACTGGTGTAGTAGAATAAGTATCAAGGGCAAGAAATATTAAATTCAGCTTTCAAGGCTGTATTGTTCTGCAGAGCCCTAACTTCTGACCCTTCTTGACAAACAGTATTGAGGTTCTGGTGGGAAGCCTAGAGGGTCCAGTGAATCCCTTCTAACAGTTCCTTTTCAGAAACTCCTGCAGTCTCTGGCCTGGCCAATGAGTAAATCCAGCCAGCTAGAGTAGGTGCCCCAAAGATGAAGTTAATCCTGTAAAAGCACAGATGGAGATAATGTCTCTGCTTCACAGTGCTAAAAGCATAGCCCACCAGTAGTGTCAAACTCAGAGACACAGAGGCCACTAATCCATATATAAGGATCCCTGTGGGGCATATATTGACTTAGCTTTAAAATGTAATATTGTCTATGTTTTATTGCATTTTTTGAGGCAGCTATGTGACTCAGGGGATAGAGTGTTGGGCCTGGAGTCAGAAAGCTCTGAGTTCAAATGTGGCCTCAGACACTTACTAGGTGATCCTAGGCAAGTTACTTCATCCTGTTTGCCTTAATCCACTGAAGAAGGAAATGGCAAACCACTCCAGTATCTTTGCCAAGAAAACCCCATACATAGTCACAAAGAGTTAGACATGACTAAACAACTGAACAAAAACAAACTGTATTTTTAAAATTTTATTAAATATTTCTTAATTATATTTTAACCTAGTTCTGGAGTGCATTTGGAATGCTGTAGGCCACATGTGGCCAGAAGCTCTGGTCTTGCACTTGGCTCAGTTACCCACTGTAGAATCCTATTAAAATGTGATTTCAAATCCACCCAACAGATGACTTCTTACATGAACAATGGGCTCCCATACTCAGTTTTTCTTCCCCACTCCCTAAATGTATCAAGGTCCCTCTGGTGAGTTTATACCTGGGTATACAATGCCCTGTGGCTGGATGCCATATTCATTCATTCCATGAAGTGCTTTAAGTAATGATAGGAGGAAAATGCAACACTGAGCTTCAGTTCCCCCTGATTCTCATGTAATGGCTGCATCATCCAATACCACCCGGTGGGTCCACAACTACCCTGGGGAGGACAGAGGTGAGCAGGTTCCAGTGGGGCTAAGTACTTTTTAATATTCCTTAACTTAAACGCACAGGAGTTTGGTCTCCTGTGTTGTCAATAAGAACAAACATAAGCATCCCGAAATCATTTCAACTATCACTAGATACGCATGGGCTTCCAAGGGATTGTACACACAGCTCTGTTAGTTCAGATCTGAGCTTGGGTGGAAATGAGGCACTCGAGTCATTGGACACAGGAATTTACTTTGCCTAAACACAGCACAGCAAGACATGAAGCTTTCCTTGTCTCCATCTAGAAACAGGGCTTGGTGACTCAGGCACCCACCAAGTCTAAG
Source organism: Pseudochirops cupreus (assembly GCA_028627135.1). Taxonomy (NCBI): domain Eukaryota; kingdom Metazoa; phylum Chordata; class Mammalia; order Diprotodontia; family Pseudocheiridae; genus Pseudochirops; species Pseudochirops cupreus. Next base: position 309,458,164 of record CM053580.1, read on the forward strand.
AGGCATTGACTATGTGGGGCTTGGACCTTCTAAGTTCCCAGATCAGGAAGTTGCTTCAAGTAAGCTGAGACTAATCAAGGATGGGGAGGGGGAGTCAGGGAATCTGAGTCAGGAAAACACTAATCCTTTCACACATGGGCACTCAACCACAGTTAAGGTGAAGAACAAATTCAAAAAATTTGGTAGACGTGCCCAAGTCCAACAAAACTGGGACTGGTAACACATAGTGGTAAGGAGGTTTAATTTTAAGCGTTAGGAATATAGTGTTGGATGGGCTATGGCAATTGGGATGGGAAGAGGGTGTTCTCGTGACTAGTCTGTGGATGTCTGAGTAGCAGGGTTGTTTCGACCTGGCACCTTCTGGGTTGTATAGACACATACTGAGCTACTAGACAGGTTGGGTAAATGCTGGAAGGACCACTATACCTTTGAACTTTTCTGAAGGCAGGACCTCATGCACATACTTCTGCACAGCATCAGTTAGGTAAGCTGTTAACTCTATCTGGGCTACTTCATCACAAACAGATATGGCAGCTAACCCCATTAACTCCAGACCCACCCAGTCCTTCATGCAAGCCTGCCTGCCCCAAAGTGTGGCTGGTGCTGAGGAAGTCTGCTCTGTGGCCACATGCTGTGGCCACTGGAGGACAAAGGAGCTCTGCTGTTGTCATGGGTGGAGGAAAGAGTTTATCTGGGGATGTGGGTGTATGTGGGCATACGAGGGGGAGTGGGAAATAAAGTTATCAATCACTGGCACAGTGGGCCCCAACCTCTGAAGGCCTATATATGCCAGGGATTAAGGGGAATTAACAGGGAAGCGCCCTCCTGAAGAGAGAGCATGGATCAAATCCTAATCACAAAGAGGTTATGCAGGGTCAATGCAAATTTCACTGGAATACCAAATGCAATGGGCAACAGGGGGCAAGAGGAATGTGTTTGTGCCAGTTCCCAAACTGGAGAGTTACCATGGAGACTGTCTAGGCCAATACATTTCCAAAGGGAGCAAGCAGTAGGCTTAGTGAAATGATGGCCTATCCCCATAACTTTTCTGCTCCAGATAGGTTTCTTTTATGGCTGGGCATGCTAGCCATGCCCACTCCTCATTTGTCTGCACTGGCATTGCCACAAGGCACAACTTTAACTGACTTCGTTTTCTGAAGCTTAGCTTCAGAATTGCTAAATTTGGAGTCAGAGGTCCTGTGTTCAGTTCTCAGCTCTGTGCATTTAGAAGGTATATGACGGTAGGCATATCACTACCCATCTCTGGGCCTCAGTTTCCTCATCTGTAAAATAATGGTGTTGGGCAAACTGCCCTTCCAACATCCCCTCTAACTCTAATAAAGCCTTTGAATAATAAAGTAAGAAAGGGAGTCTCTTACATACCTAAGAATGAAGACCACTAGAATGGGAATTAGGAGATGTGCGCTCTAGTCCTAATTCTGGGTTACTAACTCACAATGTAACCTTGGACAAGTTGCTTTATCCTTTCGGGCACTATTTTTCGTCTATAAAATGAGAGGGACTGGATGAGATGAACTTGAAGGTCCCTTCCAACCCAAACACTGTAATGTCTAGACTACTACTAGATAACTATTCACAAAATAATATATTTCCAGGGGATAAGAAAGTTTTTGTGGAGGTGGGCAGACCCATCTGTATATGTTGTAGACATTAGCTCTGCCTCTCTCACCAAGCTTTGAGCTGTAGAAACTAAGACTACTGAGGGATGCCTCAGTTATAACTGCTAGACTACTTAGCAAGCAATTGTCTAATAAACTGGGTCTCGGTTGCTCTATCTGTAAAATAAACTAGATGACCTCTGAGAGCCCTCCTGGCTCCAAATCTATGCACACTTTTCTATGAATTATGAGGCAAATGCTTAGTGGGTTTGCTATGGTTTCAGCTATAATAACCAATGAAACTACGACTAGAGGGAAAATCGAGAGAGTGACTTAGCATTGCTGAATCTGAACTCCTTTCATAATTACAGTGAGACACCACCCTCGGCTAACAAGTGACTGCTCACCAGTTCCTTCCTGCATGTTGTTTTTGTCCCACCGGTGAGGGAGGCTGGGCAGCTAATACGTATTTATTAGATACTTCTTGATTAATTTAAGTTAAAATGTTCTGGGCATCTTTACCACCAGCACCATTACTAAAGAACTGACTCTACTATTTCTTTCATTGGTAAAATGTTATCCGGGTAACACAGGGTGCTTCAAGCAAACACTGTAAAAGGGATGACTTTAAAACGGGATAAAGTTAAAAGTGGGTGGCAACTACAGCATTATTTGACAGAGGCCACGAAACCACAGACATCAGGAAAAGATTAGCATTTCCATCTGCTGGCAAAAGGGAGACATGGGAACAAAAGAGGAGAATGGGAAGGGAGGGAAGAGGAAGAGACTAATTACCCACCAGCAACACAACAGTTAAAAGAAATACACTTCGCTGAGAAATACACTGTATATTTTCAGACACAGAAGCTATTGCATATGTGTATGTGTGTGTGTATAACTTAAATTAAATTAACTCATATATATATATGTGTTTGTGTATAACTTAAATTAAATGAACTCATGTATGTGTGTGTATATATATAACAAATTAAATTAACTCATGTGTATGTATATATATATAAAACAAATTAAATTAACTCGTGGGTGTATATATATTATGTATACATATACATATACATATATAAATAAAACTCAAATATCTTCTTCACTGACACGTTTTGTGGCTAATATCTCTTGATACTCTCTGTGCCTTATCTATCAATAATTCTTTTCTCCCACCACTTTAAAGTTTTAGGAGCTTTCTGTAGGAAATGTTTTCACAATTTCCCTGAAATGTCATTTGCACTATAAGCCATCACTATCATCTATTCCCATTATTAACACCTTACCCTTAGGGCCAAAAAAAATGTTAAGTGCTGGAAGGGACCTTACCCAATATCAGAGTTGGGAGGCCATCACAACCTTCTACTTCCTACTGCTATTCTACTGAAAAGTGTCCTCAGAGAGGCTACCAATGCATGACTTCTTCATTTTAAAGTCCCATGATCTATTCTTTCTGGTCTTTTTGTGGTTTTTCACATTGTTAAGCACACCCCCACCCCCTGGTTACTCTGTATACTTTTGGCTTCCACGACCATGTTTTCTCTCTTATTTTTTTCCCCACCTACACGTGTGTGACTTTCTTTTCAGTCCTTTGCTGGACCACCATCCATGTTTTACCCCCTACTCCTCTAAGTATGGATGTTTCCCAAGGTTCAGTCCTGGACCCTCTTTCTTTCTCTCTATACTCTGCCTTGGCAACTTCATCTGCTCCCCCCTTTTTTTTTTATCTCTTTTATACAGACAACTCTCAAATTTATATATCTAGCTCTAATCTCTCACCATCAACTTCATCCAGAAGAGAGGATTAAGGGAGGGGAAGGGCAGGAGAGGCTAAGAGAAGATGAAAGGGAAAAGGAGAGAAAAGGGGGAAAGAGAGAAAGAAGGAAAAAGACTAGGAAGAAAGAAAAGGAGAGAAGGCAGACAGGGAGAAGAGACTAAAAGATGAAAGGGAGGAGAGAGAGAAAGAAGGAAAGGCTAAGAAGAAATGAAAGGGAGAAGGCAAAAAAGACTGGGGAAAAGGGGATAAAGGGGGAAGAGACAAGAAGGGAAGTAAAGAGGTAAATTAGAAAGAAGATGACAGAAGACGGTATGGAGGGAGGCAATTTTAAAATAGGCACAAACTTATTAACAGAGAATTAATAAAGTTAACAGAGCTGTGAATGTGAAGACAGGGAAAAAATGCATTGCTAGTCCATGTTTCTTTACACCAGGTATCAAGTGTCACTCACAGCTATCAGAGAACAAAGGAAAGAGTGAGAGAGAGAGAAGAGATAGAGAGAAAGAAAGAGGGAGAGAAAGAGAGAGAAAAGAGACAGAGAGAGAGAAAAAGAGGGAGAGAAACAGAGAGACAAAAGACAGAGAGAGAGAGAACAAGAGACAGAGGGAGAGAGAGAAGAGCCAGAGAGAGGGAGAAAAAGAGAGAGAGAGAAGAGACAGAGAGAGGGGAGAGGAGAGACAGAGAGAGAGAAAGAGAGAGAGAGAGAGAGAGAGTGTGTGTGTGTGTGTGTGTGTGTGTTTGCGAGTGCCCGTGAAAGCCTGGCACTTAGCAAATGCTTGCTGACCGACTGTGAGACAATCGAGGAGAGGGGTGCAGTGCAGAACCAGGTAGATGGGAGCCACGGAGCCCTGGCACATCAGACAACTGTAACCTGAAAGGCCTCTGATATGATAAAACCTGCTAACAGTCACAACATTTTCAGATTCACAAACCACAAAGGGAATGAAAGGAGAAAACAAGTAATTTCTGTAGTTTGTGGATAATTCATAACCCAGTCCTGCCTCCTGGTTGACCTTTGAAGGACTTACGTGTAGGACAAGCAGGAAAGGAGGAAGAGGGCAGAAGGCCTGGCAAGGACGAGGATCATTAGCACAGAGATCACATGTATGTTAGATACTGCTAACCCTGCCAGGCTTGACCCTCACTCCATGTCTTTTCTCTGCTGGAGAAGGAAAAAGAAGATAAATTGCCAAACTAATACTGGAACAGAGAGGGAGTGGGGAGGGTCAATAAGGATCATGGGAATGGGGGAAGTCCCTTAGATTTCCATCGGTTCCTTCTACGCTTCAAGCTCAGCAGAGCTGACTGCCTAATTAAGTCTTTCCTATACTATATTCTTTCAGCCTGTATTCCGTAATTATGTGTTTCATGACAGGTTCAATTCATATCCCTTAACTACTTTCCCCTTGCTACCACGCCATCATCCATAATCCTCTTAATTAGAAGCTGGCTCCTGGTGTTGGCTGTTTCTCATACACAACACTCTCATCTCCCCATTCCATGTCTTTGCATGGCTCTCGCCCAGGGCTGGAATGTACTCCTTCCTCATTTCCCCTTCTTAGAATGGCATTTCCTACAGCACTGTCTTCTGTGTAAAGTCTTTCTTCCTCCCTCCAGATGCCAGGGTCTTTCTCTCAACATTTTCCTCATGTATGTTAAGTGTATGCTTATATACATGAGGGCTATCTTCTCTGACGGAACTTAAGCACCTGGGGAGACAAGAAGTGTTCCAGTTTTTGTCTCTGTGTTCCCAGCACCTAGCACGGTACCTGACACACATCTGTAGATGGGATGACTTTTGTGACAGCACAAAACCTCATCATCAGGGTCTTATCATGTAATTATTTTTGGCAGTGATTATTATTTTTTTCTTATGAGGCAATAGAAAAAACAGGTCATTACATTTCCATTCACCGTAATAAAACATTATGATTCAACATTGTACTTGATACAAGATGTGCACCTTGTGTTACGAAACTAATGGCTGAATAATTTACCCTTGACAGCAAAGCAGGTGAGTGACAACAACATGATGACAATAAAGACAACAGTATGGTGCCCACTCTGCGCCAGGCAGGTGGTTAGTGCTTTGCAAATCTTATCTCATTTGATCCTGGGAGCACTATATAAACACAAGGTTTTTGTATATCCCCCCACCCTCTCTCCCCACCCCAGTCAGTACTGCAAAATGACAAGAGGAATAGGTGTGGAATAAATCCTTGCTGATAACATTAGGGCTCAGGTACCTTCTGAAGTCTTTAAGCAACCTAAAGGGTCCACTTACTAGCTGTATGACTCTGGGCAAGTCTCTTAACTCTGTTTGCCTCAGTTTCTCTATCTGTAAAATGAGCTGGAGAAGGAAATGGCAAATCACTCTAGAATCTTTGCCAAGAAAACCTCACATGGGGTCATAGAGTCAGACACAACTGAAAAACAGAACAAAGGGGTACATTTCCCTTGCTCACCTCTGCCTTGCATATTCCTAGAGCTGGCAAGACCTTCTGGACGAGTCTGGATATATGTGACCTGGAGCACCTAACAGCAGGCCTCGACCACCATTTCAGTCATTATTATTCTTACTACTGGCATGGGGGAATGTTTTCTGACAGGTACTACGCGTTCACCTAGGTCTCTTAGGTGCTTATAGGGTGGTTCAAAGAGAAGTGCATTGGACCTGGGACTTGTAGACAGATGACATGGGTTCAAGTCATGGTTCCACCATCACTTGCTAGCTGGGTAACCCTGAGCACGTCACTTAACCCCTGTAAGATGCCTGTCTTTCATTTGTAAGATGGGGATGACTATCCTTGCACAACTGTAATGTTAATGGAATACAGACATCTTCCCTGTCCATTAATATGCCTATGTGACCACATGTCAATCATGGATGTCTTGCCGCTTTCTGAGGGAGGAACTTGCCTAAGGAGAAGCTTGCTTAGGGGTAGGCTTGCTTACAGGGCAGTTTTGCTTGCAGGAAGGCTTTCACACCTTTTGGTACTAAGCTAATTAGGCACTGAGCCACTGAGGGTTGTGGTGCCTTCTGGCTCTGACCTTATTAGTTGAAAACTATATATACTGGGAGATAGGTATTTTACTTTGGAGGCTCACTCATGAGAAGGACCTTTTGATTCCCTGGACAGGAATTTGAGTAGCTGTTTCTTAAGGCACCCCCTCCCCTACCCCCCCCCACTACTCAGATGTTGGTCGTCTTCCCATCTGGTAGTGTACGTAGGTGGTAGTATTATTCTGTTGGTTGTATTATTCAACTACTTATCTGTACTTATCTGTCTGTTAATTAAAATAAGCTCATTAACCCCTTTAAAGCTGTTTTTCCTTTAGAAAAGTAGATCAAAGAACCAATGCTAGCAGCCCACCCTGTGTGATCCCGTGGTTGCTAATACAACAATCTACCTCAAAGAGCTGTTTGTTGTCAGAATGGAAGGGAATAATGGATGGGAAAGTGCTTTGTAAACTGCACGGGGCTATATAAATTATGTTTGTTTGTTTTTATTGCATTTGAAGCACTGACTAGAGCAGGGGTGGGGAACCTACAGCCTCCAGGTCCCATGTGGCCCTTTAAGTCCTCAAGGGAGGCCTTTCTGATTGAGTCAGAAGTCTGCACTTGAGGACCCGGAGGGCCACATGTGGCCTGGAGGCTACAGGTTCTCCACCCCTGGACTAGAGTCAAACCAAACGAACCAAGGCTGTGCTTCCACCCTGAGTGGAATCTCATCACGTAATGCGGTTTGTATTTCAAAACCCACTTCTCTGCCGGAGTGCTGGGAGAGCAGAACTGATACTTCCTCACCTCAGTCTCACACTCGTTGCCCCTGCCAGCCATATGACCTGCTCCCTAAATACATCACCGACAAAGGCAACGTGAAGCCAAGGACACCCTGAGTTCTGCCGCATCAGGCTGAGCATCCGCTCAGAGGTCAAAGGCAGGCGTGTGGTGAAGTTCTATTATTTCCATTCAACTTCGTCTTCACTCAAATAGTACGTGATTCATATCTTTCCATCTATTGTTTATTCAGCTCTCAGGCCAACAGCGAGGATATTTCAGAATTTAAAAAGTTAACACACATCAATAAAGGAAAACATATTTTCCCTCTAAAATTCAGTGTAGTTGTCTTTTTAATCACAATAATCACTGATGTTTATATAGCTCTAAGGTCTCCAAAGTGCTTTTCTCACAAGAATCCTGCAGGGCGGGCAGTGCAAGCATTATTAACCATGCTTTACAGTCAGGCCTGATTCTTCATGACCCCATTTGTGATTTTCTTGGCAAAGATAATGGAGTGTTTTGCCATTTCCTACTCCAGTTCCTTTAAGTGACTTGTCCACGATCACACAGCCAGTAAATGTCTGAGGCTAGATTTGAACTCGGCAAGAGTCGTCTTCCTGACTCAAGGACCGATGCTCTATCCACTGTGCCACCTAGCTGTTCTACAGATGAGGAAAATGAAGTATTAAAAAATAACGTGACTTATTATAGTCACAGAACTAGGACCTGTCAGAGCCAGGATTCAAACTCACGCCTCATGATTCCTAGTCCAGAAGTCTTTCCACCAAACCACAATGCTGCTCTACGTGTGGTATAAGCCCTTTAGAACGCCTGGGGACATAAGAATACCCAACAATAAAACCCCATGTAAGCGTAACCTGTCTGTTTACAGAGGCTTCCAACGTGACTGAAAAACCAACCAAATCCTTTTGTCCTCTTTAAAGCATTCCTCTTAGAATCACAGAATCTTAGACCTAGCAAGGACCTCAGAAACCATCTGGTACTCTACCTTTTACCATTGAGCACTAGACCTCGAGGCAACAAGATGTTAGTTCAAATCCAGCCTCAGATACTTACTGTGTGACCCTGGACAAGTCACTTAACCTCTATCTGTCTTAATTTCTTCATCAGCAAAATGGGGATAATTAATAACATCTACTTCCTAGAGTTGTGAGGATGATGTGAGATAATATTTATAAAGTGCTTTGCAATCCCTAAATAGCTATATACATTCTAGCTACTATAATAATTATTAATTGTTCTAAAATTATAATTAAATTACAACATAAATCATTTAAAATTATAACTATTAAAATAGCTAGAATAATGATGATGATGATGATGACGATGATGCTGATGATGATGATGGTGGTGGTGATGATGATGAAGAAAAAATGGCTCAGGGAGGTAAAGAGATTTCCCCAAGGTAAATTTGTTTAAATTAGGTAATAAACCTTTTGGCTGTGAACTGTGCCTCTCAACCATGACACATGCTCTCTCCCATGCTGTGCTTAACCCTCCACATATGTTAATAAAACAAGTGCCAAGCCACCTGCCTTCCTATTGCACTAGAAGCCACTAAAAAGGGAGTCCAGCTGCTATTTAATCATTTGGTGCCATGTGAGGGCCCTGGACATCTTCTGATTTTAAGCACATCTGGCTTAACTATAACTGGCAAAGAGGTTATATCTACTCAGTTCTAACAGCATGGGAACGAGGAAGATGATGGGAGACATAGGCTGAGCCCTCTTGGCAGAGCCCCGCTCCCCCCGCTTCCATCAGAGTGAGGTCACATCAGAATTAGGGTACTTACTGCATGTTGCGTAAATGCAGAAACATCCTGTGCTTCACTGCCAGAGTCTAGTCTAATGAGCCTCCCAAGTTTGGGGGAACTTAGAACTGTGAAAGTGACCGTTCGGTTTCCCGCGCTGTCTTCGTCATTGGTCACAGCTTTCAGGACATAAGATGTAATGGGCTTTGTGGAGCCTGAGAGACAAACCAAGATAAAAACATAGAATCAGTAAGGCCCTGTCATAACACAGTGCTCCTTCTAAAAGGCTCATACTAGATAATCTCATTCATTCTCTCATCCCTCCTGCGACTCAGGAACAGGTAAAATATTCTGTCTCTCTTTGGAAGCCATTTCTATTCCAGTATTCTAGGAGCTGTGATTTCATTAGAATAGGGACACCCTCTATCAATGCAGATCACTGCCCTTCTGTACCTTACTTAGTAAATGGTATTCATCAGTGGCTAGGACCAGAAAAAAACATCATCACTATGTAGTCAAACCCTAAGTCTAGAGAGTGATCAGATTCTCCAAATATTCAGGCCCTTTATTTCCAAATTTATTTCCAAGATATCCCTCAATATTGTGGCTCCAAATTTAGGCCCTTTCCACTTTGGTAGGGCCTGGCAGAATTTGGGCTCTGCTGGCACAGTCTTCAAGAACCCAAGGTCATAAGAATTCAGAGGCAGACTCTGTTCTGTTTTCCCATTAAGTTAATATTTATATGTGTCAGGCACTGTGCTAAATGCTTTAGTAATATCATCTCATTTGATCTTCATAACAACCCTAGGAGGTGGATATCATTATGACCCCCATTTTGTAATTGAGAAAACTAAGGCAAACAAAGGTTAAGTGACTTGGCCAAGGTCACACAGCTACTACGTTTCTGAGGCCAAATTTGAACTCAGGTCTTCCTGACTCCAGGCTTAGGGCTCCATCCACTGTACTACCTAGCTGATTCCTAACTGGATTCCAAATGGCATCTTTAACACTGCAGGATGGCCAGGGGAATCCACATATTTCAACAGACAGCTCAAGATTTTAGCTACTCTGTTCCTTTGTAGGAATGGTGCTCTGTAAGCACTTGCTGACTAATCTTAATGCCATAAACAAAGCTTTTAAATGCCAGCCTCAGTTCATCTATTTCATTAAAATCACTTAATTCAAGGGAGCAGGTATTGCCCACTGTGTAGGGAGGGCCAGACTTACTGGCATAAATCTAACCACAAATCTATTAGCCTAAAATGGGACAGTGGCTATTACGCTACAGGCCTGGAGCCTCCTAAATGTTAGAAAGTATTTTCTCAGTTCTCAATTTAAAAATGCCTTTGGCCTCTAAGACAGGGAGTTAAATCCTGGAGATAGAGGTGGGAATGAGGGCTGAGAGGAGCACCCCGACTCTAAGCTGGTTAAAACCTTTACACATCACATTTCCTATTGCCAACTGCCTCCTAGAAGCCTTTGCCTCTATACGGCTTAAAGCCTTGAAACACCGCCATCTGCAGGCCTTCAGAACTGATGGAGACAGGAACAAGAAGAGGGTGCCCCGAGAAGGCAGGAGGCAGGGTGGGATCACGTGCTTGGTGCCCCAGCCAAGTTTCACAAAGTCAAAACCAGGTCTGAATTCTACATTTCCTAGACATCAACCAACGTCATTATTCCAGCCCCCAGATTTGTGCAGGAGGAGGGGCACCTTTCCCTCTCCTCTTCCCATCACACTAACTGTTCCCACAATCACTAAGTCAGGACAATCGATCTGCAGGGCAGGGAAGGCAGCAGCTGTTGCCAATAACCTTGATGAAGGCAACAGCCTCTCCCCATCCCCCAGCCCCAGGCTGTCTGCAGCAGCCTATAAAAGCAGAACTCCCCCAGGTCTCTTGGCCTGAGCTTCTAAACCGGCCCCTAAGCTGCCCAGCTGACCTAGGCATACATAGCATGTTTTGTTAGGGTGTACCCTAAGGGAATTATCTTATTTTAAGTGAACGTTTATCGAATACTCAATTGTTTTATTCATCAAGCTAAAGAACCTAAACAACTCTTATTTTTATAAAAAATTAACTGTATTTAAAAAATAAAATTTTGCAAAACTCTCTTCTTAAATTGAACCCCTCCCTTAAAATTCAGAATAACCTTTTCAACCTTTTTTTTTAACTAAAAAGAAATCTTTATACCTGTTTCTTGTTCTCCCCTCTAATCCCCCCCCCCCCCCACCCAATGGAAGGAGGGAAACAAGTATTTACTAAGTACCCACTGAGTGCCAGGCTCTGTACTCAGCACTTTAGAATATCCCATTTGATCCTCACAATAGCCCTGGGAGGAGGTGCTATTATATTCATTTTATGGGGTGGGAAAACTGAGGCACACAGCTGTTAACTGACATATCTGAACCCAGGTCACCCTGATTCCAGGCCCAGCAGCCTATCCACTGTGCCCCCCAGCTGCCCCCCAGATTGGTAGTACCCTTGACAACAACAAGGCAGTGAGGAAGAGGGAAAGGTCTGAGAGAAAGACAGTTCGGTTTAGGAGATGCTGAGTTTAACACATCTATGAGACATCCCGTTTTAATGGACAACTGGAGATGCTTGACTGGAGTCTGAAAGAGAAATTAGTGCCAGCAAGTAGAAAGGAGATTCATCTGCATAGAGATAAGTGGAATCCACAGAATAATTGGTTTTGGAGATTAGATCCTGGAGCCTGAGTTCAGATCCAGCCTCAGATACTTACTGTGTGACCTGGGGCAAGTCACTTGACCTCGGTCTGCTTTTAGTTTTTTCACTTGTAAAAAAGGGGTCTAATAATCACACCAACATACCAGGGCTGTTGTAAAAGGATCAAATGAGATACTTGTAAAGCACACTGTAAGGTGACTGGCACAAAGTAGGCATTTAATACGTGCCAGTTTCCTTCCTTCCTTGTAGAAGTTCACATTCCAATGACATCATTTTCACCAAACTCTCAAGGTTAATCTGTTACCCAGACTTTTTTGGGGGGGGGAGGGGGGAAGGCCAGGTCACACAGCTAGTAACTGTGTCAAATGTCTGAGGCCGCATTTCAACTCAGTCCTCCTGACTCCAGGACTCTATGCACTGTGCCACCTAGCTGCTCCCCAGACTCTTAAAAATAGTGCCAAGTACAGTTTGGGCAGAAATGAAGCCTAGCTTAAGGCGCAGTATGTTCTAATATGCTACCAATGGGATAGACAACTATAGGCCGTGTTCCCCGCCTTCAAGGGGACAAACTATGAAAAGCTCCTTCCTACCCCTAGGACTCCTACCCCCGGCATAGAAAAAATGAGAGAAAGGTCCAGAACATGCGTAGAGAGGCAGCCTTTAAAAAAACCAGCAAACGACGGAGCAAGCTGGTACAATCACTTTCATCCCAAAATCTGTTTTTTGTTTTCAAATTCATAAAACTTCAAGCTGGATTCTCAGGCAGGAAGGGAAGGGAAACAAACATTTACCAAATGCCTGGACACTGTGTTAAGCACTGTGCAAATGTTGTCTCATTTGATCCCCACCATAACCACGTGAGGGAGTTACTATTCTTATGCCCCTCTTACACTTGGGGAAACTGAGGCAGACAGGTTAAGTGACTTGCACAGAGTCACACAGCTACTAAGTGTCTGGGGCATATCTGAATTCAGGTCTTCCTGATTCTGGCTCAGTGCTCTACCCACTGTGCCACCTTATAGGTTCCAGGGGTGGGGAACCTGCGGCCTCAAGGCCACATGTGGCCCTCTAGGTCCTCAAGTTCGGCCCTCTGACTGAATCCAAACTTCACAGAAGTCGTTCTAGCAAATTTCTTTGACTCACATCTGTACTGACAAACCGTGCTGACGTTTCCCTATCTGAGACGAGGAAAAGACAAACCTACATATCAGTCTATGGAGGGGTATAACCAGGGGAACAAGGATAAGAATTTATCTTGTTCCCTGTAAATTGTCACTGATTAACAGCCACAGTTCTCATCTTTAAGGAATTTGCATTCCAAAATGGGCAAACATGAAAGTAAAGAAAGTGGCTTAATGGAAAAAGTGTTGGAGTTGGAGTTGGAGATCTGAGTTCAGATCCTGCCTTTGTCATGTATTAGCTGTGTGACCTTGAGCAAATCACTTCAGCTCTCTGTTACTCAATTTTCTTAGCTATAAAATGAGAGGGGTTGGATTAAATGGCCTTTAAAATCCCTACCAGCTCAAAATCTATCATCTTACTTTATTAGGTAGTGAATTAGCTACTTTATCTTGCCTTGTATAGGCCAGTCAAGCTCACTGATTACTTTTTTGGATAAAACTCAAGTTTCCATCTATACTCACCAAAAAAGTATTCTCCCTTATGCCCCAAAGGAAAAAAAATACCATCTGGTCACCTGAGGTGGAACATAGCACTCCCTGACCCTTTATTTGCTGCTCCCACAGCCCAGTGTGAACAGCCACTGAGAGATCCCTCTTCTGGGAAGGTAACTTCTATCTATTAGCTGTGGCTTTAAATAGCAAGATGGGGAAATGTCCATAAACCGTGAGGATCAGGGCTGTAGGTGCTAGGGTGCAAAAGATGACTATTCCACCCCACCTACTGTCTCAACTGATTCTCAGTTTAGAAGAAGTATTGTTCTCATTAAAGTGTTTTTAAAAGAACTCAAAAACTTAAAAAGTCTACTTACATGGAAAAATATATGGTAATGTACAAAAGTTTGAATGGATTTTGGTGTCGTCTTCATGATTTGATGTGTTTCTCAATTTAAATTAAAGGAGGGTTAGAATAATTTCTTCTATATATGGTCAGGGAAGACTGGAAGAAAAACGGGATTTTAAGAGGAAAGATTCTTAAGAGGTCAGAGAAAGAAAGGGCATTTAGATACAGGACATGGTAGGTGTTTTAGGCTGTATGCAGAAAATATAAAATAACTGAGGACTTTAGGATAATCAGTGGTCAGGGAAGAATTCTGGTCAGCTTTTTTTCTTTTTTATGTCTATTTTTATGAATGAGCAATAGAAATCCAAAGGGCTTCACTCTCTAATTATAGTGACCTTGTACTTTTCTCTTTAAATGTATTACTGTCTTAATGAAATAGAATCCAAAAATGCAGCCAGAACACAATGAAGATACCTAAATTAATGTGAACAGGCCTCTCTCTGTCTGTGGCCTTAGGCAAAAAAACCAATCTTTTTGGGACTCAATCTATCCATCTGCAAAATGGAAGACTGGACTATAAAAGAAGCATCATGGTGGAAAGTGCTGACTCCTGAAGCAGAGAACCTGGGTTCAAATCCTATTTAAGCCATTAAATAAAAATTTGGGCAAAGTTTTTTGATCTCTCTGGGCCTCAGTTTCTTCAAACATAAAACAACAGGGTTGGACGAGGTGACCTTTGAGGTCCCTTCTACATTCAGAACTACAATCTTATGACTCAGTTATGACTAAGTTATTTCAAAAGTCTCTTCTTCAGTCCAAGGATCTTTGAGAACACTATTTTTTTACAGCAAATTTTCTAAGTTTGTCCCTTTCTGGTCATCAGTGCAGAGCTACTTCACCACTCTTGAAATAGTTTTTGAACTAACTGGTACCCTAATGGCCTGAAAGAGGAGTCATTATTGTTTTTTTTTTAAATAAAACCAGCTTTTCTTCCTGACTGTTTCTATCTGTGACACCACAGTTCCCTTGGTCACGCACCCAGGCCAATAACCTGGGAGTCCCTGATTCCTCCTTCTTCACCTCCCGTCCCCACCCACTTTAATTAGTAACCAGGGCTTGGTGATTCTATCTCCCCACATTCCTCCCTTCTGTCCCCTCCCTATTCTTCCCCACGGCCACTGCCTAAGTTCACAGGTTAGAATCCTACCTCCTTATCCTTCACCTTGACTATCAAAAGAGCTTCTCAAGCTGTGTCCCCTCCTTCAGTCTCTTAGTTCCAACCCATCCAACAAAACAAATGACATATTAATTTTTCTACCCCATAGCTTGGATCATATCATTATCCTAGGCAAACTTTTAATAGCTCTACATTGGTTGGTTGGTTGCTCTACATTAATGACTGACTGAATGATGTACAGACTCCTTGTTAAAATCAATAAACATTTATCTATCTATCTATCTATTTGCTTTTTGGAGAGGGGAAGCCTGGGCAATAGGGGTTAAGTGACTTGCCCAAGGTCACAAGCTGGTAAGTGCTAAGTGTCTGAGTCCGAATTTGAACTCAGGTCCTTCTGACTCCAGGGCCGGTGCTCTATTTGCTGCGTCGCCTAGCTGCCCCAAATAAACATTTATTAAGCCTCTACTTGTGTCAGGTACCGTGCTAAGTAATGGGGGATATAAAGAAGGGGAAAAAAAAGGTCCCTGCCCTCAAGAAGCTCACAGTCTAATGGGGGAAAAATGTGCAAACAACTGCATACAGACATGATACAGGAGACACTGGAAATAATCTTGGAAGGAAGGGATCTGTAAGAAGGACTGGGAATCTTGCAGAAGGTGGGAGCCTAGCTGAGATGTGGTGGAAGCAAGAGGCAGAGCTGAGGAGGAAGAGCACTCCAGGAATGGGGAACGGAGAGTGGCTTGTGTAAGGAACAGCCAGAAGGCCAGTGTCACCAGACCAACCACAGAGTTACATGGAGGGAAGTAAGATGGGTAAGAAGGGGCTATGGGGGTGGCCAGGTGGCGCAGTGAATACAGCACCAGCCCCGGAGTCAGGAGGACCTGAGTTCAAATTGGGCCTCAGACACTTAACACTTACTAGCTGTGTGACCTTGGGCAAGTCACTTAACCCCCACTGCTCTGCCTTCCCCCCTCTAAAAAAACCAAAAAAACGGGCTAATAAGTAAGAAGACTAGAAGGGGCCAAGCTGTGAAAGGTCTGAACGCCTTAGCTTGGCATTTAAAAACCTCCACAATTTGATGGCAGACCACTTTTCCAGCTGAATAAGACTACTCTCCATGAGGTACTAATACTCCAGCTAAACTGGACTACTTGTCATCACCTGAATATTTCTTCAACCTTCCCACCTCTGTGTGTTTGCTAAGCACCATCCCCTAAACCTAGAATGCCTATTCACCCTTCCCACCTAATTTGTGCCTGCTTACATTTTACCATTCTAGGCTCAGTTCAAAGGCTCCTTACTCCACAAAGCCTTCTAATCTCTATCAGAGGCAATTAATCTACTTGATCTCTGGTATGTTCTAAGCTTTCTGAGGACAGAGATCAAACCTTATTGATCTTTGTATCTATCCCAGCACCAAGCACAGTAGCGTAGGCAGTAGGCACTTAGGATCACGGGATCATGGATCAAGAACTGCAAAGGACCCCAAAAGCCATCTAGTGCCACCTGCTATTTTACAGATGAAAACGATGAGGCCCAGGGAGGCTAAGAATCTTGTCCAAGAACAAACAGCAAGTGGTAGAGTCAGCATTTGAACCCAGGTCCTCTGACATCAAATCAAGTGCCTCTTGTACGGGGGGAATAGCGGTGGGAAGGAAAAGTTAGGAAAAGAGAAATAAGACTTGTTTTGGCTAGATTCCTGTAAAAATAAAATCCTGCCTTTATGTTCAAAACAGAGACATAGAAAAATATGTGGAAAATTCACCATATCTCTCTCCATGACAAAATATAGCACATTGTGACTATGTAAATGGAGCATTCTACTCAAACAGAACACATAAACTTAGCCCTGAAAGTTCCCTTCACTTAAAGTCTTACCTGGAAAGACTCCCAGTCCTTTGTTTGCTTCCAGACGGAGGACCAGCGTTTGAGCTGTGATGCTAAAAATCTGTCGGGGTGCAAAGTTCAAGCTGTCCGTAACCTGAAAGCTAAAGCCACCAGACATTGCTCCTGTAAAAAGAAAGATGACATATTGTCACTTCAGCTAATCAACAAAAACAGACTCCTGCAAATCATACTCTTGTCTGTTGAAGGCGAGAGTGAGGTACACAAAGCTAAATATTGTTGTGGTTTTTTTTTAAAGATACTTCTTAAAAAGGCATAACTGAAGGTTTGAAAATTATATATATGTATATGCAAATCTACATACACACGTATATTTTTGTACATCAGGGTGACAGTAGGGCAAGCGGTAAATAATGTAAATCCTTTGTGGTGAAGTCACTAGCACTGACTAGGGTTTTGGTTTTAAAAACAGATTCATAGAATCTTAGGCAAACTAGAAGGCACCTTAGAGGTCATCTAGTCTAAGCCTTTTATTATTTTAAAGATAAGGAAATGAGGCCCAGGGATTAGCCCAAGGTCACACAGCTGAAGAAAGATTTGAACCCAGGCCCTGTGAATCCAAAGCCAGTGAGTTTTCCAAGAACTTACATTATTTGAACTACAAACACAAAGCCAAGTAATGGTACTTGTGGGATAGAAAATGTTGGCACAAATAATTAGTAATAACTACTGAAAATGAGAAATAGGGCAAAGGGAAAGGGGAAAGGGGTGTGGGGAAGATTATACGGGAAAATTTCAAAGATCGCCAGCAGTTCTAATTGTTCATTGGCCTCAATTTAGCTGTTTCTACTAAATACACATACCAAAGGAGATGGATAATCTCCCTTACTTCTGTGGGGGGATCAGTGATCTTTCCAAAGTTATAAATTAACGTCTGAGCAAAACTGAATCTGAGAATGAGAGCCCAGATTAATGACTTCCTCCAGGAGAGCTTTACCAGCCTTGTTCCCAAAGTTCAAGTGAAAGAGAAAATTTACCAAAGTAAATATTTACATTATTTTTATCCTCTAAGAAATGCTCATTTAACAGCAGGCTGGGAAACACCGTATTTTTCTGTCTTATATGCTCACTTGCTCTCTAGGTCACTGTGTGGCGAAGGCACCACCAGGCTCCATCAGGAGCACGTATCTGCTTATTAAAATTATTTCGTCAAAGCGGCTCACTAGACTAACAGGCTTCTCAAGTTCTCATTATCCAATAGAGCCAAGTTAGTTCTCTTGCCTTATAAAAAGGTTATAGACTATTAAAAAATCCCATGTAACTCAAAGTTCTTTAATAAAAGTGAGAAGCCTGTATTTCATCTACCCAAGAGCAAGAAACCAGAGTCAATGTATTTACAACATAAGATGGAGCTCAGAAGGTTGTATATAATGAAGCTTGAAATTAAAGTGACTCCTTGTCATTTTCTATTTAGGGCATTTTATGAATACAAAACCAAAATGGAGACTAGTCAAAAAAAAGCAAAAGAATTGTATCAAGACAGATGCTGGAATATGATACCAGACACAACATGGTGCCCAGGCTAATTAGAACAAAAATTAAGGTAAAGGAGGAGATAATGAAAGCAGTGTGGTCCTGTGGTAGGGGAACAGATGGGAAACTAAAGGGGCACACACCCCCACCCAGATGCAAGCTTTCTGTGTGATCCCTAAGTAACTCACTTAGCCTCCCAAGTCTTGATTTCGTCAACCTACTTGGGAGGCTATGTGGAATAATGAATTAGATTAATGGCAAAGCACTTTGCAAATATAAAATGGTAAGGAGGCAAATGAAGAAAAACTCTTTTGTTGGGTGGCAGATAATGGACTGATGCACCAGTGGGTTGGCCAGCTGTTCCACGCAACAGAGACATTTGTGGTTAAGAGCCAATCCATTACATTTTCAGAGTGAACGTGAGGGTTGCCAATAGCATTCGAAGTGGGCTCACGTCCATGTTTTACCTTCCTCAATCTCTTACTACCTTTATTTCTAACTGTTATAAAAAAAATGGAAAATGATCTTGTATCCTGGCTAAAAGCTAAACTGAATATTGACATCTTGAAATATGAGTCAACTCTGCGAAGGCTTTTAATTAGGAAGCTGTATCAAGATGCTTATTCAGGAGACATTTTTAAGGATTTAACCTCTTGTGTGCATACAGCATAATCCTGGGACAGCATTAATGCTACCAAGACCCAGTGCTCCTCCCAGAAGGATGCTGACTTCTTGGAAACTATAAATACTGCAGCCTACATCTGCTATGCATTTTGCATCACGTTTTAGACTTTGGGTTATAGTCATGTTAGTGCAACTGATGGTTAACAAAGGCAATTGAGAAAACTGCCCTCTGTCTTCTTTCATCTTACAAAAGAAAAAAATGGCTTAAGTTCTTTAAAGGCAAACTGAGTTTTGCACAAGTATTACATGAGCAAATCATTAATCGAATGGGCTAGATGAATAGATAGTTGACTCTATGTCTTTGTTAATGGAAGGAAGCAGTAGCACAGATAATCCCCAAAGACAGATAATACACCCCTTGTATTGGACTTTAGAAGTTGCTGTACACATATTTGAATATGGGATATAATGGCCTTGGAATTTGCATATTCAAATAAGGTAATAAAAACACATCAACCTGACTCAAAATCCTTCCCTTTCTACTAAGTCTTCCTCACTTCCCCTATTTCCACCTCCCATTCCTCCCCATCACCTCCCATCCCATCACTCATTTGATGCAGGGAATTTACTACTTCAATTTTCAAACTAATTTAAAATGCCTGCCTAAAGTCAAGCTGGACTTTCTCTATAGACCAGTGGGTCCAAATCATCCTTAGGGCAGGGAAATAATTGTTTTGGCTTAAAAGGCTTTCTTTTCTACCTTCTGCTGGTCATCAAACTATTTAAATTGAAAGTAGGGAGAGAAGATAAATAACAAAGTTGGTAAATTTGAACCCAAGTTTTGCAAATAACTATTACCCCCCCCCAAAAAAAACCCTATTATCTGTAACATTACTAAAAATTATTGCATAGTTCTTAGTACAGATCCTAGAAAGGATTTAGGTGGCCTGTAGTCTTTAGTCTAAGACAAAGACAATTCTTAAGTGCTAGGTAAACATCCAATAAAAATGCATTTTTAAATTAAAGTAATACTCTATAAAGCGTGTTACTTTTTCCCCCTTTAACTACATACCGGTGTGTACAAACACTAGGTGACCTTCATTGATGTGAGCCTGGGTAAAATTCAGGATGCTTCTATTTGGAAAAGATTTCAAAGCCAAGTGACCATTGCTGGGAAGGCTGATGGAGTAAATCAGTTCCCCTGGTGAGGAATCAATGTCTTCTGCACAGAGATCATTTTGGGTTATTTCAGTAACAGAATTCACCCAAACCTTAAAAATAAAAGCAACCACATATCTTGTATGGACTGACTCAAATCATCATTATATTTATAAAATGGCAAACTACATCCCTCCCCATCCCAGATCAATGACTTTAAAATTTCACAGGAGAAAAACATTATTTTGAATCATGAGACTTTGAGTTATGCAAAACACATGTTTAACCAACACAGCAACATGTCATGTGTTTTATCTGACACTTTATATACAGCAGGGAGTTTTAATCGAAGTATACACACTTGAGTGAAGGACACAGCATCACAGAATGACCACCTATGAGAGCTGGCAGGGGCTTTCACAGCCATCTAATCTAACCAATGAATGAGTGGAATGTCCACCATGACATGCCAGACAAGGCCAGCCTCTGCTTGAAGACTTAATGCGCCATCCCTTCATATACTTGAGGATGGGTCTTGAGTCTTTTCTTCTCCATACTAAGCATCCCCAATTCCTTTAACTGCTATCTCATGGCATATGAGATCCTTTGACAGCCTGATGGTACAATGGATACAGTGCTGGGCCTGGAGTCAGACAGACCTGAGTCTGAAGATCTCATATACTTTACTAACTGTGTGACCCTGGGTGAGTCACTTAACTTCTGTCAGCCTTAGTTTCCCCAAATGTAAAATAAGGCTAACAGCATCCACCTCCTCGCGTTGTTGTCACAATCGAATGAGATAATATATGTACAGCACTGAGCACAGCTCCTGGCACCAAGTAAAGAACTTAATAAATGTTTTTTCCCTGGGGGACTCAAAAAAATGATCACTCTCCTGAGCCCTGTGCTTTCTGCTCTGTAACCGTCTTCCCTACCCAGATATCCAATTACCTCTGGGCTGCTAAGGTAATTCAAAATGATATACATTTATTGAGAATTCACTAATCCTATCATGGGCAGCATAAGCACTGTTACTTAGGGAGTCGGTGATGGTAACAATGGCAGATGTTTCTCCATTTTGGAGGATTTTGGTCTATACCCTGGTACAGCTTGCATCATTCAAATCCCACCCACTACCCACATCCACTGTTTGCTCTCTATGTTATATGAGTACTCCCCCCACCCCATCCCCTTTGTGGTTAGAAGAACCCCATGTATTTAATTGCTGGATTCCAATTTGGGAAAATCTGGGGAAGAATACTGGTGATATCCTATTACCCTGAAAACCTCTTGGGCCCCTTGGAGCCACAAGGGCACCTGCTAGAAGCCCTGTCATGATTCTCATAGACTTATGGATGAATTAAGCACTCATTGTTTATAAGGTATCATGTCACGGGCTAGGGATACAAATGCAAAAGAAAGACACTCCCTGCCTTCAAGGAAAAAAAATTTAAAAATTAAAAAAAAATGTTTGCTCTCTCCCTCTTTCTTCTGTTTACCATCCAAGCTGCCACATTTATTCCTAGTATTTATCTACTATATATTCATTCCTATGTATTTATTCCTAATGAAAATTATGCTGTTAAAAAATGACAGCACAGGGGCAGCTAGGTGGCCCAATGGATAGAGTACCAGCCCTGGAGTCAGGAGGACCCGAGTTCAAATGCGGCCTCAGAGACTTACTGGCCAAGTCACTTAAAGCCAAATGCCTCCCCAAAAAAAGAAGGAAAGGAAAGGACAACATGTAATCTAAGGAAGAAAATATTAATCTGTTTCTATGCTTTCTTGAGAACAATACACTGTTGACTAACACACACGTTTCTGTATATCCTCTTAGGATCACGGGACTTGGTAGGGTTGGAAGGATCAGGACCTTAGATGTTGCCCAGTTCAGCTTCCTCCCGGTGCAGAAGAAGAGACAGGTTCAGAGAGGGGGGCGACTCGCCAGCATCACTATACCAGGCGGCCTTTGCATCAGCCTCAGCCTCTGGATACACGAGCACTCATATAAATTCTTCTTACCTTGAAGTAAGATCACACAGGGTGACTGACATATAGCCAGAGGAATTCTTAGAAATTCTAGCCCTACACTATTATGTTACAAAACGGGAAGATGAGGTTCAGACAAGTTGACTACTTTCCAAGATCACCCGTGTGTGGCAGAAAGCAGATTAGTTAAGATTAAAATTCCTGGGGTGGCTAGGTGGTGCAGTGAATAGAACACCGGCCCTGGAGTCAGAAGGACCTGAGTTCAAATCCAGCCTCAGACACTTGACACAAAAACTAGTTGTGTGACTTTGGGCAAGTCACTCAACCCCAAATGCCCTCCAAAAAGAAAAAAAAAAGATTAAAATTTCTATCTCTGGTGTCTGTTTTCCAATATCAAAACATTTCAAAGTCTACATGTGCTTTCTGAATTCAGTTTCTTTCTCTGTGAAATGGACCATTATCTCTGGGTACCCTTTCTGGTTCTAAGTTTAATGACCCTGAATGATTTCAACATGGAGTCCAACATTTTGAATTTCTACTTTTTTACCTATATTTACCTTAGATCACATGATACATGGAGGAGGCATGTAATACACTGGAAAGAACATGGTGCTCTAAGAAGATCTGCTTTCTGGAACTGCTTCCTCAACTGTAAAATTAGGGATCTGGAGTAGAAGACCCCAACTGTCTTTTCTAGTTCTGTGACATTAATATCAATTAGTAGTCTTATCATAAAGTAACATAAATTTATAAATATCTTAACATTCAAACTGCACATACAAAGACATTTCTGGAGAGGTGGGGCGCACTAGAGGGGAAATCAAGGAAGGCTTCCCATAGGTGATGGTGCATGGAGCGGAAAAAAAAGAGTGAGATAAAGTTATGACTGATTTTGTGAAGTTTATAAATTAACAGTTTTAAAAGAGATGGCTTAAAAATGTTTGGGTCAATGGGAATATCAGACAGTTTTGGATTCTAAGAGGTGGAGGTGAAGAGGAAGAATATTCCAGGTGTAGGGGGTAGAGGAGTGGGAATCCTGCTCAAAGGCACTTGAGGAAAAAGAAAATGTCAAGTGTGGAGAGTACCAAGTAGGCCAGGTAGACTAGAACATAGAGAGGATGAGAGGAAATGATGTTCAGTCGTGTCCAACTCTTTGTGACCTGCATCACCAAGGCAATATTCACAGCACCTATGGTGACTATGAATATGCCAGCATAGTTCTGAATCACAAAATATAACAGACTCTCCATAAAGAAGACAGAAGCAAAACATTTGTTCAGATACCAGAAAACTGAATTCCAACACCAGAAAGCCAAATCCCAACACTAGAAAACAGAATCTATCATAGCAAAAAAGAAGTTAATACACCTTATCACTGCAGGAAGCAACACCATCCCAAAACCTTCTCCCTGCTTGGGTCCTCCCACAAACACTCACAAGCCTAGCTATCTCCTTGCCTGCGTCCTCTCTCCCCCTCCAAACTAAATGCTCTGACTCCCAGCTTCCCCTCGGCTCTGCTCCACTCATTTAGCAAACTCCTCCTACCACAGGCTCCATGTGATTACATTGGGCCTACTAAGGGGCAGGGAAGATCCTCAAATTACCATTACACAATCCCATTTGGAGTTTTTCTTGGCAAAGATACTGGAACAGTTTGCCATTTTCTTCTCCAGATACACAGGATTAGGTGTTCTGCCCAGGGGCATCCAGCTAGTAATACCTTGAGACTGGATTTGAACTCAAGAAGATGAATCTTCCTGACTCCAGGACTGGCACTGTGAGCACTATGGCATACCTAGCCATCTGATTTATGTGACTTACCTGAGATCAAAGAGCTAAGTAGAAGTGAGATTTGAACCCAGGTCTTCTGATTCTCAATCTAACCACCAGATTAGAGATTTAGAGCTAGAAGGAAGCTCACATGTCATCTAATATAACCCCCTTATTTTAATGTCAACCAATCAACCAGCATTTATTAGGGTCCAACCATATGTGCTATGTACCTGGTACTGTACTATGTGCCAGAGCTGCAAAAATGCAAAAAACAGCTCCTGCTCTAACCCGTGAACGAGTGTAATGCCCACCACGACATGCCAGACAAGGCCAGCCTCTGCTTGAAGACTTACAAGGAGGGAGAGTCCACTATTTCTCCAGGACCCAATTCCACTTTTTGTTGCTCTTAGGAAATTTCTCTTCATATCAAGACTAAACTTGTTTCTGCAACTCCCAACCACCGTTCCTGGCTCTGCCACAGTTCAAGAGAGCAGACAGCATGCAAGCAAATAAATTGTATATTTAAATATATGTAAAATGCATATCATGATATATGTTATATATTTAATAGAGTATATGTACACATGACACGTTACGTATAATTATATATGTGATTATCATATATCACACCTACATGTGTATATGTATACATACATACGTGTGTGTGTAAATAAATAAAAAAGATGGTCTATTAGGCCCCTTCCATAACTCTAAGATTCTGTACTAGGTCTGACTATAAAGTAATGAGGGATGTGTGTGTGTGTGTGTGTGTGTGTCTTTGTGTTTCACAAACATATTTTCTACTGTCAAGGTCCCATGGAGCCCCATGATCTCTACAACAGACTTGCCAGACAGAACAAGGCAGACTTCAGTATTTTGCTGGATTCTGTACTTGGAGCCTCAGACTGCTTTTAGATTGCACAAGACTTCCCTCAAAGACCGGCAGAGCGAAGGAGAAAACAAACATATTCATGTAGGGGAAGGCCACCTAGGGAACTAGGCTCGACAGAATTGCTCAATGACCAGAAAGTCTCATCCCACTCTCTTGTTCGCAGTCTCACCAACACAGACAGCTCAGCCTGGGCTCCCCTGACTTTATGTGTTGCCTACAGAAAGCCTCAGAGTGGGAGAGGGCTGACAGCCTCGTTAAGGGAACAGGCAGCACTGCTTCCTCCTTGCTCTTACAGCTCAAGCACTCGACCTTCCTGATTATAGCTACACAAATAGCCAAATGAATGCTTTTCCTCAAAATTGATATTCCCATTACCCCAAACATTTTTTTAGAACAAAATTCATTTTTATTTTAAAGTACCCCAAACATTTTTAAGGCATCTCTTTTAGGACTGCCTTCAGGGCCAGTTTATAAGCTTCACAAAATCAGTCTTATAACTTTATCTTACACCTCTTTTTTTTTCTTTTTTATAATACTCAACATCTCCTACCTTCTTCACCAGGATTATAGTTGAATGATTTTTGACAGTTTCCAGAAATCACATTTGTCCTCAAAGGGTGAGTATTTTTTTTTTTGCTATGGTTAACAGCATTTTTTAACACTTTTTTTCCTCCCTAATATAAGGTAAGAAGAAAAACAAAATAAACAGAAATAAGTTTCAAAAACAGACACTTGGGGAAGGAAATGAAGGAATCATCAGCTTCTGGGTTGTCTTGGGTGAGTTCAGCAAAGGTCAGGATCTGCCCACATGCTTCTCATGGTCCTGAAGTCCATGCCAGTGACAAAAGATGAGCATTTTCTACCTTCAGAAGAGTGTACTACAAGACTCTCAAATACATATGCTCAAAAGCCACAGTATAATCACCTGAATTATATAAGTAGCATTTAGGTTATTGTCAGTTCCAGGCAAATTGTTAGTAAATCTTTCTAATTGCTGGGCTGTGGAATACAAGGCTCATCACCTATCATTCACATGGAATAAATACATACTACAGAGCTTCTGTCTTTTTTTGGAAGAAGGAAGGGGAGCAGGAGTGGAGGGAGGAGACCAGACTTATGAGGTCTGTTACAGGGAACACTAGGTGAAGAAACTCCTCTGCCAATGCAGACTGACTCCTGCTCTGCAAAGAAGCAAAAAATAAAAAAATAGCCTGCAAGAGTTGTCCGAGGCAGAGAGGTTAAAGGTTAAAGGACTCATATGTCATAAAAATAGTACACAACCAAAGCAAATCTTGAACTCACACTTCCTGATTTTGAAGCTGACTCTTTCTTCTGTATCTCTTAAAGGGTCTCCAAGTCACTGGGGATGTGGTTTAATTTATCATTTTAATCAATTCCGTTAAAGACAGCTGCTTGAAAAAGAAAGAAAACCAGCATTCTACCTAACAAAATCCCAAGTCTCCTCACCCCCTCCTCTCATCCTACAAGAAGCCTTTCAAATCCAATTCAAATATCTTATCCTCACTTGTTTGGACACTCACATGGATTCTGGAAACTGTTAATACCATGTCCTCCCAACTGTACTCCAATGACTGGCAGAAACTCATTTTTTCCAAGGCTACACACATAAAAACTAAATGAAGTATGTTTTCCACTGCAGGCCCTCTATTGTGACACTGTCTTCTTCACCCTTCTTGCCCCAGCATACAACCATTTCCTTGAAATGAAAGGAAACCTGAACCTCTAAACCAAAGAATCATAAAACACTATTTTTCATTCTAAGCTCTCCAGAAACATTTACCTGATTTTAGAAGCTCAATATATCATCCCCTGCAGTCCTTCTTTGATACCTAATTTTCATTCTAATTCCTGCAGAAACACTTAACCCATTTAACTTAAGTAGCTCAATTTATCCTCCACTGAAGGCCTTCTCTGATGCCTCACTGTAGTCTGGAGGTGATCTCAAAGGTTCTGCAACTACTGCACATGGACTGGCTGGTCCAACCTATCTGGAAAGGCCTTAACTATGGGCCCAGTAATGGAATATGTGTTTGTCATCCTAGGAATAGACTAGTTAAGTGTGGAGAAGGTTATTATCAGAAATGCAATCACCAGGTGATTTCTTTCCTTCCTTCCCTCTTTCTTTCCTTCCTTCTTCTCTCCCTCCCTCCTTCCTTCCTTCCCAAATATTCCAATAATTCAATGAGCCACTTGCTAAGCCACAGAGAATTTATGACCTAAATAGATAGACAGGGAACTCATATCAATGAGACAGTGTTCTGCAGTATTAAAGAAATTCAAATTATATCAGAATATCTTGAGGTTGGGACCTGTTTTTTATGTCTCATGTCCAGGTTATAGAAATTTCAGGGGGGCAGAAAGATGAAAAGAAAAAAAAAGTCACAAAAGACTTCTATGAAACTAAGAGGTAATAGTGCAAGGAACAAACACATGAAAAATTTAAAAATATCATTCTGATTTTCAAGTTCCTTTAAAAATTACTCGAATTGCCTAGAAGAAAGTGATTAATATTTGAATATTTCTTTTTTTGTACATAGATGCATTCACGTTGTCTCCCCCATTAGACTTTGATCTCCTTGAAAGCAGAAAATAAAGTCTCTATCTTTCTCTGCATCCCTGGTGCTTAGTACAGTACTTGGCATGTAGTAGGGGATTAACAGATGCTTACTGCCTGACCGATGCTATTTAAGAACACTTTAAGAAAATATTTCAAGAGAGCTAAGGTTTCATTTGTAACTTTAATTTTATAAGGTTCCATTCATAAGGTTTTCACTGGTAGGTACTCTCTACACTGTTAAGATTTAAAAGCATCATTTTTTTTTCATCTTTTTTGGAGGGGGGAAGGCAGGGCAATCGGGTTAAGTAACTTGCCCAAGGTCACACAGCTAGTAAGTGTTAAATGTCTGAGGCTGGATTTGAACTCAGGTCCTCTTGACTCCAGGGCTGGTGCTCTATTCACTGCACCACCTAGCTGCCCCAAGATCATCATTTAAAACAAATAAAAGCATTTAAAGCTCCCCTTCTATTTTTACAAATATATTGGGATATTTACTTACAGAAAAAAATGTCAAACACCTGCAAGTCTATTGCCCCAATCTGAACAAGCACAAAGTTATATGCTTATGGTTATGCTATGGTCTTTTTTCTAGGTTTATGTTTCCGGCCTCAAAAACTGATTTTATTAATGAGCAACACTCCTTAAAAGTAATCAGAAGTTTCTACTCTCCATATAAATATTAAAGAAAGGATTAATATTAGACACATTTATAAAATAGGAAAATGTAGCCCCCTTGTGGATACAGAAAGACGGTTTTATATAAAGCCTGTCACCTTCATCCATAAGCAAGATCAATCCAATAAATGCACAGCATTTACTCTGGGAAAGGAAGGCCCATTATACAACTGCTGAATAGTTTATCAAGATGTAAATGCTTTCCCAGGATGTTGGAATGGATGGAGTCACACATCTGTCAGCCGTAAATTCTACTGTTCAAAGAGACTTTCAACATGGAGAAGAAGAAAAATAATCTGTTTTTATAAGCTAGGAACTTACTAAAAGGACCAGGGATGTCAAATGACATAATTTTTTTTTTAATTATAATTTCTCCTGTCAGTGTAAATGCACTTTCAAAAATATTTATTTATTTACTT
Organism: Pseudochirops cupreus; assembly: GCA_028627135.1. Classification (NCBI taxonomy): domain Eukaryota; kingdom Metazoa; phylum Chordata; class Mammalia; order Diprotodontia; family Pseudocheiridae; genus Pseudochirops; species Pseudochirops cupreus. The sequence goes on from CM053580.1 coordinate 309,486,430, forward strand.
TTAGTTTTTCAACATTCACTTTTATAAGATTTTGAGCTCTAAATTTCCCCTCTCCCCTCTCTCTTCCTTCCCCAAGAAGACATGTAATGTGATACAGGATATACATGTACAATCATATTAAATATATTTCCACATTAGTCATGTTGTAAAAGAAGAATCAAAACCAAAGGGGAAAATCATGAGAAAGAAAGAAAAAAAAAAGGAAAATAGTCTGCTTCGATCTGCATTCAGACTCCACAGTTCTTTCTCTGGATCTGGATAGCATTTTCCATCATGAATCTTTTGGAATTGTCTTAGATCACTGCATTGTTCAGAAGATCTAATAGGTCTAACAAAGCTGGTCATGGCACAATGTTGCTGTACAACGTTCTCCCGGTTTTGCTCACTTCACTCAGCATTAGTTCATGCAAGTCTTTTTGGGTTTTTCTGAAATCCTCCTGCTCACCGTTTCTTATGGAATAATAGTATTCCATGAACTTATCTAGCCATTCTGCAATTCATGGGCATCCCCTCGGTTTCTAATTCTTTGCTACCACAAAAAAGTTGCTATAAATATTTTTGTATACGTGGGTCCTTTTCCCTTTGAAAGGAACTTTTAATACCAATAATATGACAATTTTACTTTGAAATAAACATTTTCATCTTTCTAATTTCTTTGCCTTATGGCTAAAGAAAAACACACTGTGTCAATTTGGCATGGCTTGGTCCTTCAAGGTATTCTTAAATTCTGATCCTTTTAATGTTAAATACAAATCAAGGGACCTGAGTCCTGTTCCGAGCTCAGCTATGCTGGGAGCTCATAAACCAGTCCCAGTGCTCTTAGCCAGCTTTCACTCTTCCCCTGTGTAAGACAGAGACAGACCCTTGCCAGATTCTGGCTGCCTCCATGTGAAGACTGAGGATTAACAAATGAATGAGGGAGGGTTAAGCAATTACACGACTGTTTGAACCACTTGCAAAAACGCTAAAAGCTCAGTTATTAGAATAAGTAGCGTGGCAATGATAACATATAACATGATCTGAGATTCTGAAAAGTAAAAATGTTCTTCTGTGCTAACCCCAAGCCTCGACCTCTAACTATATTTTATGGTACCATAGGTTGAGTTCGAAGGGACCTCAGAGGCCATCTAGTCTAAGATTCTCATTTTTAAAGGGGGGGCGGGGGAGGGCAGTTAAATGGCTCACCCAAGGTAGCAAGTGGCAAGACTTGAACTCACACTGTCTAACTCCAAACCCAGTGCTGGAAGGAAGTAAAGCATAGCCCTGGGGGACCTTTTTGTTTTCTGTTTTTTTTTTTAATAAATTTATTCATTTTTTAACATTCATTTCCACAAGATTTTGAGTTACAAATTTTCTCCCCATTTCTCCCCTACCCCCCACTCCAAGATAGAGAGCCTACTGAATACCCCTTCCCCCAATCTACTCTCTCTTATGGCCTCCCCCACCCTCTCCCTCTACTTTCTTGTAGGGTAGGATGGATTTCTATACCCCAGTGCCTGTGTATCTTATTTCCAGGTTGCATGTAAAAAAACAATTTTTAACATTTGTTTTTAAAACTTTGACTTCCAGATTCTTTCCCTTTTTCCCTCTTCACCCACCCCCACTTGGAAGACAAGCAATTCAATATAGGTTGTTCACGTGTAGTTACACAAACCGGTTCCACAGTAGTTATATTGTGAAAGACTAAATCCCTCCATCCTATCCCACCCCCTACTTGTTCTATTTTCTCCTTTGACCCTGTCCCTTTTCAAAAATGTTTGCTTCTAACTACCTTCCCTCCCAATCTGCCCTCCCTTCTATCATCCCCGCTCTTATCCCCTTCTGCCCTACTTTCTTGTAGGGTAAGATACCCAATTGAGTGTGTATGCTATTCCCTCCTTAAGCCAAATTCAACGAGAGTAAGGTTGACCCATTCCCTTTCACCTTCCTGCTCTTCCCCTCCATCATAACAGTTTTCTCAGAGGAGCTTTTTGCTGGTAGAAAAACAGAGAAAGAACCCCTCTTGTTTCCTGTGTCTGCAAAGTGAGCCCTCAGGAGAAGCTGACTGACACACTTGATCAGAAGGTCCCTTAGCCCACCCTGTCCAGGTTGTTCCAGTCCAGACAATGCTTCACATCTCATCCATCTCTTCATGAGGTCCATACTGCCACTGGTTCTGTCACATACTGTCCCTCTCTCATGCCAATTCTACTTCCTACTACCACTGCTTCTGGAAAAGGCATGTCATTCTGCTACCCTATGGATCAATGTATTATCCCTAGCACTCCCCATACCCAAATTCCCTTCCCTGCCCACTATTCCCCTCTCTATTAGAATGCAAGATTCCTGAGGGCAGGAAACTGTCTCACTATTGTATTTATGCTCCTAGTGCAAAGCATGGGGACTGGCACACAGGAAGCATCTGATCTCTCTCTCTTCCTTCCTTTGCCCTCAGTAGCCGACATTTTCATGGAAGGAGATCGGACAGACTGTCTGACTAACTTCCAATGTGTGAATTCCAGGTCTGGAAGGAGGCTTTAGGATAGAGAGCTAGAGCACAGTATAAGAAAGCCCAGAGTACAGCCTGGAGAGGAATGCAATCTTTCATTCTTACATTTAGTATCTCTGAAAAGACAGGACAGAGATATGGGGTAAGATGCTATGGAAACTGCTCTCTAATTTTACAGCTAGAGGAAAGTTCCAAATGATGAAATTTTCTCCATAAATGCATACTTTTACCTTCTCTGCAACCAAGAGTCTTGGAGAACTGCCTAGGGGCATTGAGACTTACCCAGGGTCAAACAGCCAGTATATATCAAAGGCAGGATTTGAACTCACATCTTCAGGATTCTGAATCCATAAATTTCTCCATTATACTATGCTACTTTAAAGAACAAAGATAAAACATTTTAAAAAGAACAGATTCTTAAAAATATGTATGTCCTTGGCCTCCAGGCCACGTGTGGCCCTCTAGGTCCTCAAGTGTAGCCACTGGATGGAATCCAAACTTCACAGAGCATTTGAATTCTGTCCAAGGGCCACACTAGAGGACCTATAGGGCCACATGTGGCCTCAAGGCTGCAGGTTCCCCACCCCTGGCCTGCAGGGATTCGGAAATTTATCAAGGCATCAGGAAGGCTGCCCCAAATCTAACTGCTTTCATATTTCCCAAGGTCAAATCTAAACCTATGCTCAGTCTTAAAATAGAAATTTTGATGAAAACTGATTATAATAGGACATACAACATGGAGTATGTATGAGGGATTTTTATTCTCAAAATATTCAAAAAGAGGCAAAGAAATCAAATGTTTGAGAAAATCATGAAAATTATAAAAATTATGGAATTATGGAAAAAAAACAGCTGTGAAAATATCTACTGACCCATCTTCCTACACTCTCATCTCACATATAAAATCTTTATGAGAATAACTGATGCTTATGCATCCAGGATTTGGTGATGGTACAAAAAGGAAAAAGTCAGGCTTTAGTGAATAATAGTCTTTAGCAGTCTACCTCTTTATAGGAACAAAACTGACTCAAGAGTGTAAAGAGTAGATTTCATGATGGTGATTGTTGAATGACTACAGAAAAAGCATTTGAGCAAAATGGGTTCCCCTCTTACAAGGTGTCTACCACAAATGTCAAAATCATCTAAGATTGCTTAAAAGATGTAATAATAAGACATATATCAAGTCAGGTATGAAATAGTGACATGTATGTTAGCCATTGAGCATGAGGGAAACATGGGAAACATTATAATATCACCCACAAGTCTCTTCCTACTTCAGTCCATCCTCTCAGCTGTCAAAATGATCTTCCTGAAGTGCAGGTGTGACCATGTCACTCCACCCACTCCCTACCAACCTACCACTAAACAAATTTCAATGGTTCTCCATCGTCTTCTGGATCGAAGCCCTTGAAAACCTCCCCTTCCCCACTTCTCCAGTCTTACATCTCATACCCTTCCCTTCCCCACCCTTACACACTTAATCTAAGATCCAGTGACATTAGGCCTCCCTGTTAACAAACACTCCATCTCTAGACTGGGGATTTTCACTGGTTCTCCTCCATCCATGAAATTCTCTTCCTCCTCCTCTCTACGTCCTGGCTTCCTCAAGTCCCAGTTAAGACCCCACCTTCTACTGGAAGCCTCTCCTGATCTCCCTTAATTCTACTGTTTTCTCTCTACTGATTGTTTTCAATTAATCCTATGTGGAGTTTGTGTGTACATAATGCTTACTGACTTAATTGACTAGTCACAATGTCAAAGCTACGGAGAGGTCAGGAAGAATGATATATCCTGCCTGTTGGGATTTTGTGTTTTCCATAGGAAAAAAATTAAGGAGAGGAAAAAACAAAACAGACAACAGTTTAACTTTTTCAACAGAAGAAACTCAGAATGATTTACTGAGAAACGAATTCCAATGATCACACCCCACAAGCACATTTAAAACACTCAGATTCATTGCTTTTCCTCCTCATCCCTGTATAGACTAGACTCAGAGCCAGAGATTCACCAGATAGAGTACTGGGCCTGGAGTAAGGGTGATACAGTTCTTAGTACTGGCTCACTTTAAGTTTTTTAGGAGAATTTCTCAGCTGCCTCTCCACACCCCCATCCCAAATCAAAAAAACTTTCAATCAGCACTAATGATGTTAGTCAATTAAAAACTCTTGACCTGCATCAACCCTGAATCCATCCAGAAGCTAGAGTAGGAGAGGGATAAAAGAGATAATGAGAAAGCATCTTGAAATATAGAAAGCATGCTTATATCCAAAAGGGAAATAGCATACAAGCAAAATGAGGAATATAAAAGTATTCCATAGATAAAACATCTGCGCATCCATTGCTTTTTTCTCAGTAGAAGGTTAGCACCTGGATGGCTAGGATTATTCTGGGTTTTTTGGTTGAACCCTCAGTGACTAAGAGACAGTAGGTGAATAATAAATTCTTGTTGAACTATTAAATTCCATAGTGTTTCCAACCTAGTTCTAGCACCTCTCCAGAATTACACATACAGTAGTTCTATTCCCAAAAGGGCAATATGAATGGGAGACACAGGAGACAAATTAGTACTTCTTTTCCATTAATCCAGATCCTGATCTAGGAGCCTGCCTGCTAATTGTATACATGGGACACATAATTAAGACAGCTACAGAATACCATCAAGTATAGGAAAGACACTTTTCGATCAAAAAAAACATTTAAAGAGGTAGTCATTTTATATCATATACTTCAGGTAAATCCCTCCCTGGATTCCCCTTCCTGGCAAAAAAGTGCAGGCCATATGCTTTACACAGAGACTTTGGTGCAAAAGGATTCACTGTGTTAAAAAGTCCAAAAGCCTTGACAAGGGAGCATTTTAGTAGAACGGAATTGTAATTTATTCCACCACTGTCTACAACTGTTGTTGTAGCTCAGTCATTTCTGACTTTTTCTTGGCAAAGATACTGGAGTGGTTTGCCATTTCCTTCTCCAACTCATTTGACAGATGAGGAAACTGAGGCAGTTATGTGACCTGCCCAGGGTCACACAGCTAGGTAGTGTCTGATGTCAGATGAGCCTTCCTGACTCCATTCCCAGCACTCTTCACCATGCTGCCCTCGACAAGAAGACAGCAAAATACAGTAAGGACTATTATAACAGAGTTACAAATTGTTACTTGGCTTCAGAAGAAGGGCATAATTCATCATTTTCTCACTTAAAACCTCCAACTGATTCTAGAAACAAGCTTATGACAAGTCTGATTAACTTCCTCCAGACCAGTTGAAAGTCAACATAAAATAATCATTATCCAGCTTCTTTCCAACCCACGATGACAGAATCATGATGTTAGAAGGGGACATAAATAGGTCACCTTCCCACCCCCCTTATTCAAAGTAAAGATCCCCTCCTCATTTCCAACAATCAGCCGAGCAGGCTCAAAAGCTGTCCGTCCTTCCTCAAGCCCCCACCTCCCTCCAAGTCTTCCTTCTTCCCTGAGAAGACTGAGATCATCCATCGGACTGGGGCTGCTTCAATGCCCCTCCCCACTTTAAAAACCACACAGGAGCATGCTTCATTCTGGAGTCTCAGAGAGGTAGAATGACTTGGCTAGAGTCACACAGCTATTAAGCGTCTTGAAGCAGGATTCACACTCAAGCCTTCCTGACTCTAAATCCAACACTCTATCTGCTGCACTGCAATGTTATGAAATTACTACATGACAAGTTCATAACTCTGAAACATGCATGCTTATATTTTACATTTAAAAAAACAGACCAGGCGGCAGCTAAGTGGCACAGTGAAACTCCAGCCCTGGAGTCAGGAGGACCTGAGTTCAAGTCTGACCTCAGACTCTTAACACACACTAGCCATGTGACCTTGGGCAAGTCACTTAACCCCAACTGCCCCTCCAAAAAGCAAAACAACAACAACAACAACAACAGACCAGACGATGAGAGGGCAGAGGTAGTAAACTCACTGCCCTGTCACTTGTGAGCGGGTTCCCCTGAACCAGATAAAAATGTAACTGGGAAATGTTTAACAAAATAAATAAAAACTCGATACAACACAGATCGTAATGTTCGTTCACTTGTGGTTTTCTAAGTCAATATGGGCAGTTAGTTGGCACAGTGAAGAGTGCCAGATCTGGGGTCAGGGAGAATGACTGAGTTCAAATCTGGCCTCAGATTCTTCCTGGCTGTGTGACCTTAGGTAAGTCATTTGCCTCTGCCTCAGTTTCCTCATTTGTAAAATGAGCTGGAGAAGGAAATGGCAAACCACTCTAGTCTCTCTGCCAAGAAAACCCAAAATGGGGTCACAAAGAGTCAGACACAAATGAAAAACAACAGAACAACAACAACAACAAAATCTGTATTGCATCTCATATTTATTTTGTTCACTATCTCCCAATTACATTTCAATCTGGTTAGGTGCTGGCCCAATGCTACTTCTGACATCCCGGTGCCAGGCAGCTCTAGGTTCTGGAAAAGATACTGACTTCCACTGATAAAAGGAGTTTTCTTACCAAGATATCCCTACAGGAATGGAAGCACGGGTTCGGCCCCTTTTCCTATTGCTAATCTTGGGAAATAAACAAGAACAAAACTCAAACTTCCCTGCAAGTCCATTCAAGACCTGTCATTTCCTACTCCCTTTAAGATCTATATTTAACATTGTGAAATGCAGTCAAATATTGATTGGCTGTGTTACTGGATGTGTGCATTAGCTCAGGTCATTTAAAACTGTCGCTCCAAAAGCTATCTGAGATGCATGCTCTTATCTCTAGGAGCCTTTTAGCCTTGCTGATCGTGGGCTTCAGTGGCCTCGCTTGTAATCCTCAATCATACGCTGGCGGGGAGCTGGGAATGTGGCACACAGAGCCACAGGGGAGATTAACATTTTACCAAGTACGTGACAAAACAACGTGGATAATTACATACATACACAGGAGATGACTTATCTGTGACATAAAGGAAAATACACGTCCTAGACTCATCTGCCCACCTACCAGTATACTATGCAAGACCCAATGAATTCTAAGACAAAACCAAGGGGTATCTTCACAGCTTTTGGCAAGAGCTGGCCACTGACCACAAAAGGCTGCCTTTTATCTCCCTCAAAGCACAATCCGATGAGCAAATTTCAGAAACGAAAGTACTGTGCATGGAATTAAAAAAAACAGATGGACAGTGGGGTTGTCAGTAAAAAGTACTGAAGAGAATGGCCTTCTCTCAGGAGGAGAAGGACAAAGACAGAAAGTGGGGAGATGTAGAAAGGGGAAGAAGAGAGGGCAGCAAGGAAGGACGCAAGGACAGGACACTGGGAAGCATAGGAGGAGAAGAGAAGAAAGCTTCTTACCCTTTATGTGAATCCTCAGGCAGTCTGGTGACGCCTATGGACTCCTTCTCAGAAGAATGTTTTTAAATGGTTGAAGGAAATGCTAAATTTCAATTGGTGGTTAATGAAAATCAAGATGTTTTTCCATGCAAGCTCACAGACTCCCTGAAACCTGACATCTCTAGGTTAAGAACTCAACTATGAAAGGATTAGTTAGTTGATTGGTTGGTTTTTTTCTTGAGGATAGTGATGGCGAAGCAGTAAGGGTTAAGTGACTTGTCCAGAGTCACACAGCTAGCAAATAACTGAGGCCAGATTTGAACTCAGGTCCTCCTGACTACAGAGTTAGTGCTCTATCCACTGAACCACTTAATTTTTAAAGTTCTACATCATTCAAACCATTTTTCAAAGATGGGTAGAATTTATAGATTCTTCTTATGTCAGAAAAACTACTGACCATAAGAAAAAAGTCCAAATTCCTTGGCCTGTCCTCATGGACAGTAAGGTATAACAGAAGAATGGTGGATGAGGAGTCACAGGATCTGAGTTCTAATCAGAGGTGTGCTGGTAAATTTTAACAACCAGCTATCCAGGGAGGAAATGTAAGCCTGACATGCCTTTAAGTTTAATCTGCATTATTAACATTTTCTCCACCAGGTTTTAAAGTCTAGGTGATCAATAAAACAATAAGTCAAGCCCTGATGTGCAGCATTTGCCAGTTTTTGAGGTGTAAATGCATGCACTGAAAATTAAATAACCAGCTTTCACAAACTGGTTCTGACTGGCTCTAGCACACCCTTGGTCTAGTTCTGCATCTGTAATAGCAAGCACCCTAGCACACCCACGATGGCCTGCTAGCACAGGTTCTTTGACCTGTTTTGCTAAAGGAAAGACAATTTTAAAAGGGGTCAACAATCTTACTTTAATTATCGATAAGTAAAAAATACAAGCAGAGAAATTACCACAGAGATTCAACACAAAGGACTCCTACTGTCTGAACGAAGTAATACAACCACCTACATACACCACTGAACCAGGAGAGCGCAAACCTCTGAGTAGTCGGGGGGCTCTTAACAAATGGCTACTCAGTCTCATCCAGGGAATCAAAAAGTCCTTCTCATGAGCGAACCCCCAAAGTAAAACACCAACCTCCCAGTATATATAGTTTTCAACACTCTCAGAGCCAGAAGGCGCCACAAGCCCTCTTGACTCAGGGCCTAATTAGTTTAGTGCCAAAAGGTGTGAAAGCCTCCCTGTAAGCAAGCCTCCCCCTAAGCAAGCTCCTCCTTAGGCAAGTTCCTCCCCCAGTGGGCTTTAAGTGACTCAGGATGTATCCCAGCTGTGACTGAAATACCTTTATACCTTTAGACCTGGGAGCATGGCTCCTATTCCAAGGGAAAACGGGACATATGTGGTCACATAGGCCTATTATTATAGACAGGGAAGATCTTCCTATTCCATTAACATTACAGCATCTGTTCAGTGTTACTGTATAATCTCTGGAATGTTGATCTACCTTTCTATTTCAAATTTCATAAAGTTAAGAGTACTGAATTTGATGAACTCTAAATGCCTTCCAGCTCTGTAATGGGCAGGCCTGACTTTAAGTGGTACTCAGTTAAGTTTGGAATTGGAATGAGAGAAGACACTCATTGTCAGTCATTCAACAATTTTAACAAAAAGAGGTTAACCTAGCCAAAACATGGAAAGGATATTCAACAGGGATATGGTAGCGCTTCGCTTTTGTAGATGAGTGTGGTCAGCAGGGCAGGGTGATAACTAGATATGTCCACCAAATCTGAAGGGCCCTGACTCCACATTGGGGGGGGGGGTGGGGGGTGTTATACCTTTAGGTAACCAGAAAGTCATGTCAATGTGGCCAAAAGCCATCAGGAAGTGTCATTAAGGGAGATACAGCTTCTGAATCTTCCTTAACCGCTGAACCAATCAAGCCCCAGGGACAGTTTTGTTGCCTTTAAGAGAAAAATTTGCCTAATTCATGCTTTGAGGGGAGAGGGAAATCCAGGTAGAGAATGGTCCTACCACAAGCTCTAAAACCCTAGGTCCCCTCACCGATCTGGTCCTAACTGCCCTTTTCAATGTTTCTTTCTCACACTTTTCTATAAAAACCCTCTGTACCAGTCAAACTGACGTATTACTGTTTATTCCCTAAACATACTTTTCATGTTTGTGTTTTTTCCCTTGTTGTTACTGTTCAATTGTTTCAGTCATGTCCAATTCTTCATAACCCCATTTGGGGTCTTCTTGGCAAAGATGCTGGAGTGGTTTGCCATTTCCTTCTCCAGCTCATCTGACAGATGAGGGACTGAGGCAAACAGGGTGAAGTGATTTGTTCAGGGTTGCACTGCTAGCAAGTGTCTGAGGCCAGATCTGAACTCAGGTCTTCCTGACTGCAGGCCCAGCACTGTAAGTTACAGTGCACCACCTAGTTGCCCTTCATTATCATGCCTAGTGCATTTTCTTGTGTTATTCCTTGTTTCTGAATTTTATCCATCCTTCAAGACAAACCTCAAATCCCACTTTGTCCATGAAGCCTGCCCAGACCACCCAGTCAGAGGGCAGTGATTCCTCTTGTCTTCAAATACTTACAGTACAACATACATTTTCTTTACCAATCATTTAACTTTCTCTTTTGTTGCAATCGGTCACTCTCTTACTGGGCTGACAGCAGGAACTACGTCTTCTACTTTTCTCCCTCTCCCCCACTGCCTAGCTGTGTGTCTCCACAGGTATTAGGCACTCAGGAAATACCTACAGACTGGTATTATTGTTTTTACGACAACTACACATGTTCCCAAGTCACGTTCACTATTAATAAATATTTACAAAGAAAACCAACTTAGGAGCCCTAATGTTTATATTAAAGAAATCAAATGTATGGCATACTTACCCGCAATATTTTATTGGCCACTATGACCGGAGCCTCATCATTTACTGGTTGAACCATCACAAAGAGAGTTTGGGGCAAACTCTGTTTCCCAAGTTCTGTGCTATTCACAAAGACTGTAAAACTGTCAAGTAGTTCTTCACTGCCATCATGAACATAGTAAATTAATTCTTTTTCCACCTAAGACAAAAAAAAATAAGCCAAACATTTAAGGGGATATTTTTTTTTAAAAGCTACAAGTTTGATTTTGGTTTTTTTTTGCTTCTCTCCAAAACATAGAAAGCCCTTCATCCCCACCAGAATTACCTAAATGAAGTTTAACTTGTAATAATAAGCTCTGTCTATGTTTTCTGAAATAACACTGGGCCCCAGACACACAAGAAAGCGTAAGGACTACTTTTCTCTACCAAAAAAAAAATAATTAAAAAAGGAAATATGGTGGAGTACAGAGAGAACTGGGGAGAAAATCTGGAAGGCAGGGCCCATGTCCCAGGTCTGCTACCAAATAGCTGCGTGACCTTGGGCAAGTCAAACCCAAGCCATGTCTCTGGGCTACAGTGTCTTCATCTGTCAAATGAGGTTAGGCTAGAATTACAGAGCTTTGGAATTTAGAACTCATTTAGTCTAACTCTCCCTGCTAATTCTTTTCTTATAAACTAGAAATTCATTAACTAACCTGAACATTTTCATACAAAAAGACCAGAAAGTGAAGACTAAACATGAAATTACCAATCAACTCCATACAGCACTTAGATTTTTTAATACCTATTAAACATAACATGGTAGTAACAACACTGCCCTGCTTGTCTGTGTTCCCCTCTAAATTCCATTTTTACTTCCTCTGTGAGTTTTTTAAATGTTTCATCAACACTATTTTCTTTTCATGCCTATATCTACCTCCCCTACTTAGTCTTCCTAAGTTTCCCCCTCACTCACTGAAATAAAAACAAGCACAGTTGTTGTGGGACCCTGGGCAAGTCACTTAACCTCTGGTTTGCCTCAGTTTCCTCATCTGTAAAAATGATCATAACAGAACATACTTCCCAGTGTTGTTGTGAGAATCAAATGAAATCATAATTGTAAAGTGCTTAACATATGCAGTGCATAGCACATAGCCAACTCTATATAAATGCTTATTCCTTCCCCCTTCCTCTTTCAGCAATAGCTTCAGCTTTAAAACAACCACTGACAGAGAGCCCCCTGCTTTGTGACACAGCTTATTCCATTTTGGGTAGCTTTGAACTGTGAGAAAGGGTTGTGATTTTGATTTTTTTTATCATATTATCTCTATGTACTATATTGGCACAGTACATAGAGAGGCAGACCCAGAGTCAGGAAGACTCATCTTCCTGAGTTCAAATCTGGCCTCAGACACTTAGTAGCTGTGTGACCCTGGGCAAGTCACTTAACCCTGTTTGCTTCAGTTTCCTCATTTGTAAAATGAGCTAGAGAAGTATCTGTGCCAAGAAAACCCCAAATGAGCTGAGGAAGAGTCAGACATGACTGAAATGACCGAACAACAAATGCTGAAATCTTCTCCCTTTAAGAATGGTTTCAGGAAAACCTGGGAAAGCTTGTATGAACTGCTGCAAAGCAAAGTGAGCAGAACCAGGAGAGCATTCTATTTTATAACAGCAGCACTGCAAAAATAACATCCAGCGAAAGACTTAGTAATTCTGATGAATACAACGATCTACCAAAAGTCCAAAGAACTCATGATGAAAAATGCAATCCACCACCACTGATGAATTCAGAGAGAAGACTGAAGTGTATGTTCTTCTCTTTCTTTCCTTATCTCACTCAGAACCCCGCTAAGGCAGAAATAGGTTTTATACTACTTCACACACATAAAGGGTAGGATACGTCTTGCCTTCTCTATGGGTGAAGGAGGGGATATAAGGAGGGAGAGAATTTGGAACTGAAAACAAAAATAAAATCTCCCTTTAATAGCTACACATTGGTACTACGGTTAGCCTCTAAAGCAGCGGTTCTCAACCTGTGGGTTATGTTCATTTGTAACAACGAAAATACATCCTGCCTATCAGACAGATTTATAACAGTAGCTAAATTACAGTTATGAAGTAGCAACAAAAATAATTTTATGGTTGGGGGTCACCACAATATGAGGAACTGTATTAAAGGGTCGCGGCATTAGGAAGGTTGAGAACCACTGCTCTAAAGCAACTCCAAGTCGTTCCACTCCCTCTTTCATATGAAAGCCCTGCAACATTTGCCACATAATTCTTCCCATGTCCTCAGTTCTCGCTGCCATTTCTTCTGTCACATTTCCCTGATTCTCTCATCACTGTGCCTGCCCTCCTTAAGAGATGCTACAGATGCTGATCTCCCTCTTCAAGGGTGGCTCAAAGAATCAGACAGAATGCTCTTGATTAGTGGTATCATACTCAAATATAAACAGATCCCTACAAGCTACATACTGACTCAGAAAACCACAAATTAATATTGTCTATGTTGCAATGTATATTTATTTTTATTGTTGTTATGGCTGTTAAACATTTTCCAATTACATTTTAATCTGGTTCCCCAATGCCCAAGTTGGACACCTGTGCTCTAGATGGGGCTGCACCAGTCCAGAATACAGTGAGATGATTATATCTCTTATCAAAAGTCACATTTTAAGCCACTGATAAACGATCATATAGATTAAGAAAATGACAACAGCACATGAAATTACAAATCTACGTTAAATATGTGGTAGTAACAACACTTCCATGCTTATCTGTGTACCCCCTTTGAATCCCATTTTTATAACCTCCGTGTATTTTTTAAATGTTTTATCAATACCCTTTTTTTTTTAAACACTCACAGCAGACTACTGCCTAATATTTAGCCTGTGGTCAGTAAAAATGCCACAGCTACCAAACCAAGCCTTCTACATCCTGTATTTGCACAACTGACTTTTGGAACTAAAATGTACAACTTGACATTTTTATCTCTGCTTAATTTTATCTTGAGAGGTAGCATGGCATAATGTGGAAAAAGTTAGTCTTAGAACCAGAAATGTCCAGGTTCAAGTCCTACCCCTGGTGCACAGCTAGTACCTGTCTGTGGGCAGGTTACCTAACCTCTTAATACCCTAGGCTACTCTCTAGCTGGAAGGCCTGAAAACGGATGATCCTCAGTGGAAGAAGAAGCTTCAACAGCAGAAATTCCTGAACACCAAGTTCAGACTAAAAAATATATATACCTATACATAATAATCTATAAACATTAATATAAACATATTAACTATAATAAATAATATAATTATAAAATTAATATAAATATATTAAATATAAAATTTATATGTATATATATACAGTATATATGTATATATAAAAAAACACTAGCAGATCTACCTGCATATATATGTAAACATTGCCAGATCTATTCCATTTTCATACTCATTTGGTGTCCTATTTCCATTAACCATGCTTTGAGGATTGATCTCATACTAAGATCCCTGAAGGTGTGCTTTCTCCAGAACTTTCTTTTGGCTGTTTTCTGAGTCAATAGTACTCTTCTCTAATGCTTTACAAATGTGTTTGTTTCTAGGAAAGTTATATTTTGATCTTTTGAGTCCATTGTCCTACCCTATCAAAATCCAAAGTAACAGCAATGTGTGATATGTGTAAATCTGTTAAAGGCTCTTTCTAGACCTTTATTAATATCAATGATTATTTTTAAAAAATCCAGGGTCAAAAACAGAACTTCAATGATTTGTGATTTTCAGCACCTTCACCGTCTCAGAATGTGATAGGCTGTCAAAGAATCTATCTAAACCAGCTGAAGTCACTAATGTTTCAAGAAGGTAAAGCCACGTTACTTGAGGATTTGCTTGTTTTCACTAAAACAGTTGACACACAACTCTAGCTCCTATATGTCTATCATGTGTGTTTAAGTTACTTCCTTTGACTCAAATGATTTCTTTCCAAAATTATTTATACACACACCCACACAATGAAATACATATATTAAGTCCCAGAAGGAAAATTCTTCTTCTACGTAGTTATTATATGAATTCTTTTGGGGAGAAAATATGCTTCATGAAGAAAAAACCCTGGCTTCCCAATTCAACGCCCCCCCTCTTTTTCAACATAATCTGTATCCCATCCATTGTTCTAGGACCTACTCAAATCCCAGGACTTTGAGGAAGCCCTACCTCTTTGCACCTAGCCATAGCCAATTTCTCCCTCATTCTGAATTCTCGGAGTACCCTATACTTCAATTAATTATTTGTTGTGTTCTATTTTGTATTTTGGTTGTGTATACCTTTTACCTCTTATGCTAGATTTTAAGCTCCTTGAGGGCAGGGGTCCTCAAGCACCTGCCACAGTTGTTAGCAGGCAGTAGGCACTAATTCATTAATAGTAACTGAATTATTAAAGTGAATTTATACTTGCCAAAATGTTTCTTTTAACCAATGGAAAGTACCCTAGCTCAGAAGTTTTATCAAAACTGAGGAAAACTCTAGGTAATCCATATCAAAATCTTTACAACTACTTACCCTCCAGTCCTGCCAACAATCCTTTTCAACAAAAGGGGGGCAGCCAGAGCCTTCCCTGTTCCAGTTCTCTAAAAGTACATCCAGTAAGATGCCTAGGGTCACTTGAATCACTGAAATTGGAGCTATAAATGCTTTAAAACCTAGATATTAATGGCAGCTCCTACAGAGGAGGGGATAGGGATGAGACTGGAAACAGGAGTAATTAATGGTACTCCTATTTGTTACTAGGACCTGTTGTTCAGTCACATGTAACTTTGACCCCATTTGGGGTTTTCTTGGCAAAGATACTGGAATGGGTTTGCCACTTTCTCCTCTAGCTCATTTTAAAGATGAGGAAACTGGGGCAAACAGGGTTAAGTGACTTGCCCAGGATCACACAGCTAGTAAGCTGAGGTCAAATTTGAACTCCGGAAGTTGAGTATTTCTGACTTTAAACCTTGGCACTCTATCCACAGCGCCCTCTGGCTGCCTCTTCTAGGGCCTGTTCTTCCTATATTCAATTGAAAAGGCATTTATTAGGTAGGTGCTCCCAAGTGTCAGGTGCTATAATGAGCATTGCGAATACAAAGGCAGAAAAAGGATACCATTCAAGGAACTTATACTCTACAAAGAAAATATTATATAAGCGAGATTCAGATATCAATTAAAGTGAAACACAACTACTTGAACATACAAACCCAATTATCTAGGTTTTGGTTTTGAAGGAAGAACTAAGGAATGAAAGCCAGAGAGAGGCTAGGCAGACAGTAACTGAGCTGCAAAGACAGGACCAGAAATCAATGTCCAAGGTCACTGGTTTTTAGGACTCTGGTGTAAAAAACAGATTAC